>CM031236.1:590119961-591319961 GCA_018340775.1 Taxus wallichiana var. yunnanensis
GGCCCGCAAGCCCGACAAAGGATAAGTCAAAATTTGATGTGAAGGTCAACGATGAAGGTACGGACTTTCGGAGGAAATTTAAAAAAATTTCCTTTGTGAAAAAAGGGTTTAAAGTGTAGAAAGGGAGTGCATTTCCATTGGGACCCACATTTGGACACCTGTCAGGCCCATTTTCCAAAAGCGAGAGGAGCGGAGAAAAATGAGAAAAATTTACATTTTTTCAAAAGGTTGTAAAAGGTAAAAAGGAACCCCTAAGCCTTTTTTAAATTGGATCTCCCACGTGGACGGTCCAAATTCAAAAGAGAAATCAACGGCGATTGTGCATCTGTATCTTGATTTTTCACCAATTTTACTCCAAAGCTCCTGGAGATGCGAGTCTTCATGATTTCTTGATATCTCCTACATGCCAAATAGAGAGGAGAGTTAATTTGATATCTAAATTTGGTGAGGAAGATCTGGAGACGTCTTTTACATTAAGATTTGATTTGGCTATCGGGTTCGATCGATTTTCCAATCTTTCCTTCCTTGGCACGCAAGGGACCAGATTTGATAGATTAGGGGTGGAAGTAGTTGGCGCATAAGAGGAAGAGTGATCTACCAGATGAAAGAATTGAATGCTAAGATATTTGAAGAAATCTACCTCCCTGAGCACCTGACAACTTTTGCAAATCTGATTCTGGGAATCACGATCGAGATCATAACAAGCACTGGTACATTGAATGTTTTAGTTTTTGGGGAAAAATCTGTTGTAAAAATGTTATAAATTGCATGAATTTGTCATGTAAATGGTTGGAGTGTTAGAGGTTGGGACTGATTTTCTAAGAGAAAAGCTTGATAAAGCCCATCTTTCTGAGAAACCGTCTGAGAAACATGTTTATCTCTTTTGTGTTAAATTTGATCATGTCAAGGTGGTTGCGAGTGTACAGCCACTGACAAGCTCTAATATTTTTCTAGAAAATTTCCCCTACTGATGAATTCAATCAAATTTGAGTTATTTTGTGTTGATCTTGTGCAAAATTGTGTTTGCTTTATTTCTAAATGTCTACAAATAGTTTTTCTTGTTCCCGTTGCAATCTTACATTGAAATCTTTGTGAATCACACAAGATCTTATCCTTGTGATAGTTTGGTTGCATTTGCAATTTCATTTATCGAAGATATTTCATTTGATAGTGAAATAAACAAATTTAAAATCATCAGAACTCCTAGCATGACTATAAGATTGTTTGTTAGCCTTTGAGGGTATCTTAGGCATGATGAAATAGAGGTTGATAATTTTTAGTTAATTTTTTCAATTTGAGCCTTCATTTTGGATTCTTGAAGTTTGTGTGAAAATGTGCTGATCTAGGCCTCCATTAAAGCACATATTCTAGTTAAAGGAACATTTTAGCTATCCTGAAGCATTCTGTTGATTAAGCTTTCCATTTTTGTAAAAGTTCTCAAAGATCTGGTGAATCAAGTTCATTCTACCTCACCTCCCACAAAAATTCATTTAAAAACAACCAATCTTACCCATACTACCCTTGTTTTTCCTGTGTGTATACAAATGCATAATTTCTATTACCAAAACATGTAGAAACAATCAGTTTTCATTGTCTTTAGTGGCTTGAACCTTGCTTAGAAAATATCTCCATTATCTAGAGTGACAACTCGTGAGAGTTAGGTTTTGTTGTATTGATCATATTTTCTTCAAGGTCTTCTTAATAAATTCACAAGGAAATATATCTCCATCTCCTCCACAAACAGTAGGCTACAAAGGGTCCTCTCACACTGGTTGAAAGGAAAAACCATAAAGTAGTGAGGATAGGTCAAATCCTCTTGAGGGTGCTACCCATTTCTCCACATCTGAGTGAAAAAGAGCAAGCTACATTTCATCCTCGCCACAAAATGACACACTACATGCTCTACTTATCTCTAAGCTTCCTGCCAAACTTGTGATGTTGCTCAGCTTCTGAGGGAGAATCAATTTGGGTACCAACACCTAAAGTGGTGTCGTTGTTGGGGACCTGATTTATGTCGCTGGAACTAATTTGTGTTACCAAGACCGATTTGTGGATTTATTGCTAGTTCATATCTATTTGGCCCATAAACAACACTAAAGTGGCACCGCTTTCCGGGGACGTAATTTATGTCGTTGGAACTGATTTGAGTTGCTAAGACCGATTTGTTGATTTATTACGCTTCATATCTATTTGGCCCATCAACAACATTGAAGTGGCACCGTTGTTGGGGACATTATGATTATAGTTCATATTCAGACCCTGGTAAACACTTCTTATATGCTCTAAGTGCTAATACATTTTTTCAAACATCATCTTGTGTTCAGCCTGTAAGAAGTGTTCAAAGTTACAAGTGATGTGTACAATTTTTTTAGTTTCTATGCCTATTACACTAGATTTCATTGATAAATTTGGGTAAAGAAAAGTCAGGTCTTTCCATTTCCAGTTTCTAGTGTTGACAAACATTTGATAGATCATATTTTTAGTGCATTTGCACAACTAAGGTGGAAATCCTTAGTGGCGACTCTCTGTTGATCTGATTCTTGATAAGTACTAGTGTCTTAACCTCTGTCAAGTGATATTTGTTACTAATCTTTGCAAAGATGGAAGGAAGAAGATATTTCTTCGCTAAGGATCCTACTAGGACATTATTTCTAGAGCTAGGAAAACAAATTCAGAAGGAAGAAGAGCCTGGAGAGTTGTTGGAGATCAGTAGTCAAGAAAAGAGATCTCCATTGATGAAAGTGATCAGCCTATCATTGAAGATTTCCATTCAAGTGCTTTTGAATCAGGTAGTCTCTTTGTGGAATTGAATTCTCCATTTAGAGAGGGGCCTTCATTTGAATTTGAAAATTTTGCTTCTCATTTTGCCCCTGTCTTTTCAAAAGTTGATAGGGTTTTCCAAGAAACAAAGCCTTTAGGGGATATCCATTTTGAAATTTATACTCCTATGTTTCAAAGACCCCGCCCCTTATCAGTTTGATTCTCCTCCAAGGTCACCTCCTCAAAACAAGATGGCCCATCACCCACCCAGACCTCCATTTGTTGAAAATACTTTTGGTCCTATAAATTTCACAGGGATGGTTGGTTATCCAAATGTAGTTCCCCAGGATGTAAGAAATAGATTACAAAAGTTCCAAGGAAACAATTCTATAACTGGTGATCAACATTTAAATCTTTTTATCAATATGATGGAAGACTTTGAGATTGAATATGAATATGTATATATCAAATTGTTTATCCATACTTTGGAAGAGGATGCAAGGGACTGGTATAAAGCTTTGCTAGATAATTCCATTGATTCTTGGAAGGAGATGAATAATGCATTTAGATTGCAATATGGTGATAGAACAGACCCTAGGTTTCTTCTATCAGAGTTTGAAATCATCAAGAAGAATCCTAATGAGTTAGTACATGATTTTAACACAAGGTTTAACAATACCTTGAGGACATTGCTTGCTAACTTAAGGCCATGTGATGAATCATGTTTGATCAAATATTCGGATGCATTTGATAAAAAAATCTGCTTACTACTTGAGGGACAAAAACCCTACCAATTTGAAAGCGTGCCTTCACCACGGCTCTGCAAATGAGAACAACATCAAGCAAATTGGAAAACCCCAAGAGGGAGGTCAGAAACTAATTAACCTAAAAAACCTCAAGCAAGTAAGGCTACCGATTTGGAGGAATTTGTGAAAACGCTGTTGGTAGGGGCATCAAAGAAATCTTATACAAATTAGCCCGGTAGAGAAGGGATCGGGAGAGTTCACAAGATCAACACAAGCAACAATGCCAAGAAATATTTTTAAATCATCATAGGAATGAGCAAAGATCTGATGACAGAGGCAAGGGACCTATTGGATTTGGAAATAAATAGTCCCAAGCCAAGGAAAATAGGATGGTGCCTGATCCTTTGTCATTAGAGTTTTTGTTGTTGAAGAAATAGATGTCATTGATTGGTGTGACAGATGTTTCATGCCCCATGCTCCATGTGAGGTAGATCAGCAAGAAGAATAAGAATTTGATGATGATAATGATGATGATGTTTGCATGATGGGTTGCTCCACGAGCTCACAACAAGGGGAAACTTCAACTAAGTGATAAGTGCTTGGACTGCTGCAAGTTTTTGGGATTGCATCCACCGGGTACCTATTCTTCCTCCCTCTCATACTTTAGAAATAGATATTGTACAATATTTTGAGATACCTAATAATGACTTTGAATACTTAAGAGCTTTGATGATAAATAAGTATGATGGAGGAATCCCATCTAAGGAGGATAGGCAGTTGTTGATGAACGTTGTTTTTTCCCAAGAGGAGTATAACATAAGAAGTAAGGTTATTAAAGGGGAAGGACCTCAAGCCAAGCCAAAAACTCCATTACTTTTAAACATTCTTCAGAGGCTCCTAAGAAAGATGCATCTGCCAAAGGCCTTGTTATCCCAAATAAAATTCATACTCCTCCTCATGCCCAAACTATCAAAAATCTCATGCCATCTAATGAATGTGTTAATATTCCTTCCAATGTTGCCTTTCCAAAGTACGTCCCTTATGATATTGCCCAATTCTTGATTCAGATCAAGATTTCAGCTCCAATTGTTGAGTTGATTAGAATTCTTGACCACAAGAAAAGGTCCTTTGAGTATTTGGGGCTGAAAGAGGAGAAGACTACCCTAGGTAGAAATGTAAACATTATGGAGACTCCTCCAATCATTGAAGAGTTAGAAACACCACCAGCATTGGAGGAACTAGGTGAACCACCTAAGGTTTATTTAGGGACATCCTTGGTGGAGTCTCAGCTAAATGTGGATCCATTCTTCACCACTCTGATCATTAAGGACAAATTGCTACACAACTGTATGTTTGATTCGGGGCATCATGCAATGTTATGCCTTTGGAAGTCATGAATGAGATGGATATAAAAGTAACAACAACATATGGGAAATGCACTACCATGGATTCCAGAGAAGTACCAGTGGTAGGATGTGTGAAGGGTTTGGTGGTGCAACTTGCAGCTTACCTAGGTAAGAACTTGAAACTTGATGTTGTTATTGTTGATTTCCCAACCAAGTGGGGTATGTTGTTGTCTAGAAAATGGGCTGCAAGTTTTGGCGGGAGTGTCCAAATGGATATGTCCTATGCCACCATCCCAATTGAGGGCAGCCTTGTCGTCAGATGGAGAAAATAAGATGTTTAACCTTATTGAGATCCCAACAATGCATCTTATGAAGTATTGTACACAAGTGTTGATGCTGATAACTTTGTAGGATTTGTTGATGGAAAATAGCAAAAAATTGAAGAATGCAAGTGTCTTGAATAGGAAGGCTCTCCTTGGACTTTATTGTTTGATGGAGCTTGCTCCAAGTTTGGAAATGGTGCTGGTGTTGTTTTGATTTCTCCAGGCCAGGAAGAGTTTGTTTTTTCTTTCAAACTCAACTTTGAGTGCACTAATAACATTGTTGAATATGAAGCACTAGTTATTAGGTTTGATAATTTCTTGGAAATATGGTGTTAAGGACATCATTGTCAAAGGAGATTTAGAATTAATTGTCAAGCAAGTCAAAAAACTTTATGCCACAAAAAATCAGCGAATGAAACAATACAAGCATGCAGTTTGGGATTTCATTGAGATGTTTGATTCATTCAATATTGTGCATCATGATAGGAAGTTCAATGATTTGGTAGAAAAACTTGTAGTATTGGGATCTCGGTTTGATAATTGTGCAATGTCCCCATATTGTGAATATGATGTTGAAGTGTTAACAAGGCCATCTGTCCCTGACAACATTAAACATTGGCAAGTTTTTTGATGATGATGCTCAGGTCAGAAGATTTCTACATAATAAAGGGAATTTTTTTATCAATGCATTGATTGGGAGCCAATGGTGTGTGTAGCAGAGGGTAAAGAAACCTTGTTTGGAAAAGGCATCATCCAACTGAAGACTAATACCATTCTTATAGGACTAGTTGCTCTTGAATCAAAATTTGATAATGATGATTGCATTATTATCGATATATAGAAGATTCAAGGGATGTTGAGGATAATCATCTTGGAACAAAGGATAAACCAAGGAAGATCTGGTTGGGAAGCAATCTGAACAAGGAGGAAAAATAGTCTTATGTTCAGTTGCTGAAAAAATATCAAGACTGCATGGCTTGGTCTTATTCTAAACTAAAAGCATACGAGAGAGGATTTGTTTTCAAAGATGAGATTATTTTGGAGGCCAATGCAAAACCATTTAGGCAGTAAGAGGCCAATCAATCCACTTCTATCTCTTAAAATGCAAGAAGAATGAAGAAATTGAGGGATAGTGGAATTATTCAACCCATAAGGTATTCTTCTTGGGTTACAAACCTAGTGCCGTTAGAGAGAAGAATGGTGATATCAGGGTGTGTGTTGATTTTAGAAATCGAAACATAGCATCAATGAAGGATAATTATCCTTTACCAAACATGGAAAAAAATATTAGAAGATTCATATCAAACTTTGTTGAGTTGACCATTTCAATTACTTGCATTCTAAATAAGGACCACGTTATCAAATGGGAGGAGAATGTCATTCAATCTTTCAATGGGATCAAAGAGGCATTAAAGCATGAACCTATTTTAGAACTCCGATTATAAGAATCCTTTCCAACTATTTTCTTTTACTTCAGAGAACACTATTGCATTTGTCTTGTTACAAAAGGATGATGAAGGGGTGAGAGGCCAATTGCCTTTTTCAGCAAGGCATTGTAGGGGACTGAACTGAAATATACTATTATGGAGAAGCAAGAATTTTCCTTGGTAAAAGCAACAAAGGTTGTCGGGCCTTACATTCTGAGCTATAAATTTGTTGCTTATGTTGCCCACACCATGGCGAAGGGCATCTTATCAAAAAGGAGGTCTCAAGGAAAAGATGCAAATGGGTGAACAAGTTGCAAGAATATGACATGGATATCCAAACCATGAATTTGGTAATTGGTTTGGGCTTGGCTAAGCTTATGGCTTAGAGAAACTTGCAAACTATTGAGGTGAATGAGGTAGAAGAAGGAAGGGTAGATGTATTTAAAAAGTTGATGAGTTATGAGTGGTACAAAGATGTGATTTTTATCTCACATTTATACTACCATGATTATTTAAGCAAGAACTAGAAAATAGATCTTAAGTTGGATTCCCAAAAGTATGTCATTACTTATTATGGGTTATCTTGGAAGAACCCTGAGGGATTTCTCTTAAGGTGCATTACTGAAGATGAAGCCCCTAAGATAATTGCTGATCTCCATGGAGTGGTTTGTGGGGGAATTTTTCCGGAAGAGTCACAACACACAAGATCTTGAGGGCTGGTTATTGGTGGCCAAATATCTTCAAGGATACAACTCTTTTGGTTAGAAGATGTGAGATTTCAACACTTTTCTAGAAGATCGAAAGATTCAGCCTTTACACATCATGTATCAATTGAAGCCCCATTCAAGCAATGGGGAATGGATTTCATTAGTGAGATTTCAGACCCTTCAAGTGTTGGCCATAAGTGGATTCTTGTAGCCACTGATTACTTCACTAATTGGGTGGAGCCAATCCCCACCAAGAGGAAAACACACCAAATTTTCATGGACATCAGCTGAACCATATTATCTCGTAGTTAGGAGTGCCATGAAAATTGTTGCTAACAATGCCATGAGCTTTAGAGCTAAACCTTTGGTGGCAATGTGCAAAGAATATGGGATAAATTTGACATATGCTTCTAATTACAATCCCCAAGGAAATGGACAAGCTGAGTCTAGTAATAAAACTTGTTGAAGATTATTAGAAGAACCTTGGAGCTAAACAAAAGAAAATGGGGTGAACAGTTGAATTTTGTTGTCTAGGCTGATTGAATTACTGTTAAAAGAGCCACTGGAAAGAGTCCATTTGAGTTAGTGTATGGAACTCAGGCCTTGCTGCCCCTACATATGCAATTATCCTCATATCAGTTCATTTAACAGCTAGAAGATCAAGAACTTAGTCCATATGATGCTCACATTAACCATATTGTTGAACTTGATGAAGAAAGGAGGGCATCCCACCAAAGGCATGTAAATTTTAGAGAAAAGCTGAAGAAGTTATTCGACAAGAAGGTCACTCCAAGAGCTTTCAATGTTGGAGATCTCGTGTTGTTATGGGATAACAAGCATGAAGATAAGGGAAAGCATGGAAAATTTGACGCATTATGGATGGGCCCTTACTCCATTGATATTAGGATTGGTGAACATACCTTCTTCTTGAAGGACTTGGATGGGGAATTTCTTGAATTTCTTGTTAATGGAAGGCATTTGAAACATTTCCTAGATTGATTCCCTAGAATCAAGGTGAACATCATTTGTACAGTGTATAGTTTGTTGGTTGTTTGTTGTCTTTTGTGTTTTTGTTCATTTTGGTCCCTGGTGGCCTAGTTTTGTTAGTTTCTTGGTTTTTCTATGGGAGACGGTTATGGTTTTGTGCTCTACAAGATGAATCCTTTGCCCAATGGATATTTTGGCACTTGGTCTATTATTTGGTTCTTATGGCACTCACAGGGAGTGCCCATCCTGAGCCGGAGCCGATGTTGGTGCTCAGATTAGTCTCACCCCATTTGCCATTGAAATCTCTCAGTTTACGACCTCTATCACATTTTATCTCCCCGTGTTGTGCTTGAAAGGACTCTGTCTTCCTTTTTTTGTAATCAATCCTTTCCTAGGTTGAGGATCACTTATGGATCCATAGTTGATTCTTCGTTTCTTTGTTCATCTGAAAAAGTTTTTAAATTGGGTGTAAAAACTTAGGTTGTCCTGTTCTTTCCACTTTCCACACTTGGGAATTAATGACCCTGTCATTTTGTCCTAAATACCTAAAGAAACATGAATGGATGTAGCCCAGGGGAGTGTTTTTTAACCCTGTAATATTTATAAACTCTCTTCCCTTGAAGGAAATTTCATCTTCGGGATCAAAAAGTTGTTTCCCTGCATTTTTACAGTTTTGACAAGTGTGTTTTCCTGGTCAAATTTACATCTCTACATCAGTGGAAATGTGGCCCTTTTTTGTTGGATGCGGCTCGGTGGGGCACTCTAAAAATTCTATGGATCACCTCGACCCAAAATTTGTCCACGTGGAGGAACGACACTCATTTGAAAGTTCTCTTTTGGTTTGGCCGTGGAGTTGCTACTTTTCCTGCAGCGAGGACATTTGGAGGCTTCCGCTACTTTACCCAGACTTAGACAAATTTTTATATAGCTAGTACAATTTGGTGGGACAGGGACACATGGATGGACCACACATGTTTTGGGACTGGCCTTGAGTTTTATTTTAAAGAAGTGCTAGGAGGACACTTAGAAACTACACATGTTTGAGGACCGAGGCTTCTGCTTCCTTTGCATTTTTCTTGGAATTTTTAATAGCCAAAGGAGATTGCCCTGGACCACGACACGCAGCGCCTTCCACCGAGCTTTCATCTTTCAAAAAATTTGTCAGCTAGGACACATGGTGAGCCCGTGCTCATTCACGGATCCTCAATTTTTGGGACCATCTCAAGATGCGCCATTGCGATATGAGGCGCTTTGAAAATTCAAAAGGGTCGAGAAGCGGGTCATCTGGGGTAACTTGGATTTTTTGCCTCTTGTCATCAAAATGGTAAAATCATCAAAATGGCCCATAAGCCATAAAAGGGATAAGTCAAAATTTTATGTGAAGGTCAATGACAGAGGTGCGGACTTCTGGAGGAAATTTAGAAAAATTCCTTTTGTGAAAAAAAGGGGTTAAAGTGTAAAAAGGGAGCACGTTTCCATTGGGACCCACATAAGGAAAAATGTCGTGCCCATTTTTCAAAGGTGGAGGGGCGGAGAAAATGAGAAAATTTAACATTTTTTCCAAAGGTTGTAAAAGGTAAAAGGAACCCCCAAGCCCATTTTAAATTGGATCTCCCACATGGATAGTCCAAATTCAAAATAGAAATCAACAACAGTTGTGCATCTAGTATCTAATTTTTCCACCATTTTTACTCCAAAGCTCCTAGAGATGCGAGTTTTCATAATTTCTTGATATCTCCTACACGCCAAATAGAGAAGAGAGTTAATTTGATATCTAAATTTGGTGAGGAAGATCTGGAGACATCTTTTACCATTAAGATTTGATTTGGCTATCAAGCTCGTTATGATTTTCCAATCTTTCCTTCCTTGGCACACAAGGGACCATATTTGATAGATTAGAGGTGGAAGTAGTTGACGCATAAGAGGAAGAGTGGTATATAGGATGAAAGAATTGAATACTGAGATATTTGAAGAAATCTACCTCCCTGAGAACCTAACAAATTTTTATAAATCTAATTCTAGGGAATCACGATCGAGATCATAACAAGCACTGGTATATTGAATGTTTTTGTTTTTGGGGAAAAATCTGTTGTAAAAATGTTATAAATTGCATGAATTTGTCATGCAAATGGTTGGAGTGTTTGATGTCAAGACTTATTTTCTAAGAGAAAATCTTGATAGAGCCCGTCTTTTTGAGAAACCATCTAAGAAACATGTTTATCTCTTTTGTGTTAAATTTGATCATGTCAAGGTGGTTGTAAGTGTACAACCATTGACAAGCTCTGAGATTGTTCTAGAAACTTTCCCTACTTGATGAATTTAATCAAATTTGAGTTATTTTACATACTAGAAAAATTGTGTCTCGCTTCATTTATGAATGTTTGCAAATAGTTTTTCTTATTCCCGTCACAATCTTACATTGAAATCTTTGTGAATCACACAAGATCTTATCCTTGTGATAGTTTAGTGGCATTTACAATTTCATTTATCAGAATATCTTTCATTTGATAGTGAAATAACCAAATTTAAAATCACTATAACTCCTAGAATGACTATAAGATTGTTTGTTAGCCTTTAAGGTATCTTAGGTGTGATGAAAAGAGGTCAATAATGTTTAGTTAAGTTTTTCAATTTGAGCCTTCATTTTGGATTCTTGAAGTTTGTGTGAAAATGTGGTGATATGGGCCTCCATTGAAGCACATATTCTTATTAAAGGAACATTTTAGCTATCCTAAAGCATTCTCGTTGATTAAGCTTTCATTTTTGTAAAAGTTCACAAAGATCTACGGTGAATCAAGTTCATTCTGTCTCACCTCCCACAAAAATTCATTTAAAAACAACCAATCTTACCCATACCACCCCTATTTGTCTTTTGTGTATACAAATTCATAATTACTATTACCAAAACATGCGTAAACAATTAGGTTTTCATTGTCTTGTGGCTTGAACCTTGCTTAGAAAATATCTCCATTATCTAGAGTGACAACTCATGAGAGTTAGGTTTTGTTGTATTGATCATATTTTCTTCAAGGTCTTCTTAATAACTTCACAAGGAAGGATATCTCCATCTCCTCCATAAACAACAAGGCTACAAAAAGGGTCCTCTCACCCTGGTTGAAAAGCACAACCATAAAGTAGTGAGGATAGATCAAATCCTCTTGAGGGTGCTACCCATTTCTCCACATCTGAGTGACAAAGAGCAAGCTACATTTCATCCCCGGCTATAAAATGACACACTACATGCTCTACTTGTCTCTAAGCTTCCTTCTAAACCTGTGATGTTCCTCGATTCGAGGGAGAATCAATTTGGGTACCAACACCACCATATGTACATACTAGAAGAGGTTTTTATAGGTTAGGCCTTGGAGCTTCACCTTAAGAGAAAGGGCCATTGCATCTGACAATAACTTTAATTTTTAATCCAATGCATTTTTCTCAAGTCAAATCCTCAACAAATGTTTCTTCCATAGGTTAATAATTCAAGAGGAGAAGTTGGTAATGAATATGTTAATGTTTCTATTGTTGGTAGTTGTAGTGATGGTCATAGTAGTGGTCGAAAATATAAAATCAATAGATTATTCTAAAGTGGCCAATAGAAACAATTGAAGTTCCTATTTTCCAACAAGGACTAGAGAAGAGGGAAAAGATAAATACTTATATAGTTACTTTTGCATAGGGTAGCATTGGCTTGAGGTAACTAATTATAGAAGGTGGTACTATCCTCAAAAAATTTCTAATAAAGAGTAAAATTCAGCCCAAACTTCGTCTACTTCTTATCCATTCCTTAAAACACCTTAGGTTTTTATTATTGAGCTAATTTTTCCCACAAATCAAAAAGAGATAAAAGAAACAAGAAGAAAATGCTACATGCTACTAGTAACTTCATATCCTTCCCTAATGAGGGTATTTACTATATATAACCTAGACACAGATATCAAATAATACATGTATGTCGTTCCCAAAGTTGTAAAACCATAAAATAAAATGGTTTCTAGTGATTATGATGTAATCACCCTTCAAATGGATTTTACTGAAATGAAGCCTTGTGAAAAAATAAATGTATCAAAAGGGAACAATGATTTTGTATAAACAACATTCTAAAGGAATAAAAAAGAGAAAACTAATTTAAATAATTAAATTCAAAAGTTAGAGGGAAACCTATAAAATAAGAAAGAAAATAGAAAATTGAAGTTAATACGATCGGTGAGTTGAAAAGAGGATAATATTATCTACCTTTATGACTAATAATAGCTAAAATGAACATGCACATGCAAAACTGGAAAAGGTGAAGAAAATAAAATAGAAAATAATTAGTAATAATACATTACAATGAACACCGGGAGAATTTTAATAGTTTTTAAAGGAAGAGAAATAAAATTCCAAAAATGGGAACATAGCCGAGGGAAAGATAGAAACATCAAGGACATATTATGCATTGCGAAGGAGAGAAAATAAAATTAAATATTGCAATAGGAGCTAGTGAAAGAATAAAATGAAATAAAGTCTTCCAACACAAAACTATCTGAATTTTATAAAAAGGCATTGATTAATATTATTGATAATGTTTGGGGGAATAGACTAAAAATTGATTTTTAATTAGATTGTTCTAATTCATGGCAATATGCAAGTAATCTCTAATAAGCTTTGTGAATACATTAATAGTTGTCATACAAGTGATACTTGAAAATAGCATACAACAAGGAAATTTACTGTTATATACAAACTCAACGACATTAAACTCGATAACTAGATGAATTGGAAACCGAGATTGATTCCTCAATAATTATATCATCTATCATTGAAGTTTTTGATAATAGGCAAAGTACATGAATTTTTTAATAATTGTCTAAGAATGTTACAAGATATGCATGGAAAGGTACAAGATTTCACAAATATTTGTGTTCCAATTCATATTTATAAAACACGCAAATTCATTAAGAAGGATGCATTCCTTAAGAACATGAAACAAAAAATAATGTAAGAGAAGAACCTAATTCTTGAGAAGGTACGATGAGACAAAACATTTCTAGCTTCATTAAACCATTGATAACCTTATCAAGTAACTTTTCATACAACAATAAAGGAAAGCTCCACTCTCATTAATGAATTGCTAACAAAGTTACATATCAACTTCACTCTTATTTACAAAAAAATAATTCCAACAGATGAAGAGTAGAACATGTTACTAAAGATGAGACAACTAAGAGTAGTTTAATTTTAAAATTGTTCATTTTTTTGCAATTTTCAATTTTGTCATACAAGGCATGTCTTAAGCAAGTTGAAAGAGGAATATTGTTATTTTTCATTTCAATACATAGTGGTTCACAAAACCTAAAAACCGTTTATGTTAATGTTGTATATGTGTATAAGAAATATAATTATTTTTATTATATTGGATGAACATCTATATCTTGTGATATCCTTAGGAGAATTCATTTTCTCTTTAAATTATTCTTTCTCAACCATATCTATGGATTTTTACCAATCCCACCATAGTGAGAATGAGTAAATTATGGGACACCAAGAAAATATATCTTCTTTCAGAAAATCTGTTATAGGACCACCTCTTTTTCATAATGTGAACAACAATAGCTAGATGAACTGCTTTACCTAAAATATTATTCTGATTGATCTTTTTGAATTGAGAAGAAATTTTCCCTCCATTCGTTGAAACTATTTTGTCAGCTTCTTTTTTCTTTTAAATATTTTTCATATCTATTATGCGAACAATCATCTATAATTTTCCATCCGGCAACATCCTTCACAATGACATCTATAATTTTCTTTTCATATATCTTTCCTACATGTTTCTCAATAGTATCCAACTTAAGTTACATTATCTTTTCCTTTAATTACCTTGTATGCAGTATTGTACATTTTCATTCTTTAAGAGGTTTATCATTGTTCTCATTTTGAAAAGGTTTAATAAATCCATACTTAGAAAGCCACTCTAACCTGAAACTCCCTCCCAAGTCCCATTTTTTTTCCTTTATCTTTCTTCCACAAATAGGTGTCCCCGAGTATTTACGATGGTGGAATTTAAATTTTGTCGACTTCCATACCTTTCACCTCAAACATTCAATTGGCTAGGTGATGTAGTGTGAAACTTCATTCAATGGAATGTCTTCAAGGGGAGGCATTTCATTGTTTTTGTCATTGATTGAATCATTCAACAAATAAAAAATGAACGCATTATGAGTTTCCTTTCAATACAATAATTATCCCTTGATTTTGTTAGTCCTACTTGAGAAGGATGGGTTTCCTTAGATGTTTTCTTAAAATAAGATGATGTTTTTGAATGCCAATACCACTACCGTAAGGGGTTGTAATTTCATTTTTTCAAATATTCCCTTTTTATTTGGAATCTCATATCTATAAAGGATTTTTTTTTATTTGGCAGATCCATGGGATGAAAATAAACTAAGGTATTTCAGCTTTCATGTTATTTTCAATACCGTAAAATAAAAAAAAAAGAGATAAATAACTTATTAAATCAAATAGAGAAATGTGATATGAAATAAAACATTTTCTAAAATGACATACTTGTTGACATTTTTGCACTCATACAAAAATGGCAACTCAAAAATTTGTTTCGATTAGAAGTGTTGATGAGATATACCTAACTAGGGGAAGGCATACATTTTCTTATTGTTTTCATTGTATTCATTGATTAACAACATGTAATATATAGCTATGTGTGCTGTTGAAAAATGTAACACCTCACATATGCTTCCATTCCATATTCATCTTCAGCAAGGAAACACAAAAGCCCCAAAGGACAAATCCATAGCCTTGATGAAGTTGGAATCACAGTACATGTGAGATGTTAAACTCTAAAACAGTAAACAAAATTGTAGCTTACATGAAAAATATTTCATTATTAAGTTACAAGTACTTAAAATTTCATTATTTATTTATGTTTAAATGCTATTAATCGGTAATTGAGTTTTTATTTCGTTATACAATCAATACACATCATAAAAGCTGAATGTAAAAAAATTATACAACTAAGTTACATAAATTAATGTCATTTTGTCATGAAGAAATTCAATGTTTCCCACACAAGTCATGGGATGTAACTTATGATTATTGAAGAAAAAGATACATGTATACAAAGCTAAAAGAAAAGGAATATAGAAGAAACCTATCATTTCCTTTGAGTCTTCTTTTGGTCTTCATCCAGCTCGAATCCTTCTTCATATTCATCTTCCATTGCATCATGGTAATCTGAAAACAAAAAAATAAAGATATCATATTTGAGCTCGAGGTTTAATCTATATAACTATACTAACGATTCATGCAAATGAACCATTTGAATTCAAAATGCATAAGATACAAAGAAAAGAGATAGATACAAAAGTGAAAAGATACTATCTTGCAGAAGCACATGTGATTCTCATAATCATGACAGATAAAAGAAAAGAGAGAAGAAGAGCAATTATCATGGAATACAAGAGAGGGTAAAGGCCTTTTTATTTTCTAATTGTTAGTCTTGAGTATACAGGTACATCTTTAACTTATTAAAAGAAGTATCATTTGTTGTATTTATAAGAATAGAAACAACTTTCAATCACACATCTTGAACAGTCAAAATCAAGACTAAATTTTCATAGTAATGAACTAATCAAGCACGATTACAACCTATCATAATAGTAGAAAGAGTTTCATTCATACTAAAGATGTATTAAGGCGTAAATGGATTAAATCTACAAAATAGTAATATAATCATTTTATGTAGAATGCTACTTAGCATAAGTAAGGATTTATTAAAAATCATGTATGCACTACTGCAAGTTCATATCCATGAACCACTTACACTAAGGAGGTACAAATTTACAATACGAAATGAAATACTAAACTAAAAGAAGAAAGAAAATCCTTAACACATTAAAGCTTAGTATGCATCAAGATGAGATGGAATTAAAAGCTACGAGAATGCATAGTGATATCAAAAATGATCATGAAATGAAGAAGTGATTCAAAATATAGTTACATGTTTGCAAAAAGGGGATGCTTCATCAAATTACAAAGCATTTTCATTTCAAAAGACTAATTCAATTCCCAATATTAGAGTACAAGAAATAAAGAATGAAGCTTACAATGACAAGTACCACAAAGAGAGGTTATAAAATTTTCAAATACAATGCGGAGTTTATATCATTTACAATCAAGGAAATGAAAAAGTATGCTATGGGAAGAATGATCATCATCCAAAAGAATGGGATTGAGCTACACCAAGAAGTTACAATGAGTTTCCATTTTCAAAGTAACAAGTCTAAGGTATATTGCAGAAGTAAAATAAGATCGATTTAGTATAGGAAGTACAAGTTCGACTTGTTGTTACCAAAAATGGCTACTTTGAGTAGTTAATTTATTGAATAAATTACTTAAACAAAATAAGTGCAAAACATGATGTCATAATTCCATTACAAATATAGTTCCTCGCCATATTTTGAATTATGAGATTGCTTCAATAAATTATTTAGAAAGAAAATTATAGTATATCTTTGAGAACATAAGAATGCATTATTTCCAATATCTATGCAAGTAGTTTTCCATAAACAGATTGAGATAAAAGATACGTTGCGAAGAATATATAGTCTCTATAAGGAATTTGAAGGTATATAGTTTGAAATCTGGTGTATAAAAATGGATCTTGAAACATAGATCTCAAATACATTCAACACAAATAGTCAAGTTCCCAACAAAACATAATCAAATTTATACAAAATCCAAGAGCATTAAGGACTAAATTGTGTATATGTTCCAAAAGGAAAACTTCCACTTTTAAACAATTTGAGTTTGACATTCAAACCTTCAAGAGTTAATTTTTAGAAGGTAGAGTTACAACAATTATAAGACCACTCAGAAGCTAAGAAGTTGAAATATCTACCAAGGTATTTCACAAATTGATAGTGGAAGTAACAAAAAAAAACATGAAATATGCATGTGCATGAATGGATGGTTGTCCTCTTCGATGAATTACAATTTTTGGAGAGTCAAACTCAAAATTTAAGTATCTTGAACAGGTGTTCTAAAAGAAAGTGCATAATAGTAAATTTTCAGAGCTATAAGAAATGAAATAGTGCCTCTATCTTAATCTTATTACCCAAAAAAAAAATTATAGCCAAGAAGATCAAAAACAACCTACCTAGATTTGAAGGTGGGGAAGAAAATCGCCAAAAAATATTTAATGGTGGATAAAGGCTCAAACATTTAGCACATAACCCTATTTTGACCTCAAATTTGAAAACCCCAATGTAAATAAAATAATCGGAGCCAACACATTGTGAGCAATAGAATTTTAATAAAAAATTAAGGCAAAATATAGAGTTTCCAGGCTACCCATATCGAAATGGAGCTCCATAGAAGGAAAATGGAAAATTTTCTAACTAGATAGAGTTCATTTTGGCATTCACAGAGTTCCAACAACAAATTCATAGATTTAGAAAAGAAAACCTGTTTCCTTTACTTTGTCGTCAAGGTTCCATAGTTTTGTAAAATATATTCAAGAAGTTAAGCAAAAACTCAACATTTTCAAATCACGCGGTTGAAAACATCAAAATATCCTTGGATACAAAGTGAAAACAAAGACCGAATAAATTTCCAACTTGAAGGTGTTTTCCGTTCAAGAAAACACAAAGAAAATACTAATAAAAACAATGTATCGAGTGTAATATAAACAAAAATGACATTGAAACAACACATTCTGAGCTCGATGATGCTTACCATCTTATATGAAATGGAGATTCCCAAAATCAAAAGGAAAGGAGCTCAATTGTTCAAAAATGACAACTAAAGAGAGCCATAAACCATTCAAAATAGTGAAAATGAGTAAAAATGCGAAGAAACCGAGAAGCCATAACTCTAAACAGAGCAAAAATACATAGAAATATCGATTCAAACTCAAAAGAAACAAAATAATTATATAATGGAATAAATTTTATTGGGTTTCACTGCTTAGGAGATAAAATGAAAAATGTAAATGAGATACAACTCGATTTTTTTATTCAACTACCATTTTTAACTCATCCCAAAACCCACAGAAAAGATCAATGGTGGAGATCATGATGTACCAAGTTCAACAGTGCACAAATTGACCATAACTTAACCAAAATGTAGTCATGTCACTATGAGTTTTAGAATCAATGATTATAGATCAAAAGGACCAAGATCAACAATCATCATGCAAACCGATAATGACCACCGATTACCCTAAATCAACCAGGGTTAGAGAAAAATACCAACGTGACAGGTTAAAGTGAAAACCCTAATTTAACCATGGTTAGGCTTGATTCAAATTACATCGACAAAACAATCAAGGGTCGATTCATCATGAGAAGGGCATAATTATTTTCCAATAATTTAGGATCAACTATAGACCATGCTAAAAAATAAAACTCGCCAAGTCAACCATATGATCACGGTGCCACGTAAGTGGTCATTAGCAAGCCATGTGACCATTTTAAAGTCTCTAAGTCATCATTACAATTCATTTCCATTAAATAATTAATCCACATTGGTAGAGAATGTGGTTACTATTCAAAGGGGAATGAACACATAGTATATACCGTGGGTGGTCAAACAATGATCACCTTTTGCCCTTAGGATAAGGTCTAAATCAAAAGGGATTTTTAAATCAAAGGAAGGGTCCAAGACCAATCAAAGACGACATTCCAAGTATACACCAAGTGTTAAACAAAAGGGGCCATAATTATTATTTAATTATATGCCATGTAAAACCAAAAGCCCCATGCTTCTAAAAATCATGTACACGCCAAGGTCAAGGGTGGTCCCTTTATGGGTTAGTCAACAATCATATTCCATGCTTAGTAAAAACAATGCACAAAATAAGGTCAACATCAGTTACCTTAATTTTCACAAAATACCTTATTATCTCCAAAAAGAGGAGGACACTTTATTCTTGCATGTTCATAGGTGGTCCCCACGGTGAGGGTATTTTTTCTAAGTATTGGAACAAAAGCATTATTTTGTTTACACATGAGTATATATTTTCATGCCATCAAAAGAAGATAGAATATGTGTCACATCAGTAGCAAGAAGATAAATTTTCATGCACATTGGAGAAGACTTGCACACCAAACAAGTGGAAAATATTAGCCAAATTATTCACCTAGTTTTATTCATTATTTCAAAATTAAAGCAATCAACTACACTTTGACTTGAGTTATTTTTGGACAAAGAAAGGAAATTTTGCCTCATATACATCATTAATATTTTATCCTTTTATTTATTCAAAATGAAGGTTAATAATAACATGCAAGTGTAGTTAGGACTTAGTTTATTTTTAGAGACTTGGGTGAATAATTTTTGCTATATATTTTGTGCATTGGAAAAGCACATTATTATGACAAGAGAACTTTTTGAGTGAGTGCCAAGCGGTTGTTAGATCTTTTTCCTTTAATGAGAACCATTTTTGACTTTCAATTTTTTTGCAGTGGTGTGTATCAATTTATTAACTCCTATGAATGTTAATTCCTGAATTAATGAGCTTACCTTCCTAAAATGGGTGTTTCTATACAATCTTAGTGTGCATGTTAGTTGTTGTGTTATTGTGATTTATCCCTCAACACATAAGTGTTTGCCTTAGGATCAAGCTAAAACCCATTGGATTGTGCTTAGTCAATTTATTTCTCAAAATGTTGTACATTTTTTTAGTCAAATCCTCAACAACTTTTGTGTATCACCACATTTAAATTTCAGTTACAACCATCTTTTTACCCTTAAACCCCACAATAAATCAGATTTAGGATACATCAATAAGGAACCAACCTTGTAATCCCGAAGACTCACCTCAACATAGGGATACCCACATCCCTAAGGTGTTTCCATTGTATCTGTAGAAGTGAGGGAAAAGAAAGCTTAGAACACCTATTGTTATCCCTCAACCAAGGTGCACTTCGAGATATAATAGTTTTTCCATGCCCGGTGGGACACGAATCATATTTATGGTGAAATAGTAGCAATTTACAATAGATTTAAAACAAATAAAACAACACTTTTCGAAGGAAAAAGCTACAGACATCCATTTATAATCAAAAGAAAATTATTTAGAAACTCCGTAAAGCTTATTTCAGACCCTTTTACAGAATTTTGCATGCCTAAGGTGACTACAAGATCAATGGTAAGAGGACTTCCTCATAGCTTTGATTCTTTACCTTTAAATTTAGTAAGAAGAAGAAGAGTTGGCAATACTTTACCCTATACCAAGCTCGGTTTTGGCAACCCTCCTCCCCTTGCTTCACCACGTAACAATATTTTTGTTTAAATCCTAGTGATTCTAATGGCTCATCAACATCCACCATCACCACCAGAAATTTTGTACCTTTCAATAATGGAAGCCATTTGATAATTACTTCTTACTATGATATAGCTTTTGCTGCGTTAAAGGTTTACCTTCATTTATTGATGAAAATCATGTTACTCCTACTGAGCATATTAAAGACATTGCAGCCCTTTTTTTAGTTCATAATATTACTCATGAAGATGTAGCTTTAAGACTTTTAGCTGCATCATTTAAAGGACAAGCCTTGAAATGGTATAGAACATTACCAGTAGGGACTATAGAAACTTGGGATGAATTGGGAGATGAATTACATAAATAGTTTCAATATAATTTTGATCAAATATCTCTCATAGAACAATTGTCCACAATCAATAGAGCTCCTTGTCAATTTATGGCTATTTTTAGTGCATATTTTCAAGGACATGGGAAAGAATTTCAGCTACTTATTAAGCCTCAAACTGATCATGCTTTTCTATATTACCTTAGTGCTTTAAAAATTTATTTTGCAGCCATGATACAATCCATGGGAGGAACTTCACCTCCAACAGCGTATGATATTGCTATTAGAGTTGAAAACATTTATATTCAAGCTGGTAAATTAGCTCATAGACCCTTAATGCCTATTATTGCATATTTGGCACTTATTCCACAAACTATTACCATAATATATCTTGTTGTTACAACACCCAAAGATGACATATTTAAAGCTTTCTTGAACATGGGAAATAAGTAAACATCAATTGAGAATAAGTTGGCTCAACCTACAAAACCTTATCAAACACCCTCATCATCAGTAATAGGTAGTCGTACCAACAAAATTAAAATTATAGGAAGTCTTATCAAGTAAAGACATTTTTATTGTAAGGATGAAAGCACTTCTAGTTCTCTTGTGTCAAGTAATATGGCTTCGAGAAGAGTAATTTTCACCTTGCGATCAGCCTTATCCATCTTCTAGTTATCCAAATGTATTATTTAATTTGAGCCTTATTCTAAAAACCTCAATCTGAAACATTATTCATGCCTCAAATGGAGGGTGGAAAACAAGAAATACAGATTCAAAAACTAGCCGAACAAAACTTAATCCATTTTGGAGAAGAAAAATTTATTTCTTTTCAACTAAGTCTCGAAAAAAGAATCAAGATGAAAAAAACAAAAAAACACCTATTTTACCTACGATTCTTCGACAAAATAGCAAACAATTGTTTCAGACTTCAAAAATAGCAAGTAGTTCAGCCCCTAAAAGCATCTAAAATAACTTCATCATGATCCTAGATGACTACTCATACCTCAGATTTCTAAAGTTGTAAAAGCATAATCAAGTTTTCCAAAAGCTTATGCTAAAATCACATCTTCTTCTAATATTTTTGAGGTTATTAAACAACACAATATTAGTATTTCTTTATGGGATGCTTTGAGTATTCCATGATACCAAGAGTTACTTGCTAATGAGTTTGTTAAGTTGCAGATTTCTTCTAAACCAAAGAGAGAAAGAAGCTCGAAAAACTCGATATGGTATTAGGTACAGTTGATCAAGATTGTATGAAAGATGTTAGATGGATGGTACAAAAATTAGTAAAAGTTCATGATCTAAATAAGCGAACTCCCTTCTCTATTTCTCTTATTATTAGTGATCATCTAGTTCATAACATTATGGTTGATGTGCTTCAAATAGCACAATCATGCCTAAAACAATTGTAGAAAAATTGGGCCTACATTATAAAACAATAGAAAACAGCAGTGTTGTATTGTAGCTTGATGGGACAGCAAACCAACAAAGCTGGTGTCATTAAAAATTTAGGGGTAACTTTACGTGTGTGTCCCAATGTTTCGATTCTACAAGATGTAACTATTGTATATTTACCTCCCTATTTTGTTCTATGTTGATCAAGATATTTTACAACAAAGCTAAGAGGTTATCTCTCTTTGGATTGTTCATTTTTGTTCTTTACTACAAGGTATGGAACTAAAATTACATTTAATTCAAAGCCTTTGGCTAGATTTAGTATTGATCCTCGGGCTCCAAATGTTTTAGCAAATTATAGAGCCATAGATCAAACTCATTTTGATGTCACAACATCTCGAGACTCATTAGAGTTTTTGAATTTCATGTTTTGGGATTTTGGTATTTTGGACATCTCAGGATATCAGAATTTCAGGTTTCAAGATTTCAGGGTTCTCAAAACTTTGTATTTCAGGGTTTCTGAGACATTTAGAGGTCTTGCATTTTTCAAGTTTTTAAGACTATCATTTCAAAACAATTTCCAACCTCCAAAATATAAAATATATAGGTCCTTCAAAGTTCCTTTCAATTTTTTTCAAGTTCGGTGTGTGACTTGGAAAAACCCTATCCTTTTGAGGCTAATTACCTAACACATCTGGTGACTCTAAAAGGATATAATTCAATGGTGTAGTAGCATGGGTTTCCTAAGTATATGAGAAGAATTTGAACTAGGTATGATACTAGAGAAGAGGGACTATTTGTCATTCACGTAATTATCACTACGTAGAGGAATAAGAAGAAGAAGACCACAAAGATCACCATCTACACATAACATGACATTTTCTACACCTCTACCTGGTAGTCCCTTTCTCCAATCAACCAAGGTCCTCAGACCAATCATAATGACACATTTGCAACCACCTCGGGGACCGGTTAATCCCTTTTTCAACTTCATAGGAAATAGTCCACTTTCCCTAAATGCTCCAAATCTAATTCTAGTGGCACCACCGAACAACATTCCTATTTCACAAGAGAAAATCATACTACTCCTATTGACCACATCGAAGACATTGAAAATATACATGCGATTCACAAAATCAATGAAATGGATGTCATGGTCAAATTGTTAGATTCATCTTTTAAGGGTAAGGTCTTAGAATGTTTTAGGAGCCTAAAATCGGGGTCTATTTAGAATTGGACCCCCTATGTTCATCTCTTTGAAATTAGTTTAGAGAGAGGGCGACAATCTATCTCTATTACAACAATTGACAAAAATCAAAAGGGATCCTAATGAGAAAGTGGAAAAATTTAATTTCTATTTTCAATGGACATGTGATAGGATTCTGATAGATGTCAAAAAAATAATAGAAGGTACATTCCTTTACTTATTGAAGGCTATAAATTTAGACATTTCTATGATGATCCAATCGATGGGAGGAACAACATTGTCGGGGCCTATGAAATAGCAATCGGATCATAAAAGGTTTTGATTCAAGCCAGATGGCGGCACCAATGCCACCAATACCTCTCTATCTGGACATGGGAACTCCTACAACTAGTCGAACACCTGATTTGAATCCCATTCCAGCCCCTAGAAATTAAATCAATAGTGAGGCATCGACTTCTTCAAGTACTTCCAAGGAACTACATGAGGTTATGAAACAACTATAGAACCAAGGAAATGAGTTGGTGACAATCAAGAGATAGCAAGCTCAAAGTTCTAGACCATATCAACATCAAGCTTAGTTTCAAGCCAGGCCCCAATATCAGCAAAATCAACCACCAACATAGGTTGCAAATCAAATTCTGAATCAAGAACAACCTCAAGCTATCATGTTATTCCAACCATATGATCCAAATGTAGTTTCAACATCAACATCCTTGGTTCTAAATCAAAACAACATGGCACAGGAGTACGAGTTGTGTTACCCTACAATCTACCTCACAATAAATCGACATGTTTCAATGGTGCACTAAATCAGGCACTAAGGGTGCAAACCATGGGTGTGTCCCAAGAACATAGTGAGGAGGGAATTCAGCAGCAAGGAACCCATCAAGAGGCACATCCAATGGAAACCACGTTGGTCAATTGGCAAACAAAAGAATTTTGTAGAGTTAATCAACCTCCTTTCCAGGGTGTAGCTTCCAATACATGGTCAAAGAAGAGGAACATTGAGGAAGGATAGTCATCTAACCCTATATTTTCTCAACCCACTCTCACGCCACAAGGTGCTAATAAGACAAGTACAGCTCCAAATGTGTAGAATCAGCCTAATGCACCCGTTGCGATAGCACATGTGCCTATTCGAAATGTAGAAAGGTTGTGCCAAGTAAGGAGAAACAAAGGATAGTTTGTCTCCTTTCAACATCATAGATCAGATGAAGAAAACACATCGATCATTTACATGTGGAGTCACTTTGGAAATCCCGGAGACAAAGCAAGATTTATTGCAAGTTAAAATGACTAATTGAGTGCGCATCAAATGGATCAAACCAAAGACGTTAGAAAGTTCTCACTAATGCGGGGAAACAAGATGGGGAAAACCAAGTAAGAATTTGAATCTACCACCATTCTATGTGTCATTGATTTTTGGGAACCAGTTGGTACACAACTGCATGATCAATTCAGGGGCAAGTAACTATGTAATTCCTAAGCAATTAGCATATCAATTGGGTCTAAAGTATGAGCCAGTGCGAAAAAGAGTGGTGCGGCTAGATGGGACAAAAGAGTAGGAAAAGTTGGGATCATTAAGGGGTTAAGTTTTACACTACATGCTTACCCAAATGTCACAATTCTCTAGGATGTATACGTAATTGACCTTCCGCCACTCTTTACACTATGTCTATCAAGAGATTTCACTACCAAAATTGGTGGGTACCTATCTGCGAGATGGGTCACACATTACTTTCGTGTCGAGGTATAGAGCCAAACCAACAATTAGGTTAGAGCCAATTTCCAATTTCAACATCGAGCCTTATGTTCCAAGTCCCATCAACACAAATTTCTCATCCTTTGATTAGGAATAATGTTGAAGAGATTTGGAAAGCAGTACAAAGTTAAGGGTATTCCATATTTAACTCTGGATGAATGGGAAAACAAAAGGCATGTGTTTGATCCATACAAGGAAATGGAAGAATCGGAATTAGGTATATATTGTGAATATGAAGAAAATTCACCCATTCCTAATATCACTAAGCCAGAAAATAAGGATGAAAATGAAGTTTGGAAACTATTTTTTGATGGCTCAAGAAGAAAATAAGGTGCTGGAGGGGGTGCAATGTTGGTTTCACCACATGAACATCAAGTATTATTCATCTTTTTGTTTCCAGGTTTGCATATTCAAACAACACAAATTGAATATGAAGCTTTGACTCATGGACTTCATTGGGCAGGAAAAGAGTCATAAATAATTTTCAGTGTTTGGGGATAGCAAGCTAATCATCAATAAAGTCAAGGGACAACATACTAAACAGAATGACCTACGCAAGAGTTAAAAAAATAGTGTATGGGACATCATTGAGGACTGTTAAGATTTCAATATTGATTCCATACCTAGGAAGAAGAATGAAGCCGTAGATAGGCTTGCAGTAGTTGGAGTAACATTTGATGTGGTTGATAGTATAAAAAGAGGCGTGAACACAACTACATATCCATGTGATTATCTAGCCGAAGTGCGGATAATAACACGAGTTGAAAAGTGTTTGAAAACAATCATAGATGGTCAATTTCTTACAATAAGAGAATGAATTCTTAGCTAAAAATAAAGAGAAATTGAAGCGGCGGTATAGGGATCAAGTAGTGTAGCTATGAACCAACAAGATTCTCAAATTATTGGTTACATTGGAGTCCATCTTCAACCTGAATGATCAATTTCGTAAAGAGAAATCCAACATACAAGTCAAGGGAGAATATTTAAAGCCAATTTCAATTAGGGAAGGAAAAACACTCCAAATTGGCAAAGTGGCCACTGAGCAAGAGAGACATGAGTTCATATAAATTTTCCAAGAGTTTCAATACGTATTCACTTGGAGCTATGAGGACCTAAAAGGATTCAATCCAAAGTTGGCACAGCATACCACAGAACTAGATCCAGATGCTAAACCCATCAGGAAAAATAAAATACTAGTCAACCCTTACATTGAGCCTCTAATGAAGAAAGAGATAAACAAGATGATAGAGGCAAGTATTATATTTCTAATCAAGCACTCAATATGGATTTCAAACTTGGTACCGATTAGGAAGAAGAATGAAGAAATCGGGGTGTGCATGAACCTTCGGGACTGAATAAAGCATCTCTCAAAAACAACTATCCACTCCTTGAATGGAACAAGTCCATACAGTATAGCTTGATTCGGAAGATTCTCTCTCATAGATGGCTACTTAGGGTACAATCGATAATGGTAAAAAAGATGACGAGTTAAAAATAGATTTCACCTCTAAGTGCGGGACTTATTCCTAGAGGAAGATGCCATTTGGATTGTCGAATCTTGGAACCACTTTCCAAAGGGAAATGGATATGGCATTCAAATGGTTGTGTTGATGCATAATCACAACACCCCTAGATGTTTATAACTCGATGGGTTGAAAATCTCAGTGTAATTGCATAACATGGAGCTTTTGCCAAAGTGTGAGACTTTTCCATCGGGAAATCTCTTGAGATGAAGGCATTCCTATTCCTTTGTTCATATGCACACATTCAAATTGTAGAGAATCTATCCTAAAATCTACTCTAACTTTCCAAGGAGACGAGGTTAAGAAGATGCAAGAAAATAAACCTAACTAACAGAGGTGATGCATGAAAGCAATGTTGAACACTTGCTTTTCCATTAAACACAAACCAATAAAATGAATAACAACCACCTTGCATAGATAATCAAGATTGTAATGAGAGATTAGGAAGATGTAATAACAAAAGAGAGGGTTGAGAATCATCCAAAGACATTTTATTTTTGCTCCAAAGATTTGATACAATCCAGTGCATTATAGTGGCGAGAAGAAAGATTACATTTTAATTTTAATGGGAGGTTTGAACTCCACAAGATCACTTACAGACTAGTTAGAAAAGAAGGGAGGGTGCAAAGAAAAAATGTCTAACCTCTAGAATAAATGCCCGTCCTTCAATATATAGGAATAATGAGAGAAGCAGATTAGAATAATTTGAATTCTTGCTTAACCACCCCAAAAGAGCAATGAATTCACCTACAAAAATGAGGGGTTCAATCATGTAAAACCCATGCCTCCATTACAATATCCTTGTTGGGAAATAAAGGAAGGCCATACCTCGTTATGGTGGTAGGTGAGAAACTTAGAACACCCTCTAAAAATGGAAGACGTTATGTAGCAGATGTTGAGAGCTTTCCAAAAGGTCATTTCTTGTGCAAATCCAAGCTCCCAATCGAAAGTTATGGCCATCTGAAGGTCGAGGTGTAATTCTGTAAAAATGGCGGATTGAGAGTTCCAAAAGTCTGAAACCTGAAATCCCAAAAGTCTAAAATTTCATACTTTTGGGTTTTAGAGTTTCGGACATTGAGTTGATATTTTTATGTTTTGGGGCTTGAGCTTTCGAAACTCCAAAGTCTAAAACCACTGAAAATCCAAAGTCTTAAGAAATGCATACAACCTCGAAATCCTAAAATTCAGACTTTTGGACATTTTCATTTCAGAGAGATTGAAACACATTCACCGCTTAAAATGGTCGAGAGTTCCGAAAGTCCGAAACCTAAACCTCTGAAACCCCGAAACCCAAAAGTCCAAAATTTTAGACTTTTGGACATTTTGCCTTTTCAAAATTTTCATTTTTCATCACCAAAATCACCTCGAGAGTTCAAACATGAATTTCTAAAACTCTGAAACTCAAATATTCTTATGTTGTTTGACCCAAAACTCTGCGTTGACTTCCAAAATCCGAACCCTTTGGGATTCAGACTTTCAAGATTTCAAACATTTTTAGCACTTTTCCAATTTTTCTCGCTGAGACTTCCAAAACTACGAATCCCGAATCTCTAAAACTACCTAAACCTAAAAGTCCAAAATTTTAAACTTTCAAAATTTTAGATTTTAGGGTTTTTACTTGTTTCATTCTGGCACGCTTCCCAAAATTCCCGAATCCTAAAAGTCTAAAAATTTGGACTTTTGAACTTCAATTTCGAACATTGGTGGCCATTTTTTATCCATTTTTCACTTCGAGAGTTTCAAAACTCCGAAACATGAAAGTCCAAAATTCTATCGGACATTCAAGGTTTCGGGTTTCAAACATTGTTCACCCATTTTGCCCTATTTTTTTCCAAAGTGCCGAAAAATGTGAAGACCAAAATCTTGATCCTTCTCCATTGTTCTTCGTCTTGAGTTCTAATCTTCTCCATCTTTCTCATTGCATGAATTATTTATGACCTTGAATTTCTATTGTTGAGCCCACCTGGAACTTAATTGTAACCCGAAATGCAAGCTTTGTGACCAAATGATTCCCTCCATTTCCTCCTGTGCAAAGGTCATGTTTGATCAATATTTCCTAAAGGGAAAAATTTGATAACATGTTGATCAACAAAATGTACTTATCTATCTTAATGATATCAATGTGTTCTCCAAAAACATAGCAGATCGCCTCTTTCATCTAAGGCATGTGTTTCAAAGAAAGTGCGGGAGATTGAGTTTCATTTAATCCTAAAAATCCATAATCCTAGCTAACGAAGGAAAAATTCTAGGCCAAATTGGGTCAAAGGAAGGGTTGATAATTGACCTAGAAAGAGTTAGAGCAATTCGATCATTTCCCTTACCAATTCATAAGAAGGCTCTTCAAATATGCTTAGGAAGGATCAATTTTGTCCACATATTTGTACTCAAACTTTGTTACTCTTTTGAAGCCAATAGCATTGATATTGAAGAAGAGCATGGCGTTTAAATGGATAGCCGAGGGTAAAGTGAGTTTTGAGTCTATCAAATGTTAGAATTTGAGGATTCTAATAAATATGGATTTAATCAACTTACATATTATATAATGTTATAATAAATATTTAAATAAAGATTACATCATAACATAAGTAAATAAATAAATACTTACATGAAATAAATAACACATGTGACATAGTATTTATAGTGGAAAACCCCAATAGGGTAAAAACCACTTTGAAAATAACCTTTTACTTCAGAGAACTTATTTTACATCCAATAAGATCACCTCCTCCTTTGAAACCCTATTTACCAAGGGTAAAATCAAATCACTTGATTTTCACACCTTTGATATATTTCCCAAATATATCAAATGAGGTCCTAAAGTCCTTTTTATATAAGGTGATTGGGTATGTCTCCGACCCACCTTTTCAACCTAAAATGGTTGACACATACACCTAGTTTTATAATATTTACTATTAGAAATATAATCATTTCATTATATTAAATATTTAACCTAAAGCATATGGCTAGGTTAGCATATTTAATAATAGAAATATAAATATTTCATATTATTAAATATTAACCTATATATTAGTGATGAACCCATATACATTAAGGGTTGGTGGACCACTTAATCATTATGTTCCAACACTCCCCTTAATGTTAAGTGGGATAACATAACATATGCCAATAGATTACCCGCCTATGGTACACTACAAGATTTACGATCCTTAAACCATAAAGGTTTTAAGAAAAGCATATCGATTGAAGGAATTATAACACCTTCATAATACTCAATTTACCTTTGGGTACAAAAGGATTTGGAATCCCAAATATCATCCCATGATAAGTGGCTAAGTATGATTTGTGAGTTTTACATATTCTTACAGGTTCTCATAAAAGGTTATTGAACCCAAGTATATAGGATCCTTTTACAACCAAAGAACTCATTAACAATATGTTTTTACTTGATGTTTGGGTAAGTGCAGCAAGTTAAGGACAATTAAGTGGACATCAAATCCTAAATTTTACATCAAAAACAACAAAACATCAAATTTAGTCTTTTGTGGACTTGAACTATGCCAAAAAGTCAAAAATATGTCATTAAAATGGTACCATCGCAGGGAGAGACTATTAGCTTTGTCAAAATATTGATTTTAAAGTGTATATAATAGAATAAATATCATTTTATAATTTTTAATAATATTAGGTCTTGAAGACACTTTTTCCTATGAATGTTTATGTCTATGTTTAATACCTGTAAAATTTTGTTTCACTTGTCAAAATGTGATAAAACTTATACCATCCCAGCCGTGGTGAAATTATATACATGTTCAAAAAAATTATTTGATTTCAATATTTTTTTATGAAGTTATGGTGGGAAAACAAAAAGTGCTCTGTTTTCTTTATGTTTTCAGACCACTTTCACGGAAAAAATCATAAAAAATAAAATATTGCTCAAAAAAATACAAAATAAAATCTATCCCAAGATAGATAGCGGCATATAACTTCTCACCAAAGGAAATATATATATATCAATTTTTGGTCATCCAAATCGCGGGGCAAAAAGGATTATAATCTTACAGATTTTTTTTTTTTAAAATACCAAGTCATTGAATTTTATGTGCTTAATATAGCTAAACTTGTCCATTTTTTAAAAACATATTAGTTTAGAAACTAGATTATGGATGCTACGATTCATATTGGTATAAGTTTTTATAATTTTGAGTGTATGCATTGCTAATAATACCTACGAGTTGATATTATGTTGGTATTTACAATATGACGTCCACTTATGACCCATTTTTGTCCCCCAACTTGCTGCACTTACCCATTTACAAGTAAACTCAATAGCACTAAAGATTTTATTAATGACCACCTTTAAGATCTTTCTACACTTCTTTTAAAAAATAAGTTGAGGAGGTATACATGCACGAAGTTCTTTTACACTTGCCGAAGGTCTTTTTACACTTTCCCAAAGGTATTTTACAAATTCCCAAAGGTCTTTTTACAAAAACCAAGTTCCATTAGGAGGTGACATTGTCATGCACACTCCCCCTCAATGGCAACTCCAAAATCTAAGCTTTTCACGAAAGTGACAAAACTTTGCAACACTCAAGGACTTTGTGAAGATGTCAACAACCTGCTCTCTTCAATCAACATGAACTTGAGATTTATGTCATCACTTAACACCTTCTCATGGGTGAAGTGTATATGTATCTCAATGTGCTTCGTCCTCTAATGTTGAACCAGATTCTTAATCAAGAGTAATACAACTCTAGCCACCACATAGAAGAGGAATACTTCCTTTAACTTCCATGTGTATCTCTACCAACAGCCGTTGCAGCCACATGACTTCTTTACTTCTTCCATTGTACTTCTCTACCTCAGTAGAAGAAATGGAGATTGTTGATTGCATTTGTTGTTCCAAGTAATGGTTCCTACACCAAAAAAACTTGAACACATATCCAATATATTTTATAACACAACATCAGTATGGTTAGAATCACAAAATCCATATAAGATAGCATTTTCATTCTTAGTATAATGCAACCCATAATTGATTGTTCCTTTAATATATCTAAAAATTTTTTACAAGATTCTAATGATCTCTAAAAAAGGTTCTTGCATAAACTTTGAAGTAATTCCTACTGTATAGGAAATATTTGATCTAGTTATAGTTAGATAAATCAAACTATTAACTAACAACGTATATAAAATAGGATCAACCTTTTCATATACTGATTTAGGGTTAATATTTATTCTAACTTCCATTAAAATAGAAAATGGTTTACAATCAATCATAAGAAACTTTTTCAATACAATGGTTATATTGTGTTTTGAAAAATAACAATAGAATAAAATACGGTCATATAAAGAACATGATGTGAGAGACCTAACTCATTCATTTCAAAGTACTACTTCAATTTCTCTTTAATCCTATGAATTAAATCGAATTATTAGTAGTCATAAGAAAATAATCAACACATATAAATATAATGATAATATGTGAGCCTTATTACTTAATGAATATATTATTGTTAGAAGAACAATTAACAAAACCTAACAATTTAAAGAAGAAAATAATTTTTCATACCAAGCTCTAAGAGCTTGTTTTAAACCATATAAAGATTTCTCACTTACAAACATAATTTTCTTTATCAGTTTCTTAAATCCTTTAGATCAAACACATAAAGTTCTTCTTTTAAATCGCAATTAAAAAAATCATTTTTCTTATCCATTTGGTGGATTTCCCACCCAAATTGAGTGGCAATTGAAAATATGGTCCTAACAAGTACTCATTTTAACTACAGGGAAAATGTCTCAACATAATCAATGTCGGGTTTATGATTGAAACCTCCTAAAGAACAAGTCTAGCTTTATGTTTCTTAAACTACCATCAACATCATACTTTACTTTGTATATCCACCTAGACCCTATAATACTTCGCGGTTCAGTTCATACAATGTAATTTATGCATGGTACATATGATGGATTCTCGGTCATTTTCCTAAGGTTAATAGGATTTGACCTTTCTAACATAGATTGAGCCGAATTTACTTTCTTATCTAGGAAGATAAGAGTGGGTCAAGCATACAAGTGTGTCCCACTTTGTGGCCATAAATATTTTAAAATCGACTAGTAAATAAATAATTAAAAATACTATAAAATTTAAAAATCAAGTAAATTACGGATGCCATGACCTCGGTATTTATAGCCTCTTAAAAATGCATGTTTGGTCATTTTATATGTGTTTGGTCATGTTTGATTGCCCAATTTAATTTTGTTAAAGTACAAAAACTACAAAAAGTGGGATATATGCTTTGACTTTTTCGTAAAACATCTTAGCATCAAAACATCATCATGACCATTTACTAAATCAGAATCAAAACCTTCATTTAGAAGCATTTAATGAAGTAACTTCAAGAGAAGAAGACAACACATGTAAACCTTTCACTAGCTTATATCTATACATTTCATGTAAGCTTCGATAATTAACATGTATTAACATTTTATGCCATAGTTTTGAATTTATTCAAACTCGAGATATAAAACCAAGATGCGTAAGAGAAATCATTTAAAAATATATAGACCTTTTCTTTGAATTCCTTCAGCTATTATACTCTCATTACTATCCTTGATATACCAAATATCCTTCAAGCATAGATTCTAGTTGTATCCATACCTCTTTCGGATGTTTGATATTACCAATGTGTGTAAGGTACCCATCATTCACATTACGCAAAATCATAGAAAGAGCCTCCTTCATTTGTTATAAGAATGCATTCATGTTATCTTCAGCTTATTTGACAATCAATGGGAGAAACCATAGATCTAGAAACAATCATCCATATTTTCCTTGCCATAAATTATGGTTTGACTTAAATATTGTAGTTGGTTTCATTCAGGATCTAGGTTTTGTCAAGATAGAAATAGCTAGATGCCATTATTTTCCTAAACCTATAAAACAAACTCCATTATAATATACAATGTACCACAGAGTTAGATACATATTTATCGATAATAAAAACAACACTTTTAATAGAATCAGATCTAAATTTTATAGATCTAAAGAAACTATTTCATCATAACTAATTTTGTCATTACAATGCATTATAATTAACCTCCCATGATCAAAATAATAACCCATAATATAAAGGGCTCTTCCTTATACCCCATATTTATATAAAAAATATTTCCAACCATATAGAAGTGAAGAAGAGACCCCTAAGAATGCATAACAATTTAAAATTTCTAAAAAAATTAATGTAGAAAAAGATCCGACTAGCTTAAATTTGACGTCTAAATGACCGTAATAATAGATTTTTTTCTATCGTGACGGTCATTTGACCGTTAATTTTAACACAATGAAAGTTTCCTGGAACCTACGAGATTAAATTTGACGTCTAAATGACCGTCATATTGTCTTATGTTTGGTCTACCGTGATGGTCATTTGACCGTCAAATTTAATGAAGCCAAAACTTGTGTATTTCCAGAATGTGAAATTCCATAATTTTTTCTTCTGTATAATATTAGGGAGGTTATATTTTAATACATTATAATAGCCTATTATAATTTATAATATAAAAATATATACACTTTTTAAAAAAAGAGGTATATAGTTTATAGAATGTAAATAAAAATAACATATAGTTCATAAAAATTATAAACTATAGTATTTTTTTATAAAAAAACACAATGACCAAATAAAAAATATCAGCCACTTGGTATGTAATTATTATTTTAGGTTTTTATAAACATAAACTATGCCAAAGTGGCCCACATTAATATGGCATGATAATTTGGAAACATAAGTTAGGATATTAGTTTTTTTAAATTAAACATGCCATACTTACCAATGCCACATGAAAAACCTAAGAAAATGCCATATGATTTTAAAAACTACTTAGGTTTTAAGTTTAATTTTTTTAATATCTCACTTAGAAAAAAGAATGGGGCCGCTTTAGAGTTGAAGTAGTTTTTACGGTTTAGGTGTCCATTTTGTTTTTTTAATGAACAAGTATATGATTAAACTTAGTAATATTGATTACTAAGGCCACCAACCTTCAACTACCCACCATTCACCACGTCGGACATTAAGATTAAAATAATGTTTTATAGTTTAAGTATGTTCAAAAAAAAATTACTTTTTCGAGCCCACACGAATGGGGTAGTTATAAAATATAGTAGAAGAACTACATAAAATATATAGTTTTCAAATTATATAAATTTTAATACGATGTTTATATAAGTTATTATATAAACCTTATTCTATATATTTTTTAATTTAAAAAATATAGTTATAGATTAACTATAAACTATAGTTTTTCAAATCAAATTCTTTTAGAGGGGTCCAAAGAACATGGGTATGAATTTACCTTCCAAAATATTTAACCTGCAAACATTTGAAATTATAGAAAACATGAAAATTATTTCATATAGTAATAAATCCTTTCCTTTTCTGTATGTGATTTTCACACAGGTAAATATTTGAAGCCCCTTTCACCTGTGCACACATCAATCTCCAAACAAACATTAATTCCATATAATTTACAAAATGTAAATGAAAGTAAGAATCATATCATATTACATCTCCCCCAAAAAATTAGGGATTTAAAATTGAAAAACCCTAAAAAATTTACTCGAGAGTTTAATTGCACAAATGTAGTGCCAAAATAAATTGGGGAAAAAAAAAAGGGGGACCAGATACTTTTAAATACCCTTTCGGTTGGTTGAAAAAAACGTATAAATTAAATAAATAAAATACAAAACATTTGATCTTAATTTATTTAATTTACCGTTAGTATTATAGTAGGTGCAGATAGAGCCGTGTGTTTTGCGGGAGCGATAGAAGAAAAAGCAACGAAGCTAGTGAAGGGCATGAGTGGACTTGGTCACGTAAGGGGCTTAACATACCGTGCCTCTTGGAGAGTTGCTTTCGGGCATGGCCAGGTAAAAGGGGGGATGTGGCCGGATAACAGAGAAAAGGGTAGTGGCGACGAGCCTAGGTCTACGGAGGAGCTGTGCCCTAACCCTAGGGCAAAATCTGCTGACTCGCCTACGACGAGGAGTGTTGGATCTGGCAAGATTTTTAACAAGATTAATGGGGGAGCTACAGGTAGTATGGGCCTATCTCATTCACATAAATCCACTTCATTTAAAGACATACTAGAAAATTAGGGTAGTCAACTTCCTGGTTCGAATCCTCTGACCAAGCAGACCTACTTGGTCGATCTGGCTAAGGATATCCCTTCTTTAATCATAGAGAACCCCGAAGTGGAGGAATACTACAAAATATATCTCGAGATGTTGTGATTGGAAGATTCAATGGATTGTGGCCTTCCTCCTCTACTCTTTATGAATGGATCTTCGAAAACTAGACTAATAAATGTGAAATCTCTCTCTCCAAGGGATTTTTGTTTTCAATTTTAGGGAATCGAGGATTATCGGGCTTGCGCTTTCGCAGGGCTCGTGATTTTGGAGGCATGTGGGTTATTTTAATACCATGGTTTTCATATTTTGACTCAAATTTTTATTCAAGCTACAAAACATCATTGGTAAGAACTATTTACATGATTTCAAAGAATGACGAACTCACCTTCTCAATGTAAAGGCGGCCACTGAATCGCACAAAAATTAGAAGGAGTTGAAATAACAAAAATGTGTACGTATTCGAGTCCACAGAGCCTCAAAGGATTTAAAATGAGATAAATCAAGCTTAGAAGACTGATTTGTAGTGAGAAAATGAATACGAAGGGAAGATTCATGGTGGCACAAGAAAAATTTTCCAGGGATTCACCCTAAGTTTTCAAAGTATGAATGAAGAAAATGGTTAGTGTTGAGTTGTTTTACCAACTCAACTCAACCTCACACTTACTTAACTCAACCGAAGAGTTAAAATATCAATGACGATAATCCAAACAAGATAGTGATTGATGGTTCGATCAAATTATCGCTTTTAATACATGCCTCGTATTAACCTTAGCTACTAGAGGATAAACGATGAATATAAAATCATGCAAAGATCGAATCTTCTACATCGTAAACCATGACTAACCACCAGGCTTAAGAATCAATGGTCAAGATCATCAAATTATAGAATCAAATGGTTCGAGATCAAAATGGAACCCATCTTATCGTATAAAATATCAAATGGTAGAGATGTGAGGGTATACAAATCAATGGCTCGATTGAATTTTCCTTTTCAATGCAAACTCGAGTTACCTCAACTCAACCAGGTGAGTTCAAATGCACCGAAAATCAAAATTAAGGTCTATTCATCGTGGAGGGGTCATCCCCATGATTAAAAATTATTACTTTGACCTTATAAGGTCTAAAAACATATCATGCTAGAAAATAAAAAGGTGGCCAAATGTATAATATATGTAATGATTAATCAAAAAGGTCTCAAGACTATCAGATGTGCCATTGAAAGAAGTGTGAACATGCGAAAAAGGGGATGATCATTGAAACAATGCAATGATTCTATATGTCATGGATCATCAAAAGGAAAAGACCTTATATTATTAAAACATGGTGATTAATCGAAAGGTGGTCATTTGAAATGGTGAAGGTCCCCATGACCTTAGTCAAACCGATGCTTAGTGTCATGGCCATGTAAAATAAAGGCATGTTATTGTGAAGTGGTCCCCACAAGGGAAAATAATTCATACACTAAAGTCAACATTAGAGCCAACATGATTAAAGTGGAACTCGATTACCTTATTTTTCACAAAATAAGAGTATTATTTTTCTTACACGTGTGCTTACAGGTGGTCCCCACATGGGTGAATTATTTTTGCTAAGTGTTGAGACCAAAGGGATTATTTTTACTTACACATGAGTAAATTTTTGCATGCCTTCACAAGAGGAAAATCAGAGATAAAGAAAATTTTACCATCAGTAAGTGGATGAATACATAGGTGTCACATCATGCACAAGTAGACAAAGATCATGTGCTTGATTGGAGGAGACTTGCACAACAAGGAAGAGATATTGTTATAGCTAAAATTATTAATGCCTCATTGTAAACTGCATGTTTATTTTTATTCCTTTATTAATTCATGATAAAGGCTAAAAATAACATGCATGGGCGAGTACAGATTGCAACCTATTTTTAGGAGGGGTAGGGTGAATATTTTTGCTATATATTGTGTGCATTGGCAAAGCACAAAGGATGACTTTTGATGTACGAGTGCTGAAGCATATTTTGTTAGTTTTCCCTTAAAGAAGAACCAGCTTTATTGTCTTTCTAATTATTTGCAGTGGTGTGTATCTTTCTATTAGCTCTTGTGAATTTTAATTCCCTGAATTAATTATCTTACCTTGCTTAAAATTTGTTATTTTTCCGTATAGTCTTAGTGTGCATGTTAGTTGTTGTGTTGTTGTGATTTATCCCTCAACACATAAGTGTTTACCTTAGGATCAAGTTGAAACCCATTGGTTTGTGTTCTGCAATTTTTTCTCAGTTTACAGTGCATGTACTCAGTCAAATCCCTCAATCACTTTGGTGTATCACCCCATTTTAAATTCAGTTACATCAATATTTTTACCCTTAAAACTCCAAAAAACCCCAAAAAATTAGTTTAGGATACATCAATAAGGAACTGGACTTGATACCAGGAGACTCACCTCAATAATAGGTATACCCACAAACCTAAGGTGTTTCCATTGATCTAAAAAAGTGAGGAGAGAAGAAAGTTTAGAAACCCTATTTTTATCCCTCACCATGGTGCACTTCGAGAGATAATAGTTTTTGTCATGCCCAAGGGGGACACAAATCAAATTTGCAGAAAATTCCAATAAATTGTAGCAATTTACAGTAGATCGAAAGTAAAGAAAAAAACATTTTTAGATGGAAAAAGTTATAGATATTCATTAAAAATCAAATAAAATTATTTGGCAACTCTGTAAGGCTGATTTCAAACCAGTTTTTCAGCATGTTCCATGCCTAAGGTGACTACAAGATCAATGGTAAGAGGTCTCGTCCATATCTTTGCTTCTTTTCCTTTAAATTCAACAAGAAGAAGAAGAGTTGGCAATACCTTACCTTATAATAGGATCGGTTTTGGAAACCCTCCTCCCCTTGCTTCACTAAGAGTCAATCTTTTTCTCGAATCCCAATTAATCCTATGGCTCATCAACAACAACCACCACCTAGAAATTTTGTATCTTTCAATAATGGCATCCCCTTAGTAATTCCAGTTTATCATGACATACATGCTACTACCTTAAAAAATTTACCTTCATTTACTAGTGAAAATCATGTTACTCCCGGCGAACATATTAAATACCTTGCATCTCTTTATTCAATCCACAATGTTACTCATGAAGATGTAGTCTTAAGACTTTAGCCGCATCATTTAAAAGGAAAGATTTGCAATGGTACGTAAGATTACCAATAGGGACTATAAAAACTTGGGATGGATTGAGAGATTTATTACATAAGAAATTTCAAGATAATTCTGATCATTTATCTCTCATAGAACATTTGTCCACAATTAAGACAACTCCTCATGAGTTTATGTCTAGCTTTAATATCATATTTACAAGAACCTAGGAAAGAATCCCAACCCTTGTCAAGCCTCAAATTGATCATGTTTTTATATTATCTTAGAGCCTTAAAAAGTGATATTGAAGCCATGATATAGTCCATGGGAGGAACTACACTTCCATATGCTTATGACACTCGCTATCGAGATGAAAACAACCTTATTCAAGATGGTAAATTAGCTCATATGCCCTCAATGCCTATTATGGAAGATTTGGCACCTATTCTATAGCCTAATACCATAATAGAGTATGTTGTTATAACACCTCCAAATGAGATACTTAAAGCCTGGAAAACACTTACAAATAAAGTAACATTAATGGAAAATAATATTGCTCAAATGCGTAGTAGACCTTATCAACAAAATAGGCAACCATATCAACATAATCAGAATTATAGTAAGCCTTATCAACAAAGGCAATTTTATCCTAAATTTGTTAGCACTTCTAAAGTGCCTTAGTGCCGCTTAATATAGCTTCAAAGGATTAGTGTCTACCTTGTAATCAACCTCATTCAACTACTAATTACCTAAATACATTCCTAAATTGAGCCTTGTTGCACAAACTCAATCAAACATTATTCATGCCTCGATGGAGGGTGGGCGTAAGATTCTCATATTCGTAAATCACCCAATGAATCTAGTAAGTTTTGGTGAGGAAGATTTTATTTTGGTTATAACTAGATCTCATAAAAAGGCTTAATATGAAGAAAAATAACAACAAAGACATGTTTTACCTACAGTTATCGATAAATCAGCAAGTGTGGTTCAAAAATAGAAACAGACCTATTATTGCTTCAAAACCAAAAGGTGGTTCAGCTCTTAAAGAGCAGAAAAAATAGTTGTAGCCTGATCCTAGAGAGATGGTTCATACTTCAGATTTCAAAATTGTTGAAGCAGTAGTCATTTTTTCTAAAGCTTATGCTAAAACCGTAGAAGTTGTTTCTAAAATTGTTTCTTCTTTCAATGTTGTTGAGGTTATGAAAAATAGAATATTAGTATTTCATTATGGGATGCTTTAATTTTTCCAGGACAACAAGATTTACTTGTTGAAGAGCCTTCTAAGTTAAATATTTCTTCAAACCCAAAGAAAGAAAGAAGCTCGAAAAGCTAATATAGTCCTCGACACACGCTTGATCAAGACCACATGAAAGATGTTCGGATGATGGTACACAAAGTATTTAATGCTCATGATATTAAGAAGCCACAACCTTTATCTCTCTATTATCATTAGCAATCATTTATTTCATAACCGCATGGTTGATAAAGTGGTGCAAGCAAGACAGCTTATGGCTAAAACAATTATAGAAAATTGGGTCCATGCAGTATGAACCTACGTAAAAGAATGTGCTACAAAATAGATAGAACAACAAGTAACACAGCTTGGTGTCATAAAAACTTTGGAAGTAACATTAGATGTTTATCTCAATGTTTCAATTTTACAAGATGTAATTATTGTAGATATACCTCCCTACTTTTCCTTATGTTTATCAAGAGATTTTACAAAAAGATATGAGGTTATCTTTCTTCGGATTGGTCATTTTTGTTCTTCACTACAAGGTATGGAACTAAAGTTATAGTTAATTTAGATCCTTTGGCTAGATTTCATATTGAACCTCATGCTTCAAATGTTGTAGAAAATTATGCAGCCATAGATCAAACTAATTTTGATGTCACAACACATATTTCTACATTATATGGTGTTTCTAACTTGTTTATGGATGAAAAAACTCAAGAAGAACATGCTTATGATCCTTTCAAGGAAGTAGAAGAAGGTTTGTTTTGTGTTTATTGTTTACATGAAGAAAATGCACATATTCCTTTGTTGTCCAAAATAGAAAATACAAAGTAGAAAGGCTTATAGAATCTTCATTTTGATGGAGAAAAGAACAAAAAAGGACAAGGTGTAGGTTTGATGCTTACTTCCCCTTCAAATGAAAGGTATTTTTCAGCTCTAAGTCTATAATTTTCATGTACTTGTAACGTGGCTGAATATGAAGCATTAATTCAAGGCCTACAATGGGCCGTAAAAAAAGGAATCAAAGATGTTACGAATGTTTGCAGATTATGAGTTAGTTATAAACCAATTTAAGAACTAAAATGTTTGTAATAACTCATTGCTGCAATATTACAAACATAGAGTTTCATATTCGTTGGATGATTTTGAATCTATGAACATTAAATTAGTCCCAAGAGCTGAAAACAAACATGTAGATAGACTTGCAGTAGTTGGTGCTAGCTTTGAAGTGCTAGAAAAGATTGAAAATAAAAAATTACAACCACATATAAAGTTTATTATCAGACCTTTAATGCCTGATAATGAAGAAAATTGACAAGTTTTCAAAGATAACAAACAAATCTATAGATTTTTGTGCAAAAGCAAGAAGTTGAATTTTCTGCGAGCTAATCAAGAAAATTGTAGCACCAAAATGGTGACTAGATTATATAGTTAAAGACAAATAAATTTCCTTAAGGGCTGGTCACATTGAAGACATCTTCACTAGTTCATATGATCAACTAAGAAAAGATAAAGGAAATATCTCAACTCATGCAGATAACTACGAAGAGATCTTAGTTGATGATGAAAAGAAATTATTCATTAGAAAGGTATGTTACTTGGCTAAAAATAGTCTTTCATCAGTTTATGCAAAAATAAAGATGTTTTTGCTTGGAAATACCAAGATCTAAGAGTATTTGACTCCCGCTTTAGCTCAAAGATCCATAGAATTACATCCAAATTCAAAATCAGCTTAGATGAAGAAAAGGCCTATAAATCCACAAATTGAGCCATCAATGATAAAAGAGTTGTATAAGATGATTGAATCGGTATTATCTTTTCAGCTTAAGCATTCAAGTTGGGTTTCCAACCTTGTCCATGTTCGTAAAAAGAATGGCAAATTTTGGTTGTGTGTAGATTTTAGAGATCTTAACAAGGCTTCATTAAAATATCATTACCCAATGCCCAATATGGATCAAATTTTAAAAACAGCTTTCGAGTTCGAGATAAGTTGTCCTCGTTAGATGGCTATAGTGGATATAATCAAATTATTGTCCATGAAAAAATAGATATAAAACATCCTTCACCACAAAGTGGCGGACTCATGCTTACAAAATAATGGCTTTTCAATTTTTTAATGTTGGTGTAACTTCTCAACATGCAATAGACATGGATTTTTATTACCTTCTAAATAATTGCATCCTAGTTTATCTAGATGATATTACTTGTATTTTCAAATAATTCTAATGATCATCTTATGCATTTAAGGTAGACTTTTCAACTTTTGCAAGTAGTTTGGAATCTAATTGAATCCCAAAAATTATATCTTTTCAATGCACAAAGGTAAATTTCTTGGACACATTTTTTCTAAGAAGGGTTTAGCTATTGATCCTTCTAGATTGAAGCAATTTCACAGCTATCCTTTCCTCATCATAAGAAAGCGCTACAAATTTTCCTTGAAAAAATAAACTTTGTTAGAAGATTTGTTCCAAATTTTGCAGCATTAATCAAGTCATTAACAACTATGCTAAAGAAAGGAAAAACTTTCTCTTGGACCAGCGAAGGAAGAAAAGGATTTGAGGCCATTAAATCATCTATTTCACAAGCTCCTACCTTGGAAAATCCTAATTTTGATAAAGATTTCATGATGTATGCACTTGCAAGAGCTGAAACTATTTCAGCTATTTTAACTCAAGGTTAATGATGAGAATACGTAATGCCCATTGCTTTCTTTGGACAAATTTTGTATGAATACAAAACAAGGTACACTTTTCTTGAAAAATAGGTACTTGTAGTAGTTAGAGAACTAAAAAACTTCAAGTACATGATTTCCAACAATAAGATACATGTTTTAGTCTCTCATCCAAGTGTTAAAGCATTCTTGAATAAGGAACAAAATGAGAAGAGAGCAGGTTGGATTACAAAGGTTATGGAGTATGATGTTAACATACATGTTGTAAAAACAATACGAGGAAATGAATTATGTGAACACTTGATTACGATATGGAAAAACAAGAGGATGCAAACTCAAAACAGCCATTACAACATGTTGCGGTTTCGTATCAACAATCAAAAAATTTATTACAGCCACAAAATTAGCAACTTGAACTCAATCCGAGGTCCCGTGATTAAGTCGATGACTAATTTGATTGATTATTTACATCACGCAGTACTTATCCGGAAGGTATGGATAAGAATAAATGAAGGTATTAAAGATTAGAATTTGTACCTTATGTTTTCATTGATGGTGTGCTTTTCAAAAAGGACATAAATGGAGTTTTGTTATGTTGTGTTGATTATGATAGAGTGAAGTAATTACTTTCTAAATTTCATGAAGGATGTGCAAGAGATCACTTCTTAGCACATACTACAACTCTAAAAATTATGAAAGCTGGTTATTTTTATTCCAACATATTCAAGGACTATTTTGAATGGATTAAAAAGTCAAGAAGTGTGCTTTTTTTTTTGAAAAACCGTTTAGTTTCACTGTCATTACAGCCTATTTCAATAGATCAGCCATTCATGCGGTGGGGTCTCAACTTCATTGGCATGATAAATCCATCTTTGCCACAAAGACACAAGTGGATCGTGACTCGCCATAGATTATTTCACATGTTAGATCAAGAAGTAGCCTTGAAATAAGCTAATAAGACTTCAATATTAACATTCTACAAAGGTATAGTTTGCAGATTTGGTGTTCTAACAACTATCATTTCAGATAATGTCTTAGCTTTCCTTGGAGTGAAAGTGACAATTGGGTTGTAAAGCATGGTATTTATCTGAGTACTTTGTCTAATTATTACCCACAAGGTAATGGATTAGCTGAAAGTACTAATAAAAATATGCTCAAGATTATCAAAAGAACACTCAAGGACAACCAAAGAGCTTGGTATCTAATGTTAAATTCAGCACTTTGGGTTGATAGAGTGACTCCTAAAATATTAATTGGTAATTCACTATACAAGATTGTTTATGGACATGATGTAAGAATGTTTATTTCAGTTGAGCTTCCTCAGTATTGGATTTACTACATCAAATGGAATTACTTGAGAATGAACCAATGCAAGTTTGTTATGCAGAATTGATGGAACTACAAGAGCTAAGAGATCAAGCTCACTTGAACATGGAAAAGAATCAGAAACAAATCAAGAGAACATTTGATAAAAATCTAAGTTTAGAATCTTTAATGAAGGAGACATTGTGCTGAAATGGGATGTTGATCGTGCAAAGCTAGGAAACCACACAAATTTTGATACAATTTGGAGTGGTCCTTACATGATTTTAGGTTGCAAATAGCACAATGCATTTTATTTTTCAAGGCTAAATGGAGAGAAACTTCCCATTCTTGTGAATGGTATGTTTCTCAAACACTTTTATTGAAAATATTACAGTGTTGGTTAGAGTAGGATTTCCATTTTTATAAGTGCGCTTCATGCACATCGCAATGTTTTTCAATTCAATAAGTGCATTCATGCACGTGATCCGTTCACTGATCCTTTCCCATCTTTATTTTATTTTTTTCGAATGGTCAATTTTTTAGAAAAGGGGAGATTTTGGTTATATGCTTTTGACTCCATGCCCAATGGACAAGAGAAAGGCACTAGTCTTAAAGCTAGATGGTAGCTTTCCCTACAGATCATAAGAAATGTTAAAAAAATTACACTTGTGCAAATATGGGCAACTCGAAACTTTGTTTTTGATGGAAGGCATTAATGAGATGGACCTAACTAGGGGAAATTCATATAGTTTTTATGGTGTTTTCAACTTATAGTAATTGATTAACAACATGCGCTTTCAGCTATGTGTATTGTTGTTGAATACAACACCTCACATAGGCTTCTATTCCATGTTCACCTCCAACAAGGAAACACGGAAGCTCAAGGATGAATGCATTGCCTTGATGAAGGCGAGAATCACATGATATGTGGAATGTTGAACTCCAAAATAGAAAACATAGTTTTTGTTTTTGTGGCTAAGAGTTCATTATTAAGTTACGGTATTTTTAATTTAATCATTTCCTATGATTAAGTGTTATTAAGTATGTTATTGAGTTGTTTAATTCATTATACAATCATTACATATCATAAAATTTGAAAGTAAAAGGAAGTACACAACTCAATTATAGAAATAATATCATTTATTCATCAAGGAAATTCAATGTTTCCCACACAAGTCATGGGATGTAACTTACAACTACTAAAATAAGAGATACATGTGTATAAAACTAAAAGAAAAGGAATGAAGAAGGAACCCATCATTGCCTTGGGTTTTCCTCTTGGTCTTCATTGTTCCAGCTCCAACTCTTGAGCTTCATCTTCTCTGCATCACTCCATTATAGCAATGTACCTAAAAGGAAAAACAAATAAACTGTCAAAACTTGAGCTCAGGATTCAATTTGCATGCATGTGCTTCTAGTTTCAGGAAAATGGACCTCTTGAAATCAACAGTATAAGATACATCAAGTAACTGATACAAAAATGAAAAGTACTATCTAGAAGAAGCTCATGGCATTCACAAAAATCATGACAGATAAAAAAGAAAGAGAAATAAAGTCACTATGGAACACAAGAGAGGCCAAAATCCTATTATTTTCTAACTACTTTGTTTCAATGTGCATATACAAGTAAGAAGGAAAAGAAAGTATTGATCGTTGTAATCATGAAAACAAAAATTGATTTCCAAGAAGTTAAAGATTGATGAATACAAAAGGCATTCATTGCATACTTTGAAATATTCAAATCAGAAAGTACCACATTCTACAAGTTAAATCAAATAAATGCATTCATCTCATAATGATCAAGTACAATTAAGGTCAAGGTCCAGTTTAAGGTGAAAGTACATCTTGTTCACACTATACAAGCACAAAGCCTTATCAATGTCATTACAAATTAAATTCAAGCAGATTAAAATAGATTGCATCAAAGAGCACTCTTCATTTTCATCTGAAAGGGATTTCCACTACCCTAAGATGATATAAAAGGCAACCATCAGGCCTCATAACACGCCCATTGAAAATAAGGTACTTCAAGGTCTTCAAGTAAGGAATCATAACCAAGGAGAATACATGATAAAGTATGGATTAAATCAAAACTACAGTGTATTCAAGAAAATATTTTACTGAGATCATCATCATCATTAAAAAAATTAGGAATACAACTCAAGATACACCACCTTACAAAATCATCAATACAGATTTTATAAACTTCCTTCCATTCAAGTGCTTTAGATACACTTTAGGTAAAAACTTCAAAAGAACGTAATCAAGGATGTATTCAACATAGTTTTGAACATTCGGTATTAACTACCAAACAAATATCAGCTTGAAACAGAGTTTTAGTTAAGAAGGGAGGTGTTGAAAGGATGAAGATGAGATCAAAGTAAGGTAGAGAAAGATTTTGAATTCCATTTCCTTACCATAAAATAGAAAATGCAGTGGATACAAAATAAAAATAAAAATATTGGAGTGCCATCATGTCAAGGAAGTTAAGCTACTTGACAAAAGAATCAATATAGTTTCTAGCAAGATACAATAAATTATACTTTCAAAGATAAAGACCCTGATGAAAAAGGGAAGCACTACACAAAAAGTTGAAAATGAACCAAAGACAGGACATAAGGAAGTAACAAATGTATAAAATGTAATAATTTAATTGAAGTAGACTACATTCCTTTATCGAAGAAGCAATAAACAAATGCTTCATTCATTATTGCAAGAAAAGGAGATGATTTCATAATTTCTCAAAGTACAAGTATATCATGTTATAGAAGTTCAAAAGATCACATAGCTCAAAATGACTTATTCAAACAAATAGCATTAAGTACATAGTATGAAGTACATTAATTAAAAAATCACTTTCATGCAGCACGAGATAGAAAAGAACTCGGAATATCATCAAGAGCGGGAAGAATAAAGGTGAAGTTTTACAAATCTAAACAAAGGATCTTTAATTGTTCATCTTCAATCAAAGGAATTCGAAATAGAAGATAAGGAAGATACATCTATCATCAACTTTTAAAGCATCAAAGTACAACCATATGAAATCAATTTGCAAGTGCTAAGATCTCAAGGAATGTATAATTTTAGAAAAGAGATAATAACATCAAGCTAAGAGAGTGCATGATAATAATAACTATAATTCACCACCAACCAATTCACAAATATAATGTAGATATGTAACATTTATTATGTTTTCATCTGTCAAAATAGAATATAGACAAAAATACATAGTTTTTGAATAATCAAACTGATCAATGGTTGTTGCACGTAGATCAAGATGTTTGCATTCACATTAAAAGTTACTTATCATGGTCATAAAATGAAAACGATGAAAACCCTAGTCAAAAGAAATCTTATCACTTTGCAGAAATTAAAGGGGAAAAATAAGTTTTCAAGATTCACAACATCATTCAAGATGATGTTATCTCTAGAAGCCTTCAAAAGAACAAAGTACAAGGTCACAGTAATAAATGATAGAAACTACAGTAGAAAGAAGTTCACATCCTAATAATACACTACCCAGATCAAGTTTTAGACCACAAGATTATACAATGAAGATGTTTAAGGCTCAACCAGATAATGACTAAGAATTTTCCCAAAGTTTTGTAGAAAGGTTTCAACTAGAAAATTTAAATGTGTCTTTACAATCAATGGCCATCCATAGTTCCATAAATTTTACAAATATTTTCAGAGAAATGAAGCAAAGAACACGTGTTTCAAGAAAAAATGAAGGATGAAGAATGAAAACTTACCAAGCGGAGAAGAAATATCCAAGCCCTCAAAGTAGTTGAGTTCATAGAGAAATTAAAAATCCAGAACCACTCAAGCTCATAATACGCAATAAATACAATGGAAATGTAGAATAAATGATGTATCAATTCTTTGAAAACCAAAATGTCGAGCAAGTAAGAACTATTATTAGAGTTAAAAGAACGACAAACTCACCTTCTCAATGCAATGGTAGCTAGGAATCTTGGACAAAACTCGAAGGGGTATAAATAACAAAAATATGCAAGTATTTGAGTCCATAGAGCCTCATAGGCTTCAAAATGTGACAAATCGAGCTTAGAATATTGATTTATAGAGAGAAAATGAATATGAAGGACAAATTCATGGCAGCACAGGAAACAATTTCAAGGGCTTCGCCCTAAAATTTTCAAAATGTGAATGAAGCAAATGGTTAGGGTTGAGTTTTTTTACCAACTCAACTCAACCTCACACTTACCTATCTTGACCCAAGAGTTAAAAGATCAACGGCGATGATCCAAACAGTACAGTGATCGATGGTTCAGATCAAATTGTCACTTTTCAATACAAGCCTCAGATTAACATTAGCTTCCATAGGATCGATGATGAAGATAAAATCGTGTAAAGATAAAGCAATGTGAGTCGCAAACCACGCACTCAACCACTAGGATTAAGAATTCATGGTCCAGATCATCAAAGTAAAGAATCAAATGGTTCAGATAAAAATGGAACCCGGCTCATCGATATAATATCAAACGGAAGAGATGCTAGGGTACACAAATCAATGGCCCAGATTGAATTTACCTTTTCAACGCAAACTCTAAGTTACCTATTAGAATTTGCAATATAATATGAGAAATAAACACTGAATAATATTGTATGCCAATTGAATCAATTCATTTGGGATATTATTGATATTGATAGAGGTTACATATATAGTGTTTGATCTCCTACAATGGTGGATTCAACACTCATCTTCAATCCCTCATATCTCTCTCCATGAATCTCTCAAACTTATCTCCTAATATCTCTCAAACATCCCTAGGATCACTCACACTACAAAATAGCTACGTGAATTGTTCTCACAACTCACTCAAATAATTAAACTATTACAACTATATTATTAATATGAGTTCTATAAACTCATTATTAATAATATTACAATTTATTTAATAATGTTACACAATATTTTGGTAACATTCACTCCCCTATTGTTAACATTATTAATTCCCAATATACACTCCCCTAATGTTGACAAGGTAGAAAAAATAATCACACTTCCTTTTGCGCAGCTTTATCGCCTATGTGTGCTCAATGATCTGGATGGTTTTGTAGAATAGCCAAAAACCTCAACAAGGATGGTTTTACATGACAACCAACAACCTGAAATAAAGGATGGTTTTACAGACAACCAACAACCTAAAACAAAGGATGGTTTTATAGGAAAACCTATAACCCAAATATCACGTTGATACTTTTCCTTTGTGCTTTCGTCTATCCACTATGTCTTTCCTTCAGGGAATATATAGGAACCACTTCTTACAGAATATAAACTAAATAGAGGGAAAATGAACCTTGAGACCATGTTCCAGTTCCCCCTCAATGTGAACATTTCACTTATTCAAATAGGAACTCTGAAATCATACTACAAATCAAAATAAAATAAAACACACATACACACACACTGCCACCACATCTTCATGTGGCCCCATCGTTGGTGACTGACGAGAGGTAATTGTCATACACACTGCCACCTCCAACCTTTTTTGCCTCCGTCCTCCATGACATTGTCGATACTTACTTAGCAGATTGGACCATGGAGCTCAAATTTGCACCACCTTTTGTCAATGCATCTTCCCCACAAATATTTGCTTTGGTTTTGAAATTCCAAAGCGGGGTCTGAGGGCAAAGATCATCCCCACAGGTCAAGGGCGACCCTTACAGGGGGTCCCGTGGTAGCACTGGGCACACTCCCCGTCAAAGATAGGGTAGAGTCGAGGCAAAGCCCCGGCCAATCACATTTTTATTTTTGAATTCATCAAAAATATCATCAAGACTATAATATCATTCATCTTATTCTCCCAAAAACTGGATGTCGGGTAACACCGAAAATGTGTCTGTGAGGTAATTTTATTTTATTTTCACAACTTTTGATGACTCACAAAATTTGACACTAATAGACCTTGATGAATCAATACTGACATTGAAAAGATGACATATACTTAACAAACAATTAAAATAATTTTGACACTTGAATAACACTTGACTTTTAAAAAAAATTACTCTCTTGGTAATTGACCTCTACATTGACCCTTTACAATACAATAAGGATGACAACTACATATAATGACCATAACACTTACTGAATTTAAAATGATGACCAGAAACACTTACTGACTTTATGATGCTCAAGATAATTTTTTCATAAGACATTAATAAAAAACAAAGACCAAAAATAAAGGGATGTGAGAGGAGATAGAAAATGTCAAGGGCAAGCTATGTGCAATCATATCACTGATTTAAAGGAAATCTTGATGTTGATATTACTTGAAGAAGGTTGCGGACATGTGGAAGGATCATAACACACCGTTAATGCAAACAGAATGCACAATGAAGAATGACAACACCACGTTGAAGACAACGATGAAAAGGCATGCTTCGAGTCAACTTTCAAGGAAAAACCGAAGCTTTCATTCGTTGTGAAGATCATGGACGTGCCAAAAACACAAGATTCTAATATTTAATCCATGTGGTTGATGGGAACTCCACTTCAAAATATTGATCGTAATGATCTATGCTTTAAACATTGGAAAAGATCTGCAAAAATCAAGTGATTGAGTTATAGACAGAAACTCAACGTATTTCCAGTGTTGGTGGATGGTCTTCGAATAGATTAGTACACACGGGAGAGATTAGTCACAAATAGATAACACAAGAGACAAAACATCTCTTCTATAGTCTCCAGAACCGAAGAATTTTCCAAAATTCCATTGTTCTCACCCAAAGCTTTCTAGTCCATCTGGATCTACCACATGCTACAATATCCTTTACAAAGATTTCAGCAACAATAACTTAATAAATCAAGCTCCAAAAATATTATGCCATCACCGAGGCAACAATGCGTATGCCTGCCCCCACATATTCAGTACATCATCATAGAAGCATAATCAATCTGCACCTAGGAAATCATCAAAACTCTATGCTCTCAAAACCTTATCCTTCTCTCGATACCACTTATTAGAATCTGCAATATAATATGAGAAATAAAACCAAATAATATTGTATGCAAATTGAATTAATTCATTCGAAATATTATTGATATTGATAGAGGTTACATATATAGTGTTTAATCTCCTACAATGGTGGATTCAACACTCATCTTCAATCCCTCATATCTCTCTCCATGAATCTCTCAAACGTATCTCCTAATATCTCTCAAACATCCCTAGGATCACTCACACTACAAAATAGATATGTGAATTGTTCTCACAACACACTCAATTAATTAAACAATTACAACTATATTATTAATATGAGTTCTATAAACTCATTATTAATAATATTAAATTTTATTTAATAATGTTACACAATATTCTGGTAACATTACTCTCAACCCAACCAGGGTGAGTTCAAATACACCTACAATCAAAATAAGGGTCTATTCATCATGGGAGGGGGCCAGCCCCAAGATTAAAAAATTATTTCTTTGACCTTATAAGGTCTAAAAACATATGATGCCATAAAATCAAAAATTTGGCCGAACATATAATATATGCGATGATTAATCAAAAAGGGCCAAAGAATATAGTATATGCCATTAAAACAAATGTGTAGATGCCACAAAAGGGGATGATCATTGAAAAAATGTGATAATTCTATATGTCACGGATCACCAAAAGGAAATGACCTTATAGTATTCAAACATCATGATTAATCAAAAGGTGGTCATTTGAAATGGTGAAGGTCCCCATGACCTTAGTCAAATTGATGCTTAGTGTCATGGCTAAGCCAAAGAAAGGCATGTGAAGTGGTCCCCACAAGGGAAAAGAATGCATACACAAAGAGTCAACATTAGAGCCAACATGATTAAAGTGGAACCTAATTACCTTATTTTTCACAAAATAAGAGTATTATTTTCTTGCACATGTGCTCACAAGGTCCCCACATGGGTGAATGATTTTTTCTAAGTGTTGGAGACCAAAGGGATTATTTTTACTTACATAGGAGTAAATTTTGGCATGCCTTCACAAGAGAACATATCAGAGATAAAGACAAAATTACCATTGCAAGTGGATGAATACACAGGTGTCACATCATGCAAAAGTAGACAAAGATCATGCACTTACATTAGAGGAGACTTGCACAACAAGCAAGAAATATTGTTAGCTAAAATTATTCACCCAATTTTATTCATTGTATTAAAAGCAGTCAGCTTTCAAATGCACTTTGACTAAAGTGTAATTTTGGAACTTAGGTTATTAATGCCTCATTGTAAATTGCATGTTTATTTTTATTCCTTTATTTATTCATGATAAAGGCTAAAAATTTCATGCATGGGTGAGTACATACTATAACCTATTTTGAAGAGGGGTATAGTAAATATTTTTCTATATATTGTGTGCATTAGCAATACACAAAAGAGAAATTTTTATGTAGGAGTGTTAAGCATATTTTTCTAGTTTTGCCCTTAAAGGAGAACCATTTTACTTGTCTTTCAAATTATTCAGACGGGTGTGTATCTTTCTATTAGCTCTTGTGAATGTTAATTCCCTCAATTAGTTATCTTACCTTGCTACAAATTTGGTGTTTTTTTCATAGTCTTAGTGTGCATGTTCGCTCCTGTGTTGTTGTGATTTATCACTCAACACATAAGTGTTTTCCTTAGGATCAAATTGAAACCAATTAGGTTGTGTTTGTAATTTGTTCTCAATTTATTGTGCATGTACTCAGTCAAATACCTTAATCATTTTGGTGTATCACCTCATTTTAAATTCAGTTACAACAATATTTTTACCTTTAAACTCCAAAAAAACCCAAAATATTAATTTAGGATACATCAATAAGGAACCCACCTTTATATCGAAGACTCACCTTAACAATAGGTATACCCATAGGACGTGAGGTGTTTCCATTGTATTTGCGTAGAAGTGAGGGAGAGAATCAAGTTTAGAAACCCTGTTGTTATCCCTCAACCAGGGTGCACTTTTGAGAGATAACAGGTCCCATGCAAAGCACACTATCTGAAACGAGCATATGAAGTTAAATTTTGAGCTTGAAATGCACTTGTTCTTGACCCTATTTCACCAAAATAGTCATAACTTGTAAAAATCACATCATGCTAACCTTAATTTTTCTCGAGGGCATCAGCACTCATCTCTTTAACATCTCCAATCATCAAAATGACAATATCATTACTCAATATTTCCATCCAATAAGACTTACCCAAGAAAACATGTTTGATCCTCACTATAACAACTAGGACCAACTAGAAGAGCACAATAAATGAACATGGAATCTCTCAAAATTAGCCAAACATACCTCATATGACATGATATACCTGATTAGATTCTTCCATGATCTCATCTAACCCCAATGCACTCTGTCACATCTCCAAGTAAGCATACATGCTCCCATTGAGCACTTGTAACAAGTGAAACACATGTACCTATACCAATCCATTTCCATGAGTTCTCAAACACCCTTAAAAAATTATGTACATCATGGAAACATGCTTCTCAAACATCCAATAATCTCTCTTAGTCAAGCTACACCTTCTAGCACTTTGTATGGGCTTGCTAAAGCAAACAACATGTACCATTAAATATCACTATAATAGGTGACAAACATTTGAAACAAATGTTAGCATATCAAACATCATCATAAAATCATCCTAAAACATCCACTTTGTAATTAATGTGATTTTTCATCAATGAAAACACCTATTAGGCCTAAATGCCAACAACCACGAGCTACTGCACTTGCCTTGAATTTTTCAATTTCTCCTAAAGAGTTATACTTGGTCTTATAAAACCACCTAGACCCTACAATGCTTCTCTTATAAGTAGGAGGGAATAATTCTCAAGTGTTTTTTTAACTAAAGAATTGTATTCATCCGTAAAATTTTAGCGGTGAATTTTTGTAAACTCGCGAATATTAGGGATTTTAGAAATTGGAAATGGCAAATTTTCAGCAATCGGCTGCCACCTAATTTGCCTAAAATTTTGGCTGAAAATTCATTTGTATGGGTCATTTCACCTACTATTTATATGTAAAAATGAACTTATGCATGTATTTTTCCAACGTTTCTAATCAAAATGTGCAAATATTCCTAAGGTATATAATACATAGCCCGAGGTATTTTATATGTATTTATTCATTGTATTTATTCCTTTTCGATACATAGATGATTGTCCAAGCCTGTCATCCTACACCTCTGATGGCCATGAAAGAGATGCATGTGTGCACATGGGAGAGATAGACATAGAAGGTGATCATCCAACCCAACACTGTCTAAGCATGATAGACGACCATTTAGTGTCAAAGAGATAGTAGGCCAACCTTATCCATCTAATGGGGAGAGACGGTCACCTAACAAAGTTCATAAAATATAGAAGAGACAAATTGTCCAATCCTATCCATCTAACAAAGGAGATACGCTTATCCAACACAGGTCATACAATTCGAAGAGATGGTCATCCAACACTATCCATCTAACATGGGAGAGACATTGTCTAACACAATATGTACAATGCAAAAGAGATGGTTGTCAGCCTTGTCCATCTTACAGGAGATACGGTCATCCAACACATTTCATACAATATAGAAGAGATGTTCATCCAACCATATCCATCTAACAAGGGAGAGACAGACATCCAATACATTCTATATAATACATAAGAGATGGTCATCCAAACCTATCCATCTAACTAGGAGAGACATTCATCCAACCCATTCCATATAATGTAGAAGAGATGGTCATCCAACCCTATTCATATAATAGTGGAGAGGAAACCATCCAACATAATCCATATAATACATAAGAGATGGTCATCCAACCCTATCCATTTAACAGGAGAGATGGTCGTCTAACCCAAATTTATACAATGTAGAAGAAATGATCGTCCAACCTATTCTAAGATATATATCCACCCAACCCTATCCATCTAATAGGGGAGAGATGATCACCCATCTATATGAAACCCAGAAAACTGCAACCCGCCAAATCACTTTTGCCACAAAAACAGCTTTTTTAGAAATTCACCATCGATTCGAAAGTCAATTTTGGAGATTTACCTCCCATTCTAAACTAGTTTTTCAGTGGGGTCTTAAATGAAACCCGTATTCATATTTCATAGTCCAAATATATCTATCATTTTGATAGGCTTCTTCAAAATATTATGGTTCGACCTTTTATAGAGGTTCATCAAGGCATGATAAGAATGTTGACTACGAGTTACCTTACTAAGATTAGCGAGTTGAGATTCATGAACAATACTTTGAGCCCATTTAGGAACCTTGTGATAGAAGACATTTTGAGAAGAATCCCCCTTAATCTCCATCATGTCTTGATCTAGATAATCAGCCTCTTGAAATTTTGTTTCCATAATGTTAGGAGGAGAATTATCGTGCTCTATCTCAAGAGAAGAAGAGGATGGTTCATGAAAGGCATCATAGAAAGTCTTTTCTAAGACTTGAACATTTTTTTCAATAATGTCATGATTTAAAGGATCAAAGACTCTAAAACCTTTAGTTCTACAGCCATAGCCAACAAATATACATGAATAGGAGGTTGGATCAAGCTTCTTCCTTTTAAATTTAGGAATAAAGATAAAATAAGGGATACCAAATATTCTTAGGTGAGATATATGTTTGGTAATTATTTTTTCCATACTTCCAAGGGTGTAGTTTGATGAATATATTTTTTAGGCACTCTATTTAGGATATAGACTGCAGTATTCATGGCTTCTTTCCATAGAAATTTAGGCACATTTGTAGCATGAATCGTGGTCCTAGCCATTTTTAAGACAATTTTGTTTTTCCTTTGTACTTTTCCATGTTTTTATGGGGATTAGGGAGTGGTCAATTCTCTTTGAATCCCACATGACACATAGAACTCATAAAAACAATTCTGACATATTCACCTCCATTATTAGTTTTAAATATTTTAATTTTCATATTAGAATCATTCTAAACTAAATCTTTAAATTCTTGAAACTTAGACAAGACATCAAACTTCTTCTTAATGAAATAAGACCAATTCATTCTAGAGAAATCATCAATGAAGAAAACAACATACAAAGCACCATTAAGAGAAGGAACTTCAAGTGGACCTCTCACATTACTCAGAATCGCCTAATAATCAAATAATTGGGATCACGATGTTTGTGAAATTTTTAGTATGTTTCTTACCACACATGCAACTTTCACTTGTCTTATGATCCTATTTTAATTTAGGATACCAAAAATATTAATTCCGGACATTTTATATGGTATTTTGAAATTTACATGACCAAGTATTTCATGCCACAACTCAATATAATTCCTAGAAGGGGAAGAAAAATAATATTAAGGCATAAAACCATCTAAGATATACAATCCATTTTTGAATACCAACAAAAATGACATTACTGAGACTATATTTTCGATGCCATTTATCTTGCAATAAAACAACTTTATAGTTTTCTTTAGTTAGCTAAGAGCAAGACAAAAGATTTTGTTTAAGATAAGGAACAAACAAAACATTGATAATTACATCATTTGACAATTTAACATTGCCACAACTATTAGAGTAGGTATTTACCTTAGCTCATGTTCACCTAGATATTTTATTTACTTTTATCAGTATATATCGTCACCCACTTATGTGTGTGGATATTTATTTTATTTTATTTAGTTATTACGGAAATATTATCTAGTTGTTAGGTATAGTTCTTTCCTTGATATATGGTATTGATAGATCTTTGATTATTATTTCTTTCCTAAATCTATGGTCTTGACTAGTTCTTTCCTTGATTTATCACTTGATCAACGACCTTGACCGGGTTCTTAGATTGGTATTCCTTGTCTATATAAGAAAGGCCCGTTCTCATTGTATTTCATTGAGTTCCATAATAATATATGATATTGTTACTCATTTTTTTGCAAAGGTTTATGTAAATTTATTTTGGCAAATTACTTTCATCTTATTGAGTGTGGTGTTTAATTAGCATCTGGGTTCTTCGTGGCTTGGTGTGATCTCGTTATCGTTCCTTTTATGGTATCAAAGCTGGATATTGTTGTTGACATCCCCTTGTAAGTTTTATTTTGCAAATAAGGTTTTTTTTTATATTCATATATTTGGGATTTGTTTGTATTTTTGTTGCATGTATTTTTATGAAAAACAGATCCTTCCATTAGATTCGAAAAGTCAGAAAACCCTAAGAATAGTAAGTTGTGCACACCCATTAAAATCCTTATCCCCTAGTCATATGAGGGCTAACTGTTATCGCTAAATCAATGTACCCCGAATGGCATTCGGTGAACATGGCATTCGGTGTGATTGGGTAACATGGGATCACCTCTCAAGATGTAGGACTTGGGCTCGAGGTGAACCTCTAGAGAAGGACAGCTTCCTCTTCCTAAAATAAGCACTACACTACTCCTAATGCAAGAAAAATGGCTAACTAGACCTATGCTAACATTTCAAGGGATTAGGGAGAGAGATTTGCAAGAAATAAAACATATACTAGAAGTGATGAAGCACCAAGAAAGGGTGTTGCTAGACAATGTTTTGGCTTGCCGCTGAAGAAGAGAGTGATCATGAGGAAGAACAAACATGCATTACAAACCCAATTTACATACAGGATTCACTCCTTGATAAGCACAATAACCTCCAAAACTTGCAAAAGAAACACCGGTTGCACAGTTCACCTGCAAACATGAGAGAGGAAAATAGAAGCAGAAAAATCATGTAAGGACATACAATTGATCACAAAACATAATTCTCATTACTTCAAGCACTTTCACAGTGCATCATTACAATGGGGAAAAGACATAGGCTTCCATTACAATTTTTAGAAGAAAGGCTTGAGAGCCTACAAATTCACAATAACTAAGCTTTTGAAGAGAGGGAAGCTTCAAAATATGTCTAACCCTTTTGGAATAAGCACCCTTTTTACATTTATAGAAAATTGATGAGTGGTGAGAGAAAGAAGGATAAACCCTAGAATCTAGGCCAGAATGTAGGAAACAATTAATAACTCTTGTTGGCCATGTTTTCCCACTTAATTGCACCTCCACCTTTCGAGAAATTATTCATGAACGGGAAAGCCTGAAATTTTGGAGAGAAAAACTTCTAAAAATTTATCTTCTAGTGATTTTATCATGTATTTCTCATTTTCCCGATTCCAACAACTATAATTTTGTAAAAAATAGACAATCAGGGATGAAGTTATGGTTCCTTGAGTGAAAGTCACTTTTGGGTATTTTGCTCATTATATTCCATTAGATCTCCGATAATATTTTTTAGGATGCTTAATAAATTCAAATATTGAATTTATCTTCATTTAATAAAAATAATATTTTAATATATTTTCCATCCTGTTAAGCTCCACAACTAAAACTTGCATTTGGAATGTGTTGGCTTGTTTTGATGAATGGCTCACTATCAAATTGACCACCGAGCTAGCTGGCAGCTGTTTTCTTGCCTTCTTTTTAGCGAGTTCTTTACTTCTAACTCTTCACCCTTAGTTTTATCCATGGCCTGAATGATTTAATTTCTCACATGTTACCGCTTAATGTATTATTAATTTTTTCTAATGATTTCCACCTTTGTTTGGTCAACCCCTTCATGTTTAGTTTGAATTCTTAACACATGGTGTATTTTTTATTGTTTGTCTCATAGCAATATATTTGCATTCCTTGTCTTCCATATTGAAAATACCTCCCACCACCTATTGATATTGAATTTTTCCCTATTTTATATAGTGAGTTCTTTTATTATTTCTACCATGAGCTCCGATTTTATCTCCGCAGTGAGATTTGTTTGCATCTTCGCAATGAGCTACCCACTGATCGTATCTTCGCATTGAACCCAACATCGAGCCAACTCGTCTAGTAATACCGGCTCATCACAAATAGACCTCACCAATTTCGGAACTACCTGGAACATAGCCCAATCATAATGCCACTTAACTTGCCTCAGTGTCCCGCCATATACATGTGCTGACTAAGTCTCAGTGTTTTACCCAAAAACCACCTCAAAGATACATTGATCGAATCAAATTGGATTTCGAAAGTTCCCAGGCTTGCACAAATCATCGAGCTCCATCCACATTAAGAATCCTAAACCCCAAATGTTTGAAAGTTCAAAATTTGGACATTTGTTTGCTTTTACCAAGTCATCACCCGTTTATTTGAATTCCATCATTCTACAAATCCGAACGTGGATGAGCCCAAATTTCACCCGCAAAGAACCTCATATCTGACTCACTCATTCTCATGCCGAACCGAACTATCTTCTGATATCAGACTAATTTTTCCTTTGTTTATGATCACAACTCGGCCCTCAACAGGAAAACAACTCTCCTTTCAACAACAATCATGCCTTCTAATGTTGAATTTAAATCTCAGATCAGCCAACGTTGATCTCTTTTACCCTACCGGTATCTTCCATTGAGCTATCTTGTTGGTTGTGCCACCATTACCAAGCTCGTTCTGCCATTATTACTTATATGGCCCAGCTCTCGAGTTTTGCAAGTTCACTTCTTCGAACTCAATTGGTGGAGACTTATTGAGACAATCCCAAAGCTCGGGCCTTCCCCAATGCAAACCTCTTTCTTCATGTGGATCACCACACCGATCTGATTTGGCTGCATTCATCAACTCACATTCTCATCAGAGCTCCTTTGGTGTAACAACCTTCCATCCATTTCTGAAACTCACCCCTCTTTTCTTATTTTCTTGGCAAGCTCTACCCGAATGGCTCCCATGTTTGCACATACCTAGCCTTAATCAAACTTCTAGTTCCATTTTCCATGCATATAATCTAATCAACTCGTCACCTTGTATATTTTTTCATTTCCTGACGAGCCTGAATAATTCCTAACGTTGATCTGAATCCTTCCTAACTTGTGTCTATCCTTTCTACTTCTCCTACGAGTCATCATGCTCCTTCATGGCTCGCCTTAGTCACTCCTAACTCAATGATCATTAAGCCATTCGAGTTCGGTATTTTAACACAGCAGAAAATCAATCTAAAGTTACGGTGGATTAAGTATCGAGCTCTATTGATGTCCTCTTGCATTCCTTTTCCAATCTCATCAAGACCGAACCGACGCCATGTTCCTTACTCTGCATTATCTTTCACAACTAACTCGGGTATACCCTACCTATTCACCAAGTCCACACCAAGCTATGGTGACAACACCATTTGAGCCACTAGATACCAATTTTTTAGCTCCACTACCATTCATCATGCCAAGCTATAAATTGTACCTGAGCTCACATTCCCACCTACGTTTCCTGAGATGTTCCATAGGAATATCCAACTCTCAACTGTAATGATGACTCACCCCAAGCTTTTGTACTCTGAAAACTAAACTTACTCAGACCCTGAGCCTTCTCATGCAATTTTTGCCAACTAACTTAACCTCGCTTGTATCTAATGTCACCGAAATCTTGCGACAATCATTTCCTTCTATGTATTACCAGGGTCGAGATTGTTCATCCCTTTAGCACCATGTTTGGCCCATTGTAATTTTCCTTTGACGCCCTTATGGACAAATCAACCTCTCCACTTCATTATGGTAACCGTAAGCTCAATGTATTTGCAGCAATTGACTAGGCCTTCCTGCACGTCTCTTCTCAAGATCAAACCTTTACACATTCCAACCACCAATGACATGCACCCTATGAGCTCATCCATGACTCGTGAATATCTCACTACATATACTGCAAATTCATTCGGGATATCTCTATCCATGAGCTCGTTCTCATCTATGGAAATTTCTTCGATTTTTCCTTACCAAGCCCCTGGCTCGCTTCAACCACTGAGTTATCTATTCATGCTCTCACCATAACTCCAGGTATTCAACCACATTGCTCTCTTCACGAGCTAATTTACATCTAAGTGAAATGAACTCCCGACTCCCTACTCGATCTCTCCATTAGCCGAGCTAACATGAATCTTCCACCATATGTGAGAAAATCACCATGATCTTCATCCTCCTACTACGATGCTTTAATCCTGAGCTAGAACACCTAATCACTAAGCCCGTAGCTCTCCGAGAAGCTCGTCTAGCTCCTCGGTGAGTTGTCTTGTTTAATGGCCTATTTTACCATTTCTTAAAGATTTTTCTCTAAATTTTTAGGTCGTATGGAATTTTATCAAAATCTGAGGATCATAAAGATACAATAAAACCTTCTCAACATAATTTATTGATTTTAATCAATTAATACCCATGATGATCAAAAGTGGTCCCACCGGGACCAATGTCCCATTCCGAGTACACCCTGATCTTCTTCAAACCGAGAAAGAAAAAAATAAATCCGAAATGATCCCAAAGCCTTTGGTAATGCCATAGATGTGTCTTAACACAATTTTTCTTGTAGATCCCGAAATGTTTTATGAATAAGTCTTTCGGTCCCAGGGTCCACTAGACATCCTCTTTGTGTAATTTTTCCAAGTGTGGAAAAATTGGACAGCACTAACTTAAGCCCCCTTTGATTTTATTTTTGTGGTGAAGGCAAGAGAATTTTATTTTGTTTTAGTGGCAACCAAAATAAATAGTAGAACATAATATTGAAAATCTTATATCGTTTGATCGATAACTCAAATTTGAGAACCATTTTTTGCACAAGTTCTTATTTTTTCATGTTTGTTCCATTGGAACTATTTATTTTGATAAATACACTATAATTATAAAGTGTCATATTGTAAAACACATTCAATTATAAAGTGCCAAAATCTAGGGGTCCTTGTTGGATTGCTTGGTTCTTGTATTTTTTTGGTGATTTTTGAGAATGGCATTTTTATCTACTTTTGCATTAGATCCTATTGATCCATTAAAAACACATAATTACAACACATGGAAACCAAGAATGGAAAAAATATTTAAATGGAAAATATTATGGGCTTTAAATTCTTTAAAGCAACCAGTGTTCACTAGAAAATATGAGAAATTTTAGTACCAGTGTAAATTTGATGAGTGTATGGGTTTGATAGGAACTTATGGAAGTGATAATATTTTATTTCATTTGGAAAATGTAGCTCTCCTTTCAAAATATGGGATAAGTTGGAGGGTTTATTTGGTAAGGTGGATGGTTTATTTGGTAAGGTGGATCATATGAGAGCCATGCAACTTGAAATTGAGATCACCTCTCCTAATCCTCGAAGATTTTCCATCAATTATAGACTATCTTACCAAGTTCAAGAATTTTTCGACACAATTGAAGGGGAGAAGAAGAGATAAGAAATATGAAGAGTGTGTTTAATTAATTCTATCTAAGTTGAGAGGATTATTCCAAATATTTTCTTCTACATTTTTCTCTAACATAGATGCCTTAGGTGACACATTCAAAATGCCTAACTTAGAAGCATTTTGTGAAATACTTACTAGGAAGAATCCAAATTGTCTAACCTTGAGTCTTCTACCTCTCAAAAGGCATTAGTTGCATCCAATCCGAAGGACAAGGAAAACCAAAAATTAAACCCATATCCACCCCTTCTCCATCTCAAAGTTCTCCTAAACCTAATGAAAATAACTCTAAACTTAAGAAGTCTTCTAAATCCAAGAATAACTCTAGCCTTTCATGCTCTTTTTGTAGGGGGTTGGTCATGAAGAACATAGGTGTTATAACTGAATGCAAGCCTTAGAGGATGTAGTCAAGAATCGCAAAATTTCTATCTCTGCTCCACCTCCTTCTATTCAACACAAAAAATCACTTAATTTTTTTGGGAGATCTCAATCACCACTAGTAGATAGTTGGGTTATAGATTTTGGTGCTTCTCATCACATGACTTCTTCCAAGGATTTTTTTATCTCTAGGTTTGAGTACTACTTCCAAATTGAGGTCGAGATTCATCATTTCTTTCTATTAAAGGAAAAGTTAATGACATACATTGATGGTGGCATGATATCAAGATGCACTATATGTTCCTAACATCACTATAAATTTGTTGTCCAGGTATCAAATTTGTCATTTCGGTCAAGGAAAAAGGTGATTTTTACACCACATGGGGCAGAAGCACGAGACTTTGTTGGAGCCTAATTCACTTATTGCTCAAGGTATTGTTGATCATGGTTCTATACTATATCACTTTGAGGGTTTTTTATGACACTTCCTCTTAGAGACGGGATTGGTTTCACATGTAAATTCACGAGAGTAATATTTAGCATGAGAGATTTGGGCATCTCAATTATAGATATTTGAAGGAGTTGAGCACTCATATTATGGTTGATGGTATTCCTAGATTTTCTTGTCTTGAGGGAATTTTCCCTTGCAATGCATTAGGGAAACAACACCAAGATCCATTTCCTAAGAATTTTTCCAAGATAGCTTCTTCACTACTTGACTTTTGCATAGTGACTTGATGGTTTTTACTACCCCTCTTTCAATGGAGCTAAGTATGCACTTACCTTTATTGATAATTTATTCAGTGTAATTGGGTTTATTTTCTCAAGTACAAAAGTGATGTCTTTTCACACTAAAAATTCTTCAAGGCTTTGGTCGAGAAACAATATTCTATTTACATAAATAACATTCACATTGATAATGTAGGGAGTACTTCAGCAATGAGTTTTCTAAATTTTGGAAACTCATGGCATTATTCACCAAAGATTCTATTCCTCGTACTCCACAACAAAATGTCTTAACAAAAAGTAAGAATCACACTTTGAAGGAAATGACAAACTACATGATGCATTCTAGACATTTACCTCCTACATAATAGGAAAAAATAGTTAATTATGCTAACTACATTCATAATCACACACCACACAAAGCACTAGATAATTTGACTTGAGAGGAATATTGGTCCGACATTAAGCCCGATGTATCATTTTTTTAGTCTTTGAGAGTCATGTTTGGGCCTTTTGTGCCAAAAATGAAATAGAAAGCCTTGGATAAGAAGAGAAACCCCTTGATCTTTACAGGTCTTATGAGGACATGAGAGCTTATTGACTTTTAGATCCTAATACTCATGAGATTATTTTTTGAACACATGTTCAATTTTATGAATGCTTCACACCTCATGATTCTTCATATTCTTCCATGTCTACTTCTTCTTCTTTATATCATCTTAAGAATCCTTTGTTTTAGTAGGTTGATGAGGATGTTATATATGCCAACAAGGATATTATTCTCATTGATGTTGTCACTATTCCTATATGGGATCATACTACATTTTTTAGAAGGCACCTTTCATACATGATTTTCTACCTACTAGGCATTATCATGCACATTCTAAAGGTTCTAGACTTTTATGTCAAGTAGTTTTTGTGGATCCACAGTCTTTTCAAAGGTTCATAGGATACGAGAGTGGGATGATGTGATGGTATCTGAGTATTCTTCTTTGATGAATAATCATACTTAGGATTTGGCATCTCTTCCTAAAGGAAGAAAGATGGTTAGTTGTAAGTGGGTATAGTGAACCAAATACACGGTTAATAGGTCCATTGATAAGTATAAGTCGAGTCTTGTTGCAAAGGGTTTTTCAAAGTTGAAGGTACTGATTACTCTAATAATTTTACACATGTTGCCAAGATGGATCTTATACACATTATACTTGCTTTATTATTGTATCACAGGGGTGGCTTGTATACCAGATGGATGTGAAGAGTGCCTTCTTACATGGATATTTATAAGAGGAAATATACATGGAGAAACATGTTGGATTTTTTCAGATTCTTCTCTTGTTTGAAGACTCACGAAGGTCTCTCTACGGTCTCAAGCATGCCCCTCGGGCTTGGTATAAGAAGATGGATTCTTTTCTTCTATCTACTATTTTTGTTCATTTCCACTCTAATCATAAAGTATATCTCCAAAGCATGTTGGTGAGGATATTGTGATACTTTTCTTGTATGTTGATGATATGTTGCTTACTTATGGTAGCTCTTCTTCCCACATTTAGAGTATTCAGAGGGATCTTTCTACACAATTTTACATGACAGATCTTGGGTTATTGCATTATTTCCTTACATTAAAAATTTATCATACAGTTCAGGGATTCATTTGAGTCGGAAAAAGTACACCCATGATCTTCTTCAAAGACTTTGAACCGCTGATTGCAAACCAATTCCATCTCCTTTTCATTTTGGGGTTACTCTTACTTCCACATTTACCACTCCAGTGTGTGATCCTATGTTGTATAGTAAGTTGGTTGGAATTCTCATGTAATTAACCCATACTTGACCACGATATTTAATTTTCAATAGGGCTTGTATCTCGATTTACACATTCTCCTTATATTATTCACTTGACGTGGATGCTAAATATATTTTTACGCTATTTGCATGGCACTTTGTTGAAAATTTTGCACTCGTTAAAAAATGGGAAACTCAAAACTTAGTTTCAGATAGAAGGCATTGATGTGATGGACCTAACTAAGGGGAAAACATATAACTTCTAAAATATTTTAATTTGCGTAGGTGGATCAACAAAGAAAAATGTAGTTATGTGTGTTGTTGCAGAATGCAACACCTCACGTATGTTGTCATTCCATGTTCACCTTCATCAAATTTACAAAAAAATATCCTAAGAACTAAAGTAGAGCCTTGTTAAAGGTGGAAACAGATTTCATACACGCGGTTTGGACTCATAAACAGCAAACATAGTTATTGTTTGCATGGCTGAGAGTTAATTAATAAGTTACAGGTACATAAAATTTCATTATTTATTTATGTTTAAATGATATTAATCATGTTATTGAGTTGTTTATTTCGTTATACAATCAATACATATTGTAAAAAATGAATGCAGAAAGAAGTATACAACTCAGCTACATAAATTAATGACATTTATTCATGAATAAATTTATTGTTTCCCACACAAGTTGTGGGATGTAACTTGTGATCATTGAAATAAAATATACATATACATGAAACTAAAAGCAAAAGAGTATAGAAAAAACCCATCATTGCCTTGGGTTTTCTCCTAGTCTTCATTGCTCCAGCTCTAGCTCCATATTTATCTTCTGTATCATCCATCCCATCAATGTACCTAAAAAGAAAAGATAAAAGGATATCAGTTACTAAGCTCATGGTTTAATTTGTACTCATGTGCTATCTATTTTCGTGGAAAATGATCATTTGAAGATAGTAAGTATAATATACGTCAAGTAATAGATATCGAAATAAGAAAGTAGCATCTTGTAGAAGCTCATCGCATTCATAGAAATCATGAAAGAAAGAAAACAAAGAGAAAAAGTGTTACTATGGAATACAAGAGAGGCTAAAGCCTATTGTTTTCTAACTTTTTTAAGTGTAAAGGTACAAGTTATAGCAGAAAAGAACAGAATTCATGATTTAAATTATGTACTAACAAATGTAGATTGCATTCAATTTATAAACAAAATTCAAGGCTACAAAGGAAAATGTGTTCATGTCTTTCAAAATGATCAAGGTACGAGTTCAATAAAGGTACATTTTGTTGGACAACATATAATTAATCTATCAAATACATATTCCAGGTTCATCTATCAAGGTGCACATCATAGTCTAAATGGCACTAAAGTAGAAAAGATAAAAGACTAAAGTTATCAAGTTTCATCAAGTAACTAGAGTAGAAAGTAAAAGAATAGGTTACAAGCAATATGTAGACTTGAAGTGTACTCGATCAAATGTGAAAAGAAATTAATCAACAATCGGGAAGCTTTAATGATCTATTATAGTCAATGGACATTGAAAATCAAGCATAGTTAATTATATCTTCAATCACAACTTGCATTCAAAGATACAAAAATTCAGCTTCCATCCCAAGTGTGGCTCAAACTGTAGAAAGCTCAATGTTTTCAAATAAAACATCAACCAAATTTGTTAAAATAAGTACCATCAAGAAACAAAATTGAAATTACAAGCCATCAAGGTGTGTACACTTCAATTTTCAAAACTATAAAAAGTATTAAGTATTCATTTCAAATCATACTTTCAAAGTAAGTTTCAAATACATTTCCACTTATCAAGATGTAAGCAACAACAAGTTTAAGGAAAGGATTTCCAAAGTAAAAATCAATGAAGGATTGCAGCCATCCGAAGGTATGAAACTACTAAGCAAAGGTCAAAGAATAAAATAATACCAAGCTACATTTTGATCAATTATAACAAGAGAAAGTTTTGAAGAACTTTCGTGTAGAAATTCATTTCCAAGACTTGTTTATAAAAGCCTCATATAATTTCCAAGTATAAGTACCATGCAATTACGGATACATTTAAAACAAAAGAAGAAGTATGATAAAATAAAGATTCTAAAATGGACTAGCTTGTTCAAACAAACACAAATCTCTAGAGGTGCAAAATACTCCTATGCTAGAGTGGAAAGTCTTCACAACATTTTAGCAACTTTTAGCAGCAACTTTTAGTTCAACGCTAAGTGATATGAGGAAAAATAAAATGGAGGTATATAAATATTGAAGGACATCCTCAATAATTAATCAAAGTTCATATCCGTAAGTGCTATCATGACCAAAGACTCGTGGTACAAAAGTCATGTTTCAAGAAAAATCAAGCACATATTATTCAGAATCATGATAAAACAAAGTAGATTCCAACATATGCAAGTAGATTATTCAAAAGAAAATACAAAATCATAAAAGAAAATAATGCGATTATCATTTTTCAAAAAAAGAGTTACAATCAAGGATTCGTAAAGCTCAAGCCCTTTTATTTTGGTAATGTTCAAATACGAGGTGCGTGAACTACCACAAAATAATGAATAACAGATTCAATATGCCATTAAAATCATACTACAAGTATCAAGAAGAGGATTGATGAATGAAAGACAATACCCACAAAAGGAAACTTTCATTTTCCATAGTTTAAAGCTTTTATCAAACTTTACGAAACTCCAATTGGAGTGACATTTGCACAATTATTGTTTTTATTTAAAAGCAATGATGGAAGCATCAAAACATTCAAGTATTTATGAAATATATACAAAGTTTCATCAATAACAAGCTCAAACAATGCAAATGAGTAGAATCAAGCAAGATTTTCATAAAATCATCAAATAGTTTTCATTAATGCAGAGTAAGCTAAATAATGCAAACCCATTTTGGGTATGTTTAAAAGAATTTTTCAAATAGTTAATGAATAGCAACCATTTGGAATAAGTTACGTTGAACTGAAAGAGCTAGAGCCAAAAGTAATGAAAGTTTCTAATTATCCAAGAATTAGTTTCAAACTTCAAATCAAATGAAAAGGTAGCTATTAAAACCCTTAGCCAACAAAACAATGGCAAAAAAATGCCATGAACAAAGACTCTAATTCAAATTACAAAGACAAATAAATAGCAAGAGCTCAAAAATAGAGAGTTGTAGTAGGAAATCAAATGTCAACCCCAAGATTGGGTATATTGAAATTTACACAAGTATAAGAAAAGCTCAAACCCCATGGTTTTTAGAATGCCTATTTCAGATTTTAGAGCAAGAAGGTTTCATTTTACACTCCACGACCATTCCAGTTTAATTTTTGCAAGAATCTCAAAGAAAGAAACGAAAACTTACCGACTTCATGGGTCGAATATCAAATGCATATCGAATACAAATACCCATAACAAGAATCGAAATTAAGGCTCGAGGTTCCCACAGAATGGAAAAATAAATCATAAAGCCATGAATTTTAGGCATGTTTCACTATCAAATTAAAGAAAGGAATGAAAATAAATATTATAGTTCAAAGTGGATGAAATTTTATTGAAGCACAACTGCCAAAATTCACCTTCTTGAAATATTCACACACAGAACCTCTCAAAGGTTATTTGATAGAATTTTTGACCTCAAGAAGATCAATAATGGAAACAATTTCCTCATAGAAAAAACCTCTTAGAGCTCGGGAGAAATAACAAAATAGCAGAGAGACAAATATGGTAGAGTGAATAGCTCAAAAAAATTTCTAACAATGGCGGACACCTCATATAGAATAGTCAAACAGAGATCTCGAAAATAATTTAAACTACAAAGAAACCAAATTTTTTGCACTCGCAGAGCTTCACAGAAGATACAAAATGCAAAAATTGAGCTCGAATCATAAAAATGGAGGCCATGAAAAACATTTTCCAAGGCTTTGACCACATATCAAAAATTTAGAATGAAACAAATGATATGGTTCAAGATGTTTTTCCAATCACAACTCAACCAATTTTACCTAACTCACCCAATGGGCTTAGTTTCGACTATGAAGATCAGCAAGTACGAAGATCAACGATCAAAGATCACAATTACCATTTTCCAACACAAACCACAACTTAATCACAAGTTGGTAGTAACTCTACTAGAGTTAAAAAGACATGTGTGGCAAGAAATCGTGAAACCCTAACAAGGGTTAGATCAAATAATCACCGACAAAGTAAATAATGGGGTGAGTCATCGTCACGAAGGGGACCAGCCCGCTTTAATATTATCATTGTATTAACCATAGATAATGTCTAATAATAATGTATGTGCCATCAAGTATGCAAAAGGGACCCAATAATAATATGTGCAATGATATAATCAAAAGGGTCGATGATAATATATGTGCCAATGATCGAGTCAAAAGGAGGGCCATGTATTAATCATCATGTGTCATGTGAATCAAAATCCCTATTCATTCAAACAAACATGTGTATACCAGGGTAAATTTATTTATTCAAATAATCATACCATGACCAAACAAAAGATTCCAATTATTTCCAATGAATAATGATTTGTAAATCATATTATATGCCATAATTGGATAAGACAGAGAAGACAATACATGGAAGGGGGTCAAAATCAGTGACTCACAAGGATTAATTACCCTATTTTTTTGCAAAATAAGGATATTATTATTGGTCACATGCCTATAGGTGGTCCCCACATGGATGAATAATTTTTGTAAGGGTTGGAGAAAAAGGCATTATTTTTTTCTTTCACAAGAGTATATTTTTGCTAGCCATCACAAGAGGACGTGAACACGAGAAGAATACAAAAAAACCATTACAATGTGGGTGAATATGCAAGTGTCACATCAGATAATTAAACATGATTATTTAATCATCACCTACAGGATAAAGGAAATAGTTGCATGTACATTGGAGAAGACTTGCACATCAAGAAAGGGCTATTATTAGCCAAAATATTCACCCAAATTTATGTATTGTAATAGAATAGAGTAGTCAATTGTACTTTGATTAAGTATATTTTTTTGGGACTAAAGGCTATTATTGCCTCATTGTAAACAACGTGTTTATTTTATAATTTTATTTATTCATGATAAAGGATAAAATTAACATGCATGGGCGAGTTCAGATTGTAGCCTATTTTTAGGAGGGTTGGGTGAATTATTTTTGCTATATATTGTGTGCATTGGAAAAGCACAAGGAGGACTTTTTGGATGTAGGAGTGCTGAAGCAAATTTTTGTCATTTTTTCCCTTGAATGAGAACCAATTATTGCCTTTCCAATTATTTGCAATGGTGTGTATCTTTCTATTAGCTCTTGTGAATGTTTTTTTTTCCCTAATTAATTATCTTACCTTGTTACAAAATTTTTGTTTCTATATATTCTTAGTATGCATGTTAGCTTGCTATGTTATTGTGATTTATCCCTCAACACATAAGTGTTTTCCTTAGGATTTAGCTGAAACCCATTGGTTCATGCTCTTGTAATTTGTTCTCAATATATTGTGCATGTACTCAATCAAATCCCTCAATAATTTTGGTGTATCACCCCATTTCAAATTTCAGTTACAACCATCTTTTACCCTTAAAACTTCAAAAAATTACCAAAATATTAGTTTAGAATAATTTAACAAGGAACTCGGCCTTGTAATCCTAGAGACTCGACTCAACACAGGATACCCACAACCCTAGGGTGTTTCCATTGTATCTCTGCATAAGTGAGGGAAGAGAAAGCTTAGAACTCACATTGTTATCCCCCAACCAGGGTGCACTTTTGAGAGATAACAGTTTTTGGTACGCCCAATGAGACCAGGGAATCATATTTATAGCAATTTGCAACATATTTAAAGAAAAGAAAACAACATTTTTTGGAAGGAAAACGCCGCGGACATCCATTAAAAATCAAAAGAAATTATTTGGCGACTCCGTAAGGCTGATTTTAGACCAATTTTGTAGCATGTTCCATGCCTAAAGTGACTACAAGATCAACAATAAGAGGACTTCCTCATAGCTTTGTTTCTTTTCCTTTAAATTCAATAAGAATAAGAAGAGTTGGCAATACCTTAGCTTATAACAAGACCGGTTTTGATAACCATCCTCCCCTTTCTTCACCACATGTTAATCTTGTTGTTCAAATCTTAGTTATTTAAATGCACAGCCACCACCACAACCACCCATAAATTTTGTACCCTTCAATAATGGCATGCCCTTAATAATTCTTATTTATAATGACATACCAAATTCTTGCTTTAAATGGTTTACCTTCATTTTCTCGGTGAAAATCATATTACTTCTATGGAACACATTAAAGACATTGTTTCCCTTTATTCAATTCATAATATTACTCATGAATATGTAGGCTTAAGACTCTTATCTACATCATTTAAGGGACAATCTTTACAATGGTATAGAATTTTACCAGTAGGGACTATAGCAACTTGGGATGAATTGGGAGATCATAAACAATTTCAAGACAATTCAAATCATTTATCTCTCATAGAATAGTTTTCCAAAATTAAGAGAGCTCCTCATGAATTTATGGCTATTTTTAATATCATATTTTTAATAACATGGGAAAGAATTCAAGCCACTGTTAAGCCTCAACCAGATCATGTATTTCTATATTATCCTAGAGCCTTAAATAGTTATATTGTAGCCATGATACCGGAGAACTACACTTCCAGCAGCTTATGACATTGTTATTAGAGCTAAAAACAACCTTATTCAAGCTACTAAATTAGCCACAAGGCCTTCTATGCCTATTACTATAGATTTGGCTCCTATTCCGCACTATTACCATAATAGAGCATGTTGTTACAACACATCAAGATGATGTATTTAAGGCCTTACAGACCATGGGAAATAAGTTAACATCAATTGAGAATAAATTGGCTCAACCTAGTAGACCTTATCAAGCATCTTATCAAAGCCAAAATAGTCATCCATACTAGAAAAATCAGAATTATAGGTAGCCTTATCAACGTAAAGACATTTTGACCCTAAAGCTACTAGTTTGTCTAGTGCCCTTGTACATCAGCTTAATATGGCTTTTGTAGAAGAGTGGTGTTCACCTTGCAATTAACCTCATTTAGCTACTAATTGTCCAAATGCATTCTTGAATTCGAGCCTTGTTGCACAACTTCAATCTGATACATTATTCATGCCTTATATGGAGGGTGGGAAATAAGAAGCTCGCAGTCAAAACCACCCGAATAGAAATTAGTCATTTTTGGTGAATAATATTTTATTTCCGTTACAACTAAGTCGCAAAAAAGGCTCCTGATGAAGAAAATAGCAAAAGGGCTTGTTTTACCTAATTGCTACCGATAAATCAGCAAGTGTGGATCTAAAAACAACAAATAGTCCTATTTCAACTCCTAAAACAACAAGTGTTTTAGCCCCCTAAAGAGCAGCAAAAAAATTGCAACATGATCCTGGGACGGTTATTCATACCTCGATTTCTAAGGTTGCATAAGCATAGTCAATTTTCTCTAAAGCTTATTGTTGTATATATCTCCCCCCTGGTAAATATAGACAAACAAGAATATGGAAATCAAAGAAACTCAAACCCCGACATTTATTGACGCCAATAGGAAGGGCATAGGTAAAAGGATGTCGACATGAAAATGGATGTGCCTTGGCATAGGTTAAGGGCACAGGTAAAAGGATGTCGACATGAAAATGGATGTGCCCTGCGCAAGTTAAGGGCATAGGTAAAAGGATGTCGACATGCAAATGGATGCACAGCGCAGCTTTAAGGGCGCAAGTAAAAGGATGTCGACATGAAAATGGATGTGCCCTAGCGCAGTTAAGGCCGTAGGTAAAGGGTGTCGACATGCAAAAATTTGTGCCCTGGCACATCTTCGGGAGGCACAACATTGTGAGCGTTGACACCCCGACATGAAGCAAACCCTGACGCAGATATTCAAATGGCCATAACTTTTCACAGGGAGCTCAAATTCATGCAAGTTTGGACTTTTCTGGAGCTTACAAGGTCCTCTATCCAACTACGACTGGATATATTTAATTGGGTGAGAACAATTTCTTAAAAATGAAAAATATAATTTGCCACTTTTTGGGTTTGCTAAGGTTCTCACCTACCACCATAATGAGATGAATTAAATGCAACCTAGAAGTGGTTGGGGTAGATTTGGAATTCCTCTCTCTTCCCTCTCTCATTCTTCCTATAAATTGTAAGGAGGGGCTTCTTTCTAAAGGTTGGAAATTCTTGTTTTGCCCCTCCCTTCTTCTCTTTGGTAGGTGAATTTGTGGAGTTCAAACCTCCCATTTAAAACTGTAATGCAACTTTGCCTCTTGGAATTTTGTAGTGTATTGTGTCAATCTTTGGAGAAAATAATGCATGTCTGTGGATGATTCTCAACCCTCTCTGTGTTCATTTGCATCCTCTTGATCTTTCACTACAAATTTGGTTATCTATGCATGATCTTGCATTGCATTTTAATGGTTTGTGTTTATTGGCAAGACAAGTGTTTCTTCATTCCTCGGTGCATCACCTTTGTTAGTTTAGGTTTATTTTTATGCATATTCTTACCCTGTCTCCTTGGCAAGTTAGATTAGGTTTTTGAGTAAACCCTCTGCATTTTTATGTGTGCATCTAGAACAGAGGAATAGGAACCGGCCTTCATCCGGAGAGCTTTCCCGATTCACAAGGTCCCACACTTGGGAAAAGCTCCATGTTATGCAATCACACTGAGAGTCTCAACCCATCGAGTTGCAGACATTCGGTGGGTGTTGTGCTTATGCATCAACACTTATGCTAAAACTCATTGCAGCTTCTTTTAATATTTTTGAGGTGATAAAAAAACATAATATCAGTATTTCTTTTTGGGATGCTTTGAGCATTATAGGACAGCAAGATTTATTTTCTCATGATATTTCTAAGCTACATATTTCTTCCAAACCAACAGAGAAAGAATCTCATAAAACTGATATGGTTCTAGGTACAGTTGATCAAGACCATCAAAAGAATGTTAGATGGATGGTACAAAAAGTTCTAAATTCTCATGATATTAAAAACCACCAGCTTTCTATCTTTCTTTGATTATTGGTGATCATCTACTTCATAACCGCATGGTTGATAGTGGAGAAATCAAGATAGTCATGCCCAAAGAAATTACAAAAATTGGGCTTAAAATATGAACATAAAAGAGTGTATTACAACTTGACGGAACATCAACCAATACAGGTTGGTATTATCAAGGATTTGGAGGTAACGTTACATGTTTGTCCCAATGTTTTAATTTTACAAGATGTTACTATTGCAGATCTACATCCTACTTTACTATCTACCTATCAAGAGATTTTACAGAAAAGATAGGAGGTTATCTTTCTTCAAATTGGTCATTTTTTGTTCTTTACTATAAGGTATGAGACTAAATTTACAGCTTAATTTAGAGCCTTTTTCTATACTTCATATTAAGCCTTATACTCCAAATGTTGTAGAAAATTATGTATCCATGGATCAGGATGATTTTGATGTCACAGCTCAGATTTCTACTTTAGATGGTGTCTTTAATCTATTTATGGATGAAAAAATTCAAGAATAAAATGCTTATGATCCATACAAAAAAGTGGAAGACGAATTATTTGGTGTTTACTGTTAACATTAGGAAGGTGCACCTATTCCTTATTGTCCAAAACAAAAAAATATGCAGAAGGCTTATGGAAGCTTCATTTTGATGGAGCAAAGAATAATAAAGGACAAGTTACAGGTTTGATGCTTACTTCCCCTTCGAATGAAAGGTATTTTTCATCTCTAAGTCAGTAATTTTCATGTACTTGTAATGTAGCTGAATATGAAGCATTAATTCATGGCCTACAATGGGCCATAAAAAGAGGAATCAACATGTTACAAGTTTTTGGAGATTCTAAACTTGTTATTAATCAAATTAAAAAACTATAATGTTTGTAATAATTCATTACATCGAAATCTTACAAGCATAGGGTTTCATATTTAATGGATAGTTTTTAAGCTATTAATATACAATCAATCCCACGAGCTGAAAATAAACATTTATATAGACTTGCATTAGTTGGAGCTATCTTCAAAGTGCTAGAACAAATAGCAAATAAAAATACAAATGATATATATAGCTAATTATCGACCTTCATTCACGATAATGAAGAAAACTAGAAAGTTTTTGAAGATGATGAACAAATATGCAGATTTTTACAACAAGAAGCTTAATTTTCTATAGTTAATCAAGAAAATATTGCATCATCAATATGGTGACTAGATTATATATCTGAAAATGAACAAATTTCCTCAAGGACTTGTCACTTTAGAGGACATTTTTAGTTATGATGATCAGCTCAGAAAGGACAAAGGAAATATCTCAACTCATGTTGATAATTACGAAGAGATCTCAGTTGATGATGAAAAGAAATTACATTGGAAAGGTATGTTCATTAGCTAAAAACATAATATTTTATCAATTTATGCAAAGAATTCAAAGATGTATTTGTTTGGAAATACCAAGATCTAAGAGGATTTTATCCTAGTTTAGCTCAACATACCATAGAATTACAGCCAAATTCAAAACCAGTTAGACAAAAGAAAAGGCCTGTAAATCCCAAGATTGAGCCATTAATGAGGAAAGAGTTGTCTAAGTTGATTGAATCAGGTATTATCTTTCCAATCAAGCATTCAAGTTGGGTTTCCAATCTTGTGCCTGTTCGGAAAAATAATGGTGAAATCCAATTGTGTGTCGATTTTAGAGATCTTAATAAAGCTTCATTAAAATATCATTATCCGTTGCCCAACATGGATAAAATTTTAAGAACAATTTTAGGTTCAGATAGGATGTCATTATTATATGTTTATAGTGGATATAATGATATTTTGGTACGTAATTAAGGTATATATAAGACAACCTTCACTAAAAAGTGAGGGACTTATGCTTATAAAAGAATGCCTTTTGGACTTTCTAACGCTCATGCAACCTTTTAGCGTCAATGGACATGGATTTTCATAGCCTTTTGAGTAAATTCATATTCGTTTATTTAGATTATGTTACTATATTTTCAATGAATTTTGATGATCATCTTATGCATTTAAGGTATAATTTTGAGCTTTACGGTAGTTTGAAGCTTTTTGAATCCTAAAATTCCATTTTTTTAGAGTGTATGAAGGTAAATTACTTAGATATAATGTTTCTAAAGAGGGATTAGCTATTGATCCTTTCAGAATTGATGCAATATTACAGTTTTCCCTTCCTCATCATAAGAAATCATTACAAATTTTTCTTGGAAAAATCAACTTTGTCAAAATATTTGTTCCATATTTTGCAACATTGGTTAAGCCATTAACAACTATGTTGAAGAAGCAAAAAACTTCTCTTGGACCAATGAAGGAAGAAAAGGATTTGAATACATTAAGTGTGCTATTTCACAAGCTCCTACATTGGAAAATCCTAAATTTGAAAAATACTTCATGATGTATACACTTGCGGGAGTCGAAACCATTTCACCATATTAACCCAGTTAATGATGAAAATATGAAACATCCCATTGCTTTCTTTAGGTGAATTTTACATGACTACGAGACAAGGTACAGCTTTCTTTTTAAAAATTACTTGTAGTAGTTAGAGGTTTGAAGAACTTCAAGTACATTTTTTCCAATAATAAGATACATGTTTTACTCTCTCATCTAAGTGTTAAAGTGTTCCTGTTGAACAAGAAACTAAATGAGAAGAGAGAAGGTTGGATTAAGAAATTTATAGAGTATGGTGTTGACATCTGTGTTGCAAAAATAGTATGAGGAAAAGGATTATGTGAAAATATGATTACTGATATGGGAAAACAAAAGTCAAGACTCATTACAATCATTACAACATGTTACAATTTCATATCAGCAACCTGAAATTTTATTACAACCTGAAAATCAACAACCGAACTCAATTCGGAGGTTCCAGGATCAATTTGGATGACTAATTTGATTAATTACTTGCAACATGGTATCTATCCGAAGGTATTGATAAAAATAAATGAAGATATTTTTGGTTACATGATGTGTCTTATGTTTTTATTGATGGTGTGTTGTTCAAAAAGGATATCAATGGAGTTTTGTTGTGTTGTGTTGATTATGATAGAGTGCAATAATTACTATCTGAGTTTCATGAAGGACCTATAGGAGGTCACTTTTCAAAGCATGTACTACAGCTCTTAAGATCATGAAAGTTGGTTATTGTTGGCCTAGCATATTCAAGGATTGTTTCAAATGGATTAAAAAGTGTAAGAAGTGTGCTTTCTTTGTTGGAAAAGAACATTTAGCTTCATTGCCATTACAGCCTATTTCAGTGGATCATTCATTCATGCAATGGGGTCTTGACTTCATTGGCATGATAAATCTTCCTTCATCACAAGGACACAAGTGGATATTGACTGCCACAAATTATTTCACTCATTGGACTGAAGCAATGGCCTTGAAAGAAGCTAATGATACTTCAATCTTATCATTTTATGAAGGTATAGTTTGCAGATTTGGTGTTCCAACAACTATCATTTAATATAATTCCTTAGATTTTGTTAGAGAAAATGTGATAGATTGGGTTGTCAAGCATGGATTTTATCTAAGTACTTCATCTAATTATTACCCTCAAGGTAATGGATTAGCTGAAAGTACTAATAAAAATCTATTAAAGATCATCAAAAGAACACTCAAGGACAACCAAAGAGCTTGGTATCTAATGTTGAATTCAGCACTTTGGGTTGATAGAGTGACTCCTAAAATATCAATTGGCAATTAATCAAAATCTTGTTTATGGTCGTGATGCACAAATGCCTATTTCAATTGAGTTGCACGCATTAGATTCACTACATCAGATGGAGTTACTTAAGAATGCACCAATGCGTGTTCATTATGCGTAACGATGGAATTACAAGAGCTAAGAGATCAAGCTCACTTGAACATGGAAAAGAATCAAAACACATCAATATCATGTTTGATAAAAATGATAAGTTCAGAATCTTTAATGAAGGAGAAATTGTGCTAAAATGGGATGTTGATCATGCAAATTCAGAAACCACACAAAGTTTGATATAATCTGGACTGGTCCTTACATGATTTCATCTTACAAAGAGCACAATGCATTTCAGCTTTCAAAGTTGAATGGATAGGAACTTCCCATTCTTTTGAATGGTATGTTTCTCAAACACCTACTTATTGAAAATCTTATAGTCTTTGGTTAGAGTAAATTAGATTAATATTTCCCTTGAATAAAGTGCATTTCATGCACGCTTATAATTTTTTTAATTCAATAAGTGCATTCATGCACGTGATCCGCTTACTGATTCTTTCCCATCTTTAGTTTTGTTTTCTTAAGATCAATTTTTTTAGAAAAGGATAGATTTTGGTTAAATGTTTTTTATACTCCATGCCCAATGGACAAGAGTAAGGCAATTTGGTCTTAAATATGGCACAAAGCTTTCCCACAGGATCACTAAAAATATTGACATTTTTTAACTTGTTCAAAATGGGAAACTCGAAACTTAGTTTCGAGATGGAAGGCATTGATGTGGTGGACCTAACTAAGGGGATAACATATAAATCTTCTAAAATATTTTAAGTTGTAATGCTTGGATCAACAAAGAAAATTTAGCTATGTGTGTTGTTACGAGAATGCAACACCTCACGTATGTTGTCATTTCATGTTCACCTTCATCAAATTTATACAAAAGCTTCAAAGAACTAAAGTACAACCTTGTTAAAGGTGGAAACAAATGAGACACTGAGGATTTGGACTCCAAAAAGCAAACATAGTTATTTTTTTATGGCGGACCGCTAAGAGTTAACTAATAAGTTAAGGGTATATCAAATTTCATTATTTTGTTATGTTTAAATGTTATTAATCATGTTATTGAGTTGTTTATTTCATTATACAATCAATACATATCATAAAAGTTGAATGTAGAAATAAGTATACAACTCAACTCTATCGTAAAATAATGGCATTTATCCATGAAGAAATTCAATGTTTCCCACACAGCAGTGGGATTTAACTTATGATTATTTAAATAAAAGATACATGTACATGAAACTAAAAGAAAAAGAGTATAGAAGAAACCCATCATTGCCTTTGGTTTTCTCCTGGTCTTCATTGCTCCAGTTCCAGCTCCATCTTTATCTTCGCATCATCCAGCCCATCAATGTACCTAAAAAGAAAATATAAAAGGATATCAATTATTGAGCTCGGGGTTTAATATGTACTCATGTGCTATCTAGTTTTAGGAAAATGGATCATTTGAAGACAACAAGTATAATATACATCAAGTAACGATATGCAATTGAGAAAGTAGTATCTTGTAGAAGCTCATGGCATTCACAAAAATCATGACAGATGGAAAAGAAAGAGAAATAAAGTTACTATGGAATACAAGAGAGGCTAAATCCTATTGTTTTCTAACTATTTTGTTTAAGTGTGTAGTACAGTTACAATGAGAAAAGAACATAATTCATGATTTAAATTTGGTACTAACAAATGCAACTTGCATTCAATTTATAAACAGAATTCAAGGATATAGAGGAAAATGCATTCATGTCTTTCAAAATGATCAAGGTACAGAGTTCAATGAAGGTATATTCTATTGGACAACATAGAATTAATCTATCAATTACATAGTCCAGTTCATCTATCAAGGTGCACATCACGGTCTTAATGGCACTAAAGTAGAAAATTTAAAAGACCAAAGTTGTCGCTTAATCAAGTAACTAGAGAAGAAAGTAAAAGAAGAAGTTATAAGAAATATGTACACTTGAATTGTCACTGATCAAATGTGAAAAGAAGGTAATCAAAAATCGGGAAGCTTTAATGATCTATTACGGTCAATGGATGTTGAAAGTCAAGCACACTTAATTATAGCTTCAAGGACATCTTGCATTGAAAGGTACGAATTGACTTCCATCCCAAGTGTGGCTCAAACCGAAGCTCAATGTTTTCAAATAAAACAACAACTAGATTTGTTAAAATAAGTACCATCAAGAAACAAAATTGATATTACAAGCCATCAAGGTGTCTACGGCTTGAATTTTAAAAAACTGGAAAAATTAGTAAGTATTAATTTCAAATCATACTTTCAGAGTAAGTTTCAAATACATTTCCACTTATCAAGATGCAAGCTACAACATTTTCAAGAAAGGATTTCTAAATTACAAATCAATGAATGATCATGAAATCTCAAGGCACAAAAATAGTAAGTAGTGCAAAGAATAAAATAATACCAAGCTACATGTTGATCAATTATAATAAGAGAAAGTTTTCAATTGAACTTTCGGGTAGAAATTCAAGTCCAAGAGTTATTTGTAAAAGCATCATATACTTTCCAAATACATGTACCATGTAAGTACAAATTCATTTAAAAGAAAATAAGAAGTATGATAGATACAAAGTCTAAAATTTATTAGCTTGTTCAAACAAACACAAATCTCCGAGGTGCAAAATCCTCTTATGCTAGAGCTGAAAGTCTTCACAATATTTTTAGCAACTTTTAGCAACAAATTTTAGTTCAAAGTTGAGTGATAGGAGAAAACGAAAAATAAGGTATACAAATACTTGAAGGACATCCTCAAGAATTACTCAAAGTTCATATTAGTAAGTGCTATTAGGATCAAAGACTGTGGTACTGTTCATTTTTAGGAAAATCAAGAAAATATGATTCAAGAATCATGATAAAACAAAGTAGAGTACAACATATTCTGAAGAAGATTATTCAAAAGCAAATACAAACTCATAAAAGAAAATAGTGCAGTTATCATTTTCAAGAAAAGAGATTACTACAAGGATTCACAAATCTCAAGTCCTTTTATTTTACAAAATGTACAAATACGAGGTGCGTAAGTGCCAAAAATTAATGAATAAAAGATTCAAGATGCCATTAAAAGCATGATACAAGTATCAAGAAGAGGATTGATGAATGCAAGACAATACCCACAAAAGTAAACTTTCATTTTCCATATTTTAAAGCTTTTATCAAACTTTGTAGAAACTCAAAATGGAGTGAAGTTTTCACGGTTATTGTTTTTGTTAGAGTAGGTATTTACCTTAGCTCATGTTCACCTAGGTACTTTATTTACCTTTATTGTATTTATCCTCACCCACTTATGTGTGTGGATATTTCTTTTATCTTATTTAGATATTAGGAGATATTATCTAGTTGTTCTTTCCTTGATCTATGGTATTGACTGGTTCTTTCCTTGATCTATGATATGACTAAATCCTTGATGTCTAGTTCTCTCCTAAATCTATGGTCTTGACTAGTTCTTTGATGACTAGTTATTTCCTTGATTTATGGCTTGATCTACGACCTTGACTAGTTCTTAGATTGTTATTCCTTGCCTATTTAAGCAAGTCCCATTCTCTATGTATTGCATTGAGTTCCATAATAATATATGATATTGTTTCTCATTTTTTGCAAAGGTTTTATGTAAAGTTATTCTGGTGAATTGCTTTCATCTTATTGATCATAATGTTTGATTAGCATCTATGTTCTTGGCTTGGTACGATCTGGTTATCATTCCTTTCATGGTATCAAAGTAGGAGATTGTTGTTGACATCCGTCTGTAAGTTTTATTTTTCAAATAAAAAGTTTGTGTATTCATATATTTGGGATTTGGTCGTATTTTCTTTGCTGCATGCATTTTTATGCAAAACAAAGGCTTCCATTAGATCCAAAGGTGTGAAAACCCTAAGATCAACTGTAAACTTGGCCATTTCTGGGGGCAATCATTTTTTGTGGATTTTTTGTGGTTGTAGTGAAATACACAGGTCACCTTGGGATTCGCACCACACGATTGAGAAACCGAGAAAAAAATTATTGGGTTTTTTTGGATTTCATGAGATCTACATTGGGTTTTTTTTGGTATGGCAGATCATTTTCGGATTACGTGCAGAAGAATTTCGGATCTTTCCTTTTTTGGCAGGATCCATGGATGTTGTGCACGTTTTTACTATTTCGGGCAAATCCGCAGTTTCTATTTTTGGTAAATGAAGGTCACTGTCTACACAGTTTAGAAATAGTATTTTTACCAGAAGAAGGCAGTTGGATGTGACTTTCTCGAAAACACACGACACACCCCAAAATAGTAAGTTGTGCAAACACCCATTAAAATCCTTAGCCCTTGGTCATATGGCATGGTCATATGAGGGCTTAAATCTTGTGATTCCTACTAGTAGGTGCTTAGCTTCAGCCCCCTTTAATTTTATTTGTGTGGTGAAGGAAACAACAATTTATTTTGTTTTAGTGGCAACTAAAATAAATAACAGAGCAAAATATTAAAAAGCTTGTAACTTTTGATCGGTAACTCGGTTTTGAGTGCCATTTTTTTGCAAAAGTGATTGTTTTTTCGTGCTCTTTCCATTGGGTTATTTATTTTGAGACTTGCACTATAATTATAAAGTTCCAAATATGGAGGAGTGTTGTAATCAATTGTGGATGCAATTTCGGCTGAGCCCGACATCCTAAATTTTTTGGGAGTTACAGTTTGTACCTATCATGGATTCTGAGAATGATATGCTTTTCTCTTAAGTATGTGGACTTCAAGAGGATATTGTAAAATTTGTGGAAGAAAATAGATCACTCAAGAAGTGAAATTCTCTTCTACAATCACTCATTCATGATAAGGATACAATAATACACTCCCTACAGAACAAACTTGCTAGCCTACAACATCACCATCATATTATGGACAACCATATCCATGCTCCTAGTCCACTTACAACTATTGCTCTTGTACCCACTGACATTGATCTATCAGTCTTTGAGCCTAAACCTACTTTTGATGCTTCTAAACCTATGAGGCTTATTACTGCATGCTCTTCCACATCTGTGCCTATTACAATACCACATGTTGTGTATCCTACTTCTGCTCAGCTGCATGGCTTTTTTAAGAAGCATACCACTACATTTAGTTCTCGCATGCTCCATTCTATGGGTCTCACTAGTGGAGTCATTAACAGACATTCACAGGGTATTGTTTCCTCTATTCCACATGTTAAGTGGAATTCTCGCCATGACATTGGTTTTCGTGTAGATACTTCATTGGGATCACACATTGATAGAGCTCCTTTTTTTGTTCGCTCAACTCTTTCTGAGGATCCTGAGCAACACATGAGTTCTACATCTTCACTCAAGCTTGAGAAACCTGAGATTTCAATTGTCAGACATGATCAACCTGACACACATTCTGATGTTCTTTTGCATGCACCCATTATGAATTTTACACCAAGTCATATGCAGGCATCTTCTTCATCCATCCGTGTTGATTTGGGGTGGATATCTGATCACTCATGGAGGTGACATAGGCATTCATTGAGAGGACTCTACAGGCGTGGCTCCTCCACCATTCGGCCTCTTTCTCCACTTTCTATACCTTCTACATTGTGATGCTTCTTTTTTTGAGCATTTTTCTTTAGCAGGTGTAGTGTATCTCTCTTGTTTGTTGAGAGATTTTATATCTATATTTTCGACACTTTTGGCATGTTGATAGTCTCTCTTGTGGGGGAGCTATTCTGGTGGATCCCAGTGTTAGTTTGTCAGTGTTCGAGTAGTTGTTTTGACAACTCATATAGATTTGTAGTGTCACTCCACCCATTCAGCAAGATGGGAGGGTGTGGTGTTGATCCTACTTCTTCGAGTTTTGTGTCCTTGCCTTGTTACCTTGGCTTTTCTTGGATCATGACACTCTGGATTTTGTGTCCTTGCCTTGTTACTTTGGTTATTTTTCTTGGATCATGGCACACCTATTTAGAGCACTTGATCGAATTATGTTTGGTGTTTTTTTTTACACTTTCGACATCACTATGTTGATAGTCTCCTTGTATGGAGCTATTCTTGTGGAGCCCAGTGTTAGTTGTTTTTGAGTTTTGTGATCGAGCAGTGGATTCAGACCATAGTGCACACCAAACCTCTTTAGCATTGTACAAGTTTTTTGAGCCGAGCTTCTTGGGATGCCTTGGAGCAGGTCTTTACTCTCTTTACTTTGTTGTTACTAGTTTTGGGTACCTTCCAGTGTCCCTTTCTTCCAAGTTATTGTACATGAGTACCTCATTAGGCCTAGTTTCTGGGACTCATACTGTGGACATGCCACTTCTATTTTGGCCCCTAGCTTCACTTGAGGGGGTGTTAGAGTAGGTATTTACCTTATCTCATGTTCACCTAGGTACTTTATTTACCTTTATTGTATTTATCCTCACCCACTTATGTGTGTGGATATTTCTTTTATCTTATTTAGATATTAGGAGATATTATCTAGTTGTTCTTTCCTTGATCTATGGTATTGACTAGATCCTTGATGTCTAGTTCTCTCCTAAATCTATGGTCTTGACTAGTTCTTTGATGACTAGTTATTTCCTTGATTCATGGCTTGATCTACGACCTTGACTAGTTCTTAGATTGTTATTCCTTGCCTATTTAAACAAGGCCCATTCTCAATGTATTGCATTGAGTTCCATAATAATATATGATATTGTTTCTCATTTGTTTGCAAAGGTTTTATGTAAAGTTATTCTAGTGAATTGCTTTCATCTTATTGATCATGGTGTTTGATTAGCATCTGTGTTCTTGGCTTGCATAATCTCTGGTTATCATTCCTTTCGCTTTTATTTAAAAGAAATGATGAAGCATCAAAATATTCAAGTGTGTATGAATTATCTAAAAAATTCAATCAAGAACGAGCTCGAACAATGTTAATGAATAGACTCAAGTAAGTGTTGTGAGTTTTGCACTTGTGCAAAATGGGCAACTCAAAACTTCGTTACGATGGATAGCATTGGTGAAGTATACCTAAGCTAGGGGATTTTCTTTCAGATATATTGTTACTGTTGAATTAATTAACGATTACATGAAATTTGCAGCTATGTTTGCTGTTACAAAATGTAACAGATCACATAGTCTACAATTTCATGATTATCTTCAACAAAATAACACAAGGCCCCGAAGGACAACTGTGTTATCTTGATGAAGACATCCAATTGCAGAATAGATGAAATGCTAAGTTTTGGAACAGAAAACATAAATGCAGATTACAGAAATTAGAGTTCATTACTGGATGTTACAGGTTTTCTTTAATGTTCTTTCCTTCATGATTAAGACATTCAATTATATTACTGAGTTGTTTAGTTCATCATACAATTCATACAAAAAGTTGAAATGTAGAAAGAAATACACAACTCAATTTCAGAATTCAATGTTTTATTCATAAGGAATTTCAAATGTTCCCACACAAGCTATGGGATGTAACTGAAAAGTAAAGTACAACTACTGAAATAAGAGGTACACATGCATGAAAGAGAAAATAAAGGAGTATGAGTGAACCCATCATTGCCTTGGGGGTTTCTTCTTTGGTTGAGACATCTCCATTTCCATCTTTGTTCCTTCTTCATCTTCATTGCTGAAATCACTGTGCCTGAAAAGAAGAGAAGAGAAAACTATCAGTTATGAGCTCAGGGATCAATCCATATTCCTTTACTGTCCTAATTCATGCATATGAATCTCTTAACAACAGAGATATAGTTTACTTGAAGATCAAACTGCATACATGTTTTACTCACTCAGAAAGAAGGAGGGAGAAGAAAAGAAAACCATGGACATAAGAGAGGCCAAAAATCCTAAATATTTTCTAATTATTTTCTTAAGTGTGCAGGTACAGGTTGCAGCCAAGAAGAAATAAATAAAGTCTTTCAACAAAGATTGCAGAGTTCAATGACTTCTATCCTATGGCATAAAGCAGTTAAGTCATTAAGTACATGCTTTGGAATGAAGGAAGAATACAACTCAAGTTTCAGTAACTATCATACAAATAGAAGAAGTTACAGTACAAAAGAGAGACTAACAAATAGAAGTATGTGTTTCAGATTGCAACTAAAGAAGAAGAATTAGATTTCAAGAAGCTGAAGTTAACTGGAAAGAAAGGATTACAACTGAAATAGAATGAGAAAGAGGATTCTGGGAAAATTTTGACAGGGCTTCACCATGTAAAATGGACATTTACATCTTTCCATCATGTTGTTTTTAACTAATACATGCTTTAAAATATTTATGTAAATCAAGTAAGTGATACAGAAAATTAGAAAAGCATGCCATGATCAAGATAATAGTTATTATGTTTTAGTTTCCAACAACAAATCAGCTTCAACAGAAAAGTGTTACATTCTGTATTCTAAATCAGAAAATACAACTACTATAGCTGAAAAGGAAGGAAGAGAGAATTCTGGAAAAATTTTGCCAGGGATTCACCATGAAAATCAACATTTCAAATTTTCCAGCATGCCATAAATACTACTATCAAATAAATAAAGCATCTAAATAAAAAAAAAGATTACAGTATTTCAACAAAGCATCTAAATCAAGGCTTATGCCTGAGAATGGTATTACATGGATGAATAACTGCTTATAATTTCTAGAAAGCCACATGTAAGGTACAAATACCTCTTAAGATCAAGAACAGATTGCGAATCGAATGAAGTAAAGTAATTTCTAGTACCCATGCCAAGGGAAAGATACCCAAATCTAGGTTTTACTATCTCGAACTTTAAATTGAAAAATACAGATCAGGGTAAGGAAAACAATTTTTCACTGGTAAAATTGAAGCAGAGAAAACCCTCAAGTAATCATCAAATTCAGATCCAAAGGAAGAATGACATCTTAAGTACAAAATATCAGAGAATATGCTCCTATTACAGTCGAGAAAATCAAAGTTTCAGTTTTGCAGTATAAGAGTCAACAATGATCAAGTAAGTCATGAAGGAAAGTAAACTTTCAGCTTGCAAAGAATGTTTTCCAAACAGAGGTATAGAAGGAATGTGCACACAAATTATATTCAACTGTCAGGTTTGAGAAATACAGAACTACAAAAATTTTTATGCTCAAAACATGAAAATCAGAGTTTGGTAACCTTCTGAGTAGTACCATGTTGCACCCAGATGGAGATTCATATAGATTAGAACTTTGAGCTAAGAAAATGACAGTGAGTTCACAATGTAATGGTCATTCAGGGCACTCCTCAGAAACAGAGCTTTGAAATCAAAATAATGGTGACATACAATCAAGAATGAATGCATATTGCTAAATCTCCAGATAGATAATCACGGCTACAGTGAGCAAACAAAGAAGTTACAGAGGGCCTGAAGGAAATGTTCATGACATACTTTCTTGTTTGTTGCATGCATAAAATCTCAAGAATGCTATAGAACTCAAGTCACAACAAACAACTACAGTCACCAATTCAAAATCAGAGAAGTCAAGGTACAGAGATAACGCAGACCCAGAAAGTTTTCCACAGTTTTACGGAATCACTAACACACTACGAGCAAGAGAATTCGAGCTCGAATGATCTCAATGAACGAAGACCATATTCAAGTGCACAAAAACCTAGGCCCATAAATATATTTACAGAGTAACCCAGATGGAAAATATCACTCAGATTTATTCTCATTTCAAGAAAAGCAAGGAGATGACAAAACTGAATACCCATGTCTAGGAAATTACAGTTTCCGGCTTTAATCGTAAAACCCATTAATGAGTATCAAAATCAGAGTAAGAAACATGTACTTACTGGTATTGAAGCAGAGTAAACCCTCGCGAGATCATTTGATTCAGAGCTAAAGAGGAGCAAGCTCGAACGAGCTTCAACTAAAATGACCAAGGTCGAGCCACAAAACCACAGAAAATGCAAATAAAGAATGGATTATCAGTATTTTTGAAAGTCAAGATGGAAAAGACAAAGTAATGGTGGCACCCAAGAGATCAAAACTTACCATTCTTTGTCAAACAGTATGATGGTTACACAATCCCGAGCTCGAACCCTCAGAAAAACCCAAACAGAGCAGAGCCATAAAAGATACAAGTGCAACCGAGCTCAGAAATCATTTATGTAGAAGGGCTGAGCTCAAGGAGAAAATAACAATGGCATCAACAAAAATATTCCAGGGCTTTTCCCGCATACTGAAAATCAAAATGAAATAATCATTAGGGTCGCTTTGATCCTAAGCATTGGGTTAGTTTGAACTCAACCACGGTCAAAGATCAACGACCGCAAAACAAAATGACAATAGATCAACGCTCAAGGATCGATCCCCAAGTTCAAAGAAAACCACCTAGGTAATATGCCACCAACAACATTCAATGTTGGTGAAACCTTAACTATAGTTTCAAGATTGATGGCCTGAGATCTCAAAGTATAGAGATCAACAATTACAAAATGATCACCAATATCAAAGCGAACTCTACCTAAGTTAGCCATGTCACCAACCAACTATTGAAGGGGTGAGTCATCGTGTAAAGGGGCCAGCCCCATGATTAAAAAAAAATCATTACATTCGAAATGTTAAAAGGATCAACTATAGTCCAACTTCAAATAATATAAAGTGTCGACCGAATCATGTTCACCGATGATCACCCAAAAGGTAAGGGTTATAAAACTATAATCAAGTGTTACCCAAATGCAAAATCGACAAGTATTACATGGTCATGTTTAATCAAAGGTGGCCGAATATGACATGGTGGTCTTTTACAAAAGTGCCCCCATATACATCTAAAACTCAATAATGTGCTAAGTCCACAAAGGTGGCCAAACTGAATGGAGATTAGTGATCAAGTGCAAGGGTGGCCCCACAGAATGCAGAGGAAAATTTGAGCATGTGCACATGGAGGTGGTCCCCATCAAGTGGATGAGTGGATGGATTATTTTGCAAATTTTGCAAGTGTTGTAATTATTTTTCTCACAAACAGGGAGTTAATTTTTGCATGCTTTCACTAGGGGACAGAACAGACAAGAAGACGAATTCACATGCACAAGGAAAGAGACTTGCCTAGTAAGCAAGCTTATTATTAGCAAATTATTCACCATTCTTTTCTTAAAAATAGAACAGTCAACTTTAGTTTGAATGAGATGTAATCAAAGGCTATTAATGCCAATTTGTAATTGCTTGTTCTATTTTTATTCATTTATTTATTAATAGATGAAGGATAAAAATAGGATGCATGGAAATTTCCCTATATATTGTGTTCTTTGGAAAATTACAAAGAGGACTTTTTAGATACATGAGTGCTGAAGTAATTTTCTTCACGTTTTCCCTTAAATGTGAAGTATTTTCTGTCTTTCCAATTATTTGCGAGTTTGTGTATGTTTTCCATTAATCTTGTGAATGTTGAATTCCCGATTATTCACTTACCTGTTGCAAATTCAAGAATATCTACATGATATTAATTTGTATGTGTAACTTAGCAATATTGTTGTGATTCTATCCCTCAATTTTTCAAAGGGTTTACCCTTAATTATCTTCTAAAATCTGTTGGCATGTGCATCGAAGTTCATTCCATATCAATTGTGCATGTACTCACCAAATACCTCATACAATTTTGGTGTATCACCTTAGTTTTAATTCATTTTTACAGGTCATCTTTTACTCTTAAACCCCATAAATCAGTTTAGGATACATCAATAAGGAATCGGACTTGATACCGTAGAGACTCACCTCAAAATAGGTATACCCACAAACCCGAGGTGTTTCCATTGTATCTACGAGAGATAGAGAGAGAGAGATCAATTGTTGCAAGCTTAGAACGCGTCTGCAGCCATCTCTCTACATGGTTCACTTTCGAGAGATAACAAAGTAAGATTTTCCTAAAATCATCGAATAGTTTTCATCAATGCAGAGTAATTTAAATGATGCAAACCCATTTTGGGTATGTTTAAAAGAAGGTTTCAAACATTTGATGAATATAAACCATTTGGATTAAGTTACAGGAGCTGAAAGAGCTAGATCCAAAAGAAATGAAAGTTTCATAACTATCTAGTAATCAGTTTCAATCTTAAAATCAAATTACAAAGCTAGCTATTGAAACCCTCGACTAACAAAACAATGGAAAAAAAAATGGCAGCAATAAAGACTATAAGAAAAATTACAAAGCCAAATAAACGGCAAGAGCTTGAAAACACAGAGAGTTATGGTAGGAAATCAAATGTCAAACCTAGAATTGGGTATGTTGAAATTTTAACAAGTATAAGAAAATCTCGAAACCCTAATGGTTTTCCTCGAATGCCTTTTTCTAGTTTCGAGAAATAAGGTCTCATTTTACACTCCATGAGCATCCAAGTTTAAATTTTACAAGAAACTCGAAGAAAGAAACAAAAACTTACCAATTCATGGGTTGAATATCGAATGCGAGAGAAGACAAAGACCCATAATGAGAATCAAAATCGTGGCTTGAGGTTCACATAGAATGGAAAAAGAAATCATAAAGCCACAAATTTCAGACATGTTTCAGTATCAACTCAAAGAAAGGAACAAAAAACTATAACATTTCAAAATGGATGAACTTTTGTTGAAGAACAACTACCAAAACTTTCCTTCTTAAAATATTCATGCATAAAACCTCCCAGAGGTTATTTCATACAATTTTTTAGCTCAAGAAGATCAATAATGGAGACCATTTCCTCACAGAAAAAACCTCGTAGATCTTGGGAGAAAGAACAAAATAGCAGAGAGACCGATATGGAAAAGTGAAGAGATCAAAAACTTTCTAACAATGATGGCCACCTCATATAAAATGGTCAAAAAGAAGTTAAATGACAGAGAAACCAAATTTCTGCACTCACAGAGCTTCACAGAAGCTACAAAATGCCAAGAATTGAGCTCATAATCATAAAAATGGAGACCACGAAAAAAAAATTTCCAAGGATTTTCCCACATATCAAAAATGCAAATGAAACGAATGATAGGATTCGAGTTGTTTTGCCAACCAAAAATCAACCACTTTTTCCTAACTCACCCAAAGGGTTTAATTTCGATAGGGAAGATTAGCAAGTACGAATATCAACAATCAAAGATCATAATTACTATTTTCCAATGCAAACCACAACTTAATCACAGGATGGCAGTAACTCTACCACAGTTAAAAAGGATATGCGTGTAAAACAATCGTGAAACCCTAACTAGGGTTAGATCAAACAATCACCAATAAAGCAAATAATGGGGTGAGTCATCATCACGAAGGGGACCAACCCCAGTTTAATATTATCATTGCATTGACCTTAGATAAGGTCTAATAATAATGTATGCACCATCAACTATGCAAAAGGGACCCGAAAATAGTATGTTCAATGATAGAATCAAAAAGGGGGATGATGATACTATATGTGCCAAGGATCAAAGTTAAAAGGAGGTCCATATATTAATCGTCATGTTCCATGTGAATCAAAACCCCCTATTCATTCAAACAAATATGTGTATACCAAGGTAAATTTATTTATTCAAATAATCATACCATGACCAAACAAAAGATGTTAATTATTTCCAATACACATTGATTTGTAAATCATATTATATGCCATAGTTGGATAAGACAGAGAAGACAATACATGGAGGGGGGTCAACATCAGTGACTCACAAGGAGAAATTACCTTATTTTTGTAAAAGAAGGATATTCTTACTATGCACAGCCTACAGTGGTCCCCTGATGGATGAATAATTTTTGCTAAGGGTTGGATACAAAGTCATTATTTTTGCTTGCACAAGAGTATATTTTTGCTAGCCATCACAAGAGGACATAACAGAAAAGAAGACAAAATTTACATTGCAATGTGGGTGAATATGAAAGTGTCATATCGATAATTAAATATAATTATTTAATCATCACCTCTGAGAATAATGGAAATAGTTGCATGCACATTGGAGAAGACTTGCACATCAAGCAAGGGATATTATTAGCCAAAATATGCACCTAAATTTATTTATTGTAATATAAATAGAGCATTCAACTACACTTTGACTAAGTGTATTTTTTTGGGGGACTAAAGGATATTTTTGCCTCATTGTAAACAACATTTTTATTTTAGCCCTTTATTTATTCATGATAAAGGCTAAAATTAGCATACATGTGTGAGTTCATATTGCAACATGTTTTTAGGAAGTTTGGGTGAATTATTTTTGCTATATATTGTATGCATTTGTAAAGCACAAGGAGGAATTTTTTGATGTAGGAGTGTTGAAGAAAAAATTTTCCAGTTTTTCCCTTGAATGAGAACCAGTTATTTTCTTTCTAATTATTTGTAGTGGTGTGTATCTTTCTATTAGATCTTGTGAATGTTTTTTTCCCTGAATTAATTATCTTACCTTGCTGCAAATTTTTTGTTTCTATATAGTCTTAGTGTGCATGTTAGCTTGTTATGTTGTTGTGATTTATCCCTCAACACATAAGTGTTTTTCCTTAGGATTTAGATGAAACCCATTGGTTTGTGCTCCTGTAATTTTTTCTCAATATATTGTGCATGTAATCATTCAAATCCCTCAATAATTTTGGTGTATCACCCCATTTCAAATTTTAGTTACAGCCATCTTTTTACCCTTAAAACCTCAAAAATTAGTTTAGGATACATCAATAAGGAACCGGCCTTGTAATCCCGGAGACTCACCTCAACATAGGGATACCCACATCCCTAAGGTGTTTCCATTGTATCTATAGAAGTGAGGGAAGAGAAAGCTTATAACCCCTATTGTTATCCCTCAATCAAGGTGCACTTCTAAGAGATAATATGCACTTCCCACTTTGGACTACACTACACTACACTAGGGGTTATACTCGGTGTGTTTGATATATAGATTCGATTGGGCGAGTTCTATTCATGACAAAGGCGTTCCACTTCTATCTATCGCTTTTGTCTTGGTTTTTCTCCAGCTTTCTTGGGCATGTAAAAATCAATAGGCTATTGCACTTTCATCTTTAGAGGAAGAGTACATGGCAGTAGTTACAGCGAGTTAGCATATTCTTTGGCTTCGAAAGTTATTGATAGAGTTTAGATTCCCATAGGGTTCACCGATTATAGTTTGGTGTGAATACCAAAGTGTAATTCACATTTCTCACAACCCTGTTGAGCACTAATGGACCAATCATATTGAGATACACATACACTTCATTCATTAGCACATTCAGGATGGAGTTCTTTTCTTGGAGTACATTCCGAATTAGCGGCAGGTTGCGAGCATCTTTACGAAGCCGTTTGCATCACCTCGCTTCCTTGAGTTTCATGGAAAGTTTGGGGTTTTGGAATTTTCTCTTGGGGGTGTTTTTGAGAGCATATTCCTTCTTCTTCTTCTTTCTCTTTCCCTCTAGCAATATTTTTCATAATTTTGGTTCGAGATTTCTTCTAGGATATATTGTACATGAGTACTGATTAGGCCCAATTATCGTGGGTCTCATACATGTGGATATGCCACTTCTATTTTAGGCCTCTATCTTCACTTGAGGGGGATGTTAAAGTAGATATTCACCTTAACTCATGTTCACCTAGGTACGTTATTTCATTTTATTATATTTATCATCACCCACTTATGTGTGTGGATATTTCTTTTATTTTATTTAGATATTAGGAGATATTAGCTAGTTGTTAGGTATAGTTCTTTCCTTGATCTATGGTATTGACTAGATCTTTGATGACTAGTTATTTCCTATATCTATGGTCTTGACTATTTCTTTCCTTGATTTATGGATTGATCTACAACTTTGACTGGTTCTAAGATTGTTATTCTTTGCTTATATAAGTAAGGCCCATTCTCATTGTATTTCATTGAGTTCCATAATAATATATTATATTTTTTCTCATTTATTTGCAAAGGTTTATGCAAAGTTATTCTCGAAAAATTACTTTCATCTTATTAAGCGTGGTGTTTAATTAGTATCCGAGTTCTTCATGGTTTGGTACAATGGTTATCATTATTTTTTACAACTTTCAGATCTAATGATAGAGTTATCTCTTAGATATATATTTTCCTCACATTGTACTATATCTAAGAGGATACTAGGAGTACAATTCATGTGCCTAGAGACACCACTATCAAGAATCCATTCATTTGAATTTTAATTTGAGAGGGTAGTATACGGGACAATAGATTGCTCAACTTTATTTACATAATTTTTCTTCTTATTTTTATTTTTATTTTGATTGATAAATTTAATTTTTTTAGTATTTTTAACAAATTTGTTTACTTTTAATCTACAATCAGACTCTTTATTTCTAAATTTTCCACATTTGTTACATGTGTCATTGAATTTCACTTTGAAATTCGACTTTTCTTAATAGAGTTAGATTTATTATTGGATTTAAATTTGGGTCTTATATTATGTTATTGATTAAGAGTATTGGTATTCCACTTATGATAAGACTTGTGATTCTATGAGAATAGATCTTGAGAAGCAGTCTCTTTTGAATCAAAGTTTTCCATAACACACTCTTCTTGAATTAATAGAGAAGACAAAGTATCTAGATCAAGTAGATCATTTTCATTATAATACTTAGAATTAAGAATAGATATATTTTCTAAATTTTAATGAATATTTATTTAAATAATGAAATACATAAGCTCATCTTGAAACAATTCACGGTTCTACAATCATTATCATCACCAAATTACATCACGCTCTGATTTTCTTGCAAGTGAGTTATGCTGGGAAATCAATGTAACTAGGTAACATGGAATTGTCTCAAGGTGTGAGGCCTTGCAGTTGAGACAACTCTCCAGAGAAAGTTGGTTCTTCTTCCTAAATTAATGTTGAAACTACTCCTAATTAAGGGAAAACTTGTTATCTACTCCTAACTTATAATTCCAAGGGACTAGTGAGAGAGGAAAATGCATAAAAGGAATAAATCCTACACTAAGGAGGTGATAGCACCAAGAAAAGGGAGTGAGATACACTACTAAGAGAGGAATATAAGGGAAAATATAGTTGAAGAAGACCATAAAGAATTGACATAGTCCCAAAAATATGCATTTACCATTAGATCCTCATGAAACACAATAAAGCATAAGCCTACAAATAAAATACATATAAAGAATAGAAAAACTAAAATGGAAAGACAATGAAATGTAAGAAAAATAAGAAAGGGTTGATAAATCACCACAATACACAATTTTATTGCTTCAAATGGTTGCACAATCCATTATATTTGTAAAATAGAGGCATAAAAACATTCTACGGGACCATGGGAAGGATTACATATTAATGTAATTTAGAAACCAAAATTAAAGAGTTTACATAAGCCCCATAATATCTCCCTTCAAAAAGAGAAGAGTTCACAATATATAGAAATGGAGTGAAAGAGAGAGAGAAAGAGTGAAACTCGAGTTTCTTCCTTACCCACCAACAAATTTCATTAAATGGTCTGAAAATGGCATGGGCATCCCTACAAATCATCTTACATACATCCTTTAGCTTCTGGAAGAAGAAACGAGGTGCCATACTCATTAATTGCGGTGGTTGGGCCTGAATGTATTTTCATGATAGACATTTTTTCATTTTTTCATGTGTTTAACCTCAATAAAATTGATAGGTTTCATTCCCATTTCATAGAGGACATTGATACCTTTCTAATGATATAAATTTTACAAAAATGAAGAAATGGGTCAAAAGTTATGGCTATTTTAAGTTTACGTGACAAAACCATCATTTTTCTTTGTTGTGCAAATTTTCCTTTATTGTGCGACTTTTCCTTTGTTGCACGTATTTTTGTGGCTTTCTCCACTTTTGAATTTTCTCCATTTTCTTAATTTTTCTCTAACTCCTAGAATTTTCTTGGATTAGGGAGTTAGGAAAAAATGAAATGAAGCCATTAAAATACCAAACTCACCATTTTCTCATTTTTGCTCATTCTTCTTCGAGTTTGGCTAAGAATTGAACTTTTTTTCCTGAGGAAGAAGGGAAATGCACAAAATATGGTTCCAAGTCCCCTCAAAACAAGAAAATTACTTTTTTCTAGATTCAACATTAGAACTCCACCAAAGTGCCCAAGTCCAACTTCCTACATTTATCCATTTTACCAAGGGGGTAAAAATGGATAACAACAACCATCTAATTGAGATTTAATGTTTTTTATTTTAGATAAATAATTGACTATTTTCTCATCCCCCTTCATGGGAATTTTAAACAATTCCATAATTACATTAATTATCATGGGAAAATGACTACCTTCATGTATTATCTCCCATTTCTTCCATGCATTAATAGGCGAGTCCATATGACCTATCTTTCATCTTTTATGCTTTGTAAAAGGATGAATAGAGCCTACTTGAGATCTCTAAAAGAAGGAGCTAATATTTTCGGGGTTTTCTTGTCTTCCATTAGGTTGTGTCTCCGCTCTAATCACAAGATCCCATAGCTTTCTATCCATAAAACAATTTTTCAATCTACCTATTTATATGTTATAATTCGCTCCATTCAATAGTTGAGACTTATCTACTAAAAAATTAGCAGAACTATCCATTTTAATGCTCAGACAGCAATGGAGACAAATACACTTGCAAATTCAAATCAAAGAAGCCAAACAGAGACAAAAAAAGGTACCGATTTTTTTAGTTAAGTATTCATAAATTGATTAAAAACAATCAAAAAAAAGGCTGCACAACAAAAGATCTAAGCTTTACATAACTTAGAATCCATGGGATAAAGGAACTAAGAAAACCCACGAACAAAGAGTTAGAAAATCATGACACAAAACAAAGTTTTAAAAATTTGATATATAGAAATAGATACCCACAAAGAAAAGAAATAGATACCCACAGCTTCAAATAAAATTTGCAACCCGCAGTACAAAAAACTTAAAATCCACAATAAAAACAACTTTTAAAAGTCGTGGTACAAAGAAAAAAATTGGAAGCCACAAATGAAACAGATACAACATAAATTGAAGATCTAAATAAAGCAATAGGACACATGTTGGCTTTCCAAATAATTCTAAAGCAGATCCCCCTAGCAGACGTGAAGTTCATGGAATTAATTAAAACAAATAAATTAGTGGGTCCGCAATGTAGGGCTTAAAACACAACAAAAACTAAATAGATGTGTAGCTTTTCAAATAGGTCATTTTTTCAGCACTCGATGTTATTATATAAAGGACAACACAATGCGAAATAATGTGGGCACGTTCTATTGGTTTGTAACTAACATCGACTAACAAATTCTTTGTCAAACAACGCCACTTGTCAACAATCTATCAGCAACATCCAAAAAGACACTTAGTGGATTTCCATGAAACTTTAAATAGATGGCTTTGTGAAGACTTAAAGTCACCAGAATAAACCAAAATATAAAATAAAATTTGGGTCCAAAATCTAAAGATAGGTTTCATAATCTTAGAGGTTAAGATAAAGTAGAGACCGACAACGTAAAAGAAAAAGTTTGACACAAATATACGTGGTCAAGTGTTATTGGTTATCACTTTGAAGTGCAACCATAAAAACTTAAATAAAAAATTAGCACACTTAGAGCCTTCTTAATGGCTCACTTTTCACAAAACTGACAAATCTTGAAAAATGTAAAACGGTAGCTAACTTTAATTGTTCAACCACCGCCACAATTATAAATATTGACAAATGCGATTTGTGAAGATACTTGGAGCAATATTATTAGCTCAAACTTTGCATATGTCATGAGCAAACTATCAAAATATTGACACTACCAAATACAAAGATACTATGAGCGATTATATTGGCAAGGATTTCACAAATATAGAAAAATCTCAAAAAGGTCTAACATGAAATATTAAGTGACTTGGAGTTTTCCTATTGGATCATATTTCACAAATGACAGAGGAAAGATAACACAAGTGTGACAATGTGAAAAACATGAGATTTGTAAAGTAAACAACACCATACAACTCATCAAGAAAATCATTAATTACGGGAATAGGAAACTTATCTTTGATTGTGTACTTATTAAGTTACCTATAATCGGGAAACATACACCATGTTAGAATTTGAGGATTATAATAAATATGGATTTAATAAAATTACATATTATATAATGTTACAATAAATATTTCAATAAACATTACATCATAACGAAGTAAATAAAGAAATACTTACATGAAATAAATAACATAGGTGACACAAAAGATTTATAGTGGAAAACCCCAATAGAGTAAAAACCACTTTAAAAATAACCTTTTACTTCAAAGAGCCTATTTTACATCCAGTAATTTCACCTCCTCCTTAAAACCCTATTTACCAGGGTAAAACCAAATCACTTGATTTGCACACCTTTGATTTATTTCCCGAATATATCAAATGAGGACCTAGAGTCCTTTTTATATAAGGTGATTGGGTGTCTCCCGACTCACCTTTTCAACCTAAAATGGTTGACACATATACCTAGGTGAGTGTATTTAATAAATATAAACATAAGTGATTCACATTATTAAATACTTACCTAATGTATATTACATAGGTATAAATATTTAATAATAAAAAAGTATTTCATATTATTAAATATTTAACCTATATAATAGTGATGGACCCATATTAATTAAGGGTTGGCTGCACGCTTAATCATTATGTTCCAACACTCCCCCTTAATGTTAAGTGGAATAACATATGTTAATAGATTACCTTCACATGGTACACTACAGATTTACAATCCTTAAACCATAAAGGTTTTAGGCTAGCATATCGGGTGAAGGAATTATATCACCTTCATCATACTCAAGTTACTTTTTGGTACAAAAGGATTTGGAATCCCAAATATCATCCCATGATCGGTGGCTAAGTATGATTTGTGAGTTTTACATATTCTCACATGTTCTCATAAAAGGTTATTAAACCCAAGCATATAGGAGTCTTTTATAACCGAGGACCTCCTTAATAATATGCTTGATCTTGGATGTTTACCAATAAACTCAATAGCACTTTAAGAGTTTCTTTAAGACCACCTTTAATATCTTTCTACACTTCTTTCTAAAAAATAAGTCTAGGAGGTATACATTCCAAAAGGTCTTTTACACTTACCCAAAGATCTTTTTACAAAAACCAAGTTCTATTAGGAGGTGACATTTTTATGCACACTCCCCTCAATGGAAACTACGACAATCCAAGATTTTCACGAAAGTGACAAAACTTTGCAGCACTCGGTGGCTTTGTGAAGATATCAGCAAATTGCTCTTGATCGGCATGAACTTAAGATCTATCTCACCATTTATCACCTTCTCACGGATGAAGTGTATATGTATCTCAATGTGCTTCATCCTTTGATGTTATACTAGATTATGTGCAAGATCTATGGTGCTTTTGTTGTCATAGAACAAAGGAACACTACGTGGATCCTTCATCTTTATCTCATCGAACAACCTCTTTAGCCATAGAGCCTCTTTTGTAACTTCCATTGCACTTCTATACTCAGGTTCATTGAAGAGATAGAAAACAGATTGGCTACTTTTTGCACACCAAGTAATGACACTCGCACCAAATTTAAACACATAACCAAGTAGATTTTATATCCAATACATCACCAACATGATCAGAATCATAAAATACATATAAGTTAGCATTTTCATTCTTAGTATAATGCAACCCATAATTGATTGTACCTTTAATATATCTAAGAATCTTTTTTGTAAGATTCCAATGATCTCTATAAGGTTCATGCATAAACCTAGAAGTAATTCCTCTTTGCATAGGAAATATCTGTCCAGTAATAGTTAGATATATCAAATTACCAACTAACTTCTTATATAAAGTAGGATCATGTTTTTCACATGCGGGTTTAGGATCAATTTTTCAAATCAACTTCCATAAGAGTATAAATTGGTTTACAATCAATCATGTTAAAAATTTCAGTACTTTGGTTTCATCTTGTGCTTGAGAAACAATAATAGAATGTTTATCTTGAAATACATCCATGCCAAGAAAATGATGTAAGAGACCTAAATCAGTTATTTCAAAGTATTGTTTCAATTTTTCTTTAATTCTCAGTAAATTAAAGCGAGGATTATCACCAGTCATAAGAAAATCATCAACATATATACAAAAATGATAATATGTGATCCTTCCTACTTAATGAATAAATCATTGTCGAATAACAATTAAAAATCCTAATTTTTAAAGAAAGAATTAATTTTTGCATATCAAGATCTCTGGGAGCTTACTTTAAACCATACAAGGTTTTTTTCAATTTACAAACATAGTTTTCTTTACCAATTTCTTCAAATCCTTTAAGGCCGAGACATGTAAAGTTCTTCTTTTAAATCACCATTCAAAAGGTATTTTTCACATCTATTTGGTGGATTTCTCACCCAAATTGAGCTGAAACTGCAAATAAGATGGACTAACGGTACTCATTTTAGCTACGAGGGCAAATGTCTCAACATAATCAATACCGGGTTTTTGAATGAAACCTCTAGAAACAAGTCTAGATTTATGTTTGTCAATACTACCATCTGCATTATATTTTACTTTGTATAACCACCTACACCCTATGATACTTATTTTCTCTAGAGGTGGAACCAACTCCCGAGTTTGATTTTGAATTAGGGAATTATATTCAGCTTGCATTGCATTGATCCACTTCTCATCCTAAGAAGCTTCAAAACTTTGCAGCTTGGGTTTATACAAGGTCATTAATGCATGGTACGTATGATGGCTTTTGGTTATTTCCACGATATCAATAGGATTACAAATTTCTAACACAGATTGAGCCCATTTTGGTTTCTTAACTAGTGAGTTAGGAGATTTAGAAGCATCTATAGTATCAACGCAAGAAACATTATCATGACCATTTACTATATTCTCATTATCAGAATCATAACCATCATTAGAAATATTGACAGAGTTAGGAACATATTTACCATTATTATATGAACAAAAGAATTTTTCCAAAACCACCACATTGCAGTTTTCAATTACTTCCCTTTTTACAGGGTCGTAAATCCTTAGACCTGCAGTGTTAATACCATATCCAATGAAAACACAAGAGAAAGAAGTCATATCAAGTTTCTTTCTTTTCTTTTTAGGAATGTATAAAGAAGTAGGACTACCAAAAATTTTAGATGAGAAATATCAGGTTTTTGATTTGACCATTTTTCTAAAGGAGTTGAAAGATGAATAGCTTTGGTGGGAACCCTATTTAGAATGTAGACTGTTGTGTTCATTGCTTCTACCCACAGAAATTTGGGAAGACTAGCAGAATGAAGCATAGTGCGAGCCATATCTAAAATAGTCCTATTCTTATATTCTGCAACACCATTAGATTGGGGAGAATGAGGAGAAGTTAATACCACAATCAATACAAAAATTTCAAATGCTTTGCTAACATATTCATCCCCAATATCTGTTACTAAGTCTCTTAATTTTATAATTTGAAGAGTTTTTAACAAATGCTTTAAATTCCTTAAATTTTCTAAGTACATTAGATTTATTTTTAAGAAAATATGACCAAATCATCCTAGTGAAATCATCAATAAAAGTCACAGCATATAAAGAACCATTTAATGAAGCTACTTCAAGAGGTCCTCTAACATCACTATGAATAAGTTATAGAGGAGAAGATGAACTCTCCTCAGGATGTGAGTGAAAGGGTTTAACACTTTTTTTAGCATAAACACCCTTCACATGCATCATGAGAAGAAGACAACACAGGAAAACCTTTCACAAGATTATATCTAACCATTTCATATAAACTTCTATAATTAACATGTCCTAATCTTTCATGCCATAGTTTTAAATTATTCAAACTTTAAAAATAAAACAGAATGCGAGAATAGAAATCGTCAAAAATATATAAACAATTTCTTTGAATTCCTTCAACTATTATATTATCATTACTATCCTTGATATACTAAGTATTTTTCAAAATTTGAATAGCCAAACCATCATGAGTTAACTAAGAACATGATAAAAGGTTCTTTTTGAGCTTAGGAACAAATAAAACAAATTATTCAACACACCATTAGCAAATTTTACTTTTCCTTTCTCTAGTGCTTCTAAAGATGAGTTATCATCAAGATACACACGTTCGTTTATTTTCACAACATCAAATAAAGAACTTGAAACACCATTCATATAATTTGATGCACTGAATCTAAAATACATTCGAAATTAGAGGAAGAATACAACGTAGCATATAATGCAGATTTTAGGAACATCATTAAAGCTATCCTTTTTCCTTAAATTGTATTTAGAAGAAACAGTTTATTTTTTATTTTTATCAATAGGTTTCTTAGTTTTGCAATCTTCCTTTTTATGTCCAAATTTACCACATTTGTGACATTTACCACTAAATCTAGCACGCAATTGATCAAAAGAAAAACTTTTCTTATCAACAAAAGAAGATTTAGATCTAAATTTTGATCCGAGAAGGGCTTGCGAGGTTTTAACTTTGAATTACGAGCAAGAAGTGCCCGAGAGGCATTCTCCTTAGAGTCGATTTCATCATCACTTGCTCTTCCTATATCGAAGTGAACTCAAGGTATTTAATTCGGAAAATCATTTTCGTTCTAATATTTAGAGTTCAAGATAGAAATAAAATTCTGAATCTTTCATGTATATTTAACTAAACAATAAAGTACATTAATTTTTCACCAATTAAATCATAATTGCATCCATCTAATTGTGCTTTAATGTTTTTAATTTTGGCTAAGAAATTAACTACTTTTTCATCTCCTTTCCTAGGATTTGTAAGCAATTCTAAAACTAATTTAATAATTTTAGATAAACGTGTACCTTCATGCATAGATTCTAATTGTGTTCATACCTCTTTTAGATGTTCAATATTACCAATGTGTAGAAGGTAATCATCATTCACATTGATAAAAACCATGGAAAGAGCCTCTTGCATTTGTCGAAGAATACATTCATGTTATCTATAGTTGCTTGATGACTGGTGGGAGCAAACTCGGATCCGAAACAATTGTCCGAGTTTCCTTGCCATAAGTTTTGATTTGACCCTAATCTTCCAAATGTTGTAGTTGGTTCCATTCAAAATCGGGTTTTGTCAAGACAGAAATAGTTGGACGTCATTGTTTTCCTGAACCTATAAAACACACCCCATTATAATATACAATGTACCACAGAGTTAGATACATATTTATCAAAAAAGAAACACTTTTAATAGAAACAAATCTAAATTTTATAGATCTACATAAAATATTTAATCATAACTAATTTTGTCATTACAATGCATATTAATTAACCTCCCATGATCAAAATAATAACCCGCAATATAAAGGGCTTTGCATTATACCCCAGACTTATATATAAAAAATTTTAACCATATATAAGTGAAGAAGAAACCCTTAAGAATGTAAAACAATTTCAAATTTCTGAAAAAAATAATGTAGACAGATCCAACCAAATTAAATTTAACCTCTAAATAACCGTCATATTTGCCTTATGTTTGATGCCATGTCATGACTATCATTTTGACCGTCAAATTTAATGGATTCAAAACTTGTGTATTTCTAGAATTTCTTCTTCTTTATAATATTAGGGAGGTTATATTTTAATACATTATATTAATCTTGTATATTTTAATACATTATATTAACCTATCATAATTTATAATGTAAAAATATATTCACTTTTAAAAAGAGGTATATAGTTTATATAATGTAAATAAAAAACAACATATAGTCTATAAAAATTATAAACTATAGTATATTTTTTTTATTAAAACATAAACACATATAACCCTTATTATGGGGTCCCCTCATGAATTTTGTTTTAAACATTTACCAGGCCATGTAATTTTAAATTCTACATAAACCTTAGAATTTACAGAGGAGACAACATTTTTCACACTTCCAATGGAAAAAATTCAAATCCTATTTTGATGGAGCTTTGTCTCCTCCTTAATTTACCATTAAAAAATTCAACATGCACATCTACACAAGTTTTCACAATAGGTAAGAAGTTTCAAATTTTCCACTTGTGAATTCACCTTGATTCTTCACAACGAAAAATTTTTACGTTGTACAATGGAAAGAAGGGGCTGGTTATTTTAAATACCCTTCTGGGTTGGTTAAAACCATACAAATTAAATAAATAAAATACAAAACATTTTATCTTAATTTATTTAATTTACCCTTCCAGTTGGTTGAAAAAACCCGTATAAATTAAATAAATAAAATACAAAATATTTGATCTTAATTTATTTAATTTACCTTACTCGATACCATGTTAGAATTTGAGGATTTTAATAAATACGATTTAATCAAATTATATAGTATACAATGTTACAATAAATATTTAAATAAACATTACATCATAACATAAGTAAATAAAGAAATACTTACAGAAATAAATAACATAGGTGACATAGTATTTATAGTGGAAAACCTCGAAGTAAGGTAAAAACCACTTTGAAAATAACCTTTTACTTGAGAGAACTTATTTTACATCTCGTAATTTCACCTCCTGCTTAAAACCCTATTTACTAAAGGTAAAACCAAATCACTTGATTTGCACACCTTAGATATATTTCTCGAATATATCAAATGAGGACCTAGAGTCCTTTTAATATAATGTGATCGGGTATGTCTCCCGACCCACCTTTTCAACCTAAAATGGTTAACACATATACCCAGTGAGTGTATTTAATAAATATAAACATAAATGATTCACATTATTAAATATTTATCTAATGTATATTACAGGTATAAATAGTTAATAATAGAAAAGTATTTCATATTATTAAATATTTAACCTATATAATAGTGATGGACCCATATTAATTAAGGGTTGGCTAGACCACTTAATCATTATGTTCCAATACACCTCATGTCATATTTCTTACACACCATCGCTCTTTGGAGAAGAATAAGCACTCGACTATCACATATGATTCTTGCTTCCAACATCTCTTGTACAATCTTCTCGATCTCACTCTTTTGCACATATAGATGCCTATAAGGTCTAATGTTAGGAGGTTGGCTCCTGGTACTAACTGAATAGAATGATCATGATTTCTCTTTAGAGGTAAACCGTTTGGTATATTTGCAAACACAACATAGTGTGCATCTAACACCGCTTGCATATCTCGATGGTATAATGTCCTTAGATGATGAACCTCCAATGAAAAGAGTTGTACCAAAAATTCCTTTGCACCCTTTTTTATCATTTTATGCATCTAATGATATCTCACTATCTGTGGAGACTTTTCTCTTAAGAATCTTAGCTCAAAATTCTTGCCTTTAGATTGAAAACACATGAACAATTCTTGGAAGTTCATCTCAATGGTTCCCAAGGTGGTAAGCCATTGAAATCCTAACACAATGTCTGCTCCTCCCATAGAAATGGTATACATGGGGTTATTTAATATGTAATCTCCCATGGAAAGCTTAATATTATGACATTTTCTCAAACAAATACTTGATACCTCCGAAAACCATCGTTATTTGACATTCAGGAGCTAAATAAATAAAATAGTTCAGGCGTATTGCTAACTTATAATTGATGAAGTTGTGATTACTTCCTAAGTCAATCAACACTGTGACCCTCTCTTTTTTAAATAATCCAACCACCTTGAGGGTTTGGGGGTACTAAGACCTGAAATTTCATAGCATGATATCCTTTATCGGGATCTCCTTATTCCTCCTCGACTTGACATCTTCGTCTTCACTAGGCCTATCAATGTAAAACAACTTCTTTTCAGCACATTTATGTCATGGTCCATATTTACTGTCACACTTAAAACATAACCCTTTTACTCTCTTTTCTTCAATTTGTTGAGGTGTCAATATAACTATTCGAGAGAGTGTGGAGACAAAGTATTGTGATCTCGATGTTAGTGAAAAAATTTCTCCTTATTGAAACAAAATTTTCATCTACCCTTCTTGCCATAATCATAGAATCAGTATGAGGATTAAACATACACACCTCATTCTCAATGTGATCCTTAAGACCCCAAGAAATATGTCATTCAGATTCTCTTCAGTAATATTTTCCACCCGCAAAGAAAGGTTTTGGAATTGATGAATGTAGTCCTGAACAGATCATGTATGTCTTAACTTTTCTAATTGGTGAAGAAATTTCACGACACACTAGAAATATAGTGTAATTGTACCTCTTTAATGAAGACTTTCTATGTAACATTAAGACCACTCTTTTGCCTTTGAGCACATAACCATCAATACCGGATGAATTGCTCGAGTTCGAGATACAAATATTTCATGGTCACCTTTCATCCTAATGGAATCGATGTAGATAAAAGAAATTATTTGTCTAGTTAATCCAATTGAGTGGATCCTTTCCATCAAACTTACGCATCTCCAATTTTGGAAACATGTTATGGCCTTAGAGTGTTTGTATTTGGATCGTTCATGCTCGAAGATCCACCACCGCTCATTTATCTATTATTTTGACCCAAAGATCCACCTTGGTTGATAGAAGTATGATTACCCATTATATGTGTACTTGAATTTCGTATGAAATCCTCCAATCCTTTCCACGTCGTCTTTGTTGGACACCCTACACTTGAGGTCTCACAAGTTAAACTCAAGTTGGCTTACCTTATGTTCTATCGCGATGAAACCCGACCCTAAGGAATCTGTAGTTACCACTTCTGACTCCAACTCCTCAACTATTATCTCATCCTTTTCTGGTGTTTTACCGGGAGTGATGGGATATTTTTTTCCTCTTGTGTAAGGCTCTTCGCCATGATGCCCAAAATAGTAGGATTTAGGGATCAAGGTCAAATTTTAGGGTTTGGGAGTTCGATACGAGTTCGGCCAAATATATTAAAAAAATAATAGATCAAGATCCAAATAATTTTTTATCCTATTTTTGAAAATGTAAAGAAATTTGAAAATTTTCACAATTTGCACCTATGAAGTTATTTTATGAAAAACTCTAAATTTGAAATAACTTTTGCAAAATAAATCAAAATAGTGTGAAATTTTCAAGGAACCTTACTTGGAATGATTCATAACATTGGTAAAAACAATATTTGGCCAATTTTCTCTGGTTTGCAAGATATAGTGGAAACAAAAATTAGGGCTTTACTCTAATTTTGGCCTAAATCGCAGAATTGATACCACTTGTAATGAAATTACTTGAATAATTTTGATTATTAACAGAAATAAAGCACCAAATAACACAAGATTGAAGATAAATGATCTCAATATGCAAGTATAATAGCTTAGCAACTTCGAGGGGACAACCTCCAAGCCATACAATAAGACTCAAATGCTCCAATGATGCTCAACTACTACCTACTAACCCCTATATATACTATTCATATGTTATGGCCATCACCCAGTGCCAACCTACTAAGCATGAGAAAGTATAAATGATAAAATAAAATGATATGATAAGTCACAAGTTGGCTACTCATATCCTATTACAAGAAATAGGTTAAGGGCATAGTAGGTAAATTGAAAAAAGTTGGGTCAACCGAGTTAATCGATGAGGGCGTGAAGGTTCCTTCGCTGAAGTGCTCAGCTAGAAGACCAATGCGGAGGAGGACCCAGATTGATGTGTTGAGAATGCAAGGCGAGTGTAATGGGGGAGAACCGGGTCATGGAGAATCCCAGTCGCAGCGAGGAAGGTGAGAGAATAATGTGTAGGTTGTAAGTGAAGGCAACGGATCGAGGGAGCAAGAGAAATGAATCCAAGTGTAGAGGTTACGGGGTGTACAACGTGCACGTATGTGTAGGGTGAGCAAGGAGAGCTAAAACACTAAAATCAAAACACAGTAAGTTGAAGCAAAGGTTGGATGCCACTAATCAAATAGGTCAAAAAGCCAAAAAAATGACTTGACTTGTAAACCCAAACAGGGTAGAGCTAATCAACTTGGCATAAGGAGAGACTAAACTTGTTTCAAAATATCAGGAAATGTAAAACACAAAGTGCATAGAAAAAATAGCTCGCAGAATCCAACATGCATGCAACGAAAGACTCAGTCACAACATACCAAACTTGTTGCACAAACAAACAGAGAAAACTTAAGGCAATGCCAAAATAAATCTCGTAATGAAAATGAAGGCGAAAAAAAAACACAAAGATTGGCTCAATGAGTTATGCCAAAGCCACACAACTCGTCTCACAATGGAACCTAACCCACAAATGGATCCAAATGTAAAAGCAAGGAAATGAAAAACACAAAAATCCAAATAGGCAATGCAAAACCAAATCTCAAATCGATGCAAAAGCAAAAATTAGATATCAACTCACTTCACGCAGCTTTAGACAATTTGTCGGGGATCTCACAAAGCTTTAAAGCTTGGCCAAGTTGGAAGGAGAAAGGAACGGTAAGGCTAAAACCTACATAATGCAAACACAAGAAAGAATGCTTAATACAAATCCAAAACACAAAATTTCTTTAAAAATCACTTTTAATTAAAAATTACTGATAAAACTAGATTGAAGATCCTACCTCTATATTTAGTTATTCCTCTAAACTTAGTTGTAACTAGCTAGATCTAGCTAGAAAACACCGAACCTACACATGTAAAACTAGAAAACCCACACAAAATCAAAAAATAAGATTGTTAAACTTGTAAAAATATTTTAAAAGTAGATCAAAAACTTGCACGAGAAGCACAAAAACCAAAAAATAAAGTAATAGCAACTGAAATCAAACGAGTGCACATTTACCGAATAATAACTTTAATACCATATCAAATTGTTCTACGAGGATCAATACATAACCCCGTGCACATCGAAAAGGTTGCACTTCCAATGGCGTCGTGAACACTTCACGTAATAAGCAAGAGATTGAATCACAAAATGAGAATCAAGTAGAAAAATACATTGGGTATGGCATGATTATAGATCAAAAATAAGATGTATATAGGAATGTTGTGTAACACTTGTGCATGACATGTGACACAACCCTAACAAACTCTATGACCTATGATGTCACTAAGTAAGATAACTAACTATCTATAGTGGACAAGACATTGAATGAAGGTGAAATAATTCATATGCACCAATAGTTTGATGCATGCCTCTCCCTCTTTCCCATGGGCTTGGAGGGAGGCTAGCATGTCCTTTTGGTCCACCTTAAGGCATGTAATGATGCCTATAGGTTGGAAGGTAAACATGTTAGTTTCTCATGGGTTTTGGAGCTACTTTTGAATGACATGGAGCTTGAAGAATGGTATTTAAAAATTTATAAAAGTTATAGGTTTCGTTATTTGCATGGAGTTACATTTCATTAGATAATTGAGCATGTTGTCTCCTCTTGTGAGGAGGGCTTGTAATACTTGCATTTTAAATTTATTCTCTTCATTATGTAAAGAAAAATACAATCTGTTGTAGTTATTATGACCTATATTTCGAATATTTAAAACTATTTGTGGAAATGTTGTTGCAAAATGTAAAAGATTGATTTAAGTTTTTGATTAAAAATCTCTCTTCTTGTTTTCCCCCTTTATAATCCTTCTTTGGAAATTGGTAATTCAACTTAGGATAAAGAAAATGTTGAATTTTATGAAATGAAAATTAACCTTCTTCCTCTTAGTTGGAATCTGGAAACTTTGGACCTTATCTTTCCCTTGATGGAAATTTTTGTAACAAACCGTTACACCAAAACCTTGAGGCATTAGTGAAATCCACACATTAGGATCATAACATCCCACCACGCTTCGTAGCCTGGACCCCGGGCTAGATTTGCGCCCGTATAGCGGGACCCCGCCCTGCCCTATACGAGCCCCGAGCGAACACTGCAATGCCGACGTAGCTACCCGTGTCGGGACTCAAACCTGGGTGGTCGCTCTGATACCAAATGTAATGAACCGTTACACCAAAACCTCGAGGCATTAGTGAAATCCACACATGAGGATCATAACAATTTTGATTCATTGAACTTGTTGGTTTTAAAAGTTCCATGTCTATATGTTGTTACTTTGTGAATTTGAAAAAGGAAAATTGTAGAAATTCAATTTTTTTGTTTTTGTTTGATTGAATGAAAGAAAATGGATTTATGTTTAAATTGCAAATTTATAATATTTTCATCCATGTAACTCAATTGTAGAAATTTCTTAAGCATTGCACTTTATTCTATATTTTAAATTTGAATTTTCTATTTCAGTTCGATAAAATAAAAATAATGATTGTTGTCTCATAATTTTAGGAAATAATCCATATTTTTATTTAAACATAACTCATGTGTGGTATGTATATATGCATGTGTGTGTGTGTGTGTGTGTGTGTGTGTGTGTGTGTGTGTGTGTGTGTGTGTGTGTGTGTGTGTGTGTGTGTGTGTGTGTGTAATCCAATATATATGTGTGTGTGTTTTTGTGTGTGTATAAGATATATGTCTGCAAGTATGTCAAAATTTGAATCCTCAAATAGTAATAGAATTTCTGAAATTAAACACTACTTGATCATTGTTGGGATATATATATATATATAGAGAGAGAGAGAGAGAGTTAATTGTATTAAAACCAACTGAATGTAATATTTATTTTTAAAAACTCATTGGAAAAAAATTCCTTTGGTCAAAATCCTTGGAATGGGGATGTAATATTTTAATAAACAAAACAAGGGTGGGAGAGGGTGGGACGGCTGTCCCGCCCATCCCCACACACTCACCTTATCTATTAGCCATATCCCAACTATGGCCTACCTCACCCCCCGATTGGCCATAGGAAGATTTATTTAACCCTCCCCACCATTACAAAAGGCCAAGCGATTTGTTTTTCTGATTCATATGCATTATTCTATCCATTTTCATATGTTTGAGTCCAATTTGGTATGTTAGGAAGAGTCAATTTAGTCAATAAAGAGGAAGTTACATTTTCCTCTCCAAAAATGTAACTCAAATTATTATAGTGTAATACAATGTTTGTAAATGTTGATAAGAGCCTAGAAGCTTGTAATAAGGCCATAAAATCATGTAAATCAGTCTTAAGGTCATTTAGTTAGTTCTAAGTCCAATGAGAGGTCTAAAAACTAGTATCGTGTCTTAAATAAGGATTTATATATCTTGGAGAGCCCATGTCTATAAGGGAAAGTTTTAAATATGAATGGTTTTAGTGAAAATAGATAAATTGAATAAGCTAAGAGATAAAATCTAGAAGGAAGGTCAATATTCCTACATTGGAGAACTTCATGGGATAATTAAGATAAAAATAGAAAGTTGTTTTATAAGTTTATATGTTCCTTAAATAGGCAAAAATTTGTGGACTTTGTTGTACCTTCCGAAAGGAACGAAAAGAAGATTGTTCCAAGCCACGATCTCAGATGATAATAGCACACCACATTAGATTTGCAAAATAGAAGAGCTAAAATACCATATATGGAAATCCATCATAATCCATAATGCTCAATACATTACAATAGAATGACTTGAATTATTCAATAAGAAAGATGTACATATAGGAGGAGGGAAGTGAAACTACTACCTAAATCAATGGTGAAGAACTCCCACTAACTGATACTGGTAGTTAAGTTAACTCCAAAAGACTAGTAAGCTAACTCGACATAACTGAGAAGCTAACTCCACACAACTAGTACACCTAAGCAAGCTAACCCAACAAGTGTAGGGCTAACACAAGTGTAAGAATTATCCTAATAAATAAATAAAAGGATAAATAATAACCTACACTAACACCCTCCCGTAAGCATAGCTTAGGTGGGTAGAAAAGAAGGTGGGTCCCAACAACAAGGCTTGATGAGGTACCCGTACGTACCCAAAATTTTAGGGTACTACGCCACTGAAACAAATAAGTTATACGTGCCCCAATGATGATACAGGTCTCCTCGCAAGGTGTTCGGGATCCGGAAAAGCTCTCCAAGTATGCATTAACATACCGCATGCCCCGCTTAGCCCCTGCATGCTTTACTTTTCTCTTCTCCACTCTTTTTCTTTGTGTTTCGGTCTTCGGTGATGAAACTGCCACCCTACCCGGCGGTGGTCTAATGACCGCGCCTACCAAGGTGGCGGTCCTTCACGCATTTTCTAGAATTTCCTTTTAACACGACTCACGTAAAAATTCAACGTTTACCACTTTTTTCACCCTTTGCTTGTATTTATGATTCGGTTCCCTAGAATAGTGTTTTGGCATTGTTTATGGTTAAAGAGATCGATTTGGTTTTCACCTTTGGGTAAATGGGAATTCTATAAATAGCTAGCTTGTGCTCAAGAAAATGGCCCTCAAAATTTGCCTCTCAATTTCTCATTTTCATAGTTTTGGTCTTTCGGTTCTTAAGAGTTCATAGTTTTCGGCTTATTACATGCATGGTTAGTATTGTTTAGTGTTAGGAAGCCACATAATCTTCTTGTGCTAGTGTTGCTACTTTTTCATGCAATCAATGTAAGACAGTTTAATTTTCGGAGGAAGCCATTAAAGTTGCAAGTTTTGTTCATCAAGAAGGATAGTTTCAGGTTCTGGACATTTTATGTTGTATGACTCGCAATAAATCCTACTAGGAATTACATAAGCCAAGCTCTGTTCTCTTGCGTTATCCCTCTCCTACTCGCATTGTATTCAGTCTACATCCTAAGCTGCCATTATTTTGATACCAACTTCTGTTGATGCTAACATCACACGCTTTTCTGGATTCATGTGAGCACGAAGGAACGAGGAGATCACACTGAGGGGACAAAGCCACACACAACCGGATTCGCCACTGTTCTACAAAATCCAAGTTCAAGCTTTCAAATGTTCTAGATTAAAGCATATCAAATAGAGTAGTCAATACTTTCATTTCAATTAATCTCACTTTCGGTATTGTCGGGAAGTCAGTGGGGATTGATAGTTTCTAAGAAACTATGATTCACTCCTCGCTTCGAGGTAGGATCGGGGTCTTTCAAATAGATTAGATCGCTTATTTCATTATTTAGAATAGACTTACAACTACATAGGCAAGTAGCTATACTCGGCCTCTTTGTTTGTTTTAATTTCATTGTTAAGCAATTATCAATTTCTAGATATATTAAATAATTGCTCTTTCAATTTTGTTCAATAATTCATCAAAAATACAAAAAGAGAGAAGTTATATATGCTGTAGATATACTTTACATAGTTAATTTTACTTTGTTGTAGTTAGATTTACATTGTTGCTTTTGTATGACAATCACGGGACCTAGGGAGCCCAGAGAATATGTATTCGAGCCAATCGTGCCTCAACCCAATCTTGTTACAGCAATAACTGATATAGATCATAATCTTAGAATCCAACTCTTCCGAACAACAACAGATCAGCTCACAGTTAAGAGGGTTAAACATAGAAGACGACCAAGCACACACATTTTGGTCAAACCAGCCAAACTACGATTACCTTAGATAAATATCCGCATGACTCGTAGAAGGGATTGAAAAGAGAAAATGTTCGGTTGTGACCCTTTGGTCCCACAACTGCAGGGCGTAGGAGACATTTTCACTAACATGACACTAGCATAAGAATTCGGAGTTGCGGAACGGCTATAAGTACTCGAGAAGATTACACAACTTGTAGTTTCAAATATTGAAGTCGAAAAGGCATACAACTACTGGATATTAGGGATTAGGGATTGATTCTACATATGACCATTGAAGGTCCACAACAACCACGAATCTATGGTTGTGATCCACAAATCCCACAACCCAACGGACCCACGGGGCAATCTGACATTGATGCTGGTTTATGCACATCAGTATTCAGATCCACTCCACTTCCACCTATCATCATCACACAGTTATCCTTGTTAGACATAGCAGCTAACAAAGCTAAAGATTTCTGGACTAGACCAGAGAATCGACCGTAGAATCCACTATATATCCATCATCCATCCTATGACCCTATCTGGAAATATACACGAAACAATTCCAGGTCATTTTCCCCATATCCCACAACCTATAGATCGGATCACGCCAGAGCTCAATATTGATTGGAGCCTTCGAGCGGTCATCCTCACCGACCGATCTATCATGCCAATTAAGGTTAGGAGGGTCTTCTTTACCTTACATTCGTAGATTCCATTAGTGCGCGTCGAAGACATAATATTTCCTAACTAGCTTGTCATCGCATCCCACGTATATTCCATCCCCACCGGCTATCTCAAAGACGACCTGGGAGATCGGGTGCGGAAGAGTTACTTGTAGATTCCTTACTCGCTTATTACTTTTCCATCGTACAAAATTGGTGAACCCGATGTGAAAGGAACAGTTGCTTCACTTTCACCCTTTCCCTTTTAGTATTTCGTCTCCTTCCACCCACCTTCGCTCTTTCCCATTATTCTACAGTATTCATATACCCCCAAATATTTTGGGATTCAATGCATATTACTGCACTTCCCTAGGTCTTGAGGAATACTACGATCAATCTGAATAGACACCATCACCCCGGCTCTCGGCATGGGGTGACAACTATTCAACTAACCGGTTTTCAACACAAACTCCACCCTCAAGGGCTAGATACGCTTCTTCTTTCCAAATAGAGGATTTGGATCAGCTCGCTCAAGCAAACGCTGCAACTAAAGCCTTCAAGCTTGAACAACATGACGCTCACTTGAGAATCTGGTTCATCTCCTCATGTGTTGCTTAGACCGCAAATCAAGCAGAGACAATCGAGATCCATACTTGTTCATGCAGATAATGAACATTTCACATGTTATGCCAGAATGAACAACACTCTTGGAGTATGTACCCGCCTATAGGAAGTTTACAAACACAACCCGAGGTCTCTTTTCAAGAAAACACCTCCATGCCACTCCCTATAGAAATTTTCCTCGGTGAAACTTGGCAAGGCAATGATCGGTTCACTGATAGAGGGGTACGTACCATATATGCCTATACAACCTCGGAATATACAACAAACACCACTAAGGCGAGAATACTATGACTTCACCAAATGATGTCATCTCAACTTTAGAAGACAAGGTTAGAGGATTAGAACTTTCTCAAGCAGTCAAAATTCTCAATTCATGCAGCAGAATTTCCAATCCTCGACATCATCCTAGCCAAGTAGACCTCCTCACAGAATAGGCACATTAGGCATGCCTCCTCGCATTCAAAAAAATGCCATCTAGAACCGCGTCCTCAAACGCCGCTCCTATGGAGAATATGACACCTCTCGGTCTAGTACAAAATAATCCATTCTGGGAAATACTCCTCCATACCTCGAACATATATTCCAAATCACCATAAGGAGATATGTTCTCTTCTCCCAAAGAGTTCACTCAACCACAAGGATTTCCTTATCTTCCTACCAATACATACGCTATGCCATATCAACAACCCATTCCACCTCTACCCCCTCAGTAGGCACCATCAATGGTCGAAACCTACGCGATAGGGACTTATTCAAAATATTTGAAAGAACCCTTAGAAATCACTATACGAAGTGTCATGGTTACAAGACCTCTTCCCGATTTACCCAAATACAAAGGGGAGGGAGACCCAAATGCACATATCAAGGCCTATGCCATAGCCATTCGAGAACTGCTCCCTTGGGATGGGGTTGTTACCAAAATATTTCCCAAAACTTTAGAGGGCATCGCCCTCGATTGGTATTATAGAATACCTGAAGCTTCCATCCATTTGTTTAAACAACTCGTTTCAGAGTTCATCAAGGCATTTGACATGAACAAACTATTGAGAACAGGAATCAGGGAGTTCTTACACATTAAACAAGAACACAATGAATCTATTGCTCACTTCATCCAAAGATGGTGTACAGTCCTTTATTCTTCTGGCCAGTGCTCCAAATATGGACCAAATGGAACTATGTGATTTATTCCTTCATTCTCTCAGCAGAGAGGTAAAGGAAGAAGTCCAAAAGTTCCCACTAAGGACTTACGATGAAGTACTTGAGAGTGCTCTCTGAATAGATCAAGCGGCAATAGATAGTGGTCGCAAGACATATGGAACAAATGGGAGGCTAATCACCCCCAGCCAGAATACTACGACTTATCCTACTACCGCAAACGTCAATCAAGGACCTAAAATCCTTAACAAAAATCGTGGTGTAACCACAGATGGAGTAACCGACCAAACAAAAAAACAAATGTTGTAAACACTCCACCACTGGTTAACAATCAACGAAACAACAACTTTAGCCCGACAATCAATACAGTGGATTTTAATCATCATCAACAACAACAACAACAATGGCGGATCTAGACACGGGGTCCAGGTCAAAATTCAACTAGATATCAACACCAGAACCAAAACCAAAAACAACAAGTGTAAAACTTCAATCCTAATAGTCAACGGTTTAATCAGAGTTTTGGACCACAATATGTGCCAAACCAGCAACCTAGGAATTACAATCCTAACTCGTATTGTGGTTTCCACAAGATTCGAGGCCATGACACTAGAACGTGCCGTGATTACAATAAGTTCATGCAACATCTGCCAGAAGAACAAAGACAACTTTTCATAGATATGTTCTTAGCAGATCCTGCATCACTCAGCGCCAAATACTTTCACAGAGCAGTCTCCCCTCAAAATGCTCCCCTCAAGATCTTCAATGATCCACTCCCAAATCACAATAACAACAAATTAAATCCAAATGGGATGAACAAGAGCGTAATGACAAGAAACAATGATCATGAAGCCTCGAATTCGCTAAATCCACCTGTCGCACCGCAATTAGGAAATCAGCTACGACCCAAGATAGTCAGCTTTAGTGGAGTTAGACACCAAACTACACGTAGAAGCTATAACAAGGACACGAGTATTCCTCTCACCAAGTCCAAGTTACCCGCTAGAGATATATAACATTCAATAGCCGTTAGTAAAACCCGTAGGTGCCTATGATTTAATTAATGACCTAACAAAGACCTTCTCCCATATCTCCTTTTGGATTTATTAAATAAATCTCCTACCCATGAGCTGCTGCTCTTTTATAAGCATTAGGTTTAGGTCATTTAATTAACATCACTCCACCTCCCGAAACACAAGTAAACCATATAGACTTTGATATCCACCCTCAGGGCAGCCGGATAGGGATACCGAGTTTATATTCAAAATAAACAAAATGCCAATAGACGTTGAGATTGCACGCAGAGGTGATCCAGCCTTACATTTGCAAGTGTGGGTTTATAACAATTACGTTAAACGCACAATGGTTGACGATGGGGCAGCAGTTAACATAGTCCCCTTCTCTTTCCTTCAAAAGCTAGGGTATGGAGAAACAAATTGTTCCACAACTCGAAATACACTAAGAGGCTATGATAGCCTTAAAGCCACGTCAATTGGGACTATAATACTACTAGTCACCTTAGGACCCAAAACAATCCTAACTGATTTTTATATTATAGATCAAGAAACCAACTATAATATGATCCTCGGCCGACCATGGATACACCGTATGAAGGCAATCCCTTCTACGTTATTTCAAGAAGTAAGATTCTTGCACTTAGGAAAGGTATTCGTAGCAAAAGGTGATCCGAAACAATTCAATATACACCTAGCAGACACAAGAAAAGGCCGGGCGTTCACTCGCATTTGAACTCCCAACAAACCAACTTAATAAACCAACCGACGCAAAACCGTAAGAAAAGTTGGTACCTACAAAGAAAGTTAGAAGTTACGAACCCAATCAAGAAGATCCCAGCCCTCAAGGACAAAGCTAAAGAAGCAAATTATCATTAGGAACTATGGCAAAAATTGTCGAATTGCTAGAACGGGACCTACCAATTTTCCTACCATTTGATTCTCGTAGGCATGGGATATACCTTAGGAGTTGGTTCTCTCGCCCACAAAGGATCTCTTCATGGTAGAGGTAACTAAAACCAACGAAATAGATGGAACGAACGTCCCAAAGATCCATCCTCCTAACTAAATATTGGAATCTCCATTTCGATGGAGCTAGATGTCATTATGGGGTCAAAGGCGGGTGTAATATTTACTTCTCCCAAAGGAAAAATCCTACCATTCACCTTTAAACTAAATTTTGAATGTACAAACAATGGCACTGAGTACGAAGCCCTCCTCCTTGGCCTCATCCTAGCTAAAATGCTCGGTGTTAATAACATCAGGGTGTTAGGAGACTCTCAATTAGTAGCAAACCAAGTCTCTGAGGTGTATGAGACTAGAGCCGAACATTTACAGCTCTACAAAATGGCAGTATTAGATTTGAGCAAAGAGTTTGACTTCATATCAATTGAAGCAATCCCGCGAGAACAAAATCTTCTCGCAGATTCAATAGCAACCTCAGCTTCACGTTTCACTCCAAGCAGTGAGTTAGAGGACACTGTTTCATGGTATCCCTTCGCACTGAACCGTTAGTGAAAAAATGTCAAACCCTCTTTTAACGAACATAGCTGAGAACAAATCTACTAGCTTAGATCACGTTGATAGTGATAGAGCTACTCTTGATTACTTAAATGCCTATGCAGCGTTACATCTCACCCATCACGTGGTAGATTTGTCTTTAATCCCACATTCGTCTTCTTACTTGAAAATCCCATGATAGAGCTTCCCCCGCAAAAGGAACTCGACATATATGCGGTAGAGAATGGAGAAGATATGGAACTACCTCCAGCCCCGCCTGATTTTGAAGAAGGTAACACTTCTTTAATCGAAGAAACGATTGATATTAATATCGGAATGGAGGAAGAACCAAGATCTTGAAACTAGGATCTTTGTTAACTCCAGAAGAAATAAAAATACACACGCGAATCCTCAGAGAACATCAAAAATATTTTGCATTTAATTATAAAGAAATGACGGGGGTTGCACCACACATCGCGATACATAACCTCATCACCAAATCAGATGCAAAGCCAATTAAACAAAAATTGAGACCAATAAAACCCAAGCTAGCTCTCATGGTGAAGGAAGAAGTAATGAAACTCCTCCAAGTAGGATTCATCAAGCCAGTCGATTATTCTCAGTGGGTATCTAACATCGTCCCGTTCTCAAAAATAATGGGAAGATACGCATTTGCATAGATTTCCAAGACATTAACAAAGTGTGCCCCAAGGACGACTTCCCATTACCATCCATTGACATCTTCGTTAACGCAACAACCGGATTTTAGCTTTTGTCCCTCAATCAAATCAGAATATCCAAACAAGACGAATCCAAAACCACGTTTATAACTCCTTGGGAACCTATTGCTACGTTGTTATGCCATTCGGTCTCAAAACGCTGGCGCTACATACTAGCGGGTAATGACATATATATTTCATGATCTTATTCACAAAATCATGGAATCCTACATAGATGCCTTGTTGGCCAAAGCCGAAGCGCTTGTGATCATCCTAAGTGCTTCGCATCATTCTTTCACATTTAATAGAATACGAGTCACATTAAACCCGAGAAAATGCATCTTTGGTGTGACAGAGGGAAACTCTTGGGTTACATCATATCATCATGAGGATCGATGTAGACCCACCAAAAATCTGGTTGTTCTTGAAATGATCCCACCTTCGGATGAATCTGAATCAGGTTGTTTCTTGGGAAACTCAGTGCAATCCAAAGATTCATCCCAGATTTAAGCTTTTCCATTCATCCAATCAACAATCTACTCAAGAAAGAGTACAATATCGATTGGACCAAAGACTGCAATGAGGCTTTCGAAGTAGTTAAGTGTTTCTTGTTGTCACCACCTATGCTAATGCCTCCTAAGCCAGACCGCCCTTTAATCTTATATTCACGAGCTACCAATGTCTCGCTAGCCTACATGCTAGCCCAAGAAGATGATGACAAACGAGAACGTGTGATCTATTTTATTAGCCAAATGTTTCTCGACTATGAAACACATTATACGCAAGCAGAACGAGAATGCCTTGCCATAGTCTTCACAACCAAACGCTTAAGACATTACATGCTAAATCAAGAAACAAGGGTCATTGTAAAAACAGACCATTTACTGAACTTTCCTCACGCAAGGATCCTTGTCTAAAAAGGTTGGATGCTTTATAACCTTAATGGGTGAATTCGAATTAACTTTTGTAAACCAGAAGTCCGTTAAGGGACAAATCATTATAGATTGGTTAGCTGATAACCCATTAGACAGAGGCGATCTAGTAGATCTGGAATTTCCCGATGAATGCATATATTACATCAAAACTAGACCTCCCATCTCTGAATGTCCTTGGTATACTAATATTATTAATTATATCATGGACCATACATATCCAAAAGGTGCTACACCACAACAAAGAAGGTGGTTACGCATTATCATAGCTAAATATGTTATTATAGAACAAGTGCTCTATCGTAAGGCTTTCAATGGAATGCTCCTAAGGTGTGTTGACACAGAAGAATCCAAAAAAATTCTATACGAATCTCACAGTGGCATATGTGGAGGCCACTTCGGTGGCCACGCCACCACTCAAAAATACATCGGATGGGCTATTACCGACCCACTCTAGAACACGATGCAAGAGAGGTTATACGCAAGTGTCATAAATGCCAAGAATTTTCCCACGAAATTCACATGCCAAAGACAAGCTCTACAATCAATCGCTACCCCATGGCCCTTTCTACGTGGGGCCTAGATTTGATAGGGAAATTCTCTCCTCACAACAGATGGCCATAACTTCATAATCATGGCCACCGAATATTTTGCCAAGTGGGTAAAGGCTATGCCTTTACCACTGTACTGTGGTTTGTGATCACCAAGTTCATTTTAAACTAGATCATTTACAGTACGGTGTTTCGCAAATCATTATCTTAGATAATGGTACTTCCTTTAAGAATGGTGAAGTCCGTGAGCTATACAAGAAGTTTAAGATAAGCCATCATACAACCTCCTGTATTACCCTCAAGCCAATGGACAGTCAAGCAACAAACAAGACATTGAAAGCTATTCTCCTCAAAACGGTAAAAGAAAACAAGCGAGATTGGCATTTAATGCTATACCCACCTTGTGGGCCCACCGAACCTCAATAAGAACACCCGCAAGTGCAACTCCTTTCTCATTAGTATACGAGCAAAAGTAGTTCTCCCACTTGAGGTTGAAATACCCAGCTCTTCATATCTCATTACAAGGGATTCTATATGAAGATGCTTATAGAGAAGCACGTCTCTCCCAACTAGAAGCCTGGATGAGGCCGATTAGACGTTGAATAGCGACATAGAGTTTATGTTGACCGGATGTGCCGACAAGTATAACAAAAAGGTCTATAAATGAGATATATATGAAGGAGATTTAGTTCTAAGGCTAGACAAATGGATCGAAAAATACCGGAAAAGGAAGGAAATTCCGACCCAAATGGTTGGGCCCATACCAAGTCATGAAAGACTATGGAAATGGTGCATATCTCTTATGTACACTAGAAGGTGAGGAATTTGGTGAAATCACACCCTCCGCACCTTAAATGATTCTATGCATAAGCGACCAGCACTATTTGTATAATTATATCTACATCACATCTTCATGTAGTTATGTTCATTTTGTCCACTTGTTTCATAAAATTTTGTGATCAAGGAACTCATTCTCAAAGTAATTCATTACAAACTTTTGATGATATTGGCATAAACTTTCCAATCATACTTCTTCATTTTCATGACATCATCAATCGCTTTCACAATCATCTCATCAAATAAAGCTAGATATGAAAAAGTCTTAATGGTAACCATACCAAGGTCCTTGCTTGTTCTCACTTTTCATTTCTTCCTAGGATAGGTGTCTTGCCTATGGTCCTGCTCTAGAAGCTTCATCGTGTCACATCTATCCCCTATGTATATCTCTTTGGAAATAAGAACATACTGACATTTTGCTCAAATATATAAGTCAAACATAGATCAAACAGAAAATTTAATTTTTACACATTTTTTTCCCTACCAACCTTCGGTGATGAGCTTGCGTCTCTTACTAGTGACATAGGGTTGGGAAAGGATGGGAATGCCCTTACTCACCTGTACCTTGTCCATGGTGATAAGCCCACGCTTCTTACTAGTAGCATGGGGCAAGGTGTAGGGGGTCCTCTTGACAAATAAACGTTGAAAGTCATAAGCAAACAATTCAAATGAACCTTTGAAATCTTGAGTCAAAAAAATGAATCGGATGTCTAAAATTTCAAGAGAGTTCAAAACCCCGAAAACCATATTTTGTCTACCATGTGGCCATCTACGGATCTAAGTCTAGATAAACTGCAAAGCAAGTAGCATTCTAAACTAAGGAGTCACTCGAGTAGAGTAGATTTGTAGCATCCTAATTTGGTTCCACCAAATATTTTTCTATCTCTCATCACTACCATTCAACAAATTTCATAGCTTGTGCCCTTCCTAGCTCTCGGTGATAAGCCCTTGCATCTTACTAGTTGCGTGGAGTTAGGAGCGGGCAAAGTTAATCTGCTCATCATATCAGCTTTATCATCTCATTTTGTCACAACAAATGTGAAGTATCGACAAATTTCTTGTAGAAACTAAAGTTCAAGATCACATTGTTCTCGCATTATCATAGATCAAAGCATCACGAAATACAAAAAGAAAGAAAGTACTTATATCATTTGTTCTCCACCGCATACATTCTGAAAAGCATATAAAAACAACATTATAGTTTACATGTGGAAACGAATCACAAACATAGATACCAAGAGTCTGATCCAAAAAAATGATGAATATATATATAATCAAGTTTCCTATACAATGCCATCATGCCCTAGGCATGGTCAAAACGCTCAAAGATCCCGAGAAATATAAAATACATCATATAAATAATCTAAGGGAGCCAAGTGGCTTCTCAACCCCTATGAGATCCCTCCAAAGGTGTACGCCCACGTCTAGGACTGCCACTGCGTCGGCGCTCTAAGTGCACGGAGGGCTCATGATCCCAAGGAGCAGCATGGTGCGGTCTCACTATGAGAGTGACTCCTCATCGGGTGCTCATTGTCCCGTATCCTCGCCAACTCAAGACGGAGGGTAGACACCATCCTAGCCACATGCCAGATAGGGAAAAATATCGGTATGCCTACCAGCCACTGAAGGCTCCCCTGCATCCACAGATAGCTCCACACGGGTCTTCTCCATAGGGATCATCGTGGTATCAGGTGCATACCCGCGAATCGAGTCTCGCCACTCGTCGGCCAGCCTCTCTGCAAGCAAAGGAGAAAAATGAATTAGAAATAATCAAAATATGGAAACAAACGTAAACAAAAGGAGAAATAGCAACTAAGGCAATCCTAAACAAACAATAAAGTGAAGGATGACAACTCACTTGGATCTCCGTGGCCTCCATGAGGGATCCCTAGGGTCGTCAAGACTCCGCCACGATGTCATTGACCGATGTACTCCTCCCGTGGGTCGGAGCAACATAAGCGTCCGCTACGGACTCACCCTCTCCGCACTCTACTCCGCCCTCTCCGCTCGTAAGATATCCCGAGTGTCGTGCCACTCAGATCACTATCCTCCTCTCTGCCCGACTCCACCGACCTCGGCCTCGGTCTCTTCCTCCGTCTCTCCCTTATGAACTCCTCGGACTCGAGTCTATATCAATGGGAGTCGTCACCACTGTGGACGGGACCAGCGAAAATCTGAAGTAAGGGTGCCAAAGGAGCACCGGCTCTCCCTCTAATGCGTACTACCCTCCTAGCTATAATGGGGACACCAGGAGTAACAACGGTCTAAACCCGACCTCTAGGACCTCCTCTAGCCTCCCGAATCGATTCGTATACCGGCACCACTGGGGAAGCATACCCATGTAATGAACGTCAAACCGATGAGGCACTCGACCAAAAGGATGTGTCTCCACCTTCCCCGCCCCGTCCACAAGCTTCCTGTAGTGGAGCAAGAGATCAAAGTAAGAGCCTCCTCACCCCATAACCCTGCTATGGCCTGATAGGGTGTGGCCTCCATATCATCAGTAGTCAAGGAGGTGACTGGCTGGTGGGGTGATTTGAACACTTGACATATTTGTCCATCCGGCTGCCCTCACGCTCTCGGGATCTGCCACCTCTACACCTCTCCCATAAGGGATGAAACGCTCATAGACCCAGCTCATAACCAGGGTTGGATGGCTCAAGGACTGCCCCTATAAATGAACCACCCGGTATAGATCATGATAAGTAGTCCCAAGAATGTCGGCTCCCCAGGCGTAAATCCAATGTCGTGTCCCTCAATTTGTACAATAATGGGGGACCAATAATAAAGTAAAGTATCTCCTCCCTTGTCCTCGATCAATCTTGAGGCAAGGATCCCCATAATGGCCTAACAAATCAAGGAGATAGGCAAGGCTAGAATAGATCAAACCCTCACCCCCTTCTTCGAACCAGTGGAGACAACTGTATCTCCCATATATGAAGCCCATTGTGTTATCTGAGCCCGTGACCCCGCTGTCTCAAGTGTGAGTTGTCTCCTGATGATCGGGACCCCCAAGATGCGGTAAACATCCTCCAAAGTGATGGTCCACTCACCCCTAACTCTTGGAAATCGGAAAGTGTTCTCGATCAGCATCCCAATATGAAAACAAGTCACAAAGTATGTGACTGGAAGGTGCAACATGCGGGACCCGTGATATACGTAATATACCGGCCCTCTGAAGAGTGTCCTGCTCATCCTGAGAAAGGGCATCCAATACTGCTGGAAGCCAGTCACATTCTCTCTCTCGGCTCCATCGGATATACTCCTCCTTCACCTGCATACACCCAAAAACACACAAAAGGGAGTAAGTTAGTATTCAAAAGACATTACAAAAATCATGAAAGCGAGTAAGAATGCTAGAAACAAAAAAACAATTTCAAACAAGTATTCTTTCAAAGATTCGTAAAGAACCGCCACCACTGAGCAAGGCGGCGGTTCCGTTAACCGCCACCTTAAAGGCAATGGTCTTGTAACCGCCACCCCGATCGGTGGCGGTGTGTGTAACCGTCCACCCTGCTCGGGCGGCAATCGTGTCCCGAATTTCCACGCGGTCATATGCCCTCAATGATGCCTAAAAACACCAAAATGACTATTTTTACCAAAACAAAGCCTACCCATTATGCCCCCTAAGTGACCCTATTAAAACTGACATTTTCAAAAATAATCCCCCCATGACAAAGATTTCACCATTTTAACATTTTGGGGATAAAAACGGTAAATCGAGAAAAACTAACCTGTGATCTTGCGAGTCGGTGTTCCACTCGTGGAGGCATGATCACAATCTCGTCCCCAAACGCGTTTGACTATACTCTCATCAAAAATCACACCGTGGGTCCCAGAGCTCAAAATCAACCAAATCAACACGTGCAAATGAATAGGAAAATGGGCCCACTTTTACATATATAGCATCCTGACTTGCTTTGAATGCCCTTTTTGTAGGTTTGGAGTGCCAACGGAGGTAAGTTCTTATCCCCGCACAAATGGTATGTTCTCATTTCATATTATTTTAGTATTTATTTTCCGATCTATTTTTTCTATCTGCACTTGATTCCTCTTTTCATTATGCGGTAGTGGGAATCTTGGAAGGCATCATTTCGAAAACGGCGTGTCGTATAATTTCTAACTTCCCATTTCGGGACCACCATACTCAGACCCACCGTTTTACGCCTCTTCATGGCTAAAACGCTTCTCCAAGGGGGCAATATGTACATACCCAAAATTGTAGGGTACTACACCGCCAGAACAACGTTACACGTGCCCCAATGATGATACAGGTCTCCTCGCAAGGTGTTCGGGATCTAGAAAAGCTCTCTAAGTATGCATTAACATCCCACATGCCCCACTTAGCCCCTGTGTGCTTTTCTTTTCTCTTCTCCCCTCTTTTTCTTTGTGTTTTGGTCTTCGATGATGAAACCGTCACCTGCTCGGGTGGTGGTCTAGTGACCGCCGCCCGGTCCGGCATGGCGATCCTTCACGCATTTTCTAGAATGTTCTTTTAACGCGACTCACGTAAAAATTCAACGTTTACCAGCTTTTTTCACCGCCTTTGCTTGTATTTATGATTATGGTTCCCTGGAATAGTGTTTTGGCATTATTTATGGTTAAAGAGATCAATTTGGTTTTCACCTTTGGGTAAATGGGAATTCTATAAATAGCTGGCTTGTGCTCAAGCAAATGGCCCCTCAAAATTTGCCTCTCAATTTCTCATTTTCATAGTTTTGGTCTTTCGGTTCTTAGGAGTTCATAGTTTTTAGTTGTTACATGCATGGTTAGTATTGTTTAGGCTGTTAGGAAGCCACATAATCTTCTTGTGCTAGTGTTGTTACTATTTCATGAAATCAATTGGAGTAAGACAGTTTAATTTTCATGAGGAAGCCATTAAAGTTACAAGTTTTGTTCGCCAAGAAGGATAGTTTCGAGTTACGGGCGTTTTATGTTGTATGACTCACAATAAATCAAGCTACGAATTACATAATCCAAGCTCTGTTCTCTTGCGCTATCCCTCTCCTACTCGCATTGTATTGATCTGCATCCTAAGCTACCATTATTTTGATACCAACTTTTGTTGATGCTAACATCATACGCTTTTCTGGATCCACGTGAGCACAAAGGAATGAGGAGATCACACTGATGGGACAAATCCACACACAACCGGATTCGCCACCGTTTCGCAAAATTTAGGTTCAAGTTTTCAAAAGTTCTAGATTAAAGCATATCAAATAGAGTAGTCAATCATTTCATTTCGATTAATCTCACTTTCGGTATTTCCGAGGAAGTCAGGGGATTGATAGTTTCTGAGAAACTATGATTCACTCCTCACTTCTGAGGTAGGATCGGGGGTCTTTCAAATAGATTAGATTAGTTATTTCATTATTTAGAATAGACTTACAACTACACAGGAAAGTAGCTATACTCGGCTGCTTTGTTTGTTTTAATTTCATTGTTAAGCTTAATTATCAATTTCTAGATATATTAAATAATTACTCTTTCAATTATGTTCAATAATTCATCAAAAATACAAAAAGAGAGAAGTTATATATGTTGTAGATATACTTTACATAGTTAATTTTACTTTCATGCTGATTTGATTTACATTGTTACTTTTGTATGACAATCACGGACCTAGGTAGCCTAGAGAATACATATTCGATCCAATCGTGCCTCAACCCAATCTTGTTATAGCAATAACTGATATAGATCAAAATCTTAGAATCCAAGTCTTCCAAACAACAAATGATTTACAACATGAGATCAGCTCACGGTTAAGAGGGTTAAACATAGAAGATGACCAAGCACACATGTTTTGGTCAAACCAGCCAAACTACACATTACCTTAGATAACTATCCACATGACTCGTAGAAGGGCTTGAAAAAGAGCAAACATTCGGTTGTGACCCTTTGGTCCCACACCTGACACGCAGGAGACATTTTCACTTGACATAGACACTTGCCTAAGAATTTAGGTTGCCGAACACCCGTAAGGTACTGCGAGAAGATTGCACAACTTGTAGTTTTAAATATAGAGGCCGAAAAGGCATATGACTACTAGATATTAGGGATTAGGGATTGATTCTACATATGACCATAAGCAAGTCCACAACAACCACAAATCTACGGTTGTGATCCATAAATCCCACAACCCAATGGACCCATGGTGCAATCTGACATTGATATTGGTTTACACACATCAGTATTCAGATCCACTCCACTTCCACCTATCATCATCACACAATTATCCTTGTTAGACATAACAGCTAACAAAGCTAAATATTTCTAGACTAGACCAGAGAATCGACCGTAGAATCCACTATATATCCATCATCCATCCTATGACCCTATCTGGAGATATACACAAAACAATCCCATGTCATTTTACCCGTATCCCACAACCCATAGATTAGATCACGCCGAGCTTGATATTGATTGGAGCCTTCGAGTGGTCATCCTCACCGACTGATCTATCACACCGGTTCATGTTAGGAAGGCCTTCTTTTCCTTAGATTCACAGATTCCATTAGTGCGCGTCGCAGAACATAAGATTACCTAACTAGCTTGTCTCGCATCCCACGTATATTTCATCCCCATCACTTTGTCTCGGCATGACCTCGGGAGGTCGGGTGCGAGGAAGAGTTACTTGTAGATTCCCATGCTCACTTGTTACATTTCCATCGTATAGTACCCACATACAACAACCTGGGAAAAATGGAAACCGCAATGTACCCAAAACTAGTAATAACAAAGTAGAGAGTAAAATGTTGCCGCAAGATATCCTCGAAGCTCGAATCCAAAAAATCTTGTACAATGCTAAAGAAGTGTGGTGCACACTATGGTCTAAATCCACTGCTTGATCATATAACTCAAAAAAAAACTGACACTGGGCTTCACCAGAATAGCTCCATGCAAGGAGACTGTCAATGGAGTGATGTCGAAAAGTGAAAAACAAACACCAAACATAATTTGATCAACTACTACAAATAGGTGTGCCACGATCCAAGAAAAACCAAGGAAACAAGGCAAGGACACGAGATCCAAATAAATAGGAGTGCCACGATCCAAGAAAAATCCAAGGTAACAAGGCAAGGGCACAAAACTTGAAGAAGCAGTATCAACACCACACCCTCCCATACTACAGAATGGGTAGAGTGACACCACAAATCTGTATGAGTTGTCAAAATCAACTACTCGAACACTGAAAAACTAACACTGGCTCCACCAGAATAGCTCCCCCACAAGAGAGACTGTCAACATGCCAAAAAAGTGTCGAAAATACACATCCAAAATATCTCAAAAATAAAGAGAGATATAAATGTATACACCCATATATACAAGAATGCAATACCCAAAATTTTAGGACATCGGGCTCAACCGAAAATGCATCCACAAGTGATCACAACATCCTGAATTTGGCACTTTATAATTGAGTGCATGTAAATATTACAATGAGTAATAGTACCTTTTACATTTGAAATATGTGTATAAAAATGTCACCAATGCGTAGATCTCGAAAAAATACACAATTTTAAAAAAAATCACCTTAATCCGAGCTACGGATCAAAAGTTATGAGCTCTACAAGGTTGTCTATCAAAATAATATTTTAATGCTAATCTTTCTAAAAGGTACACGTGACACCCAAATGTCCAAAGAGTAAAAGAGTGCATCCACATGATACATGCTTGTGACCAAAGGATAAAAGCTTGCGCCCAAAACCTAAAATGTCTAGAGGGTAAATCATTGCGTCCAGAGGGTACACGTCAATATCTAATGGATAAAAGAATGCACCCAAATGGTACAGATCTGCGTCCAGTGGATAAAAGACTACATCCAAAACTGAAATATCCAGAGGGTAAAAGAATGCATCCAGAAGGTACACGCTTATATCCAATGGATAAAAGAATGCACCCATGGTACAGATCTACATCCAGATTTGACTGTCTCAAAACATGGTCGAGTTTACAGTCGATTCTAGGGTTTTGGCACCTTCCAAATCCAATGGCGCACTCTGTTTTACATAAAAATGCATGCTGCAGAAAAGTGCTAACAAATTCTAAATACATGAAAATAATAAACCCTTGTTTGTAAATAAAAACTTACAGATGGATGTCTACATCATCTATTTCTCTGATACCATGAAAGGAATGATAAGAAGATTGTTCCAAGCCACGATCTCATATGATAATAGCACACCACATTAGATTTGCAAAATAGAAGAGCTAAAATACCATATATGGAAATCCATCATAATCCATAATGCTCAATACATTACAATAGAATGACTTGAATTATTCAATAAGAAAGATGTACATATAGGAGGAGGGAAGTGAAACTACTACCTAAATCAATAGTGAAGAACTCCCACTAACTGATATTGGTAGTTAAGTTAACTCCAAAAGACTAGTAAGCTAACTCGACATAACTGAGAAGCTAACTCCACACAACTAGTACACCTACGCAAGCTCACCCAACAAGTGTAGGGCTAGCACAAGTGTAAGAATTATCCTAATAAATAAATAAAAGGATAAATAATAACCTACACTAACACTTTCAAAGGTAGACACTTGATATATGTAAAGATTATTACAAGGGCATTTGGGTTGTAAAAGTAAGGAGGGCAAGTAGTAGGCAAGGTAAATAGTGTAAAAGGTGTGATGAGAAAATTATCGGATGTGCATAAGAAGTATCAAGCAAAAGAATATAGGAAATCCATGTTCTTCTCCATGTATCAAAGTTTTTATTGTGTTCATTTAGTATCCAAAAGAGTAACATAAAATAATATTTAAATTGTGTGCTTTGCTTCATTTCTTCATGCTCTTATAGGGTTGGAAGGAATATTGAACATAAAATTTCTTGTTTGCAAAGTTCTAATATAATGCAAAAGTCCACGATGAGAGTTTTTGTTTCAAGTTTCATCGGTGCCCACATATTTTGGGTGTGTATGATTATTTTCTATAGCTCAAGTAATGTGAATGGGGCTTGCGTTAAGATCCGTACATCAACATATAACAAGGAGGAGTCTTGAAAACCAAACATGAACAAATAAGAAGATCTCAGATTATGCAGTCTACCAAAAACCCTAACAAGGACTTTAATTAATTTCTTCTAGTTGATCTAATAAAAAATTATTAAAAAAATAGTTTGTAGGTGCTTTAATACATTTTCTTCATAATTTAAAATTTGTAGATCAATATCTTGTTTGTACGAGGAGTTATAAATGATTGAGCATGAGAAAACCATGATAGAGCTTGTTTTGGTGGAATTTGGGTCGTATCAGAAGTCATAACTTTTGTAAAACAAATCTACATGATCTAAAATTTGGTATGCAAGGTCATAAGGCCTTTTCTAAGGTGGTTTTTAACAATTTGTGTTGGAAATGAGTAATTTTTGAGTTATGAAGGATTTTGTGTCTGAGTTGTGATCTTGTAAATTTAGTTTTATTTGAACTCTGTGAAGGGGTTATAAGGTTCCAAATCATTTGTGAAGTGTTTTTCTTCTATGGAATGAAGAAGGATTCAAACAAGTTACAAATGAATACATAAATCTCTTGTTTACCATTGAAGATTATAAATTGATTTGTTTTCTATTATATCCACTGTACCAAATCCAACTTCTTGACTCAAGAATAGGGGTAGTCATTTATGAAATTACCATTTTAGATGGAAAACAGTTTTAGATCCTCATATTGTCATAGTTTGTCGGGTGTTGATGAGTCAGGAAATATCATATGATCCATTGATACTAGTGTTGTAGGCCTAAGGGAACTTCTTCTAAGAATTTTCAATCCTATTGGATCACAAAAACAATATATTCTCTCTTGAAATCACCAACAATATAAGATAAATCTAGGGCCAATCTACAAGTTTTTTCAATTTTGATTGAAATAGGCCTTGGTTTTTCTACACCACAAAGTGTTGGAGGTGTTCGAGTAACATGATATACTCACTATATGACTTAAACTTTCTCATAATCTACTTATGAGACATTAAAGAAATATTTGCAGATTTTTTATTCAAGACAAGTGTTGTAAAGTGTTGATTGTAGGTCATTAGAGTGAAGAGTGATATACTAAAATTGTGATCATAGTAATTTGGTTTATACTTTCAAATTTAAATTTACCATCAAGAGGATCTTAGGACATGAATTTATCCTTTCAAATATCATGAATTCTCAAATCATTAAATCTATTCTCCAAATCCTTCAAATCAAAGGTTATATTTTGAGTTGGCATTGCATGTTTATTGGATGATCAAATAGAGTGCATCATTTTCCCCTACCGCCATCCATTTGGACCATAAGAGAATGCAATCTTTGATGATGCCTTCTTTTGTTTCAAACATACAATATATATATATATATATATATATATATATATATATATATATATATATATATATATAAGAATGGCCAATGGAAGCCACAAATCCATTGGATCAACTTGAGAGAAATAGAAACTCATAAACGAAACCCTTGTTGAAAAGTTTAATCTATATGCACCCAGAAAAGAATTAAATCTACAAACAATTGATAGATGTGTTGAAACCCTCCTCCCATCCTCACCCTAACTCATCCATTTCCTCCTTTCTCCTGCAAAACAAAATAGATCAAAATACACTGAATGAAAATGAGAGAAGAAATGAAATAATAAGGCTAAGGTAAAAATATATCCTCACATTTGATTTTTAGGGTTAACATATATAACAGTGGAGATTAGATCAAATCTAAGGCCCTGATTTAATTAGATTTTTACTTAGGTGAATAAGGTTGTATTTTAAAATAAATATATTACTATGTGTTTTAATGTGAAAATGACTTAAGCCCTATAGTTTATCTTTATTAGGGGACTTTAAATTAAAATGAAATTTTGGGGAAGGGACTTAAGTTGTGTGATGAAAAATTATTAATTAAATGGATTAATTAACCCTCCACCTTGAGAACCATGATCATGATTTTATCCGTGGACTTTAGCAAACGTGATGCAAGAGCATCTTATGATGCTTGTAAGAACATGAACAAACAATCTAAATAAGCCTTGAAAGGCATGCAAGCATGTTTAGGTGTTCAAATGTGTTTCCCTCCAAAATGCACTTAGTTTGAATTTGAATTCCTTGTAATTACTCCTTACCATAAGAGTAAGAGTAAAAATAGTTATCTAGGTAGATATGAGGTGTCCTCATGTTTATGATCTGAGAGGAGGAGAGTTAGGATGGCGTAGGATATTGATACATCATGTTGGGTTGTCATGAAATTTTTTTTTGCTAAGCTCCATGTATTCTTGTATGTAAGTTGAGTCATCATCTCAACTAGATAGGATTGTCTTATTTTAAGGTGTAGGAATAGGATATGGTGTTTTGATTCTTAATGAAGGATGTTCTACGGTGTATGATCTATGCATGGGGTAAGTGCACCAAGTTGGGGGCCAAAAGGGGGTCTTAAGTGGACACATTTTTCTGAAAAATAAAAATCTTCAACTTCTATGAGTTATTTGAAATAGTTACACTCAAAATTGGAAGATGTTATAAGAACATGAATCATAACATTTTGAGTCTAGTTTCTAAGCTACTATGTTTTTTTAAAATGGTTAAGTTTAAGTGGGTCAAATAACTAAAATACCAACATGTGCTCCTGTTTTTGTTAAAAAACATAGTAGATAGTCTTTGTTCCCCCACCATTTTTTTAGCACTATTTAGTATTTTTGAAAACCCTTTGGTAGAAAGATAGATAAGAGCATCTAGTTTGGGATAAGATTTTTTTAGATTGTTTTAGTGAGTATTTTTTAAGATTTTTCTAGTACATAATTTTTTTGAAAAATAACGGAGCTTCGACCGTGCCCACCCCCTAACTACCTCAAAAATATCAAAAATTAGTTTTTTTAACATGTATAGAATTAGTCCTAGTTTGGGCTTTAAAAAATTTATTCAATTTCGATGAGTTGAAAAAAAATATACGAAGAAAGATAGACGTGTATAAACTCCAAAAAATAGCTATAAAAAGGCATAATTAGAAAATAATTAGTATGGAAACCTTATATTAGTCAGAAAATTTGAAAAATTCTATTTTTAGAAAGAAGAAAGTATTTTCAACCTTGTAATCATATTTTTATTAAATTGGTTGATCGTTTTAATTTTATTTATTGTGGTAGAATAGGTATTTTACCATTTTTTGCAAAAACACATGGTTTACTATGTTTTTACAGGTCCATGCCTCAGGCTTGGGGATCTAAACTGGATCCAAGCCTAGAGACATGCCTTGGAAAAGGAAAAACAAAAACGCACGCTGTGCGTTATATAGTATAGACATTATATGTATTTTTGGCATGCTTCTATTTACAAAAATAAATGTTTTAAAAGTATGTCTTTCATTTATTATTATTTATATTATATTATTTCTTATAATTTAAATTTATTTTAGTAAATATAAGAAATTAGGGTCACTCTACACCTTATGGAACTAGTCTCACAAGTTCATGAGTCATGGTTTAGGAGATAGTTTTTATAATCTAATATGGTCATACATATATGTAATTTTCACGATTTCAATTCAAAGCCTTGACCTAAAGCTTTTAGCATTTAAATTCTACAATTGATGTCTATTTTGGCAATAAATATAGTCATTGTTTAGGTTTTGGGGCCTTTTAGATTGTTTACTGACATTTGTAGGAGTGTTAGATGTGTCAAAATTAGATTTTACAAACCTCACAACTCTCAAAGGAAACAACAACTACTCAAATATATGCACTCATGAAATGCCAAGTTATAATACATAACAAATCAAAACACGTGTTTGGACATAGTGTCATTGAATGTGTTGTCATGATGTTAAGTTGCATTGATGGAAAAGGGTGTCTAGGTGGCATAGGATTCAGCATGAGGTTTCAATCATCAAGAAGCATGAAGGTTGATTAGTAGTGCCATGTTTTGGTGTCATGAAGTGTTGCATTGGTGAAGTGTTGGTTTGGAACCAAATGGGTAGCTTCACTATTTTGAAATTCTTCATGACACCTTCAAGCCTTAGAGAAAAATGGATGTCTCCAACATGTAGAGGATTTATGTATCTTTCCAATGCCTATTTTTTTCCTTCTAACTCCTTACAGAGCTCTTGGAATCTTCCAAAAAAATTAGGTTTCACTCATTAGAGTGTTTGTCCCTACACCTAGAAAACCCGATGTTGAGCAGATAGTCCTAAATGATCAAACCTTTCCTAAATCTTCCTAAATTACCTTCAACACTTCCAAGATTCTCTAACATCACCTATGGATGCTTAAGATATTTCCTAAACTCTCCCAAGGGTGTTTTAATAGCTCTAGAATGGAAAAATAACTAGCATCTAGAAATTGAAAATTTTGAAGCATGACAACTAAGCCCTTAATTGAAAATAAGGCTTCTCAATCACTATGCATCCTTCCTCTGGTGATGCAGATCATCTTGTTAATAATCAATTTTGGCTTTCTTAGGTGACTAGGGGTATCTTGGGTCCACTTGAGATGGTCATAGCTTTTAATAGTTCATTTGGACTCCATAGGAAAGAATAGGATTTTCCTCCAAATGTATAATTTGAATATTTGAACTAGCTCTAGGTATGTTATAGGCTTAGGTGTTAAGTGACACAATCCTCTCAGACCGAGATATCAGATTTGGAGGTTAGAGACTATTTTGTAAAACATTTTCACAAGTAAATATATTGTTTTGGATTGTCTTCTTATCTATAATGGTGTTCAAGGCTTCATGGAACCCTCACAATGTCCAAGGAATGGAAAATAGATAGAAAGACTTACTCAAACCAGATTATACCTTGTTTTAGAAGTTTAGTAGTATGTAACATGAACATAATGATTCAATGGAATCCTTGAGTCTATTTCAGGGCATTGATCACAAGGACTTGGTGTTGCAAAAGTCAAGAAAAGGTAATAAGCCATCTAAAGGAGGATTTCTTAAATTAAATTTACGTTCACAATCCTAAATATGTGTGTACCTAGTCTTAATGGCCTATAGTAGAACATTTATTGCAAAAATTAATACTTATGCCTAGTAGAGTCATTGATAAGTGTGGAGGAAGGTAATAATAATACCAAGAGTTTCAAAATCCCTAGTACATGTTGGAATAAGAATAAAAGAAAAGGAATGTGCAAATACAGTCTAACAGTGTTAATGCCCAGTTTGAGGGCTAGGAGAGATGTACTTTTAGAAAAATAGTCTTTATTCCATGTGTTTTAATTTGGTGGAGCCTCTGAAAAGCTGGAGGAAGGCCTAAGGGCATTAAGGACTCATAAAATTAGGGCATAAGGACATAGTATTGAGTGGTTAGTAGGTAAAGGAAGAAATGTACAATCATGCTTATTTCTTGTGACTGTCAAGACCAACCTTGAGAAATAGCTATCTTAGGAAAGAAAGTCATAAGGAAGTTGTATCTATCATTGAGGGAGTGGTGTTAGAATGTTTTGAATCCTTGAGTAACAGGGGAAAATACTTATACAAATTTAATTAAGAAGACCTATTGATTGTCCTGCACAGTTCCATAAATAATCCTAGAGAGAGTAAGGGTTTGTATGAAAATCCTTAAGTGAAAGAGGAAGATTTGAGTGATTTGCATTAGTGATTAGGAGAGGGGTAAGCATAGTGAGATGAGTGAAAATAATATTGAGTAAAATTCAAGGTGAAGGTGAAAAAAAAAGTTTGAGAATATTGTTTAGAGCTTGAGCAAACAAGGAGTCTTAAAAATCTAAAAGTTGAAAATCTAGCAAGATGATGGATAAATGAGTAATGAAGCATTGAGGTGTGCTTGAGTAAGGTTTATGGGTGTGTTAAAAGGTGGATGTAAGGATGAAATAGGTGGAAATCCATTAACCCTTAATTTTGCTTTCAAACCCTAACTAGACCTACTTGAAACAAGGGAAAAGGAGAAAGTTGAATTGGGAAGTTGTATTTTGAGTTGAAGTTATATAAGAGGATTGCAGGTACTTTGTATCATCTAGACAACCTGTCATCAATTCAACATTTACCTGGCTCAAAGGAAAGTCATAATAAGATCATTCAATGTGTTTCATTGTGTAGGGAATAGTTTCTAAGGTGATTTATCAACTCATTTAGTTTTGATGAGAGACTACTTCCTCCAAAGGCCTAAAAAGGCCATTTTTGGCATTATGTAGCTAATTGAACACCCTTCGAAGTTTTTTAGAGAAAATATAAAGAATCTGAGGGTGATTTTAGAGAGAATTGAAGATTTCTAAATAAATTTAGGAAATTTTAGGAAATAAAATCTCATTTAGGAGCAATTTGTTTAAGACCGGGTTTTTAAGTGCACGGAATGAAAGCTAAAATGGTGAAAGCTGACTTCTCTGGATGATTCCAAGCTTTTGGAAAGAGTTAGGATGAAAAAATAGGCATTTGAAGTCTATTATAATAATCTAAAAGTTGAATAATCAACATTGATTCAAGGCTTAAATATTTTTTAGGTACTACAAAACTCTTCAGTTGCCCTTCCAAGTTCAAAATGAAATAGGATCTAAATTTTGAGTTGTAGGCAAAATTATATTTTTAGAATAGTTTCATTGATCATAAAATTGATTTTTAGTATTTCATAGAATTATGGAGGTCAAGAACATGTAACTCATCCTCAAATTCCATTTAAGGATTCATCCCCTATCTGGAGGAGGAAACCCATTTCCATGAGGAGTAACTTGAGAAAAAGGTGTCCATGTACCATAAGCATGCTTACACCTAGGTTTCATCTTAGTCAATAAATTGAATTTTGAAGGAGTCATCATGTTCAAAGGTGAAATGTGGAGCTCAAGGAGTGACTTGATGATCATCATATCCCGACTCTGTCATTGTACCCAAATCTCTCCAAAGAACAAACTAAAATGAGCTAGTCATGCCACCAAGGTATCCAGACCATCATGTGTGAAGTATTAAGGAATCATTTATCTCCATGAGAGACATATGAGCAAAGACACATATGAGAATCAAGAATTTTATTCCATGAAAGGATGATTTTAGAGCCAAGAAAGGTGAGGGGATGATCTTTATATGGAACACCCTATTTCTAAGAATGAGCAATCATCTCGAGTTCACTTGATACAATTCACTTGGTACTATTCGTAAAAACTCATTCAACACCTAGTAGTGTGATCACACCTTAAGGAGGAGGCACATTACAATCACCTCATTTTTTCCATAGGACATGAATCCCATTCAAGGAGTAATCCTCTATCTACAAAGTGAGGATCTCATTTTAGTAAGAAGTAGACAAGCATCATAGAGTTGATTCGTGGTCACTAAAGTGAATTATGGACCAAATTTCAAAATTGGTACCAATTCAAGCAGTGGTAGGGCCAAAATCTAATCCAGAAGGTCAAAAAACCTACAAAATGACTATATGTTTTCCCAAAACAAAGACCGACTACAATATATATGCCCTGAAAGTTTTAGGTCCTTGCTGAAATCCTGAAAATGAGTAAGTACTGACCATATTAGATTTTGAAAAACTATCTTCTATATTATAACTGTTAGAGCTACGAGACCACTTCCATCAAAGGGAGTGACCCTAGTTTCTTATATTTACTAAAATAAATTTAGTTTAAGAAATCTTATTATTTCTTTATACTTTTATTATTTCTTATACTTAACATTTATTTTAGTAAATATGGCTCCTTCGGGCCCTTCCAAATTTCATACCACTCAAAACACATACATGTTTCATAACATTAAAAATGTGTATGCGTTATAGCACGTACATGTTATAATGTGTAAACGTTTTAGCTTCGGGATTTCCAAACCAAAGAAAACAAAATGGGTACGCATTGAACTTATTTTCATATTTGTTTCCGCTTTTTGGCCCCATAGATTGGTGCACTTACCCCATGAAAATATGAATATCTCAATGAGAAGGAGGTTAGGAAGTGAGGAGAAAATGTAAGTGTGTGTAATGTGGAGGACAAGGTAGGTTGAAGAAATTGTATAACATTCATGGAGATTGATGACTAAGCTTGTCATTTCCTATATGTCTTCATGTTTTCTGTGATGCATCTTGTATGTGTGTGGTCTACCATGTTAAAGAATGAAAATGTGTGTTAGAAAGTGAAAGAATGTGAACTTATATGTCATTATCCTATTCAAGCTTGAATATTGTGTTTTGTCTTCTAAATAGTACAAATTCTGGGTGTATAGATCATGTAAGGAACGTGTTGTCATATGTAGACGTGTAACAAGATTTCTAGAGCTCATGAAGTGAATATAAGACATGATCAAGGCATCAAATAAGAATCATGAACTAAAACCCTCAAAAATTGACCTTCTCGAGCTTGTAGAAAACCTAGGTCAGGGTTTCATGGAAGATTGACCATATCTTGCTTTCTATGAGGATTTAATATCTAAAACTTGGAACATACCATCTAGACATCCACCCCAAGCATATCCAAAAATAATTTCTTGATTTCAGCTTCAAATGTGCGAGTTATACTTACCAAATCTAGGAGTATAAAAATACGTCTAGAAGGCTAATTTGAGAAGTAAGGTCACGGTGCTTGGCAACATGGGTAAAGAGTACTTGAATGAAATTGGGTGAGCACCTAAAACTAGATAATAGGTATCCTAAACTTGTCTTAAATTTCATGAATGATGAGAGGGCAAAGATTTACAACTGAAAAACTCTACGGGAAGGGTTAGAAGAGTTTATGAACAAGAATATAGAAAATTGGTGATAGAAAGAGCTAGGAAAGGAGTTGGTTCCTAAAATTTTACACACACCACAGTGTTGATAAAGGGTCCTTTAAAAAAATCTTATTTTAAAGAGTCTTATATTGTTCTAACAATGATCCATGCAACTTACTTGTTCTTAAGAACACTAAAGGGCAATCGAGATAAATGAGTAAAATTTGATGAATTGATTCATTTTGAGACAAGTTTTTGAGTGATATAACATTGTTTGGTGAGCATGAAATAACAAAAGTAGTTGGAAGAGGTATTTAGATGCTAAGGAGGAAAATTGTGCTTCATTTGGACTAGAACTAGTCAAGAATGATAAAGGAAAGTTTTGAGAATATGGGTAAGATGGTTGTTTCTTGGATTATGAATCATTGTGAAGATGTAGTGAGAAATGGAATGATATTTTGAAACAAGATATAAGGTATGCATCCTTAAATCATAGAGAAAGCTGATGTCTATGGCCTTCATCATGATGGAGAAGCAAAGATAGGATTGTGGCAAATTGGTTATGAATGATAGTTCTAAGTCTTAAAACATAAGTGAATGTATAGTTAGCATGGTTGATCATCTCTAATCAAGAAAGAACTACAAGAGAAAAGATTTTGGTTTATAAATGAACATTTCATGTCTAGAGATTATTGAGTTGAGCTAAGATGTTGCACCAAAATGTCTTATTTATTTTTCTTTGGAATAATTTTAAAAACGGATTGAAATTCAATTAATCGGTAAAAATTCAAATAAATATTGTTATATTACCCCAAGAGCGATCGTGTATTGCTAATGGGTATTTCAACACTTATCGCCAAACATGATATAACTATAGTCGACGTTATTATTAGCTTTCATCGTAAAATTATACCAAGTTGTGAAAGTGGTGTTACGTTGACTCTTCTGTCATAGTACGCATTTGTGACACGGTCACCTCGGCGTGATTGCTTTAATTCAAATATTACTGTTTCATTAATGCAGTTTGGTGCCGCTTTGTTGTCCTTGCAACCTTGTTATTCTAAACCACCCTTAAAGATTATTATACTCACAATTTTAATAACAAAAAAATTACCATTATCATTGTCCTTACTAGCTGGACTATGGTTTCGCAGTTGCACAACCTATTGCAAATGTAATATTAAGAGATAAAATTATTATTGTGTTCAATTTGAAGCTCTGAATATGCTAATCTGAACCAAATTAACATTTGGTATAGCGATGAGAGTCCTAGATCGTGGTTGCAAATAGACCTCCCCTAATAGTCACAAACCAGACGTGCGCGATCAAAGGATTTATAAATGGATATTGCAGACGTCTGACCTCAAGCGTATCTTTTGTTCAGGTGTCTTTGGCATAGATTTGGCGTTCAGGGAGATAAGAGGTAGCCAAGACTGTTATCCGTCCACTGGTTCATATCAGAGTCGTCTATAGGGTAGCGTAAGCCATGTTGTTCTAATTCCTATATGCCCAAATTTGTGATTATCTGGCAAGACATCATGGAGTCCTAAAATAAATTACTTGTTAGTTTGTGAGACTTGAAAATTCAATTTACAGAGTTGTTATTACCCATTTGTTCATCATTCTCCACTGGTGGATCTGTTCGTGTATTCAATCCACATCGATTAACCCAGATTTCCCTTAAGTGTTTATTTGTGTTTCTAATCGACAATGGCTGTCATTGAAGCTAGTAGTGTGGGGAACGTTAACATTTGTTGCATCCAGTCATTTCAATCACTGATTCAATAGGTCATTGTTCAATTGCGTCCCTTGCATTTGGAGATTATTCTGCATACACCAGACCATATCAAAACGCCACAGATCTCACCCTTCGGGAATGTGGTTCCATGTATCTCTGTTAACCGACCTGCATATCCTTTACCACTTGTTCATTGTATGCAATTTAAACTACCATTCTACCACGTCATCGATTCCTCAACCACCGTTATTATGGCATCATATTTCCATCTTGAGAGTACAACCATTGATTGCTCTGCATTTTGTTTTTTGATTTTTAAGATTGGAAATAAAATGAAAAGAAAATTTTTAATGACGTCTACGAGACTGAGGAGTCTATGGGACCAAAAAAACTGATTTAAGATGAGTCCAGATTCTTTTCAATATCAGATCTTCTACTATGAATCTTGAGCACAAATGTCGTGATCTTTTCAAGTCTTCTTTCTTCGAATAACTCATTTAGTTTGTCCACCTTCAAGTCATTTTCGTACCAAACACGAATATCATCATAGGCTAAACACTCCATGACGAAGTGCCATTCTGTCTCAAGCACCTCTTTACCGCAAAAAAGACAAGTTATCATTTCCCAATCCTCCTTGGGTAAAGTCCATCTATCGGTTTTGCATCGAAGGTGATGTGATCCGGTCCTCGCTGAACTATTAAAATCCTTGCTTTACCCTTGATCGCTGCTCTAAGGTAATCTTTTTCATCATGTCCCCAAGTGGGAATAAGTTCTTTGATATAATAAGATTTCTTACAACCAATTTTCCATGTCCACATGACATTCCTAAATTTCTCTATCACATATTGTTTTATTTCCTTGTTGTTGTTAGGACACTCCTGAAAGTTGATGCCCCACTTGTTCATCCATTTGTTGTTTTGTTTCATCCAAGTTTTCTTTCTATGCTCTAATTTTTCCTCCACAACCATTTTGGGCCAGCGATGACTATCCATGTTTTCAACCTTTTCGTATAATTTAACAACCGAGTTATTGTTGATGCTTCCACCAGAAAAAGTACCTTCTTCTCCCGCTAACAGGATCTCATAAGGAACCATTGACTTGACTTTAAGAGTGCTTGTGATTAGATGTTTCTGAATTCTTTCTAATTGTCTCCATCCATGATTTGACATGCTACTTCCCCATACTTCGCAACCATAAAGAGCAATCGGGGTGACCAACAATCCAAAAAGAGTTTTCTTAGTTTTCCAATCCCAAAGTTTGGTTGTCCTGCACCTATTTTGAAGTAGGTAAGATGATTTCCACCCCATATATCCTTTTTTCTACATGTCTCCCAACTAAGCTTGTTGTGCAAATCAATCCCAAGATATTTGTATTATGTTACAATTTCCAATGGGCTCCCCTCAAAAAGAAATTTAAGTTGTTTATCCTTCTTTTATAAAGAAAAAATCATTACTTTGGTTTTGCTAATGTTCACTTGCATCCCTACTTCCTAGAAAAAAATTCTAAGGCTTTCAAATGATCCCTCAATCCTTGAGTTGTTTTTGACATTAGAATAAGATCGTCGACATATAAGAGTAACTTCACCACATAACCTGCCAATTGTATGCCCCCTCCCTCGGTTTTGTTTAACCATTCTTCAAGCTTGTCAATGTATAAGCCAAACAAGGTGGGAGAGAGAGGACAACCTTGCTTGACACCAATGTCACTGCCAAAACATTCTGACATACCCTCTTTGGTTCTGATTTTACCTCTGACCTACTCATAAATCCTATGTGCTACTACTCTTGAATCATCTGGAATCTCAAGTTCCTCCATCATGTTCCAAAGTTTTTCTCTAGGCACTTTGTGTCAAAATCTTTCTTAAAATCAACAAAGCAACAAAAATCTTCCTCGCCTTGTGTATCCCAAACCTTTTCAATCAAGTGCCTAAGAGTGACGCAATGGTCGATGGTTGAGTGTCTAGGTGGAATCCTACTTTCCCTTTTGATCTTTTACCCTCTCTTTCGGCTCAACTGTTGATTCGACGTTCCACCATGCCCCAAAAAAAGTTTACTAAGGAGCGGATTGACCATAATGGCATGGTAGTTTGATGGGTTATTGATATCACCACTTTTAAATAGAGGAATAACAACACTAGTCGTCCATTCCAATGGAAAGCCATTCTGATTGATCTCATTGAATATTTTTCCGATGTGCGGAGTGAGGGTCTCCACACCCCACTTTAAAAATTCAGCCTGCAGCCCATCAATATCTTGTGCTTTACCACTTGCTAGATTCATGATGTCATGCTTGATGTCTTCCATGGAGAAAAGCTTTGTTGAAGTATTAATTATGGGAGGGGTATCTTTCTGTTGAGGCCACTCATAAAGGAACCTCACATACTCTAACCACTGAACATCTATGATGTTATTTTCTATGTGTCTTTTCTTTTGTTGCAGATCCCTCCAAAAGCCTTTGGGATTGTGTTTTCCAAGAGAAATTATTTTTTTCTTCCTTGTACTCATGTAATTTTCTTTTTTGTATTGCACCAATTTCTCATAATTTTTTATGTTCTTTGTTCATTTCACTCTCCTTCAAGGCTCTCTTGGCCGCCTTACATTATTCATCATACCACAGATTTATTGGAAAAGTATTTGCAACTCCCTTTCTAGGTTTAGATATTTTGTAAGCACTTAATGCCTTGTGAATTAAAGGAATGTAAAAATTTCAGTCCACATAGCTATTTGTCCCCTTAGTTTCCTTGCTCTCTATATATTTTCCTATTATCTAAAATTGCCGCTTAAGGGCGAAATTTCTGATCACCATACGCTTGACTCTGTCTACGCATTAAAGGTGTGGTTTTATTTTTTGAGGTACAAATGTTGCCATATTAGTTTTAAGTATTAAAAAAATTACTTAAAGTTATTTTGAAACTACGAATGATGATGAGAGCACGCCCAGAGAAAAAAACAAACTACGAATGGCACGAATGGTATATTTCCCTTTACAATAACTTCTACCTATATCAAGATTAAGTGATTGTTATTTTATAAAGTGGTGTTTTTAATTTTTAATGGATAAAGTACTTTTAAAAAGGGGAGTTATTGTATTGTGGTGACATCAAAGTGCTAGCCACTTATATTATTGTAAAGGTTAAGTCTAAATTCTTAGAGAACAATCCAATTTTTAATAATATTAGTTTTTTAAAACATTAGTGCCATTTACATTATTTGTAGTATTTTTATATTGGTTTATTAAGGTTATCATAAATTTAATTCGAAATACTTATTGTGTCGTAGTCTATGTTGTAGTCAAAAATATAACTATTAAAATTTGTAATAAATAAATAAAAATTGTCTTATGGACACATTTTCGGTGTGACCGATGTCCTAAAATAAAGTGTTTTCATATTGGGGAGAAAATAACAATAACAATGTGGAAACAAATGTGCTAAATAAGATTGCATTCCACCGAGTTAGTAGTGTCATGATCGGAGGATGGAGGCAATGGAGGAAGAATGACAATTAACACCTCTCGTCGACGCCAATGACAAGGTCACATACAACACTTGTGGCACCTTTTTATATTATTTCAGTTGTTTTCTTTGAGTGGTTTGTGTAGAAACAAAACAAGGTATTCATTCCCTACTAAAGTTTGAAATGAGGAGAAAGTACATTGTGAATGTTGTGAACATCTCAGTATAGGAGGGGTAGTTGACTATAATGATCCTCCGACTACTAAGATTATCCGACTATCGTACTTCGTCATTGATCGGCGGTAAAAAGAGCGTTCACTAGAAGTGAAAGTGAAAACTATTGAGTTATTGTATATCGGTGTATTAGTGGAAGTGTGATCATTCGGTGATGGATTCACTATGGTGAAGCGGATGATCTTGTGTAGCAAGATCTAGACAACAATATGTAGACCAAAAACTATGCGATGACATATGATTTTGTTTCCATTAAGATGTGTTTTATCCCCATGTAAACACTAAGGGGGTAATGTTGAGGATTAGTCTTTACATTGGTATTTATTACGTCAATTATTATTTACATTTGGTAGGTTATATACCGGTAGGTAAATATTACTTAAAATGGGTTTGTTAGTAATTATATGGATAATACGGTAAGATTGTATTAGATAATTGATATTATATTGTCAAGAATAACAATATAATGTCGCATATGGTTTGGAGAGATTGGTGGGAAAGTTTTCTCATAGTCTATGGGATATACATGTCTTATATAACTATGTATTGCAAATGTAATATTAAAAGTAAATAAAATATCGAGGTGAACATGAAATAAATAAATAAAATAAAATAAATATCCACACACATGTGAATCAAAACCCCTATTCATTCAAACAAACATGTGTATACTAGGGTAAATTTATTTATTCAAATAATCATACCATGACCAAGCAAAAGATTCCAATTATTTCCAATGAATAATTATTTGTAAATCATATTATATGTCATAATTGGATAAGACACAAAAGACAATACATGGAGGGGGTCAAAATTAGTCACTCACAAGGATTAATTACCCTATTTTTTTGCAAAATAAGGATATTATTATTGTTCACATGCCTACGGGTGGTCCCCACATGGATGAATAATTTTTGCTAAGGGTTGGAGAAAATGCATTATTTTTTCTTTCACAAGAGTATATTATTGCTAGCCATCACAAGAGGATAGAACACAAAAGAATACAAAAAAACCATTGCAATATGGGTGAATATGCAAGTGTCACATCAGAGAATTAAATATGATTATTTAATCATCACCTACAGACAAAGGAAATAGTTGCATGCACATTGGAGAAGACTTGCACATCAAGAAAGGGCTATTATTAGCCAAAATATTCACCCAAATTTATGTATTGTAATAGAAATAGAGTAAATCAATTGTGCTTTGACTAAGTGTATTTTTTTTGGGACTAAAGGCTATTATTGCCTCATTGTAAACAACATGTTTATTTTATCCCTTTATTTATTCATGATAAAGGATAAAATTAGCATGCATGGGCGAGTTCAGACTAGCTGACCTATTTTTAGGAGGGTTGGGTGAATTATTTTTGCTATATATTGTGTGCATTGGAAAAGCACAAGGAGGACTTTTGGATGTAGGAGTTTTGAAGAAAATTTTTTTCCATTTTTTTCCCTTGAATGAGAACCAATTATTGCCTTTCTAATTATTTGCAATGGTGTGTATCTTTCTATTAGCTCTTGTGAATGTTAATTCCTGAATTAATTATCTTACCTTGTTACAAATTTGTTGTTTCTATATATTCTTAGTATTCATGTTAGCTTGCTATGTTGTTGTGATTTATCCCTCAACACATAAGTGATTTCCTTAGGATTTAGCCGAAACCCAATGGTTCATGCTCCCGTAATTTACTCTCAATATATTGTGCATGTACTTAGTCAAATCCTCGATAGTTTTGGTGTATCACCCCATTTCAAATTTCAGTTACAACCATCTTTTACCCTTAAAACTTCAAAAATTTACCAAAATATTAGTTTAGAATAATTTAATAAGGAACCGACCTTGTAATCCTAGAGACTCACCTCAACATAGGGATACCCACAACCCTGGGGTGTTTCCATTGTATCTGCAAAAGTGAGGGAAGAGAAACTTAGAGCTCACGTTGTTATCCCTCAATCAGTGGTGCATTTCGAGAGATAACAGCTTTTGGTACGCCCAATGAGACCACGAATCATATTTGCAGCAATTTGTAGCCTATTTAAAGAAAAGAAAACAACATTTTTGGAAGGAAAACGCTGTGGACATCCATTGAAAATCAAAAGAAATTATTTGGCAACTCCATAAGGCTGATTTCAAACCAATTTTGTAGCATGTTCCATGCCTAAAGTGACTACAAGATCAACGGTAAGAGGACTTCCTCACAGCTTTGTTTCTTTTCCTTTAAGTTCAATAAGAATAAGAAGAGTTGGCAATACCTTACCTTATAACAAGACCGGTTTTGATAACCATCCTCCCCTTTCTTCACCACATGTTAATCTTGTTGTTCGCATCCTAGTTATTTAAATGGCAATGACCACCACCACAACCACCCAGAAATTTTGTACCCTTCAATAATGGTATCCCCTTAATAATTCTTGTTTATCATGACATACCAGATGCTTGCCTTAAATGTTTTACCTTCGCTTTTCTAGTGAAAATCATATTACTCCTAGAGAACACATTAAAGACATTGTTTCGCTTTATTCAATTCATAATATTACTCATGAATATGTAGCCTTAAGACTCTTATCTCGCATCATTTAAGGGACAAGCTTTACAATGGTATAGAATTTTACCAAAGAGGGATTATAGCAACTTGGGATGAATTGGGAAATCAACTACATAAACAATTTCAAGACAATTCAAATCATTTATCTCTTATAGAACAGTTGTCCAAAATTAAGAGAGCTCCTCATGAATTTATGGCTAGTTTTAATATCATATTTGTAATAACATGGGAAAGAATTCCATTGCTGTTAAGCCTCAACCAGATCATGTATTTCTATATTACCTTATAGCTTTAAATAGTTATATTGTAGCCATGATACAGTCCACGGGAGAACTACACTTCCAGGAGCTTATGACATTGTTATTAGAGCTGAAAATAGCCTTATTCAAGCTAGTAAATTAGCTACAAGGCCTTCTATGCCTATTACTACAGATTTTGCTCCTATTCCACAACCTATTACCATAATAGAGCATGTTATTACAACACCTCAAGATGATGTATTTAAGGCCTTATAGACCATGGGAAATAAGTTAACATCAATTGAGAATAAATTGGCTCAACCTAGTAGACCTTATCAAGAATCTTATTAGCAAAATAGTCATCCATGCTAGAAAAATCAGAATTATAGGTAGCCTTATCAACAAAGACATTTTGACCCTAAAGCTACTAATTCATTTAGTGTCCTTGTACCAGTTAATATAGCTTCAGAAGAGTGGTGTTCACCTTGCAATCAACCTCATTTAGCTACTAATTGTCCAAATGCATTCTTGAATTTGAGCCTTGTTGCACAACCTCAATCTGAAACATTATTCATGCCTTAAATGGAGGGTGGGCAACAAGAAGCTTAGAGTCAAAACCACCGAATAGAAATTAGTCATTTTTGGTGAAGAATATTTTATTTCTGTTATTCAACTAAGTCGCAAAAAAAGCTTGGGATGAAGAAAAATAGCAAAAAGGGCTTGTTTTAACTACGATTACTGATAAATCGGCAAGTGCAGGGCTAAAAACAATAAATAGTCCTATTTTAGCTCCTAAAACAACAAGTGCTTTAGCCCCTAAAGAGCAGCAAAAAAAGTTGCAACATGATCCTAGACGGTTATTCATACCTTAGATTTCTACGGTTGTAGAAGTATAGTCAATTTTCGCTAAAGCTTATGCTAAAATCACCAAACTTCTTTTAATATTTTTGATGAAAAACATAATATCAGTATTTCTTTGTGGGATGCTTTGAGCATTCTAGGACAGCAAGATTTATTTTCTCATGAGCTTTCTAAGCTACATATTTCTTCCAAACTAGTAGAGAAAGAATCTCATAAAGCGATACGGTTCTAGGTGATCAAGACCGTCAAAAGGATGTTAGATGGATGGTACAAAAAGTTCTAAATTCTCGTGATATTAAAAACCACCACCTTTCTATCTTTCTTTGATTATTGGTGATCATCTACTTCATAAGCTGCGCATGGTTGATAGTGGAGAAATCGGTATAGTCATGCCCAAAGAAATTACGAGAAAATTGGGCTTAAAATATGAACCAACATAAAAGAGTGTATTACACTTAACGAAACATCAACCAATACATTGGTATTATCAAGGATTTGGAGGTAACATTACATGTTTGCCTCAATGTTTCAATTTTACAATATGTAATCGTTGTAGATTTACCTCCCTACTTTACTATCTACCTATCAAGATATTTAACAACAAATATAGGAGGTTATCTTTCTTCAAATTGGTCATTTTTTTCTTTAATACAAGGTATGGAACTAAAGTTACAATTAATTCGTAGCCTTTTTCTATACTTCATATTAAGCCTTATACTTCAAATATTGTAGAAAATTATGTATCCATGGATCGGATGATTTTGATGTCACAACTCAAATTTCTACTTTGGATGGTGTCTTTAATCTATTTAAGGATGAAAAAATTCAAGAAGAACATGCTTATGATCCATACAAAAAGTGGAAGACGAATTATTTGGTGTTTATTTTGTTAACATGAGGAAGATGCACTTATTCCCTTATTGTCCAAAACAGAAAATATAGTAGAAGGCTTATGGAAGAATCATTTTGATAGAAGAAAGAATAATAAAGGACAAGGTGTAGGTTTGATGCTTACTTCCCCTTCGAATGAAAGGTATTTTTCAGCTCTAAGTCTGTAATTTTCATGTACTTGTAATGTAGTTGAATATGAAGCATTAATTCATGGCCTACAATGGGCCAGAAAAGAGGAATCAACATGTTACAAGTTTATGGTGATTCTAAATTAGTTATAAATCAAGTTAAAAACTATAATGTTTGTAAGAATTCATTGCTGAAATCTTACAAGCATAGAGTTTCATATTTAATGGATGATTTTGAAGCTATTAATATACAATCAGTCCTAAGAGCTGAAAATAAACATGTAGATAGACTTGCAGTAGTTGGAGCTAGCTTTGAAGTGCTAGAACATATTGAAAATGAAAATACAACCACATATTAAGCTGATTATCAGACCTTCAATTCCTGATAATGAAGAAAACTAGAAAGTTTTTGAAGATGATGAACAAATATGCAGATTTTTGCAGCAAGAAGCTGAATTTTCTATAGTTAATCAAGAAAAATTGCAACACCAATATGGTGACTAGATTGTATATATGAAAATAAACAAATTTCCTCAAGGACTTTTCACTTTAGAGGACATTTTTAGCTATGATGATTAGCTTAGAAAGGACAAAGGAAATATCTCAACTCATGTAGATAATTACGAAGAGATCTTAGTTGATGATGAAAAGAAATTACACATTGGAAAGGTATGTTCCTTAGCTAAAAATAGTATTTTATCAATTTATGCAAAGAATTCAAAGATGTTTTTGCTTGGAAATACCAAGATCTAAGAGGATTTTATCCTATTATAGCTTAACATACCATAGAATTACAGCCAAATTCAAAACTAGTTAGACAGAAGAAAAGGCACATAAAATCCCAAGATTGAGCCATTAATGAGGAAAGAGTTGTATAAGTTGATTGAATCGGGTATTATCTTTCTAATCAAGCATTCAAGTTGGGTTTTCAATCTTGTGCTTATTCGTAAAAATAATGGTGAAATCGGTTGTGTGTGGATTTTAGAGATCTCAATAAAGCTTCATTAAAATATCATTATTCATTGCCCAACATGAATAAAATTTTAAGAAACAGCTTTTAGGTTCAAATAGGATTTCATTATTATATGTTTATAGTGGATATAATGATATTTTGGTACGTAATGAAGATATATATAAGATAGCCTTCACTAAAAGTGGGGGACTTGAGCTTATAAAGAATGTCTTTTGGACTTTATAATGCTAGTGCAACCTTTCGGTGTCAATGGACATGGATTTTCATAGCCTTTTGAATAAATTCATATTGGTTTCTTTAGATTATGTTACTATATTTTTAAAGAATTCATGATCATCTTATGCATTTAAGGTATACTTTTGAGCTTTGTAGGTAGTTTGGAAGTGTAGTGCCCACATTTTACACACACACAATGTCAACAAGAAAATACCAGATAAATTTTTTTTTACTTACATTGCTCACTACACACAATACAAAGCCACGAGGCTCCAAGTACGAAACTCGACTCACATAGACACAAGAGGACAACATAGGCATGTCGATGCCACACTTTTCCCAATGAACGAATACTAAAGAATGCCCCAACCACGGAAAAAAGACCCAAGGATAGGCGAACCCACATACATCATTTCTTTAATTGTATTTTAGTTACGATTAACACTCCAAGAACATTATTGTGCAAGGATAAATTTATCGTTTGTCCACCCGCAGATTCTTAAGTTAATACCGCGGTTAAATTATCGTTCACCCCTTTATAGTTGGTTTCTTATTCTTTACAAAATTTTCCATAACTTGCATACTTATTTGGCTTAGTTCAAATGCGTACAAAATACTTAATTATCTTGTTCTTATGTGAAGAATATTCTTCTCGAACATATATTCAATGTCTACCTTTTTACTCTTACAACCCATGTGAATGTGACTTGGTGTCCATATAGTGATATTAGGATTTAACGGAGATTTAAAACACGAGATAGATTTTTACCGAAAACATACCTCGATCACGGGTTAGTTATTTCTCTACCATAGTTATTCTAATTCAATGACTTGTGAAATTCCATTTTGTTTTATACATGTATTTTGTTTTCTCGAAGGTTGAACACACCAAGGCAATTCATATTCTTTGAAACAAAAGAGTATTTTTAAATCGAGATATAAGGTCTCCAAGAGAGGCATTATTCCGAACCTCAAATCCCATTTTTACTCTTATATGCTTTATTTTCTACGTCACGTTATGGCCTTATTATTAGCATTGTCTTGTAAAAGGAGATACGAAGTGTTTTTCCAACCTCTTGAAGACATAAATGATTAAGAGACTTGAAGCTACACACAAACCCTAAGTTAACTTCACCTAAGGGTCTACCCCTCAATTATATAAGAGATTTAAGTGAGAGGACATGTTTATGCTAAACCACCTTCACGAAAGGACCAAGGTGTTATGTTGAGAGAAACCAAGGTAACACATTTAGCCATGGAACTAAGGAGTTCATTAACAAGAGTTTAAGACTTAGAACAACTAAGTCACAACCTCCATCTATGACGTCTAGATCCAACAGTTTTTAACTCGATGAAGAAACCTTAATTTTTAAATCTATCTTCGGATGAAAAGGTAGTCCGCTAGGCTACGGAGGAGGAGTTAGCTCTACACACTCCATGAAAATTTTGATTATGTCACTCCTATCAGACGGGTTTAAGACAATGTCACTAAACATACTGACTAAGATGATAAGCCCATTCTTGAGCTCTGATTTGCCTAAATTAGGACATTCCATCGAGAGCAAAGATTAAGTTCATCCTACGGTTTTCAATTTCTTCTACGGTAAGGAGTATCGCACATGAAAAACAAGTTATGCTCCGATATTGAACAAGGGTAGAGTGTTTCGATTTAATTCTCTTTATTACATTTACAAAGTATGAAAGAACAAGATGACTCATTAAACATTTATTGAGCACTAAATATGCACTACAAGATATTACTTCAAATTCATTTACCTTATACAAATATCAAACCTTTTTACCAGGTGTACTATGAATCAAAATTGAACCTAAGATTAAATGCACATTTCCTAGATGTCCTTGAATCTAGCATCTCATACATAGCAACAAATTATCAAATATAACCTTCTGTAACATGAGACTACATTATACGTTTATCCATTTAATAATGAACTATATAAATTACAATGATAATTAATGCATTACACAACACCGTTACGCCATCATTCTTTCATCCTGCAAAAACCACGTGAGCAAGATATCAGTGATAATTTGCTGGCATGGCATCCACCCTAATCAATCATAATTATCATTTTTCAGTTTCCCATTTACATATGATAATAATTACAATTTTGCAATCGAAATAAAATGTTTAGAGACATGTATTCATTACATTTCATTTTACTTCTTTTTGTAACCTAGGAGAGAAAGAGAAGGGAAGAGAGAGAAAACACCATTTTGTCAAAAGTTCTATTTCACACAAAAAGCTACACTAAAGAGTTTTAAATAGTTATTTACATGTGTCGAATGTTCCCACGGTGGTTTGGCAACCCGACGAGGGTCCCACAGCTTTCTATTTTTAACTTTTCTTACTAGCTACAAAACGTTCAAAACGGGCTCGAAGGCTAAGAAACCGCTTTCAAAAGTTGTCGTCTGATGAGAACACATACCACGATTAAATTTATACATGTCCACTTATATACCAGGAATTCATAGCAACTGACGAATTTGGAAATAGCGAACGATTTTCGTTTGGCGGCTAGTTTTCCGGGGCCACTGATCGTAGTTGACCTAGTTGCAAATGAACAAAAATTAGCTCGAGGGCTCAGAACACCACGTCCAAAACTGACGTTTGATGAATGAGCACGCAACGAGAAACTTTATACAAGTTCCCCTATATAAGGAGAATTCATCAGATTCGGCGGGACTAAGAACTTGAAAACCATTTTCAAATGGTGACAAGTTTTCTAGAATGACAAGTCGAAATTGGTCCAGTTTGACCTCGTCAAACCGTGGACCGAGGCCTACAAAATGGCTTTGCCAAACTATCCAAAAAGTGATTTTCCTAAACCGAATGTTCCATGCAATTTTCTAGCATAAACACTAGAGGTTTGCGAAGACGGGAAATAATTTCTCTATTCAGGTTTCAAATGGCGGTTCAAAACAAAAGCCAACTTTCTAGATTTAACACTTTCTACTACTAAACCAAAGCATAACAGGGGCTCCTATAAGAGCGTCAAAAAGATCACATATGTTCATTTGGGGTCAATCCAGATGTCATGGTGACTCCTCACATAACAAGGTACACAAATGAAGCCTAACATCTCGTTTTCAGAGTTCCGAAGGGTACTTAATGAGTCTCCAAAAATGCAAAAATTAACTATTTAAAACAGGGAGAAGGTCAACATTATTACTAGGGAAGTCAATCTCGTCTTGTCGATAAAGCAATGTTGTAGCAAACCAGTTGGGTAGTAAGTTTTCTACATCACCTCAGAATGAGGGTGGAAGGTCATATTTTAATGCAAATGGTTTATTTTGACTTCGTGAGTTTCGACACGACATTTCATTATTTTTGGAACGAGTTGAAATAAACATTAACGGTATTAAAATCCTAATATTTTAAAATTCTATTAAGTTACAAAAGAGAACTAAAACATGAGAATTATGAGAGGTAAGGGAAGATGAACCATGCCTGGAAGTGAAGTCGGTTGACACCGCAGAAAATTCGGTTCAGCCTCTCCCTTACGCATTTTATCGAACAGATCATGAGCCTCCGTCATTTTACCATTTTTCCTTGTACCTAAATGGTCTCAACCATTGTGGGCATGGAACTAGAAAAACCCAAACCAACAGGGGGAGAAGAAATGGAGCCTAGTGTGTTGGAATGGTGAAAACTCCATTTCTAAAGGCAATGCAACTGCCAATTTCTTTGAGGCATTCTATCAAACAGTTCACACGCCTTTTCAACAAATCCATTTTGTGCATATCCTGTAATCATGGCACTCCATGAGACCACATTTCTTTGAGGCATTTTGTCGAACAATTCACATGCCTTGAATACACTTCCACATTTTTCATACATATCAACTATGACACTTGCAAGAACAAAATCCTACAAAAACCAGATTCTATTGTTCATACCCTATTCCAAAGCTCCCACGTTTTGCATGCTGGTCTACCAAACTGTTTAGAAGACAAACTCTTCTATCTTTTATGCTTTGACGGATGTGCATACCCTGTTTCAAATCTTCCATTTACTAGCAATTTGCTAGGAATGCACTGGCAAATGTAAACTCAACAAGTTGGAGACATGTTTGTTGCATGGTGAAACAGTGTGCCTGCCTTATGAGGGACCCACATCCTTCCACGCACAGCAGCAACATATTTCCATGAGGAGTTGTCTCATTTTTTTCATCTGGTCAAAAACTAACAACAATGCGTCCCCAACGCATTAGCAAACTACAACAGCTGAACAACATTCCTCTGTTTTTTTTTTCTTTGATAGGTGCCCACACAGGTGTTTGGCGCGCATGGTGGGAGGATGTTGGTGCAGTGGGGAGAGGCTAGGAGAAGGCCGCACAACCCTGGCACTCCATGAGGAGACATTTGGCGTTGGATTTGCTCTGCTTTACCACCCCCCGCCCCAAACTCGCCCATTCCAAAAGCAAAAAGACAAAAACCCTAACTGCAACATTTTAGAGATTTTTTGCCCTACCTCCATTTAGTTTTATTTTATTTTATATTAAATTATATATGTATTATTATTATTATTATTATTATTATTATTATATTGAATTAAGTGACTTAACAAGCTTATGCGTTTTCCCTATATTTGCTTATTTTGTCTATGACAAAGATTTATTTATTTTATTTTATATTTTTATTTAATTTTCCTTTTACAAATATATTTAATAATCTTCCTTTCATCTCGAGGCATTTGAAACCGGATGCAGGACAAGGACCGACCACAGCATCACAACAAGAGACCGTCTTCTTTGCGCGGACCGAGGCGACCAATCCAAACAATAAAATCGCTAATCAAAATAATAATATTACTATTATTTTTATTACTATTATTATTACAACTTAATAATACTTTATTAATCGTATTAACAAGGACCAACATTTAAGCTTGACCAAAACAATAATAGTAAGAATCGACAATTCGAAAGAATAATTATTATTATGTAGGTGTTCCCTCTAGTTGGTCACGCCCCAATAACCTCAAGACATCATTCAAACCACTTGTCGAATTCGAAAAGAGATTTTTCCTTAACAGGGTAATCGATAAGGCAAAGCCAACAAGGGTCGCAGAGCACAACAACGTTAAATGCTTAAGAACATGATCATCTAAGAAGACAAGGAAGAATGAGGAATGGGGCATTATAGGAAGCTCATTGAATCCTAAAATTCCATTTTTTTAGTGTATGAAGGTAAATTACTTAGATATAATGTTTCTAAAGAGGGATTAGCTATTGATCCTTTCATAATTGATGCAATAATACGGATTGTCCCTTCCTCATCATAAGAAATCATTACAATTTTTTTCTTGGAAAAATCAACTTTGTCAAAATATTTGTTCCATATTTTGCGGATTGTTAAGCCAATACAATGCAATGTTGAAGAAGCAAAAAGCGTCTCTTGGACCAACAAAGGAAGAAAAGGATTTGAATACATTAAGTGTGTTATTTCACAAGATCCTACGTTGGCAAATCCCAACTTTGAAAAAGACTTCATGATGTATATACTTACAGGAGTTGAAACCATTTCAGCCATATTAACCCAAGTAATGATGAAAATATGAAATAGCTCATTTGCTTTATTTGGGTAAAATTTACATGACTACGAGACAAGGTACACTTTTCTTTTAAAAAATTACTTGTAGTAGTTAGATGTTGGAAGAACTTCAAGTACATTTTTTCCAATAATAAGATACTTGTTTTAGTCTCTCATCTAAGTGTTAAAGTGTTCCTGTTGAACAAGAAACTAAATGAGAAGAGAGAAGGTTGGATTAAGAAATTTATAGAGTATGGTGTTGACATCTCAAGTGTTGCAAAAATAGTATGAGGAAAAGGATTATGTGAAAATATGATTACACGATATGGGAAAACAAAGATGTTGAAGACTCATTATAGCCATTACAACAGATGTTACTGGTTTCATATCAACCAATCGAATTTTATTACAACACAAAATCAACAACCAAAACTCAATTTGGAGGTTCCAGGATCAAGTTGGATGACTAATTTGATCGATTACTTGTAGCATGGTATCTATCCGGAAGGTATTGATAAAAGAAATGAAGATATTTCAGGTTACGAGGATGTGTCTTATGTTTTTATTGATGGTTTGTTGTTGAAAAGGATATCAATGGAGTTTTGTTGTGTTGTGTTGATTATGATACGGTGCAGCAATTACTATGTGAGTTTCATGAAGGACCCTGTAGGAGGTCACTTTTCAAAGCATGTACTACAGCTCTTAAGATCATGAAAGTTGGTTATTGTTGGCCTAGCATATTCAAGGATTGTTTCGAATGGATTAAAAAGTGTAAGAAGTGTGTTTTCTTTGTTAGAAAAGAACATTTAGCTTCACTACCCTTGCAGCCTATTTCAATGGATCATTCATTCATGCAATGGGGTCTTGACTTCATTGGCATGATAAATCCTCCTTCATCACAAGGACATAATTGGATATTGAATGCCACAATTTGTTTCACTTATTGGATGAAGCGGTAGCCTTGAAAGAAGCTAATGAGACTTCAATCTTATCATTTTATGAAGGTATAGTTCTGATTTAGTGTTCCAACTACTATCATTTAATATAATTCCTTAGCTTTCCTTAAAGAAAATGTGATAGATTAACTTTATCAAGCATGGATTTTATCTAAGTACTTCATTTAATTATTACCCTCAAGGTAATGGATTAGGTGAAAGTACTAATAAAAATGTATTAAAGATCATCAAAAGAACACTCAGGAAAACCAAAGAGCTTGGTATCTCGATGTTGAATTCAGCACTTTGGGCTAATAGAGTGACTCCTAAAATATCAATTGGCAATTAAGCTCAGTAAAATATTTTTTATGTTCGTGAGGGCACAAATGCCTATTTCAATTGAGTTGCACGCATTAGATTAACTACATCGGATGGAGTTACTTAAGAATGCACCAATGTGTGTTCATTATGCGAATCGATGGAATTGCAAGAGCTAAGAGATCAAGCTCACTTGAACATGGAAAAGAATCAAAACACATCAATATCATGTTTGATAAAAGGGCTAAGTTCATAATCTTTAATGAAGGAGAAATTGTGCTAAAATGGGATGTTGATCGTGCAAATTCGAGAAACCACACAAAGTTTGATATAATGCAGGATTTGGTCCTTACATGATTTCATCTTGCAAAGAGCATAATTCATTTCAGCTTTCAAGAGTTTGAATGGAGAGGAACTTCAAATTCTTGTGAATGGTATGTTTCTCAAACACTGCTTATTGAAAATCTTACAAAAGATCTTTGGTTAGAGTAGGTTAGATTAATATTTCCCTTGAATAAAGTGTATTTCATGCACGCTTGTAATTTTTTTCAATTGATAAGTGCATTCATGCACGTGATTTGGTTTACCCAATCCTTTCCCATCTTTAGTTTTGTTTTCAGAAGATCAATTTTTCGAAAAGGATAGATTTTGGTTAAATTTTTTTGACTCCATGCCCAAAGTGGACAAGAGTAAGGCCTTTGGTCTTAAATATGACACAAAGCTTTCCCCTTGAGATCGCTGAAAATATTGACATTTTTTTCACTTGTGCAAAATGGGAAACTCAAAACTTAGTTTCAGATGGAAGGCATTGATGTGGTGGACCTAACTAAGGGGATAACATATAGCTTCTAAAATATTATAAGTTGTAGTAAGTGGATCAACAAAGAAAAATTCAGCTATGTGTGTTGTTATAGAATGCAACACCTCACGTATGTTGTCATTCCATGTTCACCTTCATCAAATTTGCACAAAAGCTTCAAAGACCTAAAGTACAGCCTTGTTAAAGGTGGAAACAGCTGCAGACCTGAGGATTTGGACTCCAAAAAAGTAAACATAGTTATTTTTTGCATGGCTAATAAATGCTTTGAAGAAAACTCTAATGTCGAGAGGAATTTATATCTGTTTAAATGAAGTGTGAACATGAACTAATCAAATCAGTGATGATTTGATTTATTGCTACAAGATCATGAAAACTGAGTCAGAGTATTAGGGATGATTATGCCTTCATTTAAGGGAGTCTTCCATGCAAATCTCTGAAAATGTGCCTCATAAGGTCAGGTATGAGCTTGGTCATAAATTTTTCAAAGAAAGTAAATCAAATACGTTAGAATCAAAGATACCCTTGAGTGTCACAGGTATGAATAGTTCTAATCCACGAGGCACCAGTCATAGTGTAAGAAGCCTTCAAAGCATATCATGAGGAGAAATCAAGTAGAAATTGTACATCTATAGTCAAGATGCATGATATCAGAGTATTGTAGCTAAAGAAACATGTTGATTACATGAATGTGAAGATAATTTTGACTCATATAGGCAAGGGTGTTGGCTTCTTGAATTCTAGATAAGCCTAAGGTCTTATTGAGAAGGTACATGGTTCCATGGAGATGATTTAGCCTTGACTTGTTGGTGATAACCTTGATGATGGTTTGGTAAGATGAGGAAAGCTACGAGTCTCACAATGACCGCAAAGGTGTTGCTCATGGCATGATTGTGCTCTAAGTGATAAGGAGTACATGTTTGTCCTTGCAAGGGTGTAAAATGGTGTCTCTTCATGGCTCATAAGATGGTTTTATGGAGGTCTCTAAGCTATATGATATATGATTCCAGGGTGATAAAATTGATGATTTGAGCATGACATAGACTAAGAAGAGTTTGTAAAACATCATTGAAGTCCTAATATGAGGAATATCAACTCATGGGAGCCCTTTATAGGTCCAAAGGATCATCAAATGCTAAAGGAATCAAAGTGAAGACAACTAAATTCAAGGGGGAGCTTCTTGGTAAAATCTAAAGGATCATCAGATGTTAAAGGAGTCAAAGTGAAGACAATTCAATCCAAGGGGGAGCTTCTTGGTCAAGTAAGTCATTGTTTCCATTATGAATTGTCCTTGGTTGTCATTATTTCATGTCAATTCAATGCATGCCTTTGTCATAGATGTCAAAGGGGATAAGTGTGACAAGAAACATGTAAATGAGGGAAATCATATTATTTTCATCATATTTTTTAAGACAGTTTCCATCAATGACAAAGGGGGAGTTTGTTGGAAGAGTGTGTCAGTTGTGTTGTCATTGATGTCAAGTGGTCTAGGTGAACTAGGTATGTTGGCTAGGTGATCTAGGAATGTTGGCTAGGTGATCTAGGCGTCTCCAAGGTGGTATGAAGGTCAAACAAGTCCACTTGGTCTAGTCAAGTTAAGTCATTCCATGCTGAGTCAATTGATGCCTTCTAGGTGCATGTGAGTCATGTAAGTCTCTATGATGCAAAGTGAAGAAATGAATTTCTAGGATCATGTGTATAATAGGTGAATGAACTCATATTGAGACTCATGAAGTCAAGAAACATAATTGCAGCAAAATGTTATATCTAGCCAAAACTACTCCTTGTGAACTCGGTTTTCTCGACATGCAAATGAGATAGGTTAGACAATTTCAAAGCTATTAATTTCAAAAAAATCATGAGAAATGATGGAGGAAGGTGTCTTGGTGCTTCATGTAAAATTTCAAGTCAATTTTAGGTCATTTGAGCAAGTTATGTGAGTTTTTACAAAACAAGCCTATTGAAAAGCTCATTTTGAGCTACCTGGCTTCTTAGCGGTCAAGCAAAAATATAGAGAATCCTTCAAATAAATAATATGAGTAAATTTTAGGAGTAAATTTTCCTATAAATCATGTGTAAAAATAATTTTCTCAAAAGGAGGTGTAGTTGAAAAGATATGAGCATTTTAGTGGAGAAATTTTTCTCTCTCCTAGACTGTGTTTGAATGGAAAGGAGAAAAAGGTAAATCTTGATTTCAAATGGCTAGTTTGAGCCTTGGAAATCATTATTGGAGATGTTTTGATTTTTTTACATATTTCTTGGGTCATATTTTGGTGTTTAAGTCTCCAATCCCTGCCAGTGCCTCGAATGACCTCTCTTCTCAAAGGACAACTTTTATGAGTTTGTCTATTTTGCTCTTCAAAAGGAGTCTTCAAGCTTATACAAGAACCTATGGCATGATGGATATTGGTATGTGTTTATTATCTTCCCTAAATGGTGTTCGAAGAATATTTCAATGGGTCAACTTGCATTCTCCATCACATGTAGTGATTTCACAACTGAAGTCAAATATCATACAATTGTCATAAAGGAGAGCTTAAGAAATCATTCATGATACAATAACACTGAATTATTCTCAATGTGATAAGAATGAAAGAAGAGTATTTCTCAATGTTGGGTATCCACAGGTTGTTTAAAGGATCTGATTTTCTCCTTCCTTGCTCCATAATAAAGATGTTTTCAAGCAAAATTCAAGATGTTCTTGACTCAAATTTGTTGGAGATAAAGACAATATTTTCCTCATGCCCACAGAAACTCAGAGTTTCAAATTTCATAATATTTTATGTAAGAAATTGTATTTTTTCCCTTCTCGGGTTTGTAATTGGTATGTTCCTTGATTTAGGGTTTTTGATCAAAATTTTTGCTCGTTTCTTTGAAAATAGCCAACGAAAAATCACCAATTTCAAACAAGATCTTTGTAAAGGCATTTACAAATAATTGCTAAAGGAATGAAGGTGTTTGGTTTGGTATCAAAGAATTTCTCTTTGATTATGTGTTGCAAAACCATATGCAGGTGGTAAAATGATTTATCGGCATTCCTCTTTGAAATTTTTGAAGTCTAAGTCAATTTTCTTATGGATCATGATGTTGAAAGGACGTGGTTGGGTAACAAGATAGGTTAAAAGTTTGAACAAACTTCAAAGAGTGAAATCTTGAGGAAAACTTATATTTCCATTACGCTCGAGGTTCTACATTGCGGGTTGTGTGCACTTGATAGTTCTCTTGGAACATTTACTGTGGCTCTTGTTATTTGCACACCCTTATGTTCCCCTTTCTTGCACTTGACATATTTTCCTTCGCCCTTCTTATTTTTGTCCCATTTTCCCTTGTTCTCAATCTATGCATATTCACCTTCTTCCCAGCAGTTCATGCACCCTTCACGCGTACTTCATACTTGCTTCCAAAAAATTAACTAGTCCATGGCATTCTTGTGCGTCCCTTCTTTGTTCTTTGTACATTACTTTGTAATGATTGCACCTCTTCCATATGTACCTCATGCAAGTATTCCTCTCACGCACATTACCCTTGTGTAACTTTTTCTCTGTTTTCCTTCCATGCCTTCCTCTTTCATTGCACATCTTCGTACCTTCTTTTGCACCCTTCTATGTCGTGTTGTATATGTCAAACATTGAGTGAGCTACACACAACCAATCAAAGTGTGCTAACTAGGCTCCAAATTCATGCAACAAACCAAAGTGTGACACATGGCGAAACAACAAAAAAATACACATTTGGCTGATATTTTCAATCAATCCGTGCACGCAACATGTCATTACGTGTCGAGGCGACCTCTAGAATTACGATAGACATAACTTTTGTTGCAGAGGCTCTAACACACGTGCCCCAGGTCCCATTTGAGAGTCTTAATGTGGGCTACGGTGTAGGATATTCAAATTTGAATGTTGACAGGGTTAGTTAGGTAAGAAGTAGAAAACACACTTTCATTCATTAATGCAAACTCAACCACCATATTTTATCATATCTTGTCTCTTATTTTTCTCTCATCAATTTATCTATAAATGTAAGAGCATGGATCATTATAAAGGGTTAGACATTTTGGATCCTCTAGTGTTTGCTAAGGATTTTGTATCTTTGTATTTTGAGTTGCAGGCCTCTAGATCTGGTTCTTGCATGTGGACATCGGCCTCATACACCATTGTAATAGATGTACATATCTAGAAGTAATAGAAGCATCATTTTATGGCTATTATTTTCCTTTACGTGTTTGTTTTCTTCTTTCTCATCTTTCCCTTATGTTGTGTGCTTGTTGTGTTACTCTCACATCCCTTGCAACTCCATTTTTTTATTGTGCCTCATGTAATCAATTGTGTGACTACATTTTGGTTTGTGTTACACATGCCTAGCCTCTCTTCATGCATTCCCTTTCACTTCCACTCAAAATAGATCGTGTTCATCCCACTTTTTCTGGTGCTATTTCCTTCCTTAGATTAGTTTTCCATTTTTCATGTTCTCCTTCTATCCCTGGTCCTTGGCATCATTAACTTAGGTTTTCCTTTTAGCATTAGGAATAGAACTTGTAGTAGAAATAGGTAGAGGAACCGACCTTCTCCGGAGGTCTGTCTCAAGCGCACAAGGTCCCACAACTTGGAGATAGTCCCATTGTTTCCTCAACGAATCAGTTCAACCTGATATGAGATGGGTGAAAGTTTGAGCTCAACAATAATTTAAATTTATGATCTAATGCATAACATCATTGTCATGATGTCTATTAATATGATATAAGTTACAAATTGGACAACCCTTCTCATGTTAAAGCATATGTGGAGAGAGATGATCATTACATGGTAATTGAATCAACCTTTTGTTAAGTAGTGTAAGTAAAATGTCACAGGGGCCTATCACAAGCCTTATCAAAATAGACACAATTTTGTTTAGGAGAAGGTGGTCATCATACTTGTTGATTAAGATTAGGATGATAAAAAATTATTACCACGATGTAAAACATTCACTTAATTATTATTGTGTGGAGGATTCTAAGGTGTGTTTGTACACACCCAAATTTGCACTGCAGTGTTACATTGTCGGAAGAGGTAAAATCCCAAATGATGATAAAATATAAATTCCAATGATGTTCAAGTCCAAATCCTCATTTGCAATATGTTCTTGAATCTTACTTGTCCTTTCATGATTTTCCGCTTTCCTTAAATCATTTGGCAAGCTTTTCCTTAGTTTTCTCACCTTAAGTTCTGAAGCGCACTAACGGTTATGTAACCACTCTAACGGTTGCATAACCACCGGTCTACGCATACACGGAGGTTCCGTGCACATTTAATCGATCCTTTTCTAGAATTTTCTAGACGCGTGTTGCTTTCTTCAAACTCATTAGCCTCACATGTTTCTTGACCAAATCTCAGGTTGTTCTGAGAGATTGTTAGATGCATTTGAACTTCTCCTTCCCTACTTGCTATTATTAGTAAGTTAACTGCCCCTTCTTTGAGTGATGTGGCACCTCTTGGCTACAAATTTGGTTGGACTACTTCTTTTCCAAGTTTCTATAAAAACCAAGCTTCTTCCCGAAGCATTGGTTGGAGTCTTTTGTTTTGGAATTGTATCATTATGAGGAATGAATGGTGTTCACATTATTAATATGTGCAATTATATTATCAATGATAATATAATTATATATGTGTGATGTAATTGTATAATTACTCACGATAAATGAGTAATTAGTTTGTAAGGTTGTTGATATATTGTTATAACAATTATATAACAATATATCAATATGGGTTTATTGTTCTACTCACTTCCTATTTTCTAGGAAGTTGTTTACCTACCTTTATGGCTATATAATAGCCACTTGTATCTGAATATCATATAGAAAATATAATATTGTTTTGTATTACATCCACTGTGCAATTCTGTACCAAATTCAATATTTGGTATCAGAGCGATCTGATCCAGTATGTTAATGGAGTAACGATTGCAAAGGGGGCAGTGGTATTTTGCTTTGTCCCGGTAATGAGAGAATTAAGTGAAAAATTCATGTAGATTAGTTTTCTAGAAGCAAACTATTATAGATTGTAGGATATTTTTATACGCAGCAGTTTCTTTGTAGCATGGATCTGTGGGAATACCTCTATGAAATGCACTCCTGATGGCATCGACATAGATCTCTCAGGCCTGTCAAATCTAGGAGGATTTTTCTAGACTATCAACCGTGGTTTGAAGTTTGAGCGTCCATGAATGATTCCATGGAATGTTTTCTAATGTCCACGTCATTATTGTCGTCTGACTGTTTTCTTTCATAGATCAGTTTCAACGGATCGACCTCTAAATGCAGCATCAAATGTTGATGAATAGACTTGGTTCAACAAAAAGTTAAAACGCGGCATGCAGTATCAGACATCCTGTATGGTTCGACCACTTTCCAAGTTAATCAGTCAACTCCCACGGTGCATTCATCCTGACGGTTTCTGTTCCAAATTCTCTCCTGTACACGGATTTCGTGGAGCACCTCTAAAACTGCACTCCCAACACTGAAATCACTGGAGAAAGCTTCTTCAATGTGCCCTCCAAACTTGCCGTTTGTTCCCTCTGCTTTTTCTAACGTCTTTTATCACGCATCTGGTTCGTGGATCTCGACCGCATCGATTACACAAGATCAGAGTCTTCGCTTGCACCTTGTGGTCTGATCTGCTGAGTTGTCGCATTCAGATCTTCACACATGCAGTCTTTTCATGCACTGATTATCATCTTTGTGAGTCAGGTCGATATTCTATCTATTGTTTTAATTTGTGTATCTATTGCCTTAGTCTTAAAGTATCTTGGGTCGATATTCCAAGTTTGTAACCTATGGTGTTTCATTAGTTTTCTATTTCTAAAGGTTTTATACAAAGTTTAGTTGTGTCTCAAAACTAAAATGTTATGTTGAGTCGGCCTACATTTATCATAAAAAGAGTTTGTGTATTATTCTTATCAATAGTGCCACTTCATACAATCCAATATTTAATTGGATTTTTTTTAGGTGTGTCATTATTTGTATTGTCTCGTGAGTGTCTAGTCATATAGTAGTGTCAAAGTGTCATAAAGTCATCTTTTGTTATGTAGTCCTTGATGTTTTGTCAAAGTCATGTCAAATAGGTGATTTTAGGTGGTGTCAAGAGTCAATGACAAAATTATTGGAAAATAAAAAAATTTGCCTCACAGACGCATTTTCGGTGGAATCCGACGTCTGATTGTAGTATATAATTTTGAGCCCCATGATCACATTCGGCTGAGTTAGCAGCAGATCAATCGGAGGATGGAGGCACAGGAGGATGGAGGACAAGCAGCGTCCTCTCGTCAGTCCAACGACGGGGCCGCATACTGATCTGGTGACATGTGTGCAGTGTGGTTTTTCATTTTCAGTGTTCTTGTTTTGCAGAGTGATGGTTTTCTGAATAAACCCTTTTCAGAACTTTTTGGAGGAGTCATGTTTTCAGAATACTCATTTTTGGGGAGCAGGAGAAGATTTCGAGGTAGACTCAAGGGATGGTTATCCAGCTAGTGTGAAGCTTGTGGATCTTGGAGATTCAGAATTCGGGCGCCCAGAGAGGAAGGGAAAGTCCCACAGGAACCTAAAGAGGAAGGGAGCATTCCTGCATAATTCAGCTTGACACTACGCCTTTACGAGGGTAAAGAGATAATCTATGGAGTCTGTACCTGGTCTAAGAAGTGCTTTCAGGAGGTGGTTCAATTTCTGTGAATATGGTTCTTCTTCGTGTTCACATTAAGGGGGTGAATATTGGGATTTAATAATGTTCACACCAAGGGGGTGAATGTTAGGAATGAATGGTGTTCACATTATTAATATGTGCAATTATATTATCAATGATAATATAATTATATATGTGTGATGTAATTGTATAATTACTCACGATAAATGAGTAATTAGTTTGTAAGGTTGTTGATATATTGTTATAACAATTATATAACAATATATCAATACGGGTTTATTGTTCTACTCACTTCCTATTTTCTAGGAAGTTGTTTACCTACCTTTATGGCTATATAATAGCCACTTGTATCTGAATATCATATAGAAAATATAATATTGTTTTGTATTACATCCACTGTGCAATTCTGTACCAAATTCAATAGGGTAATCTAATATCCTTTACGGGAACTAATGGAATCTTCTCATTAAGGGCAACGAAAGCGTCTCTAGTCTAAGTGGGTGTAATGGAGCGGTCAAGAAGAATACACACACGTAAAAGTGGATCAATGTCTGTGTGGGAAACTCTCTCAACGTGTTGTGGGATCCATGGAAAATGATCTGCAAGAGCCTCATAAAAGTCCCAGGACAAGGTAATGGAAATAAACGAGCGAGGTTGCGAACCGTAAGATCTATGGGTGGTTAGTTGGTTCGATCCCGAGAATGTGAAAGCTCTATAAGCATCTTTGTTCAGAATATTCAGTTGTCTAACAATATCTGGTGGGTGTGGGGATGTTCTAAAGACTAGGAATGTAATCCAGTTTCTATGTCTATGAGTTCTTTGGGCCTGTTTGGTTAGGGGACCCTTGTATCACAACCATAAACTCTCTTATTGTAATCCAGGAATGGTCATATGGAGCAGAGATAGCTATGACAGATGGGTAGAAATGAACAACAAGTGAAGGCAACCTATAACCAGGATGATTTGCCAAAAAATCGTAAGCTCTATCCTCTTGATGTTTAAAGCTCTTAATTGGTCAATGATAGTAGGAAAGTCATAAGTAGTTCGGAAGATATGAATCAAAAGACCTTGGTAAATTTAATAATGTTGTGTGATTTTGGTTGTGGCACTACGAGCTCAAAGTCTAATTTAAACTAATGTTTTTGTATTTTATGGCTTTCTGGAAAATAACATATGCAATAGAAGAAATGAAGAAATTGCTTCTACAATTTAATTAACAAATCCTAAACAAATAAATAGTCGGATGTAACTATTTATCTATGCAACAATATATCTAATCTATCCTAATAAAATAAAATATTTTCCAAATGTAATTATGGATGTGAATCCTTTGTTTACCTCAGAGGCACGAGAAGAAATCAAAGCTTCTCAGAAGCTTTTCTTCCCTATAACTTCCCCAGAAAAAAGTAAAGAAGGATTCAATGGAGGTTTTACAAATGAAAAGATATTGCAGTTGATTCTAAATTAATGCAGAATCTTTCCTCTGAGAAACTTCCCTTGCAAACCCACAGGGATAGGCAGGGAAGTAATCTATCACAAAATCTTTTCAAAGAAATGGAAGCTATAATATTGATCTATCTATTTGCAATTGAAATGGAAATGATTTTACTCTAGTAAAATAAATGTGCGTACAGATTCAAAATAAAGAATTGAAGAAATAAGGAAATCTCAATAGCAACCCCAACCTGGAAATTTGTAGTGCTTGAGGCAAATCCAGTTGTGGTTTCACTTTGTGTCCCCTCAGTTATCTTTTCCAATCTTCAATGTTCACATGAGTCCAGGAAGCTAGGAATGTAAGAAGAAAAAAGAAGAAGGTGTTGGAGAAATGGTGGCTTGCAAGTGGTCTAGTAGCAATGCAGGTAGAGAAGAACAACACAAGAGAACAAGTGCTTGGTTGTGTAGTCTCTAGCAAGATTTCAACAACATAACAATACAATTCACAATAAAATTCTCTAGCCATTTTCTTTAGAAGAAGCATTGGTTTTATAGAACATAGGTTGGGAAATGGTCTAAGCCATTTGGCAGTAATGGGATGCCACATCACAACAAGGAGGGGTAGTTTAACTCTCAATCAACAATTAGAAGTGGAAGAGGAGGTTGATACAAATCAATCAAGCTTAAAATCAGCCAAATTGACTAAGAAACATGTGCTAAAAGAACTGAACTTAAGAGTTAACATTTAACACGTGTCCAAATCATGCCTAGGAAGTCTCGGTCAATTCACATGGAACCACCACCTGATCATAGCAGGTGGCGGTTATGTGAACCACCACCCAGTAGGGTGGTGGTTGTTGCAAACCTAAGTAGACGGTTTAAAACCACCACCAAAGCTATAAGAAAGGCAAGGCGGCGATTGTAACTAAAGGCCAAAACTAAGGAAAAACACTGCGAAAAGCTAAAAAAAAGTAGGAAATGGCTAAGTAAGGTTTTCTAAGCTACAAATATAAACTGCAAAGAGGAAAAGGGGCTCGAACACCTTTGGAAAAGACATGAATCATCATTGGGGACTTTTGAACCATTTTCCGACAATGTAGCACATGTAAATTTGGGTGCGTACATATTTCCCCTCGAAGAAGTGTTTTAGCCATGAAGAGGCATAAAACGTAGAGTCAGTATGGCATTCCCAAAATGGGGAGTTAGAAGTTATACCTACACGCCCATGTGTGCCAAAGTGAATGTCATCCAAGCTCCACTACCTGTAAAATGCAAACAAGACTCAAGTGCAGATAGATATGAAATTGAAAAAACATACTAAAACTAAAATGACAAGAGGACTTACCATATCCATGGGGATAGAAGTATACCTACTGCTATGCAACTCTCTACCCCTAAAACACACACACTCAAAAAGTTAAAACAAGCCATATATATATATATATATATATATATATATATACATCATTTTCAAATTCATTTGTACTTGCCCTCATAGAGAATTTGGAGCTCTAGACTACCTGTGACCATTTTGAGCGAGGATATAGTCAAATCAAAGAGCACGTGATGTCATGATCATGGCCCCATGAGTGAGAGATCCAGCGGCTAAGAGAAAGGTTAGTATTTTGCATTTGTTTATTTTAAACCTAAAATGTGAAAAATTGAAAAATCTACACCTAGGGGGTTATTTTTGCAAATATTTTAGTTAAAATGTTCCCTAGGGGGTTGCTAAGGGGGTTTGTCTTTTATTTTGTCTAAAATGATCAATTTTTTGTATTTTTTTTTTGAGTTTTTGGGTCATGGGGGATGGCTTGTCCATTTTGGACATGACCACCGCCCCGCAAGGGGGTGGTTATGCAAACCACCACTACATAGGGGCGGTGTGCACAACTGTACCACCAATGGAATTACATACCACCACTGCACAGGGCGGTGGTTTGCGTAATTGTTGAGGCAAAAGCTTGTTTTGACTAACTTAGACTATTTTTTTGGATTTTAAGTTGTTTTGTATTGTTTTTTGATGAGCTTATGTGTTGAATCATGTTGCTAACTTGCTCTTTTTCTTGTTTTGGTGAAGTAGAAGGATTCCTATGTTTGGTGGAGCTGGGCTAGAGAGTGTGAGTGGCTTCCGGGGATTATTGATTAGTTGTCCTAGGAAGAGAGGGACTTGTTACATAGAGCTGGCATATGGAGGATTTCACAGATGATGTTAATAGCGCCCTGGCATCATTTACTATGTGACTTACTAAGCTATTGGGATGCCGACCGAAACACTTTCTAGTTTCTTGGTTAGGGGAGAGTGGACCATCACTCTCGAGGATGTTCACAGGATTTTGGGTGTTCTGTGACCGGAAGGTGATTGACATTAGACAGTGCAGGATTGTGGGATCAGACCACCCTTATCTAGGAGTTGGGAAACATACATGGGAGATGATGGGGCACCCAATACGGGCACCAAACGTAGGGGCATGTGGTTACTTTATGTTTCCTCCACCCTATCCCCACCCTACAAGGCCATCATTATTATTTTGGCTTCACGTTTTGGTGGGAGACAAGGGTGGGGACAAGCTCTTGTATTGTTGGGCTCCCATTATTCAAGCTATTGAGTAGTATGGGAGGATCTATGCTTGGGGTGTGGACATTCTTGGAGCCACATATCATGACTTATACCACATTTGTTAGGCTACAGGGGAAGTCCCTGAGCCACCCTACTTTGGTTATGAGTTGGGTCTATGAGAGGATCATCCCCTACCAGAGGGGAGTTGAGATATCAGATCCGGGGGCTATCGAGCCACGAGGTGGACAAGTCATGGCCCCTCTCAGAGGGGTGCATCAACCTTGTTGCTACATTGACCACAAATGACTTCATTGCGAGGCCATACTAGGATATGATTGGGTTATGGGGTGATGATGGGACTATATTGATTGCTTGTGGTAGTGACATGTTAGTAGACATGATAGCTAGGGTGGAGGTCCACCCTATTGATAGAGTCCCTCAGTATTTTGGATTCCATATGATGATGCACTTCTTGTTTCCCATTGTTTACCATGGCATCAGAGAGGCTCGGAGGCCCTAAGGGCTGCATGGTTGGACAATTGTTACACCCTAGGGTACCTATCACTACGAAGGTTATCCCGTTCCCGAATACCAGTAGCCCTCCTCCTCCAGATTGAGGCCACACTCACTCACAGTGGGGAGGAGGAGGAGGAGGAGGCCCACACAGCTATAGAGAGATAGAGAGAGGAGGGTGAGACCGGTGAGGAGATGGGTGAGGAGGTTGGAGAGGAGGGCATGATGAGGAGGAGGATAGTGATATGAAGTGGTGGGGGCTTATAGGAGATCTCTCTATTACAGAGAGAGAGAGGAGGAGGAGGAGAGAGAGGAGACTCTTTGTTTCTGAGGAGCCACTTTCTCATGAGGGGTGGTGATGAGTAGTCTATGATGGGCCAACATGTCACCTCAGGAGAGGGTGAGGCTCAACAGGTGCTGCAATGGCTCCACCACCACTAGCTACACCAGTTGACCCTTCCTAGATGCCAGGAGATCCAGTATGTAGATACTCTTCTCTCTGACTCTATTACTTAGAATTGTTAGTGAATTACACATTGTGTTTATTTTTTTGATTTTTAATAGTTTTCTAACTCACCATTGTTTTCTTTTTACTTTTGCAGCCACTGTTGATGGATGGATGAGACTTTATTCACCGAATCTTGGTCGATACATTGCTCATCCCCATGGGAAGACCAGAGAGGAGCTTCTTGTAGACATGGGGCCATTATGGGCTAGCCATCACACGATGTTTTTGCACCTGGTTTGGTGAGCCACGCAGAGATGCTTTCAAGATGAGGACCAGAGCTTTCACACATTCGGTTAGCCCTAGAGATGGAGAGAGGCGGAGCCACTCTCATGCGAGGAGGCCACTGACTGACTACTAGTGATCCTCACCTGGTGGTCACTCTCATCATCATTTAGTGCATGGAGGCTCACATTCACACCATAGGAGCCACAACAAGAGTCCTAGCCATGCACCTTCTTCTCAGGGGTCCCATAGGGAGGGATAGGCCATAGGCCTTTATTACTTTGATGTCATTTTGTGAGACATATATATGATTTTTTTTTTTTTTTTTTATTTTGTGCTCATTGAAGAGTTTTGACCACACCTAGAGTGTGATGACATTGTATACAAACTTGACTTATTATGGATATATATATATATATACTTCTTTTTGTTTTAGTCATTCTTGCGTAAGAGTTGACTCATTGATGGTTTATTTCACTTGTGTACTCTTAGATGCTCAAAATTTCCAATGTTTTATATGCTTTTTGGATGCATGCTATGGATGATGATATGCTAACAAATGATTTATTTTTTTGTTTTTTTTATATGATGCTTTATGCAAACACAATGTAATGTCAAACTTTGGTTTTTCAAGCAATATTTGATACTTCTTGTTTTGTTGGCAAAATGTGATGAATGTAATATGATAAGAAATGAACCCACTCCACCTCTAACTCCACGCAACTAGTAAGATGTGAGGGCTCAACACCAAGAGCTAGAAGGGATGTGAGTTGTATGATTTTGATGAATGGAAGTGATGAGAGAAAGACAAGATTTTGACAAAAATCCAATTAGGAACCTACAACCTAACTCTACACACAATTTACTACACAGTCTAGAATGTGATTTTCTTGCAAGTTTATCTAGACTTAGACCCATAGATGGCCTCTTGATTGAAAAATATAGTTTTAAGGTTTTAACTCTTTTGGAACATACACATCTAATTCACTTTTTTGGGATTTAAGATTTCAAAGCACTTTTTATTGAATGAATTGCTTATAACTTACTAACTTATTTGAAGAGACCCCCTATACCTTGCCCCATGCTACTAGTAAGAAGCATGGGCTCATCACCAGACAAGGATATAGGTGAGTAAGGGCACTTCCCTCCTTTCCCAATCTCATGTCACTAGTAAGAAGCATGGGCTCATCACCAAAGATTGGTGGGGTCAAGGAAGTGTAGTTTTATTTGTAAATGAAATTTTTTGCATTTATTTGATTTGACTTATATCATTTTTTTTTTTTTTAACTTTGAGTTTGTGTTGTGCTTTTGGGAGGGAGAACTTTCCCTAGCCTCAACCCCACACAACTAGTAAGATGTGAGGGCTCAACACCAAAGGCTGAGATAGGTGAACAAGCGATCCGGGTAAAATGTTTAGAATGCTTTTGTTACCAAAAGGTTTTTGGAGAGATGTGACATCAAGAAGCTTCTAGAATAGACTATGGGAAAAGACACCTAAGTTGGAAGAAAACTATGAGTAGAACCAAGTATGCAGGCCTTGGTAGGATTAATGTCAAAATTTTGTCTTAACTTGTTGAACTGATGAAATGATTAGAAATGTTGATGATAATATTGGTGGATATTTGAAGAAATGTGATTGAATGTTTTGCCAATGTTTAGAAGTTTTTGAAAGTTTCTTGAAAGATAAGTTCTTTGATTACAAATTTACAAAATGATCTAGCATAGATGAAAATGCAGTATGGATGCAATAATGTACATGTGGAAATGTAGATGGATCATGCGTAGTAACATTTCAAGTGAAGTGAGTTGATGGATTTTCCAAATTCTTCACCCTCTAATGTACATGGGATATGCCCCATTCTTGTAGTCCTCCATGACTCGATATGGGCCCAACCACTTGGGCCTGAATTTCCTTCCTTCATCAGTTTTCTTATCTATCTAGGTTGTCAAGTCTCAATACCAAATCTCCTACTAATATTTCATGCTCATACACTTTTTTTGTACTTTTGGCTCATCCGGTCAGCGTAGACACTATGTCATTTGCTCAACTTTGAGCCGAGCTTTGTCGAGGGTTTCTAGCTCAATGAGTCATGCCTCACGATATCCTTCTTCACCTAAGATGCCTTGTAATGATATTCGGAGACTAGGTATCTCAACTTCAAGTGGTAAAACCACTTCAAAACGAACACTAAGGAATATGGGGTTGCCCCCATGTAGGCATTCTTACCAAAGTTTTGTAGGCCCACAAGGCCGGAAATAACTTCAAATGCCAATCACATTTTATTCTCCTTGACCATTTTTAGGAGAATGGATTTTAACATCTTGTTCATAGCCTCATCCTATCCATTGGCTAGGGATAGTATAAAGAGGTTGTGTGGTGGTTTATATTGAACTTTTGCACATAACTCACACACCTCTTCATTCTTAAAAGATGTGCCATTATCTGAGATAATGACTTGTGGGACCCCATACCTACAAATGATCTGATTGAAGATGAACTTTGTGATCATAGACCCAAGAATGGTGGTAAGAGGCATGGCCTCAACCCACTTTGTGAAATATTTTGTGGCCGTAATTATGAAATTGTGGCCATCCATTGATGAGGGAGAAAAATTCCCTATCAAATCTAAACCCCATGTGGAAAAGGGCCAAGGTGTTGCAATAGGTTGTAGAGCCTGGTAGGTATATGAATCTCATGAGAGAATTCTTGACATTTGTGGCACTTGTACACATACTCCACAACGTCATGCTCTAAGGTGGGCCAAAAATAACCCATCCGTGTATCTTGCGAGTAGTAGCATGCCCTCAAAGTGACCCCCACAGAACTCCATTTGTGGGCTCTAAAGAGAATATTTTCCAACTCTTCCTCATCGACACACCTTAACAACATTCCATCAAAGGCTCTGCGATAAAGCACTTGTTCTATAATCACATATTTGGTGGCTATGATGTGTAGTCATCTTCTCTGTTATGAGGTTTCCCCCTTAGGGTATGTGTGGTCCATAATGAAATTGACAATGTCTGAATACCATGGACACATGGAAATGGGAGGCTTGCTTCTATGTAATATACACACTCATCGGGAAATCCAAGTCTACTAGATCTCCACCATCTAATGGGTTGTCTTCCAACCAATCTGCAATGATTTTTCCTTTGAAAACTTTTGATTGATAAAGGTTAACTCAAATTCACCCATTAGGGTCATGAAGCATCCAACTTTCTTGGACAAGGAACCTTGTTAGAAACGTTTGAAGATGGTTTGTCTTGACAATTACCCACATTTCTTGGTTAAGCATATAATGCCTTAACCATTTCATTGCAAACACTATAGCAAGGCATTCCTTTTCTTCCTATGTATATATGTCTCATAGTCTAGCAAGTGTGACTAATGAAGTAAACTACACATTCACATTTATCATCATCTTCTTGTGCTAACATGCAAGCTAGAGAGACATCTGTAGCTCAAGAGAATACATATGAGAGGATGATCCACCTTAGGTGGCATGAGTGTGGGTGGTGATAATAGGAAACACTTGACTTGATTCAAATGCCTCATGACACTCAGTCATCCAGATGTTACAACAATCCTTCTTTAACAAATTTTTGATCGGATGAATAGCGTAAGTTAAATCAGGTATGAACTTGTGGATTTCTCTAAGATTTCCAAGAAAGGACATGATGCCTCGACTCATTTGGGTGGAGTCATCTCTAAGACCCCAAATTTTTTTCATCTACATCAATCCCTCATGAAGAGATGATGTAACCCAAAACTTCCCTCCCATCACTCCAAATACACACTTCTCTAGGATTTAATGTGACATGTTGTATTCAATGAGATGAGAGAGGATGATGTGAAGCACCTCGGGGTGATCATGCAATGCTTCTTGGCCTTAGCCAAAGATATTTTCAATGTATGATTCCACAATCTTGTGAATAAGATCATGGAATATATAGGTCATTTCCCATTGATAGGTAGCACCAACATTCTTAAGACCAAATGACATGACCATGTAGTAATAGGTACCCCAAGGAGTAGTGAAAGTGGTCTTTTTCTGATCCTCCTCAGAGATCCTAATCTGATTGTAACCCGAGAAACCATCCATGAGTGACAACAACTCATATCCAGTTATTGCATCCATGATAACATCGATGGAAGGTAATGGAAATCATCCTTGGGACATGCCTTGTTTATGTCCCAAAATCAATGCATATTTGAATTTTCCCATTCTTCTTGAGAATGGGGACTATGTTTGATACCCACATTGAATAATCTATAGGTTTGATGAATCCCACCTATAGGAGTTTCATAACCTCTTCTTTGACCATCGAGCCACTTTTGGCTTCATAGGTCTTGACTTTTGTTTGATGGGCTTGGCATCAAGTTTGGTTACGAGATTGTGGACTACAACTGGGGAGAAATTCCCATCATCTCTTTGTAGCTGAATGTGAAGGATTTTTGAATGCTCCTTGAGAACCTTCGTATGAATTTCCACTTCTTTCAAAGTTAAAGAAGAACCAAGTTTCAATATCTTAGGGTCTTCCTCCATCCCGATATTTATATCGATGGTCCCTTCGATTAAAGAGGCATTTCCTTCTTCAAACTTGGGTGGGGCTGGAGGTAGTTCTAGTTCTCCTTCCTCCTCTACTTCATAGATCTCAAGGCCTTCCGATGAGGAAGGACCCATCGTACGATCTCCAAAATAGGAGGAAGAGTGAGGTAAGAGAAAAGCCCCTCTTGTGATGTGTGGGATGAAGGTCAATGTATATGCATTAAGGTAACCTAGTATAGCCTCATCATTCTCTACATAATCTAAAGTGGTAGGCTCATTTTCAGTCTCAACATATGCCAAGAATTGGATTGGTAGGCATTTTTCAAACTAGGGGTTCGGCTCGAATTGAAACAGTGAATTCGGTATCTTCCAAATCTCCACTTGGACAAAAGTGAGAAGTGGAAGTAGCCATGGAATCAGCTAAAAGGTTTTGTTCACATGGGATAGCTTCAATGGATATGAAGTCAAAACCTTTTCTTAGGTTAAGTATGGTAGTCTTATAGAGTTGCAGGTGCTCTGCTCTAGTCCCATAAACTTCTAAAACTTGGTTGGCGACTAGTTGGGAATCACCCAAAACTCTAATATTACAAGCACCCATTCTCTTGGCTATAATGAGACCAAGAAGAAGAGCCTCATACTCTTGGCACCATTGTTCATGCATTCAAAATTGAGCTTAAAGGAAAAAGCATAACCTTCCCTTCCAGGAAGTGAGGATCACACCTACCCCAACACCAAAATGACACTTTTCCATCATAGTTGAGCATCCAACAATTTTTAGGGAAGATTGATGTTTGATCATTTCTAGTATCTTCTTCCTCCACTTCTGAGACCTCAACCATGCAAATCTCTTTGGCTGGAAGAGAGCCGAGTCCTAGAGCATGTCCTATGCCCAAGGAGTCGAAAGGGAGGAGAATAGGAAAATCATTCTCCAACAACTCAACAATCTTAGTCCATGGTTTTCCATTGATATTGTCTCAAAAACAATTTTCATCTTTAGTTGCAACAACCCCCTCAATTAAAATGGAGGTTTCCAGTTCCATCGTGGGAATCAATTTAGACTCTGGCATTGTATCTTTAGGTTTGTTCACTTGATTGGTGGGGAGTTTCAAACTCGGTATGGACCCCGGGTTTCTTCTTTAAGTTGGCTAGGTGAATATCGAAAGGCTTTGGGTCACCCTGAGTGATGAAGACTTTCCCCAAATGCAAGAATCTGACTTCTGGAATAGTGTGGAAGGGATTTCCTTCATCCGATGGATCCAAGGTCGGCCAAGAATCATATTATAGTTGGTTTCCCTATCTATAATATAAAACTTGGTTAGAACCGTCTTGGGCCCAAGAGTAACCAAGAGTACTATGGTCCTATGGACATTGCTTTGAGACTTTCATAGCCTCTCAGCATGTATTTCTAGTTGAGGAACAATTGGTTTCCCCATAGCCTAACTTTTGGAGGAATGAAAAGGGGACAATATTAATAGTTTCCCCATCATCAATCATTACATGTTTAACATAATTATTATAGATCCAACTTATAAATACAATGTTGGGTCACCTCTACGTGCCATCTTGGCATCGGTGGGCATCTTACTGATGTCGAAGATGAATCCAACATCTCTTTCAGGCTTCCCAGGAGGATAGACGTCAAAGTCTATGTGGTTGATTTGTGCCTCGTGGAGGGTAACATTAATCAAGTGACCAAGACCCAACACTTCTAACAAAGTGGCTCGATGAGCGGGAGTTCTTCAACAAATCCAAGAAGGAGATGTGAGAAAAGGTCTTGGTTAAATCCATAATCAGATCATATGCCCCTACTAACCTCGGAAGTATTGGAGTGTCATCCAACATAGATGGGTAGATGGGAATAGGTTGCATTGAGTAATCACAGGTTCTTGTAGTTGCATTAATTTGAGGTTCAGTATCTAATTCAATGAGACCCATGATCTTAGTTTGTTTTCGACCATCCAATGGAGGTGCTACCAGTGGGTTTGAAGAAGTGGAAGCTTCGTGGTCATTGTTTCCCACTGGGTTACCCTTGTTTGTGTCATGGGGGTTTAATTTTTCATTGTCAGGATGCGTAGGAAGAGGGTCACTAAAGATCCTAAGAGGAGTGTTTTGAGGGAAACATGCCCCATGCTAGCATTCTACATTGGCACCGTAGGATTTTCCAAAAAACATCTCGATGAAGAGTTTCCTTTGGTCCTCTGGTAGGCATTGTATGAACTTGTTACAGTCACAAAAAGTTCTAGCATCATGCCCTCAGACCCTATGGAAGCCACAATAAAGGTCAGGATCATAATCCTGAGGTCTTTGATTTGTGTTTTATTGCGGTCCAAAGTTTTGGTTGTTGTTTAATTATTGGTTGTTGTAATTAAAGTTTGGAGGCCTTTTCCCTTGGTTTTGATATTGATTTTGATACCCATTTGGGTATTGATTGGGGCCTTGGGCCTAAACTTGTTGTGGAGGTGGAGGATGGTTGAAATCCACCACATTTGATGGAAGGAGTGAAATTGTTACTCCTTTGATTATTTTTCATTTTGTTGTTATTGACATTGTTTACGCTTGAAGTGTTAACAACATTTGGCTTCTTGGCTTGATCAATTACATCATTCATTGTAACACCATGGTTCTTATTGAGGACCTTAGGTCCTTGATTGTTGTTGGAATTGTTGGGGTAATTTGAATTACCTTGGGAGGGAGTGATCAGTCTCCCATTTGAACCATAGGTCTTTCAACCGCTATCTATTGTTGCTTGATCAATGTGGAGAGAGCACCCTCTAGTACCTCTTCGTAGCTCCTAAGGGGAAATTTTGGACTTCTTCCTTTGTTTCCCGTTAAGGGAATGAAGGAATAGATCAAAAATCTCCATCTAATCCATATTGGGAGCACTCACCAAGAGTAGAGGACCTTCCACCACCTTTGAATGAAATGGGCAAGTAATTTGTTATGCTCTTGTTTTATATGAAGGAATTCCCTGATTCCTGTTCTTAACAATTTGTTCATGTCAAACACCTTTATGAACTCGGATATGAGTTGCTTAAAGGAGTGTATGGAGGCTTCAGGTATCCTATAATACCAATCGAGAGTGATCCCCTCAAGGTTCTTGGGAAGATCTTAGCTATAACCGCATCCCATGGGAGTAGCTCTCTGATGGAGTTGCATATGCTTTAATATGCACATTTGGGTCTCCCTCCCCTTTAAACTTTGGCAAGTTGGGAAGCGGTCATGGAAGCATTACACTTTGGATATAGTAAATTCAAGGGCTCCTTAAGATATTCAACATATGTGCCCAATGCATAGGATTCTACCATAGATGACCCTAGATGGGGAGGTGGAGGAGGCATAGAGGTTGATATGGCATAGTGTAAACATTCATAGAGGGTATAAGGCATCCCTTGAGGCTGAGCATATGAACTAGGAAAAGAATACATGTCCCCTATGGTGATTTGGAATACATGTGCAAATATGGGGAACATTATTCTGGTATGGAGTGGTAGGCACAAAACCAAGGAACGTTGCATTGCCAGTTGGGATGGCATTCAGAATGCACTTTCGGTGGTGCTATTGAGGGTATCCATATGAGGTGTGAGGGGGCATACCTAATGCCCGATCTAGTGAGGAGATCTCTGGGGCTAGGAACACCCATGTAAATCGGAGGAGGTGATGGCACAGAAGGCACATAACCAAGATTTTGAGCATGGTAAGGGATCTTGCCTTTCCCAAAAAAAGGTGAAACATGAGAAATAGGGGAAAGTTCCAACTCCCTAACTCTATCTATCTACCAGTGTAGAAATTACATCACCCAAGATGGTGTTGTTTTTTTTGGGTGTATTTTGTGCCTTGTTAGGAGGTAGAGGTACGTGATGTCCTCTATATAAATTGTTCTCTTGGAGGCCACCCTCTTTGGGTATATTTTCCATTAGGGGAGGGGTAGTAGTATTGTTTTGAAGCAAGAGCATCAACATACTCTTGCATCCTTTCCAAGGACTGGTCCATGGCATTGAAACATTGCTTGGCTTTGGGAAAGCATGCCATGAGTTCATCATGAGAAGAGAGGTAGGAAGTGAAGGGATCAGACTGCATGTTGATATGGGGCCTTGACAAAACATGAGGATAAAAGCCTTGTCCTCCAGTGAGTGTCATATCGTTTGAGTTGGAGAAATTTGGTTGATCGATCTCCTCAATCCTAATAGAATTTTTGTTGGTGCCTTGAGGAGGAGGAGTGTGAGGTGAAGGTAAGTTGGAAGAATAATTGTCATCCCACCCTGATAATGAGGGTGACTGTGGTATGCCAATTTGATTTGGTAATAAGCCTCAAGACCTAAAATAGGTCTGTTGTAATCCTCACCCAACATATTCGGGGGTATATGAATACCCGTAGAATAATGGGAGAGGAGAAGGATGGATGAAAGAAAAGAAACAATTGAAATGAAAATGAGAAAGAACTAGTCTTTCACGTCAGGTTCACCAATTTGTACAACTGAAAATCAACACGTGACCTTCAGCGCACTCGACCTCCCGAGGTCATGTCGGGATAACCGATGTGGAATGAATGGATGGCTATGTGTAATGAAATGTGATGAAGATGGTCAAACAAGCTATTAGGGAAATCTAATATCCTCTACAGGCACTAATGGAATCTGCTCATCAAGGGAAATGAAAGCCTCTCTAACCTAAGTGGGTGTAATGGAGTGGTCGAAGAATGCACACACGTAAAATTCTATCAATGTGTGTGGAAAACTCTCTCTCCATGGGTTACAGGATCCATGAAAATGATCATGCAGGCCTTGTAATTTCAAAAGTCATGGAATATGAGGTCATGGAAATAAGCGAGTGAAAAATGAGTTGTAAGGAACCACAAGATCTATGGGCGAGGTAGTTAGTTCACACAAATCATGTGAAGCTCTATAATGTCTTTATTTAGAACATTTAAGGTTTATCATGTGAATATATCTAGGTGGGTGTGGGAATGTTCTAAAGACTAAAGAAATAATCTAGTTCTATCAATGTGAGTTCTTCGGGCCCATTTGGTTGGGGGACCCTTGGATCACAACCATAAACTCTCTCTTGGTTGTGTCTCTTTAATGGTCATATGGGACAGATAGCTATGGCAAATGGGTGGAAATGACCAAAAGTGATCAAGGCAACCTATAACTAGGTAATTTTCCCAAAATTCGTAAAGCTTTGTGTCTTTAATGTTTAAAGATCTTAATTGTTCAGTGATAGTAGGAAAGTCTAAAGTGGTTCGAAGATATGAATCCAAAGACCTTGGTCAATGTCTAATAATGCTTCCTATTGATTTGGTTGTGGCACTATGGGCTCAAAGATGTAATCTCTAGGTTCTCTAGGGCCCGAAATGGTCATGCGAAATGTGTATTTAATTAATCTAATACAAGAAAGAAAACTAATTTAAACAAAGGAAATCTAATCTATGTTTTTATGTTTTTCAATTTATAAAAGAAATACAATAATAAACAACAATCTAATTTAAACTAATGTTTTTGTATTTTATGGCTTTCTAGAAAATAACAGATGCAAATGAAAAAAAATGAAGAAATTGCTTCTACAATTTAATTAACAAATCCTAAACAAATAAATAGTTAGATGTAACTATTTATCTATGCAGTAAATATATCTAATCTATCCTAATAAAATAAAATTTTCCAAAATGTAATTGTGGATGTGAATCCTTTTTCACCTCAGAGGCACGTGAAGAAATCAAAGCTTCTCAGAAGCTTTTCTTCCCTACGCAACTTCCCCAAAAAAGTAAAGAAGGATTCAATGGAGGTTTTACAAATGAAAAGATATTGCAGTTGATTCTAAATTAATGCAGAAGCTTTCCTCTAGAAACTTCCCTTGCAAACCCACAAGGATAGGCAAGGAAGTAATCTATCACCAGAAGCTTTTCAAAGAAATGGAAGCTACAATATTGATCTATCTATTTGTAACAATTGAAATGGAAATGATTTTCTACTCTAGTAAATAAATGTGTATACAGATTCAAAATAAAGAATTGAAGAAATGAAGAAACTCAATAGTAACCCCAACCTAGAAATTGCAGTGTTGAGGCAATGCAGTTGTGGTATCACTTTGTGTCCCCTCAGTTATCTTTTCCAATCTTCAATGTCCACGTGAGTCCGGAAGATGGGAATGTAGAAGAAAAAGAAGAAGGTGTTGGAGCAATGGTGGCTTACAAAAGTGGTTTGGTAGCAATGCAGGTAGAGGAAGAACAACGCAAGAGAATAGTGCTTGGTTGTGTAGTCTCTAAAAAGATTTCAACAACATAACAATGCAATTCATAATAAAATTCTTTGGCCATTTGCTTCAGAAAGAAGCATTGGTTTTATAGAACATAGGTTGGGAAATGGTCTAAGCCATTTGGCAGCAATGGGATGCCACATCACAACAAGGAGGGATTTAACTCTCAATCAACAATTAGAAGTGGAAGAGGAGGTTGATATGCATCTATCAAGCCTACAAACAGCCAAATTGACCAAGAAACGTGTGCAAAGGTGAAATGAAGAAGTTAACATGCGTCCAAATCATGCATGGGAAGTCTCGGTCAAAATGCACATGGAACCACTACTCTGCAAGAGGGCGGCGGTTACTGCAACCACCCACCACCCAGGGTAGGTGGGTTACCACCTAACTAACTTGTGTAACTAAGGAAAAACACCAGAAAAACTAAAATAAAAAGTAGAAATGGCTAAGTAAGGTTTCTAAGCTACAAATATAAGCTGCAAAGAGAGAAAGGGGCTCGAACACCTTTGGAAAAGACATGAATCATCATTGGGTGAAAGCTTGGTTTTTACTGGGAAGCTTCAAGGAAGAATTGCTTCTGAGAAGCTTTTCATTCTTCCCATGATTCTGAGGTAGATCCAGAAGAAGCAATATCCACAACTACAAATTAGGAAAAACATTTATTTTATTATATTAGAGTAAATCCTCTACAACAAGGAAATAGCCACATCCGGCTATTTCACTGTTTAGTTTAATTTGTTTTAGAGTAGAAGTAATTTCATTTAATTAGAGGAAGTTGTATTGTCTGTGCATATTTTATTTATTTTCTAGTAAACACAAAATTCAAAAAATATTAGATTAGATTACTTAGTTCTTTTATTTGTTTTATTCCCTTTTGTTAAAATTATTGAAAAAGCACAAAAACAAGTAGATTAAATTTGCTTTCGTAGTTTTAAACAATTAAGCTTTCATTTGTTAAATTAACTAGTTACATGTAGGTTTAATTAGATTCAAGACGATAATCGAATTGATTTAATTTAAATTTGTTTGTTTTCATTTGTTAATTTAGGAACATAGAGTTAATTAGAAAGGAATTAACACAACTCCCTACATATCCTTAGTTGGCTTAGGTTTCCTAAACATTGACCTTGCCCTCTTACAGATTCTTTGCGTGTTTGTTTGTTTCTTTGCTTTAGTTGTTTATACATCCACATGACCATCTAAGGCCCTAGGCAACCCAGAGATTTAGTGTGTGATCCAAGAGTGCCACAACTAAACACAACTGAACAATTTACAGACATCGATCAGGGCCTTAGACACCTTGTCTTTCAAACCACCCTAGCTTCGCCCATTATTATCTCACGATTGTGACTTTGAATGTTGAAGTGGACAATGCTTACGTATTTTTGACATAGTAAGCATAGTCGAGCTTAGATTGTGTGATCCATAGATCCATCCTACCCATACGTCTTTCTTCTCACATCCATGACCTTGTCTGGAGATTTCTACACAACAGATGCATGACGATTCCCATGTATCCCACAACCCATTCGAGGAATATTTGGCGATTATGATATTGATCGAAACCTTCGTGCAACCATTCTCCTTGACCATTCCATCTCACCCGCACATGTTGGATAAGATTTCATTGCCTTAAACGAGCACATTCACGTAGTGCATATGGAAAACATTTGTTTGCTTTTATCTACCCTTTATCCACATTCACCTATTTTTGTATATTTCACCTATTCGCCTAGTTATCCATTCCATAGCCATCTTTCCATATCATATCGGCTGTCTCGACATGACATCGGGAGGTCAAGTGAGTCTTAAAGTCACGTGTTGATTCTTAGATGTACGAGTGTCATAATCATTTGTAGCGAAAGGGGTTGTGATATTCACATCTAAGGGCTTAGGATTATGTGCTAGCATAATATCTTGTTCTAAATCAATAACACGTGAGCAAAGATCATAGAATGAATCAAAAGTTTCATAATGTAATTGTTCTTTGAGAGATTGTATAAGTCCCCTACAAAATATGAATTTCATCTCTAAGTCACTAGGTTGATATACAAACAAGTGCATGTTTGCCTTAAAACATAAGATATAACTAGATACAAATTCAACTTCATCTTGATGTAAATAAGGTAAATGCTCATATGTAGCCCTAGGGCCTCTATTGCAACTAAAGTGAGCTAAGAATGCATCCTCAAGTTCTACAAAAGTACCTAAAGAGCCACTAGGAAGACAAGTAAACCAAGAGAAAGCATCACCAATAAGATTCCTAGAAAACCTTAAGGAACATCATGTCATTGTCATAAGGATCCATGACTATCATATAATGCTTAAGATGTATATATGGATCTGAAGTACCATCAAACAATTGAAATGTGGGTATCAAAAATTCCTAGGAAATAGTATTTGAAATATTCTACCCAAAATATGATTTCCAGGAATAATATTAGAATCAACACTAGCATAATAGGCCTTGATTTCTAAAGTCAATGTGTGGACCTTTCTTTATAACTCACCTACCACATGCATAAGAGAAATCACCTCTTGAGGAGGTATAACATAAGCACCTAGAGGTTCATTCAAAGGTTTCACCCTACCATTAATAGTAGCCATAGGAACACTATCAGGTCTAGGAATATTATTGAGCGATGAGTCATCTGAAGTTTACATAGGTTGAATAGGCTTGATCTCATGATTAGGATCTAAAGGGATATCAACATCAACAATAGGCAATGCAATCACACTAGGAGATGTATCAACATATGTACTATGTGCAACTAAAGAAATATCAACATGCTCATTTTTGCTAACAATATCACTATGCACATTAGTATCTACAAGTGGAAGAGAAGTACTAGTAGAAACATTGCATTTTCTTGTAAGAGGAGACACAAAAACACAATGTGTATTAACAAAACATGGTCCATATTAGAATTTCACCTTTTGGGTGATTTTACCCTTCTTAAGTTTTAGAATGTCTTATTAACATACATAAAAGGATGAATTATGTTATAAGTGGATATTCTGATTTAATGAACTTCCAACATTAATTGCACAAATCATAATAACGCTTTTCAAAGTGTGTAGCTACTTGACAAATGCTAATAACATAAGGGAGAGAGTGGATTTAGTTGATTTTGTGTGGATTTGGAGGAGCATGTGTGGTTTGAGTGTAGGAACAGTACATCTAGAACTAGAAATGCTTCATTTCTGAAACTGTGATTTGTAACTAAGCATATTCAAAACCATACAACTCAGTCTATAGTCTCCCTACGGTCCAAACCCTTTAGTATGGTCTTGGCCCCGCTTAGAATCTAGGTCTCAGTAACTTCCCGGGTGCTTCACTTACCTAGAAATGGGTGTCACTATTTGTTGGTCTTCTTCGCTCATCTTGAATGACTCTGTAAACTATGTTCAAACCCTCAAACCCTTGTAGTGTAAGGAGTTCCTGCAAAACAAGTTTAGTTGGGTGTGGGCACCTTGTGCATTGCTAAAGTACGCACTACTCCGAAGAGGCCTCAAACCACACACATCATTATCCTAGCATGTGATATCTATTGTAGTGCACTCGAATCGATAACCATGTTTTGATAATGTCTTGTTTGAGTTTCACGCTTGCTCAAATGCTTGGGAAGGGTCACTTTACTTACTTCTAGAATGATAATGGAGACTCCTAAACCTGGAAGGAGACTTCAGACCAGTAGAGGGTGCTTCCCTAATGGATGTGCATGAGTTATTTCATTTTTAGGGAGCTTTGGGTGCCTTTAGTGCTTGCTTTTGCATGAGAAGTTCATAAAGTGTCAGGCTCTTAAATGAGGTATGATTTACTTGCTTATATATGCTTTCGAAGGTTGTTATGACATGAAAGACCGATCAAAGGGGTGTATTTGTTTGTATGAAGGTGATGAAATTAAAATAATTAATGCACAACATGTTGGTCCAAAAGCGGTGTTATTAGATTTGAGGGAGAAAAGCATATTTTGACTTTATGGGCCTAAGCATGATTGTTTCTAGGTGTATTTTATGCAATTAAATTCCAAAAACTAACGATAGAGAGGTGTGCAAAGATAAGAAAGTACATGAAGTGCTATTAGGGTTTGCTAAGCAAGAGTGAGAGAGTGCATTTGACAATGCAAGTGTGCAATGTCAAGATCAAAAGCGTCAAAGGATAGATTTCCAAATTTGAGTGTCTACACTTGATGCAACTCAAGTCAACCCAATAACTACAATATTAGTTTATATGAATCACCATTACCACTTGTTTATAATCTTTATGTAATCTAAACAAGTGATCCCACCAATTACACTCCCGAGACCTAGTGCACTATTTACAAGAAGTCAACACATACCGCGTTTTCAAGTGTCTCCTATGCTAAAGTCCCAATGGCCTCGTGGCTTTGAAAATTGATGTTTGGTATCAAAAGGAGTCTCCCCTCCTAATGCAAGCCTCGGGAAGTGAATTGTGGGTTGCCGCACACACTTTGAAGGATTCCTAGTTTTGTGTTAAACCTTAAGACCTAGTGCCAAATATACTAGAGTAGATTTGTAAGTCTTGTGTCATATCTAAAGACTAACCTTGAAGTGTATGCATAACACGGAGGTGCCACAATGCAACTTAAGTGTTCCCTTATTTCATAGACCTTCAAACTATAAAATAATCATTTCTGCTCTACACCATAATATATAGAATTACATCAATGTTTGAAATATAATCTAATTGTTTTCCATTGATACATGATTACTTGTGGCCCTGGATGCTCCTCGCATCAACCACTCCCCCACGATTGTTCCTATGATTGAACATCTGGAAAACAACTCTGACCAAATAGATCTCACATTGAAATGAAGTAAAAACCACGATATTTTAACTTCTTGCAAACATACACTTTCATAAGACCAAAAAATTGACAAGTATCACTTATGATAAAATTTTGGGACATGTCAACAAGGCCTCACACATTCCAAAGAGTACACAAGGAAACATCAAGGTTCATATTGGACTCCCAATCCACGTCATCTAATCAAAACATTTGTTTGACTTATATGCTTAATGATTGCCATGTAAAACCTGTTGAAATGGAAATTACGTCATTTTCTTGAATATACTCGTCATCCTTAGGAGGTGGTGAAGGATTACGAGAATGTTGCATAGCCACTTTGCATTCAAAAACAACTAAATTATCAATCGAGCCTAAATCCTTCACCTCTACACAAGGATTTGACAATTGAGAAGCACCATCTTGGCTCTTAAGACCAAAATAAATCGTTGATGCATGTAGAGTGCAAGAAAGAAATGATGTTATCTCATAAGTGGTGGGAATTGATTGTTTTTCAACAACAACATAACCACAATGCGTTTATAAATAGTTATTAGAGCTTTTCTCGTTGTGCGAACAACTTAATTAGATTTTTAAGCAATTGCACTTTTATTCACCTCGAGAAGATGTTTTGGATGGAACCGACAAACGTGAAATTTCCATGACGAGATTCACAGATTTTGTGGTCCATGTCTTGGCACAAAAAGCATGTGTTCAATATGTTGATGTAAAGCACATTGTGAGTTGCATTTGTCTCTTATCTTTATATCTACAATTTCTTTAAGATCCTTGGAAATACGAACCTCGACACACACATTTATGGTCTATTGACATAAAACCTATTCTACTCGTGGCAAATGAAGCAATGTAAATACTTTATTAATTGGTCAACAAAATCCTTAGTGTAGATGGAGAAAATGACTTGGGTATTACAAATAAACTAGGGGCAATGGGCTATTATGGCTTTGTAATTTTCTAGATTTGAAAACTTGAAAAGATAAGAAAAAACCTTTGGTAAGGTTTGGTACACCCTCAAGCTTAACTCCATGGGACTAACAGTATTGTCCACCCAATTCTTAAGCATACTCTCAAAGGGGACTAGACCAACAAATAAAGCAACCAAAGTAACATTTTCAAACCACTGGCAAGCATTATTGAATGGATGATAATCTAGAACATTAAGAGGGATGATTCTCTTGGGAGAGGTTCATTACCTCATGTAATTCCTTTGGGATGAACTCTCTAGCTCACTTCGGTGCCATAGTTATTCAAAGCTCCACTAAAAATATCTCCATCGTATCATGCAAAAGCCAAGGAGTCAATCATATTATAGAACAATTCTTCAACAAAGAAACAATGATCAAGTAGGTAAGGCACAATTAATGAGGCCAAATCACAATCCTAACACAAAATGGTTGTATGAATAAGGACAAAAACCTTAGTAGAACCACTTTTCAAGGATATCCTAAATTAAGTCCCTAACAGAAGTTCTCATTCATTTATTGAGTTTGACTATGACTATTAATCATTTTCATATTTCAATTACATAATTTAAACCTATGCAATATATCATATGTCGTGACTTAATTAATATTTTGAATTATCAACTATTAATGGTGTTTTTTAATACATTTAACATTGATATTATGATTTATTTTGTTTACATTGTTTATGATTTTTATTTTTAAATTTTTTTATAGATGTATAAATGACATGCCATGCCAGCCTGGGATTGAAAAAGAAAGGCAAACCCCTTGTCTCTACCCATACCATATCTTTGTTTGCAATGATATACACTTAAGTGAATACTGAACTTTTGCATCTAATTAAAACTCATACTAGCGGATTTTTCTCACTGTTATGCTACCCCTATTGCTGCATCTAGAGGATTCATTCGGCTGTTGATAACCCTGCCAAGGTAGTTTTTGACAGGTGCTTCTACAAGTATGCTCAGGGTTATAAAGCAAGAATCTGAAACTTATTGAAGGGAACAATTTTGTTTCGATAGTGCTTTTCCACCAATCTATGCAGTAGTTGTATGTGGCCTGCAAAATGATGATGTTCAAGATGTTGATTGACATCTTGGAGCTTATATGTCTTGAGGCCTTTATATGGTATTCCTAATATTTAGAGTTAGGACTTAATAGTTTTAACCAGATATGCAGGTTACTTCATTTGTTTTTGATCCAGGTTTATAGCACTTATAAAGCTTCTACATAGAAATTATTTGCTGTCACTGTTGGTTTTTAAATGAATTAACAACTGTTTCGCTTTCGCATACTTATATTATATGAAAAAAATACACAGTAATCTGGAAGCAATTGAAAGGATGTGAGGAAAACTGAATTGCAATAGACTATAGTTGTTTTCCCTACAAAGTTTGGTTGAAATCCAACTACAACCTATTAGCGTATTATGCAAGGCCAAATATCCATTGCCAATGCCACTAGAAATTAATTATGTCATGGAAGTGTGCTTGCATGTCTGTATGTGCATATTGTTGAGCATCATGTTGTCATTTGCCACATCTAAAGTCGATTCATTATCATTCCAACGGTAATTGGTAAAAACTTGGGTTTTGAATACAAGGGGATGGAAGCTAGAAACCTGACCAAGGGCACTGATGATCAGTCTTTTGGGGTTAATTTTTAAGGAAGTTCCAGGTTTCTCATGTTGTCTCTCTCTTGCTCAAAAGGAATTTCTGAAAAAGAAATTCCTTTTTGAACTGTTAGAGATCCTACTCACCTTTCAACAATGCTTTCTCCCAGTCAACCATTTTTCGGTGTAGTTTTTCATCAGAACTCATTTTTTACTTTTTCATATAGTTTGAAGGATTAAATAAGCTTGATGTGAAGGATGCAAGAGCTGCACAGAACATGGATGCTCTGATATATCCAAGTTTAGTCTTATGACTTATTCACACTATGTTGCTTTCTCGTTAACCTAGCTATGAGGTCGATTGCTTTGTTTTTCAATCTCTTCTGCATATGTTCTGATGGTCTATTGTACTATATAAGAAAGTTTACCATAAACACTTTACCTGAATCTGGATGCTCTGTTAGTTTTCTAAGTAAATTATCTAGGTTCCATAAGAACCTTTCAAATATGTGAAAAAGTTTCAAATAATTTGGGAATACATCGATCCCCATTGGCTCATGATGCATGTTCCGGGATATCTCCGCACTAATGAAACATATTCCGAGCCATTAAAACATTGTAACCAGATGATCATATACAAAATCTCCTTTATTTATAAGGTAGGGAGAAATGCTAGACATTACGTACTGAATATACTGTATTTGACCTTACGTTGTGGCATTCTAGTTACAATCAGTACTAACCATCTGAAAATCCATATTACCTCTACTGACATCTTTAATGAACAGGTATCAATAATGAAGTCTTCCCCTTATGTAGAAAGACTACCAAAAAATTACTAATTTTCATTAAAAGAGTTGAATTATTCGACTGGTTATCTCTCTTTACACCAACTCAAGTTATTGCCTTCGAGAAGTATGTTTTTAACTCCACAAATAATTAGGGTTTAATAAGGCTGTGCCTTCATTCACTTCAGCAAAACTTAATCTACACTCATTCACTGACAATTGATTTCATCAGTGACCATGGCAAAATTGCAATGTGAGATCTCCTGCCATTACTGCAAGCAATGTTCAATTTAGCAGCATGAAATTCAACTCAGAAAACTGCATTATCGACATCAGCAGCAACTGCAACACAAAAATTTCCCAGATGCACGGATCTTAACATGAACGAAGTCCACATCGTTTCTCATCTAATATATGAGCCATGAGCAGCTTCGGATGTTCTTTTTATCTCCAAATTCTAGAATTAATGGTCAGGCAGTTCTGCAGGAATTCTAGCACTACATCTTATTTGAAATTTGTTTAACAGATCGATGATAGCGTTTTGTAACATGTGGCAGAGATTTCAATAGTTCTGGAGATGGCTTCCTTGTTGTGTGTACTAAGAGTATCATCATTGTAAACAGCATCAGAGCTCCTGCTTGATGTGCAGTACCAAGGGAAGGTGGGACATAAGATAGCAGAGTTGATATTCCTAGCGTAACCTGCACCAATGTAAAGACAAACAGAAGGATGATGTTAGTATAAAAAAATTATTCATTACACGTTGAAAGCTGAAACATAAATTTAAACCTTAACTACCCCTGTATTTTTAGAGAGTATCTTATTCCAGACAATTTTGAGGCAGAATAACAATCAGTGTGTTCCTCCGTACTCAGCACTAAAGAAGATATACGCGCCGATAAAACATGTTCAGCAAGTGTGCTTCTTAACATTGACGAGTTAACTGACCCATCATCATTCCACAATGAGTGTTCTGTAATTGCAAAGTAAATTGTGGTGACTAGAGTTATAGAAAGCGGCATTCCTGTCAGCATAGCCAACTTTTCGAAAATAATATTTGGATGGAAATTAACATCGTTTAGAATGGTTTAGGGTGTGATAAACCTTATAGATATGTTAAAAGAGGACCAAGATATATGATGTAAGGAGAAAATAATGCATTATGACACTACAGTTTGTCGTCAGTCATTGTAGGTTTCAGTAGTTACGGGATTGAGGTCCAGGATGAAAAGTTGAGGAACAAATGTAAATGCAATCATAATTTTCTCTAACTACGATTGTCAATTGAGAGTATGCTCTTGCCAGTTACAGTTTGGGACCCGCCACCATAATCTACGAGGTGCAAACATGAGCACTTCCTTTTTAGATGTCTTTTGCTACCGTTTTCCTTTACCCCAATCTGAGGAGCTTGGCTATTTATCTTCGAGAATAAGTCGCCCTCAGACATAGGATTTTCAAGGGACTCTGAGGACTACCCAATTGATTGCCTCCTTCCTCCAAACTCTTCCGGCAGTTTGAGTTGTTAAGTGTCCTTCTAATGCTATAGTTACCCACACCAGTGGTGATAGATTGGTAAGCCTGCATCCCCCTCCACAAGCAGCTAGTACAGTACCTCCATCCTCGTTTTCTTCCATAGATATGATGCCATTGTTCTTCGATATAGAGGGTTAGCTACTCTTTGCCCGAATTCTAGGAGAAATGGACATTCTCATTACCAACTTCCTATCTATTTGTGAAGGACCATCAACCATGAAGTCCACCATCTTCAGGACTCCAGAAGTCCTCAGGATGTCCCAATAACTTCCAGTTCTCTTGTTCCCAGCTTCTTAATATTTTTCATCCTGGGTAGGTTCCCATGAATTTGCAGATTACGGCCTTATGCTTTGACATCCACAATCTTGGCTCCATTGAATCCATTGCCAAGTTTAATTTAGAAGGAGTTTCTATCCTCATATAGCGTCCATTTTCCTTTTTAGTTGGAAAATTTAGCTTGATAATGGATATTTGTGCATGTTGGTGCATATATTCTCTCTCAGATCATCTCTTGAAACCTGAGAAGTCTCCTGAGAGATGGAACATCTGAATGTCAGGAAGTGGGAGTTTGAAGAGGAGGTCATGGCCTCCCACCTTGGAAGTACTCTTAATCCTGATTAGTAGAATGGGACTGAGTTGGTCTTGTTGATGTAATTTGTGCAAACAAAGCATCTAGTATGAGGAGGTAGGGAGGAGCATGGGGAAGTAAGCAACTCATTCTCGATGATTAAAATTTTGATGGATAAGTTGATAATTCTTGATGATATGTACGTTATTGAGTTGTCAAATGTCAAGCTCTTGTTAATAAACTGTATTAGATAATTGGTTAATATTATTTGTATTGATCCTTGTAAACAATTTTTCTTAGGAAAATGCTTCTATGTCATTAGATGTTCCTAGAATAGTTTATAGTTATAATCATCACAATGATGGCCAGCCTGGTTATTATGTCAATTCGAGAGATTCTGCTTTTGATATTGTGTTACTCTCCTGTAAAAAGAGGATTGACATCCAAGTAGACAAAAATTCGTAAGAGGTGTATTTGAGTGTTGGTCCATACAAATTATAACGATAGCTTAAATTTTTGGGACAAAAATTGGATTCTCTGATTTCGATAAATGCAAAGAGTAGATTACAGTTTACACTTTATGGGTTATGAAAGTTTTGATCCAAGGATTAAGTTATTTCAATTTACTAGGTTAGATCAGATACTTGATCTTTCCTTGGAATAAGTATATATACTACTACCATGATGACCTTCAAATGGTGTTTTTAGAGTGGTGTATCCTTAGTATTCCTAAATTTCTATTTTTCACTATGTTGCCGCATTCGGCGAACTTCACGGAAAAAAATCGAAATTCGCCGAATTTTAACAATGCGTTGAAAATCGCGATTTAATTCGCGTTTTTGGAAAGGGTCCGGAAGATGTAGCAGCAAAAACTTGCATGTGCCATAACTTTCATTCTGTGGCTCCGTTTCAGGTGTCGTTTTCTCTAAAAGTGCATATTTTCTCGAGCTCTACGCATTGATGGCAATATTTTTCTTATTTTCATAAAATCCATTTTTGCACCTTTTTCGACCAAGCAACTTCTTGCAATCTTCTGAAATAATCATGAGCTTTGATCGCCTGTAGATAGATTAGTAATGAAATCAATGAAATGTGATATTATCTCTCTTTTGAAATGTGAATTTATCTTTTGTTTTTATATATTTAATAAAAATGTATATTTCTCATAGTCAAATTTAATCACGAATTTAATCGCTGATTTTTTTACCGGCGAATTTTTCACGAATTTAATCATCGGCGAATTCGAACACGAATTCGAATGCGGCAACTTAGAAATTTTTCATAAGAATTAATAAGATCCTAGACATGTTCTTACGGTAGTGATCACTTTTCACGATTTTGATAGTTCAAAAGTGTAGCTGAGTAGGTTGTTACCCTTTTTTCTTAATTTAAATGATTTTCATTTGTTTTGCAAATAGTTATTTTTCTGGTTTGGTGTATTTTAGTGATTAGTTGATCCTAATTATGATTCAAAGCCACAAAGAAGCCTACATAGTTACCGGGGACGGGTATGGGTACCGATACACCTTCCAAAAAATAGGAGATGTGTACTCAAAGACAAGAAATATATATATATATATATATATATATATATATAATTTAGAGAATACTTCAATCAATGTAAAAAACTAAATTGCATTAAAAAATAAATTTAAGATTTAAAGTAAAGAAATTAATAAATTAGATGTAAATAATAAAAAACACTTTTGACTCCATTGTTTTATGATTTATCTAGTTGGTAGGCTTTAGCTGGGGTGTGGTCCCCACTTTTCAAAAAACCACTTTGTTCTTCATGCTCTTTCGGCCTTTGGGCTTTTTGTACTCCGGGTATGGTCCCTCCCAAAAAACCATTTACCAATAATAAATAAATAAATTAGATGTCAATTACTAAGGTAAACAAACAATTAAAAATTATTATTTTATTTTTTTACAATTTACGAATGCCTTAAAGATTTGAGATTCATTTCACAAGTAGTCATTATAGAAAATAATTTATGGCTATGATTGCGTATGTGCTTTTACTTTCCAACATATGGAGTCCTATACTGAACCCATCGTCGGAGAAAAGCCTATGCTTGAGGCAAGGTTAGAGACCAATAATAGCTTAAATATGCTAAGACAAGAAAAGAAGAGGGACATGTCAACAAACGATAAAAACATAAGAGAGAGGACACAAGGAAACAAAATAATCATGTATCATGCTAGAATTATTTTAAACCGTATAATAACTATGTTACCTAGGAAACCTTAGAAGGCCTCGGGAGCAGGAGCAGGAGCGGGAGCGGTAGGGAGCGGCAGGAGCGGGAGCGGGAGCGGCGGTGGGAGCGGCCGAGGGGCAGCAAACGCCCGGTATGGCCTGCCGTGCACTGGGGCGTTTCCGCATGCACCCCGGCCGCTCCTGGATCCTTAATATGTGTTTTCGCTTTAAGAAAAGTAAATGCATTTTAAAAGCCATTTTTTTCCTTGATTGAATGTTATACACTTCATGGGTCTTCATCATAGACCGCTTGGTCTAATGAACGTTACTAAAATCAATCATTCATCCAAAGTGAACACTCTCCGGGTCTTCATCGTGGTCATGCTCGTGTCAATCGATCTTTTGTCTTTTTATACACGGAAAGTAACCAACGTGGAAGCTTTTCTAGTGGGTCTTGAACATGGCTTTGCCTAATTACTATACCAAGTCCTGACAGATTATGTAGCGTGTCATGAGTAGACTTGTCCCTTAGATTTTGGTAACATCCGGGGATGTTTTCTGTTTTCGGATTTGGACGGAACATCCCCATTTTGATTTATTTTTTTAAATTATTTACATCAAAACCAATGAACCCTAATCCTGAAAGTTCCTATTTAGAAGGCAGCTCCCAATTTGAACCATTGAACCCTAACTTAGAATTTGCTTTGAACTTGTCTTTCATATGCATAATATGTGGTTAATAATTAAATTCCTATTTAGAAGGCTGAAATTTATATATTTTTAATTTTTATATAGTTTTTGTCTTTGCGCCAGTATCCTACGCCGTATCCGGGGTCAAAAAAATTTGTCGCTTTTCGCATATCGGATACCCCGCTCCCGCTCCCGTATCCAAAACGTTTCAGTAACTTAGGATAATAATATCATAATAATGATTAATCAAGACCATTTAAGTTATAAATAATTGGTGTCTTGTTTGGCGGTAACCTAAAAACTACTTTTACCTTTACATAACAAGAGAGTGAAAACTCCAGGTTGAATGCACACGAGTCCCCAATCTTTGTCCTAAGTCTTGATTAAAAATACATTGTTAGCCCAACATCCATGATTGCATCAACCATCGCCAACCACTTAACTCACCAAGACATAAAAATTAATTTGTTTTTTATATTGCCTAAACATAAAACATAGTTTAAGACAACCTTTAATCTTTTCTCAACAATTTTTCGATAAAAAGTCAACTTCATATTAATAAAAGGTATATCACAAAATCCCAAACCCTTATCTGACGACAAAATACAGGACTGCTTTCAAGATTCATTTGAATGAGAGTACATCATAAACTTGCTTTTAACACTAACCAAGAACCACCTCATAAGATAAATATAAACTATATACATATCTAAATTGACTAGCCTTATACTTCATAACCAAACTTCTAAAAGAACCAAAGTTCCATTGTGAATATTAGTAGACCAAAGCACAAGATAAATTTTAATATGAACATCACAAGATGGGCATTCTGGCTATGTATCAAAAAACTTGTCAAGAACCATGTAGAGTTGGACCCCAAGACCATTCCACATCAAGGAGATATTACATTGGGCCCCCTTAGGGGTCCTTGAAAGCCATTGATTATTTGCCTCCTCCCATCGAGTCGTGCATCTTCCAGTTGGGTACAACAAGCCTTGCCTGAGATCTGAAAACTGGAACTGACCAATCCAGTCCCTGAATAGTGGCTGCCACCGAACTTTGAGTCTGAACTGCCTGCCTCTTAGAGTCTGTTGCTCATCTCCTTACTGTTGCCTGGTTTCAACCACCCTTCTTTTGGCCGGTTCACTGAAGAGGGGTTTTGAATCCTGTTTTCCTCAATGTTCTTTCTCAATTTTGTATACTTGCACTTATGGTGTTAAAAGAAGTTACAAGGAGCGAGCCACCCATTGGTATTTTAGTGCCCCCGTTTGGAGCTTGCATTGTCCCCATGGGACTAGGTTGCCTGGGTTGCTACTCCAAAGGGGAAGAAATAGTCCATTGGATGGTAGCTCCTTGTCCTAAAATGTCAGTGTCTCTAGTGCTGCAAGAAGAACAGCTTGATTGGTAGGAGACATGTGAAAGTGACTAGGAGTAGGGGCAGAGAAATTTTTCAGGTGAGGACTACGGTGACCAAAATCGGCCTGAGAATACACTTGGGAGTGGGGGTTTGGTGGCAGAGGTGGTAGATTGGCTCCTACAATAGGGGAAATGAAGGCATCCCCTAGTATTTAAGCATGGTGTGTACTTGATGGCTACCTGGGACTGGGACTTGAAGATGCTGCATGGACCTGGTTGCCTAAGGAACAACAGTTGATTCTTCATCATTAATTTGTATTGGTTGTTGTTACATGTTAGCAGCCTGAGCTATGTTGGTTGCCCTGTTTTGGGAGTTGAGGTTGTAGGGCTGCAGTGTGTGCCTCTTCTTTTTCTTATACAAACATAATCAGGTTCGAGTTTTGAATGAAAATGCTTACACTTGCAGTAACTTCTGGTCCTCTTTATAGCCAAGGTGTGAAGTCTCGGGTTTTCCTTGGCATCATTTCCACTGATCTTTATCAAAAGGTTGCCCTGTTTTGTGAGTTGAAGTTGTAGGGCTGCAGTGTGTGCCTCTTCTTTTTCTTATACAAACATAACCAGGTTCGAGTTTTGAATGAAGATGCTTACATTTGCAGTAACTTCTGGTCCTCTTTATAGCCAAGGTGTGAGGTCTCAGGTTTTTCCTTGGCATCACTTCCAGTGATCTTTATCAAAAGGCATCGGACATTAAACCAACAAAGAAAATCCAGCATTATTTTTCTCAATATCTCAACTATAAGAAAAGGAAAATGCAAAGGATTCTAGAGTTCAAAGAAGGGAAACTTCCAATTAACTATTTGGGTTTTCTGCTAAACTTAAAAAATAATTCTGAGCTTTGGACTCCTACTGTGACCAAGATAAAATTAAAATCTCTAAATGCACTAATAAGTGGCTCACACTGGCAAGATGTATGTGGCTTCTACAGGTTGTCCTGCAAGCTACTCCCATTTGTATGCTCTCGCTTCTTCTTGTCCTGAAAATTGAGATCCAGTTAAGGAATCTTCAGAGGAATTTTGTATGGAGAGGTATGGAAAACTAATAAATTCGCTCGTGGTTTGGCCCACTATTCTAGCTCCCAAGATGGTTGGAGGTCTTGGTTTATCAAACCTCAAACTTTTCAATTAGGTCATGGCTATGATAAAAGAGTGGAAAACTTCAGCAAGAACCAAACTCTTTATGGGCAGTAATCATTCACAGAAAATATAAAATTGGTCATGGTTAGAGGGCAAGTAACAATTGGAGGTAACCCTTAGCCAATATTAATGATTTTCAAGATGGGAATGGATCAGCTGAATAAATATGCCTCTTAGCGCATTGGAAAAGGAGACAGTAACATCTTGGGAAAACCAATGCACCAATGATATGTATGGACTAACTCCAAAGTAAGGGGCTCGCAATGATCGCTGAATATTGCACTACTATTCCTCAAGTGTTCCCTACTTCAAATATAGCTTTTCATAACAGCTTAAGTGCTGACTTGCAGCTACGAATGCATGAAATATCCCTTGTGGGATACCACTTAAAAATGCACCAAAAAATAAGAAATTGCAGCAAACCCAAATTCTGATTTTTGCAGATTTTTAACAGTTAGGGCAGCGAACTGAAGAAAATTGATATCTCTCAAAATACTCACTCAAATCACTTGAAATTTTTAGGAGAGCTTGCTAATATTATAAAGAACATAAGAAAATTATTTTTGGAATTTTTGGAATGATATAATGCAGCCAGAAAATTACAGAAAGCCCTAAAAACTTCAAAAATTCATATCTTCTCAAGTAGGCATGATAAAATTATGAAATTTTGGAAATAACATCTACTAATAGTGAGAATGAAAACCCAACCTCCAGATCTGAAAATGGACACCGGAAGCCCTAAAAAACACTGCTGCAAATCTGGAACTGAGTAGATAAAACCCTAGAAAATAGATAAAAATCTGAATTTCTGGAAATAATATCTACCACTGATATAGAAGAGATCCCATCCTCCAGATCTGGAAACGGCACACTGAAACCCTTCCAAAAATTGTTGCAAAATCCCAAAGTGGGTCGCTCCCCTTGGGAAGAGGCCAAAAACCCTCAAAGTGTCTCTAAATATGGCGCCAAAATCTGCTCTAATCGCTGCCACAAATCAGATCTGAAAACCCTTGGATTATCTCCACAAAATGTCACCGAAACCCTCAAACCCTTCCTCTGAAACCTCTGAAAATACCTCTGTAAAACAGCCCTGAAAACAGCTCCAAAATGACAAGCTAGGGTAGATCTCTCACTACCGAAGAATGCCCTGCTAGCTAGGGATAGATCTCTCACCACCGAAGCTAGGGTCCCTGTGGGATTTCACTCCACAAGCTGTAAATTTGCAAGCAGCAGTTGCACATGAAGGAAAATAATTATGTATGCAAGAATGTTCTCCATCACTCCCCCAAACCTCCTTTTATAACATCTCATTACCTTTTTCCAAGTTGGGCGCTCCATGTGGGACTAAAAAATGACTTAAGTGACCCCAACGAAGAAATAGAATAATAAAGTGTTATGGGGTCCCCCTAACGACAAAACATAACATCTAGTCCCTCCAAATCACTTTATGCTCATGTCAACGAAAAATTATAACAAATGAACTAGATATTCACACCCAATAGCTCCCAGCGTCCCTAGCCCCTTGGGTATGACCAAGGCTAGGACTCGAATTGGCCCTTAGGCCTTTGGCGTAGGAAAGGGGACATTACAACAGATCTTGGGAAAACCAATGCACCAATGATATGTATGGACTAACTCCAAAGTAAGGGGCTCGCAATGATCGCTGAATATTGCACTACTATTCCTTAAGTGTTCCCTACTTCAAATATAGCTTTTCATAACAGCTTAAGTGCTGACTTGCAGCTACGAATGCAACAATTCAAAACAAAACTTAACAATAGTTATATTCCCTTTCTTCCTTCGAAGATAAAAAAGTTTGGCCTTTCTCCAACACGGAAGTGCATAATCACCGTTGTTTATCAAGCTCGAGCCGGATAGAAAAAGGAAACCATAGTCATGGTCTAAGATTTGAAGCATGCCACAGAAGCCTAGAACTAATTCTCTGCTATGGTAGTTAGCCAGAAAAAAATTACACCAAAGAATCTTCAAAAAGGGGAATCATTGGTCCAGCAAGATGACATTTAGAGACTTCTCAACATTTGTTCGATTTTCTCCCTTCCTCACCTTCCCAATGAGGACCTTGGTTTGGAACGTCATCCTTAAAACTGCTTGAGACTTGCTGCAGTTCACCTCTTCTCCAATGAAAGCATCCCACAACTGCTCCAAGTCATGTAACTTCTCCTGATCACAGATAACCTGAACAAAATTGTGTCATGGTGGACTGAAACCATTCAGAGTAATCCAAACCAGCTCATTATCTATGACTTCATCACACTGCACCAATCTTGTATCTCTAAGTTCTACTAGCTTTATCAGATAGCTTGCCACTATATTTGTCTTGCTCATGCAGGTAGTGTTGAGCTTGTTCCTTCCTTTGCAACCCAACAGCAGCCATAAGGTCTTCTTGAAACCTCTCTGTACATACAATCTTCTCTAGCATCTCTGACAGCACAACCTGCAGCAGTGACGGTATGAAAAATAGTCATGACCATATGACCTTCCCTGATGAATGTCCCTCCACCGCCATACATATCAGTGATATAATCTGTTGAAAGCCTGCACACTGCCATACATACTGTGTACGAACTGCTGCCCAAATCTATCACTGCAGCTGCAGAATGCATTTGAACGATTGCCCTTGGACCCAAAAATAGAGTGGTTGGGTATCGTGCTAGGCAAAACGTGCTTTTTCTTGACTTCATAGCCCAATGGATGTAGAGAATTTTATTTGAAGTATAGAAATGTTGCAACAATTCTACATCCACAGCAGCTCCCCCAGAATGTCTTCTATCTTCTGTCTTCTTTCATTCTCATTTCTATCATCTTGACTATGAAGTGTGTTGGAAGGGACTCCGCCTTGTTTAAAGAGTGGGATAATGTAGACCGGTACATTAGTATTGTCGTAATTCACACTGTAAGTACATATTTTATTTTGTGACAACTCTTATTGGTTAGACATTCCGGTATTGACGATTGTGTCAACCGACAACCATAAGACTTAAGTCATTTCTCTTATAAATAGAAGGATACGTCCGGGAAAGGACACTTATATCAAGTCTTTCCTGAACTGTGATTCACATCGAGACTTATCTTTTATGAATACAAGCTTCTATTATTTAGATGCTTTGCTCTGGCATGGTATGTCGTGCAATCACTACTTGTGTACAGTGTTATAGTCGGTATAGTATCTCAGTAGACATTATCATACTACAAGATCCAGAGTAGCAACCCCTAGAATCTCATCCTAATGGGGACTTCAATACAATCAAAACTCTTGAAGAGATGCAAAGAGGATAAGGCTTCAACATGAGAACAACTGAAGACTAAACCATCGAATAACCACTCCACTTAAGATTGACTTGCATTTTTAATATGAACTAATAAATCTCTATTTCTATGTTTGTTGCTGGGTGAATATTTACATAGGAGGATCTTATACATGGGCTTGAAAATCTACAATGGCATTTGATATTTACAGCTGTCTACCTACCTTTCTAATTGTTCCGGCTGTCTACCTGACCTTTCCAATTGTTCCAATTATTCATCTACTTCTAATTGATTTATATGTCACTTACAGCTGTTCGTCTGCTTCTTGATTTATTTCTATCTACACTTGTATAAGATGAATAACAATAGCTAATTAGAAACTATAATAGATGCCTCGTCATTTTGATCTTTTTAGACGAAATTGTCCCCAGTTTCTACATGAAATTCAGGAACCCTGTTGGAACCTTTGACTCAGAAAACCATTTGGCCCATGTCGGTAAATTCCTTTCTGACTGACAAGGCATGCAGTGGTTTTCCCTTAAGATTGATGCAGGTATGAAAATCAAGGAAAGTAGCTTCTGCAAATGGTTGTTGAAAATTGGGCTTGGTAGCCTTAGGAAGAGTGCAAGAGGTCTCCTCCAAGTGGGATGTCTTAACTAATTGAGCTTTGCTCACATTGACAACGTCATGGATTCCAAGCTGGAAGATCAGGTTAAAAATCATTAGGTCCAATTGCCTGGAGAATGGTATAAGGTCTGTATTTGATGGGCTTCAACTTGTGATGTTTGTTGTGAAACCTTTGTTTATCCAAAAGAAGCCAAACACAATCACCAAATTGAAACAAATAAGGAACATGATGTTGGTCATGAAGTGCCTTGAATTTGGCTTGAGCTTGATGAAGAATGTCCTGAATTTTTGTGAAGTTTGGCCAAATTTTGCACAAAGGTAGAAGCTGTGTCTTGCTCCTTTTGCTGGTGGGATGTAATTGTTTCTGTAAGTGCAACCGAATCTCATAAGGTGCCAAAGGTTGGAAACCATAACAGACTTTGAAAGGGGAATGCCCTATAGAAACATGAGTAGCTTGGTTGTAGCTATGTTGAATGACATGCAGATAGGTGTCCCATTGCCAATTCTTCTGATGAGAAATGCGAAGAGCAAGGACTAAAGTGCAATTAATCACCTCGGTCTGACCATCAGTCCATGGATGAGAGCAAGTAGAAAAGCGCAACTGATAACCCAAAAGCTTCCACAATGATTGCTAAAAGTGACTAAAGAAGGCATGAGCTGCGATCTGGAATGAAAGTGAGCAGAAGCCCTCAATTGTACCCTGGCCTTGGAGCATGACCTAAAGATTGCCATGTTGGAAAACCAGCAAACCACCACAAATATACAATCACGTTGTCACTGAGTGTTTGGAAGATCGCTGATAAAGTCCATAGAAATAGATACTCACGGCCAAGAAGGTATTGGAAATGGTTGATATAATACAAGCTTTCTATTGGAAGGATTAGATTGAATACAAAGAAAGCATAATGAATGTAATCTTCAACTTTCTTCCATATGGAAGGTCAATAAAATTACCTTTGAAGGTGCTGCAAGGTTTACAGATGCCAAAATGTCCACCATATGAGGATGAGTGAAATTCCTTTAGCAAAAGTTGGCGAGAAGGGCCTATGGGAACACAAAGTTGAGTGAACTTATACAACAGCCCATCCCAGAAACTAGAGTCAAGGAAAGGTGTTTGGTTCACCACTGTTGGATGTTGTAAAGCTTTCACAATCGGGAGAAACTGAGAATATGTGGAGTAAATAGATTTCCACTCATCATAAGCTGCACATTGAGTATCCAAAATGCTATGTACCCAAGGACAACTAAGATAATCCATTACTTTGTTGGCGACGCCCTCTTATATTTTATCACCAAAAGAAAAATGTTGGATGTAAGCTGCTACACTTTTAATGTCAATGGTTCTTGAATCTCGAACTGAGTTCAAGAATTGAAGTGGCTAGTTATCAGTATGTATAATTACCTCCTTGCCCAGAAGATAATGGCAACACTGCTTCAGAACTTGGACCAAGGTATAGAATTCCTTGTCATAAGTGCTAAAATTGAGCTTGCCTTGTGACAAACCTTATCAAAGATTTGCCACTAGATGTCCTCCTTGCTTAAGTACAGTCCCTATGGCATATTGGGTAACCTTGTCCTTGAGCTCAAATGGTTATTGGAAGTCAAGAAGAGCAAGAATTGGAGCAGAACAAAGAACCTATTTAAAAATGAATTTTCTATAGAAGTTTGGTTGGAGAGGACTATCTAAAGGAATTTTATCAAGATCCATGTGTCTTCCATTCTCGTTAATGAGGAACCCCAAGTGCATAACTAAGGCTTGGAAAAAGACAAAGTTCTTCATCTTTGCTTGGAGATGATGTCGGTAAAAAAGGTTGAGACTTATTTGCACATTGACCAAGTGGTTGTCCCAAAACATGTTGTAGATCAAGATGTCAACAAGATATATGAAAAAACGTTCCAAGATGGAGAAAAAAACCATCATTGATGATGCATATGGATGTGGCAGGTGCATTGATGAGGCCAAAAGGCATGACCAACCACTCGCAGAGTCCAAATTTGATCATAAAAGTCATCTTCTAAACATCATGGCCCTCCATGCAAACTTGGTGATATCAAGAAGTCAAATCGAGTTCAGTGAAGTACTTGGCACCTTAAAGTTAGTCCAAAAGATCGTCAATCTTGGGAAGAGGATAGTGATTCTTCACAGTGATTTTGTTGGGAGAACAATAATCTGTGACTAATTTCCACTCATGTTTCCTCTTTGGCATGATGAGAGCAGAAGATCCACAAGGAGAAGTGATGGGTTATATCTTCTCTCTTCAAGCGTCTTGTTGATGTGTTGTTCTATCTCAGGACTCTCAATGGGTGCAATGGGTAAGGCAGTCAACTGGGCAATTGAGAACCTGGCACAAGCTCAATAGAATGTTGAATGGGCCTTATAGAAGGATTTCCTTTAGGCTCATCAAAAGCATCAGAATATGAATCAACAAGAGATTTAATTGCGTTAGGAGGAAGTTTATCAACAGTAGTTGCCTTGCCTTCCCAAATGATACAGAGTAAGAAACATATGTGAAGTGACCTGTTTAATTGCTGGCCTACTAGAGAGCAAAGGACTAATAGAAGTGAATTTATATGATTTAATATCCTTGGGTAGACGATAGGTCTCATGAAGCCATCAAAGACGGCCTTGCAGTCATACTGATAAGGTGCTTCAAGTAGCAGATTGCAGCAATTGACAGGACTTACACCACAATCAAGTGTATTCTATAATGGCTCAATGGCAAATATGATGGAACATCTGTGAGACACGAGTGTGAAATAACCATCCTTCTTGACCCACCCCAAGTGGTATATGGGTGTGGATGTATTGTACTTGTTAATTGAAGATCGTCTACCAACTTCTGTGAAATCAAGTTCATTTGGTTTCCATTGTCAAGGATAAGCTCTTCCAATCTATTCTAGATTTGACAATTATGAAATTACAAGGCCTCTCCATTGTGAAATGAGGATTAGAAGTGTTTGGATTAGTTAATTTTGCACAGTGAACATTTACCTAGAGCAATTAAAGAAAAGGGGAAGTTACATTGCCGAAGAACTAGATAGAATTATCCTCGGACGTGTGGGGTTCCCCTTTCTAATAACTCAGATCCAGGTTATGGGATAGCACACTCCCACCACTGGCCCAGCCAATTAAATAGCTGGGCTAGTCCTAGAATGGTCAAAAAAATCCCTATTCAAGTTCGAAAGTATTTGGCTCAACCATTCAACTTCACATATAATATGGAAAAATGGAGGCAAGAATCAGCAAACGTTAGGGACCAAGATATGTACAGATTTATTGGTAGGTTAAAATTAAATCATCTTAAACTAAAAATGAAGCCTGAGATAGAAAAATGTTTGAAAACATTTTCTCGCAGACAAAAGACACCATGCAAAAGTTAGAGCATCTACAAATACAGGTCCGAGAGGAGGCTTTTACCAAGGAGAAGGTGGTAAACAAACAATTAATCCAGAAATTAGCAGCCTTGCAACAACAGTAGGAATGCAATTAGAGGTAAAGACTCCGGGTAACATGGATCAAGAAAGGGGATGCCAACATGATATTCTTTCAATTTTCATGTCTATACTGAATAGATAGCACATCAACTCAGTCCAATAAACAAGAACTGAAACCAATGCTCTTCTACAAACAAACCCAAATATTATGCAGTATGCTACTGATTTTATTCTGATCTTGTTAACAGAAGAAACAGAGGATGTATGCCCTCAGAAAACTATGAACTATGTGCTTGAAAAAAACCCCAAAAGGTCAATGGTACTAAAAAGACAGCCATAATGTGGATTGTAACCGAAGAACTATAACGTATCATACTCTCATTCCGAAGGGATAAGGAACTCAAACCTGATAGCTATCCTACTGCCTTCTATGAACCATTTTGGAATATAATAGTAGAGGACCTTTTAGCACTCGCTGACGAGTCCACAAGAATTAAACAAAGGTTGCAAAGTATTGCAACAAAGTTAGTCCTCATTCCAAAAAAAGCACAAGCAGATAGCTCTCTGTAACAGGATACGTGTATTCTATCTAAGATGATTTCGAGCAGAAGTAAGCCTTTCCTGCCCAAGATCATATCAGAAATGCAGTCGGCATTCATACCAAGTAGGCAAATAATGTTATAATAGAAATCATAATGGCAGGGCACGAGATCCTTCGCATTCTAGCGGTTCAAAAAGGTCGTGAACACTAATAAAATTAGATATTTAAATGGCATTTCACAGATGTAACTGGAAGCTCGTCAGTGAAGCTCTAGCAGGGTTGGGTTCAGCGAAGTAGTGGTCTTGTGGATTAGTAGCTGTTTTACTTCTCTGGCCTTCACAGTAGTTTCCAAGGGTAACTCCAAGTAGCCCTTCAAATCCAAATGAGGGATGATCCAAGGAAACTCACTGAGCCCATATCTGTCCATAATCATGAGTGAAATATTTACCGGATGGATGGAGGACGCCAAAATTCAAGGCACAAATCATGGGCTGCCAGCCATGCAAAGGGGAAACAAGCATTCAAATTTTCAGTTTGCTGATAATATTCTACTCTTGTCATTACTTCTGAATAGTGAAACTCGATATCTACATCAGCTCTTAAATCTTTATCAAAAGATTTTGCAGCAGACAATAAATCAAATAGTTCAAGTGTTATATGAGTATCTGTTAATATCTGAACTATTCTTTGAATAATGGGGTATTCAGGAGGCAACTTTCCGCTTAATTATCTCAGCTTAATGTAGCATTGTCAAATCATCAGTTTTTATGGGACTCAACCATTACCAAGATGAAGCTGAAGCCTGCTCAGTGGACAAACCGTTGGCTTGCCTTTGTAGGGAAGGCAACTATTTAGACCTGTCTTGCAGGCTGTCCCTCTATATATGCTCACCCAGACGCCTATACCCAAACAAATAGAAAACAATTTGGTCTCCAGTCAGAGAAAATTCGTTTGGAAAATAGTAGAAGATCAGTTTAAACATCCTCTGGTGTCTTGGTCAATATCAATCAGCCTAAACAAAAAGAGGGATTAAATGTCAGGCATATATATAATTATTCAACAAAGCACTAGCAATGAAGCTGACATGGAGACTACCAGAGGAGCATCACTCCCCATGGAGCACAATAAGCAGAATTAAGTATCTAATCATTTCTACAAATTAAACTCTCCAGACCATGGTTAAGCCCCACTCTCAGCTGTTGCAAAACAGTTTAAAAAAGAATGACACTTCCTGAAAAATAAGTCACGTGGTAGATAAGCAATGGGAAATATATTCCCTTCTTGAATGATATCTGGAATATACACTAACCACTTTCCAGCCCTACACTCGGGAGTTACAAATGCACAAGCAAAATGGAGGCTGTAATACAGTTGCAGATTATTGATGGTCTCAATAACAGCCAGGGTTATAGTTGAACTAAGAGGCTTTACAACAGGAGGAGAACAAACCAGAAATCTGTTGTTTGAGCTCGAACAAAGGCCTATATTTTTGTAGACATCCGTAATCGGTACCCTATATTGTCCATCCACACCCCTCACATTTTCATTCAATACATTAAACTATCTTATTATCCTATAAGCCATGTTCTCACCTTCATAAAATCACACTTTACCCTCAGTAAAAAATCTCTTTCACTCACCCTAAACCATTCTAACCACTTAAAACTCATCCGAACCCATTTTAGCCCTAACTTTCTAACCTCCCAACTCCCTCAACACCTTCCTAACCATCTTCACTCACCCCCATACCAAAATTAATCGTCGGCGATTATATAAGGATCATCAAACCTCCATGAAAGAGATCATAAGACGTTTGCAGTGAAGCTATGGTTCTCTGACGACCTAGACGACATCATTACAAACACCTTGACATGACCTACATCCTTGTCACGTCCATGGAAGCTTCACAACTCTTGTAAGATTCCCACAACGCCGTTCTTAACATTCTTCGTCCCAAGGTAAGCTCGTCATCTATTTTCGTATTCAATTTGTTAACGCATCACCTTAAAGCTCGAATCAATTTACAAATCACCTATTCTGCACCTTATTTGCATCTTATTTGAAATCAGCCTTTTCCACATGATAATCATTAAGCAATTACCTCAAATCGCCAAAGAACCCCGTCTTTTTTTATCACTTTAATCACATTTCTCATATTTGTAATTAATATATCAATTTGTTTTCTATCTAATCTTCCTATTATCAAGTTGTTTCTCTCTGTAGATGAATGTACCAGGTCGCACATCTAATTACAAGCATATACGACCTCCCCATTGTTTCACAACCACTAGTTTGAGAACAATTCAACATTGCACACGAACTCGGGATTTATGCCATCTCCTTGACACCAAACGTTGAAGACATCAAAGATCAACTTGAAGTCATACAAGAAGAGCGAGACGTTGCTAAACAACCTTGGTTCGAATACTTCGAGGAGTTCAAGCTCGCCGTAGCCTATGCTTGGGCTGCTTATCACGCGAGCAGAATTTCTCTTTTATCCATCATTATCACTTGATTATAAAACAAGTTAACACCCTTCAAGGAAGCCCATTGCTTCCTGGGATCGGCCTTTGCCGAGCAACTCGTCATATCCTTTATCTAGTATCTATCTTGTTCAACTATTTTTGCATGCAAAGTTCTCTCATTCGTTGGAAGGAGTCTTGTGTCCGTATTACATCCATTCATCTTGACATTGTATTGTCGGTAGCGCAAGTATCGCTAAACCATTTGTTGTCATCCGAGTTTTTGGTGTTTTGTTACATAATTGACGAACCAAAATCCACCTTAAACATTTTGGCACACCCATGGGACACTTAGTCCCTTTTTGATCAGGTTTTATATCTTCTTGTTTTTTTCCTTGTCAAATCATCTAACTTTTCAGCTTGGAGTGCTTTGCTATCACTTCTTCAAAAACACATAAAATAAGAAAAATAAAAAGGAATAAAAACATAGGTAATGCGTTCTTTTCTTTCATTTTCTCTTTTAGCATCGCATTTTTGTTTGATCTATCTTCATCAAAATTAATCTTTCCTTTTGGGTCTTAAAACAAACCTTCATTTTGCTTGCTCACATAGTTTAATTAGGGGTTAAATGATTGCATTCACAAAATTCCCCTCACACACAACCTAACCACGTAATAAATCAAACTTGCATCTAAACAATCCCTTCCAGCCTACCTACTTGGATTTCATCACCAAGGGGAAGTTGACTTGGTGTTCGGCCGAGTATAAATAACTGGTGGGTGGTATATCGGCTAAGCACCCGACACCCTTATCGTTGCGGGACCGTGAAGTGAGGGGTAGGCCCCAATATCACGCCTCATCTGCAACACCAACACAGACTTGGCCTCACGTACCTTCGGGTATATCGAGGACTCCAACCTTAACTCACCTGAAACTAGCCTTAGCTAGCCCTTTTCCTAGTTCCCTTTCAGCCATTTTTCATTTCACACTTTTCTTAAGTTAATCAAGATAATCTAAAACTTTCTTGTGATTGTGTGGTTTTCTTTTAAAATAACAATTTCTTTTTCTTTATTTCTTTTTGTTTGGTTCTTGATTTCATGGTTCTGACTAGACAACAGTCTTGCCTTTAAAACATTTCAAACATGACAGACCCACTTCACCAATCCTTAGAATCAATCCAGTCTCATATTCAAAACATCCCAAGCATGACAAATCCATTACAACCACCCTTAGAAACAGATCAGAACCTCCATGTCTCCCAATACTCAATCTGCGACATCAGAAGCTCCTTGTCTTGACCCTCCATAATTCTTCCAGAGTGGTGACCTAGTCTTTGCATAACTCTTAGACTCCAATCCAATTTCCCTTTGTAGCTACCTTGTTGCCAAAGGTATGCGTATCAGTTATCCCCTATCCAAAATATTGTCCATCTTCCATTCGTTGACACTTATGACTATTCCAAACTTTACGACCTTGACTATCAACCCGTTATTGAGCAAATCTCTCCTTACCCCTCTACTAGTGATACAGGGATGTCAACACCCACTTCATCCACTATTGTTGTTAGTTTTGAACTTAATGCCATATCATCACAACACGACTATCCAACAAGCACCTATGTCATTAACTTCCTCACCTAGCCCACAAGATACACAAACTCATACTACTACCTCCCCACCCACATACAGTCACATGTAACCTCCGCCGCTCCTCCTCCTGCAAGCTCAGTGGGTGTCCCTCTCTCCACAAATCCTTTGATCATGTCTCACCTGTTTCTTCACAACAACCTACATCTTCGATCAAAATCTAGTCCTATCCATCCCTACATCTATACCACCTATCAACACAAGTGTCATTGCTAGTACTCTTCCCTTTTCACAACAAGCATCCACTACATCTATCTCACAATATAGTTACATCTCTTCTCAATATATCCCACAACCATCACAACCTCCCTGTCAACACTTCTATTCCTCCTCCCTATCAATACATCCAATCTTCACAACCATTAGTCTCTCAATACACTTATAATATCCCAAAGTAAGTATTCCTACTCCAAAATATTCCATTACCATATCACTTGTATCAACAATCAAACCCTCACACCTATAATCAAGCCATTCCTTCCTCTTCGAACATCCAACAGTCTCAAAATGATCCCATGAAGCATTGTTAAGCAGAATAGCTAGTCTTGAAGTTGCCACCACTATGGGACCTAAAAACAACCTTTCATACAAAAAATCTGCAACAAACCTATCAACCCATCCGTGCCTTTCAAGGCCTATCCTCCACACTAGGAACTCCCAAATTCATCAAGTTTTATAGTAAGGAGGACCCATAACAACATATCAAGGCCTTTTGTCATGCATGTTATCTTATCACTCATGACCAGGATCTCATGTTGAGGACATTCCCTATGTCCTTAGGTTGGCCCCCCTTGATTGGTACAATAGTATCCCACAACACTCCTCTTTTCTCATTCACACAACTCGCATAATTGTTCCTAGAACACTTCTCCATCAACATCGCTCATAAAATATCCATCACTAATCTCTATGCCATCAAACAATTTGAGGATGAGTTTGTTGCTGATTTCATCACCAGATGGCGAGGGATTATCAACCAATATCCTTCTCTCTTCCACAAAAATGAGTTGATCGAGTTATTTTCTCGATCATGTGCCAAACATATATCATCAACTCTTCAAATTCAATCCTTTCAAACATTTGATGAGGCCTTTACCATGGCCCGGAAACTAGAACTCCATGCCCTCGAGGATGGTAAGTTAAACTCCAATCTAAGAAACCAAAACTTGAGTCCTCTTTTAAAACTTCTTCCAACAATGACAAATCTAAAGGGTTGGAAACACGGTTGTTTTGAAAACTACATCTAAAGGTCATTCGAACTCCGAATGGTCCCGACCTCAACATAAATACACACCTTTAGGGGAGTTCTATAACTGCTATCTTTGAAAAAAATTATCCTCTTGTATGATTAAGCTCCCTCCCATCCGACCTATCGATGAATCATCCAAACCTTCATGGTATAAGGACAATGATTATTGTAAATACCATCAAGTTTGAGGACACAACATTGAAAGGTGTCATTCATTCAAAAAATGTCCTCCAAGACCTTATTGACCAGGTGAATTACAACTTGATAACCCAAATGCACCTCCTAATCAAGGCTTGGATGTGTTTAAACAACCTTTTCCGAACCACTCCCCATCCAATAGTCAACTTAACCTAACATTGTAGGATCTCATCACATCATCAACATTGTCAATGACTTCACACCCACACATACATAGACCTAGTGTTTCCACAAATGAAACACCAACCAAAAACATCACTCGAATCTCCTCATTATCTAGATCATTGCCCAGTCCATCCACATGACAACATCTAGAGTTTTCCACATCTACTTCCACACAAATGTCCCCTATTTCCTTCCTTTGGATCTCAAGAAAAGAACCCATCATCATTGAAATTTTGAATAGCTCTTTCCAAGACCACGTCATCCAACATCAAATCAAAAATCTTAGTAATCCAATTCAAAACCCACAAATCATTCATCTAGAAAATAGAAAGAACTCTACAAGTATTCACCAGAAAACCATACCACGAAACATACAACCCCTCCCTCTATTTTGGGGCTTCATCCTTCATCCAAATTTACAATCACAATCACAAAATCTAAAGTTGTTCCTCGACCAACACCTAAATGTGCCACACAAAACACGACTCTCGTATCTTGTACCTTTAAATCATCAAACGATGTCCAAAATCATTCACCTTCGTCATCATGTCATCATCACAAACAGATACTATACTAAAATCCTTGAAAAACTCATCTAATCATCATTAATCATAACACTACCCCCTATCAAGCCTTTTGATCCTCGGGGGGGAAACCTTCTCATATAATTATGAGGCATTTTGCGCTTATCATCAAATACCAGGACACTACACAGAAGGACTGCAAAGCCCTCCATGCCATAATTTGAAGTCTCGTGAGCAAAAAGACTTCTTCCATCGATATAAATCATCCTAATCCATCCGTACCAGCCTCAATACAACCAAATCCCAACATCAAATCAAACCGACTTTGTAAGCCCTAAACATATAAATTCCAAATCATCACTTGATATCATATCTAGTAAAAACAAGGCTTCTTCTAGTAAAGCCCCTCACTTCCATAGATGTCATTCAGTATAACCACAAGAGCACGCGCACAAGATTTGAAAGACTACCCTAAAGTCTCTATCTCCATCGCTCCTTCCGAGTCACCCAACCCATCATCTTCTAAATCCAAGGTGTCCATTCTCGCAAAGATCTCAAACTCAATCCACTACATCCATACAAAACACGGTCCTTAAACAATTACATCAAGCTCTTGTTAAGATGTCTCTTTATGAGCTCATTCAAAACTCTCCACAACATTGACAAGCCATGATTGAAGCCCTTCAGGCCATTTCAGTACCATCAAACGACCCCCACCATTTTCCAACCTCGTTAGCGCACTTAAAATGTCTCCCTATCATCATTTGATGACTCTAAAATCCCCTCCTTACAACCTGAGGATCATGACCTTCCTCTCTTTGTCACCGCCCAAATCAACGACACTCTCATCAAGAGAGTAATGATCAATAATGGCATAAGCATTAACATAATATCATCTCACACCTTTAAACAACTTCAGCTACTCCGACACCATAGTTGCTCGATCACTATTGTGTCACGCTTTAACAATGAAATGGTTCCCCCATTAGGCACATCATCTTACCTATTAAAATAGGTGTTAAAATCCTCCACGAGCTCTTTTATCTTGTAGAAGGAGAGTTCCAATATAATATAATACTAGGTCATCCCTAGATATACGCTATGCGTTGTCCCATCCACATTACATCAATGTCTAAAATATGAACACACGAGGTAAAACCTTTACAGTTCCCATCGATCCAAATCCATTAAAATCCTTTCACATGACCTACAGGCCTAACAACGTGTTGCTTCCAGTACAAAATTTCACGCCTTCAGATCAAGCTTCTACAAGCTCCTCCATTCCCTCATCCAAACTACCAGATGATCAATCCTTCAAGATGTCATGCACACATCTCTCTCATTGGGGAATATCACTTCTAAGCCTCAATACACTCCCTACGCCTAAAACATATGGGAGACTGACAAACATCTGCTCTATGAGCCTAACATAGGAAATATCATTTCCTTTGGTCCCCTTTACCTCCAAACACAACATGTTTACAAAGGTATCGACCACCCTTCATCTCATCTCGATGATCAACCACACACAAAAATATCTTCTCATCAGACTTTTCATTCTTAGAAAACCATTTGTTCGCCCAAAATTACCTCTATCGTTATGCATGGAAAGGCTTCGGTTTAGGTCGATATGAATAGGGTCCACATGACTTACCCTTTGAAAATTGGAAGAAACCTCACGAAAAACATGGCCTCGACTTCAAAGTGTCTCCTTTTAAACCATCACTATCAACATCGAATCTCAAGCACCAGTGTCACCATTGTTAGACTCATCCTTTGATGACAATGACACACTATATCCATTCCCCTAACTTTTTTTTAGTCAATGCTATTACACTTGGACCACTAACTTATCAAGCTAATGGTAATATCAAACCCTCCCCTAACGTTACCACATATGATAGAGGAAGATTCCCCTACCATCGACATTCTCCATTGTCACGATGATGACACTATCTTAACTTATATGGGTGAGGATCACTATCTTCAAGACCTTACCTTCCAATACGTCTACACTTCTCAATGAATCAACCACCGATGTTAATATCGACACAACACAAGAGATACACGTTGTCAAAATCAGTCAAGCCTTAGACTCGCGTGAACTCCAACAATTCATTGTTTTCTTATCCAAAACACAATCAAGCCTTCGCATGGTCCTATAGTGACATGTCTGGTATAGACCCTAACATCATTATCCACAACATCGTTACATCCCGGATGTTAAACTCAGTAAAGCAAAAACTTCATAGGATGCATCCTTGTGCATTGCACTACTTGTCAAGGAAGAACTTCAATGTATTCCTTTAGCCAACTTCATACTACCTATTGATTACCCATAATGGGTTTCCAACATCGTACCCATCACTAAAGCCATTGGAAAATTGTGCATCTGCATAGACTTCCGAGACTTGAACCTCGCTTTCCCTAAAGACGATTTTCCTCTACCCAACATCGACCAACTCATCGATTTAATAACAAGCCACGAGATGATGTCTCTTATGGATGGTTTCTCTGGTTACAATCAAATCCTTATCGCACTAGAGGATCAACACAAGACATCGCTTTATCACTACGTGGGGTACCTTCTACTATAGAGTAATGTCTTTTGGCCTAAAAACACAAGAGCCACTTATCAATGCGCCATGACCTACATCTTTCATGATCTCATCCACAAAATTGTAGAGGACTACATCAACGATCTCTTAGGTAAATCTAAACACCAAAGAGACCATCTAGCTATCCTTGATGTGATCTTTGCACGTCTATTACAATTCTTTCTTTGTCTTAATCCTGCTAAGTGCATTTTCGGAGTTCTCACGGGGAAAACTCTTAGGATTTAATGTGTCTATCAGGAATTGAAGTTGACCCCACTAAAGTCAAAGCCATTATCAAAATGCCTCCACCATCTAATCTCAAGCAACTTCATAACCTTCAAGGAAAACTTCAATCTATTTCAGTCGTTTCATCTCTCAATTATCAAACCGTTGTCAACCTTTCCATCACCTTCTCAGAAAAGACACCCACTTCAAGTGGGACGATAATTGTCAACAAGCCTTCGACACTCTCAAACAATATCTTTTATCTCCTCCAATTCTTACACCTCCACGCGAGGGGGAGTCGTTCTATCTTTATATCTCCGCGACTAACCATGCCTTGGGAGCCATGTTGGCACATCGAGATGAACAAGGTAAGGAGCAAGCCGTCTATTACATTACATAATTGCACACTTCATGATTACGAAACTCGCTATTCAAAAGTCGAAAAGTTGTGTTGTGCCTTGTACTTCAGCAACTTCCAAACTCTATCACTACCTCCTCAATCACAAAACCTACATTATCACAAACTTTAATCCACTCAAAACTATGTATTCTAAGCCTTATCACAATGATCACATCACCAGATGGCTCATGCTCATGACTGAATTTGACTTAGAATTCATCTTGGGTTATCACCGATCAACTCGCAGAAGTTCCCCTTCCTACTAATCAACTACCTTGTGAACACTTCCCCCGAAATCTATCAACACTCTAGATCATGACAACATCCCTCTTAAAATGACCTTGTTCTTCGATGGGTCTAAATGTAGACAGGGGGAAGGTGTTAGAATAGTCATAATACCCCCTTGGGACACTCCTATTCTGTTATCCTTCAAAATGAATTTTGAATGCACTAATAACATGGCGGAATATGAGGCCCTCATCATGAGACTTTGGACTGTTGGCTTCCTGGATTTACACCTCGGGGAGAAAGGGCGGCACAGACGCACGGAGGTCGAGGCGAGAGGGGTGGACCCGCACGAATTGTCATTATGTAACCGGGGACAGGATCTTCCTCCACTCGCCCATCCACTCCCTCGGCGGGAGTGACGGGAGGCACCTTAACAAAGGGTGTGGTTGATTTCCTGCTACTTTTGACTCTACCTAAGTCAGGGTGAGAGGACCCAAGATGCAACCCGGAGGGTACAAGATAAGGGAGGAATCGGGAGAATGTCCCGAGTCTACCAGGGGACAAACAATCGGGAGTCGGATGTAGCCACCGAATGCAACACTCACTTGAAAGAGTGGTCACGAAGCACTACAAGCACCCAGAACCCCGATACAGGTTAAAGGTAGGTTTGGCACGATCCACACATTAACCCCCAAGGATTTACATGAATTATTCTAGGCTAATGTTAAGGATTTTAGATAATGAGTGAAAACACTTAAGGTATGTGCATTGTCAATGTATTTTCACAAGTGGATCTGTATAAAATAAACAAATGAGGCGAGATCCACACGAACACAAATGAGACTCAAAGAAGTTAGTGTAAATTTGTGAAGTGGAGACAGGGTTGCAAAGAGGAAGAATTGAAACTCAAAGGGAACTGGGAGGGTCAAGAAACATATCAACCATTTTGTCACCACGCCCTTGTCATTTCATGAAGATAGGGGATACATAAAATGGACTTCTCGCAAGAAATTGGTCGTGAGGAACCTCCAAGCAAACATACAATCCTAATCCTTGATAATTTAGCTCAGTACCCCTAAGACTAAATCACCATGTGCGAATTATGCCGAGTGTTCTAAATCAAGGGACCCCCAAGATAAATAAACACAATACCTAGTCTTGTTTGGTTAGTAAGGAATTTTATAGGTCTCAAGATAACATCCTAAAGTACCCCCAAAGGACATCAATCTCCCACACCACCCTAACAAAACCTAAACAATAATAGGGTGTCTTCACATAAAATCACAGCCATAACCTGCACAAGATCTTAACGAAAAGACACACATATTTTACCCCTAAAATCGTTCCACAAGAAGAGCATAACCAAAATAATTACAGTAGGTCGTTTATGAAAATCCACTACACTTGGAAAAAACAAGGAAATATATATATATATATATATATATATATATATACGCTCTCAAAGCTTGTTAATGACTGTACATGAGTAATCACCTTAACATGAATTCTAGGCGAATGGGAAACACAACAGTACCTACATCACGAAATTGCAAATTTCCATGGTCAATTATGCACCTGAAAAATCCTTAACCCTCCCAAGAGTCTTCTCCTCTCTAGAACCGTCTCTCTTTTCAAAACCTTAAACCCTCGTATATATCCTTATCCATTTTAGGGTTTTGTGGAATATCCCCCAAATTCTAACCAGCTCACGCTCAAGCCACCACCCGGAGATTCCAAAGAATAACGGGGCATATCCGTCCATGACAACCCTTAATTTTTCTCACCACCAGCCTATCACCATCATGTTAATAATGATGAGGCATTACCTTTTCCACATCATATTAATTTAATATCAACTTTTCCATATGTGAATAAATGTGACGTGGCCAACGAATTTAAACTGACAAGACATTTTCCAAAGGTGTGGACATTTACTCCATCTCCGGTGACACGCTTCACATTAATAATCAATCCTAATCTAACTCCCACACGTGCTGCGATCCGGGCTGGATATTATATTTATGGTGGCATGATTATCCAAGACACGTCAACATGGGAGCCATGCCTATTAAAGCATAGCACAACGGGCCACAAATTTACCACCCAAATTCCACAGAGTCTCTCGCATCCTGCTTTGTATCAACAATCCATGCATCATGGCCTCTTCATTTTTAGGAGCACATCCCATTGAGGAAGAACTCTCGAACCTGGGTGAATTCTTCCAACTGACTGGTCTTAATAAAGCCTTCATCTTGTAATGTTTTTAGTGTGCCCAATGCCCGGACAAATCCCCCTAATGGCTCAGCCTTTTTAATCCTCGATTTTGTCTTTCTTGAACAGGTTGGCCGAAATGTGTGTCTCATTCCCTCTGTTTCAAACTCTTCACCATCACCTAGTCTGCCCTGAGTGTTATCTAGAGATGATATGCCTAAAAGATTTTTGGTTTCATCACTATCCACATGTGCAAGATGATCACTGGCACATGCTAAAATCCTATTATGATCCCTTTCTGTTAAATGCAAAGCTCCCTGTGTCAAGCCCGCCACACACAAAAGAAAAAGGACAGTCTTCTGGTTCAAACACGGTCGACACAGAAAAGCGGCTTTCAGCCTTGGAAACTACCCTGGCTGAAATTCGAGCCACAATGAGTATCCAAGCTCTTCCCCCAAAGAAATGGACAATCGCCATGGATGACACGACCAGCGAATGCGCAATGCATTTCCCACACCCGACGACGCCTTACTACTCGTAGGACAAAGGCTTACATAAGAGGACTCCCCTTTCTAAATGGGTGAATTCTCTTGAGAAGAGAGAATTCACTCAAATCCTTAATGGACCACAGGTGGAGATTCTTGAGTTGTTGCAGAAAGGGATGTCACGGGGCCTTGCAGGGGACATACAATTCGTTTTCAATGTCGTGGCCCATGAGGATTTTATTCAACATAAGGACCATCTACTGAAGTGTGTGCCAACCTTCTCCAACGAGACAGTGTCAGTTGACCCTTGATTTCTCTGGTGCAACATATTTTCCCGTATTTTCATATTTTGTGCGCATATGTATATTCTCGAGGGCAAGGACCCTTGTAATAGAACCCCATTTTGTTTATAAGATACATCATTCCAATTTATCTATTTCTCTTTTCTTTGCATGGAATATCTCTCTTTCATTTGTTTGAACATTATTGAGATATATCATTCTTTTCATGTTCATTACATTATAAACAAGTTCATACACTTAATTCCTCGCACAGTATGCACTATTGTACGCATACACTTTCCATAGCTGCACACTAACTTGCAAGAGGCAACTAACTCTGCTCACTAATGAATTACTCCTGGTTTTCTTCTATAAACGGAAAATAATAGGTAGTTTTCCTTCTATGATATACGTCGGAGCAATCATGAATACATACCGAGCACTCGCCCATCACACAACCAAACACCTGGGCCCACGATAGGAACTTAGAAACTTTTCAAACAAAGTGGAGTGCAAAATTGATTTTGGGCCTCAAAGGGCCAACTACAGCGTGCACCAAACACACATACCTTATCGGGTCTCGGGGTCAAACCATCACTTTACACACTTCGGGCATGGAAAGATCATTAATACTATAACTTCCCCAGGCATTTATTTTTGTTCTCTTACATCTCGGTTCAAGCACCCACCCCGTGCCTCAGCACAAATTCCGAAAAAAAAAAACACCTCACAATACCTTCACGATTTCCAAAGGCTTTCTTCATCTTGGTACCGGGAGAAATAATTTTTCGCACCAATACTGCGTACTTGTAAAAAAACAGCCAATTATTTCCACAACACGCCAAAATACATATCGCCTTTACTTCCAACATCCAAAACATCAAAAATAAGGGCTTAACCAGGCAGGCATATGATGCTTCAATTGAATAAAAAGGCGCGACAATTACGGGCACCAACAAGACCGTCACCTTTCTCAGTGTACAAATCATTGACATCTATGGAGACTCGCAAATGGTCATCAATCAAATATACCAATGTAAAATGAGGTCCTACAAAAATACAAAACCATCATCGAAAGGCTTACTACAACTCTTTGACCATTACAAAATTCAAACCACCCCTCACTCATATAACAATTCGCAGACACCATGGCTTCACTTGCCTCTCTCATCCCTTTATCACCAAACAATTCCAAACTCTTTGTCATTATACACAAACTCGATCAACCATCATATACCAGCCCTGCTCTTCCAACTATTAATCACATAGACGATAGCTCATCTAACCTCTAGTATATGCAAACATATGATTATCTTTCCACTAATAAAGTACCCGCAAATCTATCTAGAAATGGCAAAAGATCTTTTCAACAACACGCATCCTTGTTACGTCATATTAGGAGGTATCCTTTACAAAAGAGGATTTGACGGCCTCCTCTCGATGTCTTAAAACTCCGGAGGCTTGTCTAGCTATCCAAGAAGTCCATGACAACATATGCGGTGGAAACTTCAACGATTTGGCTATCGCTAAACGCATCTTACGCATGGCTACTATTGGCCTACGCTTAACCAAGACTGTTGTGACTACGTCAAGAAATGCGTCAAATGTCAACAACATTCCAATCTCACACATATCCCTAGTCATACTCTTCAACCCACTCAAGACTCGGCCTTTTCACAATGGGGGCTTGACCTTATTGGCCTTATCAACCCTCATTCATCACAACGACACAATTCCATCATCACAACAATTGAATATTTTACTAAATGGGTGGAAGCAATCCCCCTTATCTCCACTAAAGCAGATAAAATCATCAACTTCATCCATCATCACATTATCTGTCGCTTTGGTATACCACATAAAATCATCACAGATAATGGAAAATCATTCAAAAATAAGAAATTTCATAACTTTGACACTTACAACATCAAGCTTAGCTTTTCCTCTCCTTATTATCCACAAGCTAATGGCCAAGCCAAAGCATCCAATAAAACACTCAACAAAATCCTCATGAAAATTGTTGACCAAGCTAGTAGAAATTGGCATCTTCAAATCCCATTTGCATTATGGGCATATCGGACCGGATTTCGAACTCCTATGGGCATTACCCTTCTCCTTAGTATACGACACCGAAGTCATTCTTCATCTCGAAACTAGATCCTATCCTTACGCATTTCTCTCAAAGACTTCATCCTTGATGAGGATTATCGTCAAGAACGCCTATCACAACTTGAATTGTTAGATGAACGTCATCTAACCACCCTTGAACATATCAACATCTATCAAGAACGAATCAAACAAGCCTATAAAAACATCTCAAACAATGTGACTTTAATGTTGGTGATCTTGTTCTCAAAGAAAATCAACATGTCACTAACATGGAAAAGAGTAAATGTGGAAAGTTTGCTCCGAATTGGCTTGGATCATATATTATCACTCATTAATATGGGTATGGGGCTTATCGTTTAGCCTCCATTGATGATAAACCTAAAAGGAACCTCTTAACGCCCTGCACTTATACTGCTCTGCTATTAAAATATCAACTCATGAGACCCTAGTCAAACTACAATCTCCATACACTAACTCACACATCCTATCACTTTTGTAATGATTCAGAGCTATGTGGTCTCTTTCACATAAACATGCCATGACCTTGAATATGGGCACCACGGCTCTGCTCAGTAGATGTTCCTCATGACAAGTTCCCACTCACAATTAGGAAACCTCGCAATCATTACTCTCACCATCCCCTATATCGCATCCTATTTCATGACATGACAATGACATAAGTGTAGCTTGCACGTTTACTTATCCCCTTCTAAAGTGGTTATCTCGGCTTTCCCTCAGCTCAAAAATTAAAATATCTATGGGATGGATATAATCAAAATATAGACCGATCCCTCAAAGGATGGCTATCAAAAAGCAAATTATGTTAAATAAATTTGTAGACCACTTCCTCAAGAATGGCTAACATAAAATCAAAAAGTCAATAAAATCGTAGACCACTTCCTCAAATGATGGCTACCCAATCAAAATACGCAATAAGGACGTCTCGTATTGATCAGTCCTCATATCAAAAAGGGTTTCCGCATCGATCAGCCCTCATTTCAAAATTAAAAAATCAACCATCCCAAAAAAGCTTCATGCATTGATCAGCTTTCCCATAAAACGCAAGCTTCCCACATTGATTAGCTTGTGCAAAATATAAAACAACCGGGGCAAAACCCGAGAACCATAAAGAAGAGGTCGTTTCCCTATGTTTACTACACAAACCTTTCCCATGTCAGAAAAGGATAAATACAACTATCTCGCATCCATTTACGATGTAATGTCCCCAAATGGACATATTTTGACCCCAAGTGGATTCTTAGCAAATCCAAACTCAAAATGCAAATTTACAAAATATAGATCAAAATAAAATTTGCAGATCTGAATTTCCTTGTAGAAAATGCGACTAGGATTAATTAGAAAACCCAAACATATCAGCACTTATATTAGAATGTTTTCATCCAAATCTGATCCCACTTATTTATAAGACCAAAATATGAAGAAACATACAGATTTCAAATGCAAATAAGGCTGAAATTAATTTATTAAATCTGCATATTGGGTTCCCATGTAGATAAATAAAATGGTACCTTTTTATACATCAAAATATTTGAAAATAATCAGATTTGTCCTCTAAAAATCAGCTTTATTGAGGGCTTTCCAAAACAGATCACAAACACCTTGAGATACCTCAAATGTGCCCAACAAGTGGGTCTCTCATCAAGGTAGAAGGCTGAAAAGTGAAAGGCAACACAGATGCAAACTTTCCTTCAAACCCTTGAACAAAAATCTGCAAAACTCCTTCCAACAACTGCTAGAAATAAACTGTAAATACTTGCTAATCCGCTGAAGCACAATGGAAACCCTTGTGTAGAGAATCCTCACAAACTCTTGGAGGGTTTTCATCCTCAAGAGGGCATTTCTAAAGGGTTTCGTCTTTAGAATTAAAATAGACAAGCATGCAAGCTTACATACAAATTCAGATATCGAGAGAAAATAATCAAGTCCGTCTTCTCCAAGAAAATCTCATTGCTTAAATAGAAGAAAAGGTCACCTCCAATTAACCAATCGAGTTTCCTCTTCATTAAATGTTTTTCCCACCAACTTTTCCCTCCTAATGCAAGTCGCATTTCCTTGGGTATTTTATTCTTTCAAGATGTTTTTTGCCTTTTTCACCATTTACCTTTACTTCCTAATGCAAGTCACACTTTCCTAGAATAAATCAATTTTAGCCCAAATGTTTTTCACTTTAAGTTGTCTTTTTCTATTTTTAAGTTGCTAATAATTTATTATAAGTGCATATAATGTTTTATTTTATTTTATTTTTATTTTGCACTTTATAATAAAATATTATAACTTAAGTCACCCTTATTTTTATTCCTTAGCCATTAGGTAGACAAAATAGGCTAAGGGTCTTCGTCATGATTATCTTAGGAAGTGGGACATTTCATATGATCTATTATGACTAACCATTATGAGTCATATATTAACATTAATTACAAAGTTGCATATGCAATATCATACATTTAAATCAGTTTACCATCATACACTATATATGCCAAGAATAGTAAGGAAGCAAACATCCCACATTTTGTTCCTATCCATCATATAGTGCATTAATCAAACAACAAGATCATCATCTGTCACAAACATATCCAAGAATCATCAAAATCACATCAAACATCTCTAATCTAAAAATATACATTTCACATACATCCATAACTCATCATATCAAAATCATAACTAAACTCATTAAATAAATCATCATCAACTACATCTATATCCATCACATTGCAATCATTACAAAACTCAAAACATAACTCAAACATCAAAATCATGTATATACATATCAAAAGTGTCTATACATCATCAAGGGCTTCAAAGAGCCTCACGTATCAAAAATATATGTGTACATCATCAACAAGGGCTTCAAAAAGCCTCATACATCACAATTCAATACATCAAAATCTATCTACAAGACTACACAATGAACTAAAGTTCCGTCAATCGGACACTCCTTCGAGCATTGCTGCTACCATGATCATCATCTGGGCCTCTGGTTGGTCCACTTGCCCGGACCTCTAAGTGGCTAACCCACACTCGCAAAGACTACTTAAAGGAACCTACCGTTGTTGAGCCAAAAACACAATATAGTGAGGCTCATCTAGAAGCCTCTACCTCGCTATGTCCTCATAAAATGAAACTCATCATCAAGGCCTAGTAGTTAGCCACACTCACATCACCAGGTGGCCTCATCTGACCACTAGTTTGAGCTCTGCTACACAGTAGCTCAACCCCGAGATCGATGGGCCAATTACTCCAAAGGCCTTCCGAAGGCCTCTCTGTCTCTATCTATATCTATCTTTATTCGCTCTGGCCTATGTAAGCTTTGCTGTCACAATAGTGAGTTGTTGGCTCACCCATCTCTCTCTCCAATCACAATTTCCCTCTCATCAATCAATGTGGCCCGCTCAACTAACCACGCAGCCTTCTCAACCTCTAAACTCGTTATAGTGGCCTCCAATAAAGCCACTCTATCATCCTCATCCCCTCCTCCACCCTCCAGTGCAGCCTGCACGACCTGCACTCCTGCCTCTCAAATCCATCTAGCTATCCCTACCACTGAGCCTCCGCACACCGCCGTCTTGTATTCCCAAAATCCACTTGGAAATCTTGCTATCCCTTTAAAATTTTGGTCTTTTTAACGTGTATTGATTTGCGATTTCCCGAAGAAGCCGTATAAGCCTCCGTCACACCAGTGTCACCCTCACTTGATTACGAGTATTCCCAAAATTTCTTGGAAATCTTGGGATACTCCTTTAAAATTTTGGTCTTTTTGAACACCGACTTCCACCTGCCTTGATTTCTCCCGTTATGAATTTGCTCGGAAGATTGCAAGAGGTTGCTTGGTCCAAAAAGGTGCAATAATGGATTGTATGAAAATAAGAAAAATATTGCCACCAATGCGTAGAGCTCAAGAAAATATGCACTTTTAGAAAAAACGGCACCTAAAACGGAGCCACGGAGTGAAATTTATGGCACTTGCAAGATTTTTTGTTGTTACATTTTCCCGGACCCTTTCCAAAAATGGAAAAATTTATTCTTTACTTCACTAAAAATCCAAAAATGGAAAGAAATGCTTCTTAGACCAAAATGTGGAAATTAGAGCTGCCCCGCAAGTTGAATTTTAACATTGCCATCCACCTTGGATTTCCACACCAATTTTGGCAAGTCATTTCCAAGCAAGTCACATTTTTTGAAGTTGCCTAGCAGTAAGAAGGAATTTAGCATAATCACTTAAGTGAAAAATGGAATAATTGGTGCTGCCTAGCGGTAAAAATTTAACATGATGACTTGAGTGGAAGGTGGAAAAATTGGAGCTGCCAGGCAAGGTGAATTTTTCCACTGCCTGCTCCTTATGTTTTTTCCACAAAAGCAAGTCAATTCACCCATGCAAGTCGCATTTTTTGGGCCTGCCTAGCAGGTAGAAATTTAGCATAATCACTTAAGTGAAAATGAAAAAATTGGAGCTGCCAGACAGGGTGAATTTTTCCATTGCCTGTCACTCATGTTTTTTTCCCATAACTTATAACCAAAAAGTTCACCCATTCTGGCATAATTGAATGCCTTAAAGCTGATTTCTTTTATTTATTTTTAACAAAGTTGGCGCCAAAGATAGGGAGAAAGTCAAAGCAAGCAAGCATCCTAAAAATAGGACAAAGAAGCTTGTTAAAAATAGAGGAAAGAATTGCAAGGAAAAGCATGCTAAAAGCAAGCTAAATTAGGCAAACTTGGGCGCCCAAATAAGGAGAAAAAGCACAGCTTATTATTAGAAGTTGCTAAAAATAAGAGGAAGCAATTGGTAAAAATAGCATGCAGTTGCCTATATAAGAAGTGAACACCATAAGTGAAGGGCAATTAATTCTTTTGTGTGGAGCATGCTGCCCTGGCAAGTGTTGGTGCCAAAGGAAGAGGTTTTGAGCATTAAAAATATTTTTAATTGTCGGAAGCATCCAGTTTTGGCGCCTAAGGTTGGAAGAGCTTTCTTTTTATTATTTTGGCTATTTGCATGTTGATGTGAGTGCACAGGTGAATAAAATAATATTTTTAGTTTGCTTGGCATGCAAGCAAAGTCTAAAAATAGAGGGCAGCAGGCTTTATAATCAGATTTCAGTGAAGAAATTAGATATTCATGCCATGGACTGCATGTTTGTCTAAATTATTTGCAGGAACACTTCACTGGTGCACATACTTGAGAAGAACTGCAAAAGCTTCAAGGATAAGAGGGGAAGACAGTCAGAGGCAACACCCACAAGGAAATCACGGTCAGCTACTCCCAGATCTAGTTTGGTGAGAATCAAAGGAAAAGAGTCAACGCATGTGGGAGAAAGAGCTTCTCAAGTTCGGCCGGAGATATCATTTATATCATTCATGAGGTGGCGGTGAATATAGGTTGGATCAGCATGCGAGCATGGAAGAAAAATCAAACGAAGAGTGTTGCATAATTTGGAATAACTTCTTTTCTTTCTTCTTCTTTCTCTTATTTTCTCTGACAAAGCAATTGAGTAATCAATTAAAATTGTAAAACTTAGGTAATTGGCTTTAAAAGCCGTTACTTCAAGTTATTAGAAGAAGTCAATTACTTGGAAATAGGTGGCAGACATGCAAAATAGAAGGTTCTATTTTCAATTGTAAAGCACGCATGTCATGCAAAGAGAAAGTCTAGGGAAAATATTGTTAGTTGCTTCCACATGCAACAATTCATTGAAAGATTCTTATTTGTAATTGCCCTCTATGCACTATAAATAGAGGAAGAGCCTATAGTTTAAAGGATCACAATTTTGCTAGAGCATTCTTAAGTTTTCAAACTTTGTGTTGGATCCTTTGATGTAGAAGTTGGGGATTGAATAAAAGGTAGATTTCCGGAGAACTTTGTGTCTACGGTGTTTTGCTAATCACGTCTATTTGAGGTCTTAGATAAACTTTGTGTTATATCAGATCCAGGTTAGAAGCTTTTTCTTTCCCTTGCTGCTGAATTTTGTGAGTTTTTATCTGTTTATTTAATTTGTGTGGATGCGACCAACTCTGAAAGCTATTGGTTAAGTCAACATATCTTCCTTTCTTCTTTCCCAAGTTCTATTATTTCCCCCTTCTGCAAATATTCCATAACAACTGCTTACTTGCTTTGAAGTTGCTCATTGTGGTTCACAAGCTATGCATAATTAAAGTAAAACCCCTATGAAATAGTTATTAGGATTCACCCTTACTAAATTGATAAACATCTTACACGGAGCCTCACCCTTAAATGAGGGAGATTTATCTCATGACCGCTAGGTTTTTAGTTATGCTTAAAATCTAGCCAACAATTGCCCCACCATTGCCCCCCTATGCATCCACTCTCACCCCTACCCCCTCCTCATCTGCCATCTCAACTAGCTTTTGTATAGCTGTGAATGCCACATCCAAATCTCCATCATCTCATCATAGGCCACTGCTTTCCTTGGCACATCTTGAATAAGTCTAAAGTGTCACCTAACGCGACCAAATCTAATCAGCTCCCACTAGTCCTCCCTCTAACCCCGCACCCACCTATCCTGTTGCATGGCCCTCAATTCCCCCTCTACATCCCGGCCATACTGGAAAACCCGTATAAGGCCTTGAAACTACGTCTCTACCACCGTAAGCCGACTAGGAGCTAGCTATAATGATCCTCGCCTCTAACAAGCCCCGTGGCTTGCGTGATCTCGATGCCACCTTATAAATCCCACTAGATACTCCAAGTCAACCCATCTCATCCATGGCACTCCTCGGTCGCTCGATCGAGCCACTGCAATGTGCTTATAGGCCCAACACTCCAATAAAAATGATACATCAACCCCGAATCTGCATCCAGTCCTCCAAGACCATAGCTCGTATAAACTCGTGGATAATGAAAGTACGGGCCCAAGAAAACTTTGTCCTGTAATCCATCATATCATTTCTGAACCCCGGTCAACATCCAAGAAAATTGGCCTCTGGCGAATCGAGTAAGAGTGTAGCAACTAATACTATCATCATCATCATGACTAGGACCCAACCCTCCTTGTCCTCACTATATAATGCTCTATATGAAAAAGCTCCGAGTTATAAACCATCAGCTGCATCATCACCATACAATCGATGCATCGCAGCACCCCTGCCTGCCTCATCAATCACATACACTTGGTAACCTGTCTTCAGTAAGCGCAAGATCTTGTGTATATCCTCTAATGTCATTGTCATCTCTCTTGTAGGAAATGGAACATACCTGACATGGTCCCATCGCTCAAACAAAGCTAACAATAACCCCATGCCTCATGGATGCGCCTATGTAATGTCCCTTTCGGGAACAAAACTGAAAATTAAGGAAATTAGCTCAAAACCAAAGATCTCCGAATCTCATTTTTATGATCATCAACTGAAATAAATCTAAATTCTACAAACTACAAGGCAGCGTCTTTGTTTATGGAATTCAAGTCCACTTTTCACCATGCAAATCAACAAATAATGCCACAAAATAATTACTCTATCCACGGCAATATTTATGGATCACAAATACATCAAAAGATAGATGAAATACCAAATTACACAGCTGGAATTAATTATTTAAAATCAACAACAAACTAGCCAAAATCGAGGGTTAGAAAAAATAGCAAACCCTTGCCAAAAATCACCAAAATGGAGATTCCGGCCTTATAAAATATGCCAAATGAGATTATGATCTGAAAATGCAACTTTATGTTCACCAAACCTCTAAACCCTACTCAAGGTAGGTTGCTCCACATGTAGGAAGCCAAATAAAATATGAAAATGAAAGATATCTCTCCAAATCAGCCTTATACTTCGATCCCAAGTCAAGATGAAGGGTTTTCGTCCTTCACTCAACCTCTAGAAGGGTTTTTGTCCTTCTAGGCAAACACACATGAGGGTTTTCGTCCCCAAGTGCAAGAACATGGAGCAACAAGCTCACAATGCCCAAGTAAAATAAAATGCACCAAGTCTAGATCTCAAATGAACCCTCTAATCTTCTTTTATATCCTCCTTTTGGCGCCAAGGCTTGGAATAGCAAGACCGACCTCTTAAAGATGTTATTTTCCTTCATTAGCTTCCATTAATTAATTAAAACCCAACCGACCTATTATAAGAAAGAAAACACTAAAAGAAAATATAAAATATTAGAAAAACAATGCAAATAAAAGCTCAAGGTCTCCTCCATCTTCTTCACTTCTTTGCCATGGAGAAGGAATGGCAAGAAGACCAAATATTAGCTCTCAAGTGGAAAAGGGGACATTCAGTCCTCCCTTCCCAAAAATTGCTTGTCCTCAAGCAATTGCAAGTACCCGGATCCCAAATGAATCTTCACTGCCCATTCTTCTTTGTACTTGCACAACTCTCATCCATACATTGGTTGTCCCAAAATATCATCATGCTGCCCCAAACACTGCTGAAATCACACATTTTCCACTCAGAATTCAGAATTAAAGTGGCTGGAATCCACCTCAAAACAACCTTGCATAAACCAACATCAATTGTCCACAACAATCCCTTCCAATGTATGGCTGGAAATCCCTCTGTTGGAAGTGATAAGGGGGCTGGAAAAGTTTATGACAGCAGTGAAAATAACATGGCAGCAGCTGTCATACTTCAAAATTCTTACCAAATCAAGAAATGATAGCAATCTAGGGGCTGAAAATGACCATATAATGATTGTAACTTTACCCCCAACTTCAACAAACTAAAAATAACTCAAGTGCACAGCCACAAAACTTTGTATGTAGCTCAATCCCCAATCCATTCTTGGTGAATGATGATCACGGATCAACTTCGTGGCAAGATGTACACTACTATGCACTAGTGATCCTTGAATAAATTCATTGGGTGCCAAGCAATGTTGTATAGAAAACATTCGAAAGCCAACATCAACAAAGAAATTATATAGCTTACCCACTTTATACAACCAACACCAAGCTGCCCCTACCGTGAAGATTGCCCTTATAAGCTTGTTCTCAAGTGTATGACTTGGCTTCCAAGAGTGCTCCATAGATGGTGAGCATTGGTTCTCCCTCATACCATTGGTATGCATGACATAACATATAATCTCTTTTCCTAACCATATGCATGATGTCATCATTTCATTGCACCTAGAAACATGGAACCTTTCAATGAGCTTACCTTCAGTATGCTGATATAACAAGTTTCCCAATTAGCAAATCACCATTAGCACATTGGAAAGTCGTTTTCCTTTTCACTTTCGGTTTTCTAATGCCAAATTTGATTTGCCAATACTCATGTTTGCCATGGACAACTTTGAACTATCCCTATTTCTCAAAAGATCCAACGTAAACATCACAAAATCAGATCTGATTATCTTTGTAGAAAGTGAAAAAATGCCTTGATTCTCATACCTTAGAGAGCCCAATATGGTGACTTTGAACCTGCAGTATCCCTTGTTTGGCTATCACGGATTCCTCAAAAACTGAATCCATTGCATCCCATGAACCAATGTAACTTCAGTTGGCTTCATTCTAAGGAAAGCATCACATACCTTGCACCTTTGGCTACACCCTTCACTTTTTATCTTCCTTCTTGGCATAGGCTGATCATTAGAGTAAAAACTCAACAATAACACGTAGTAGAGCAATGTAATATAGATATCATACCTCTCTAAAAATGTGAATTGTTTTGGCATGTTAGGGAGCAATGAATTTGAAACCCTCTTGAGCCATGAGCTGCCCAATCCCCCAACTCTTCCATTTTTATGGATCCATGGGTTAGCCACATAAGAAATGAAAAGTTAGGATCACCATTATGACCCCCACACTTCATGATAGAGCTCTCTTTCATACTGATTTTAAAATCAGATATTCTTCCCTTTGAAGACCTCATCATAGCACCCATATGCCATTTGTGAGAACACCATAGAAATTGAGCCCAAGTGTCTATATGTTCTTTGCAAAAAAACAACACTTCTTACCTCCTTACCCCATGAAGTATGATGTGCACAAAGGTGTTCAATCATTGGTGACAAAAGAGGATACAACATATATGAAACATGAGTACTCCTAACCATCCATTCATGGTAGAAAATCTGAAATGATGCATAGGCAAAAACTGAAATACCTCCATGCGGGGTTGCCCATAACACTCAAAAATTCTGAGTTTAAATCAGCATTCAAAAATATTTCAAAAACACCTTACCTTCATGATCTTTTACTTTCCGGGTGTCATTCTTGAGGCTCCTTTGCAAAACAGATTGGCCTTGCGGATGGTAAAGGTGAGAACATGGCAGCCACCTAAGAAAGAGTACATAGTCCTCCTTTCTCCCCTTTGTTCATGAGGTCCATCATTTTGGTGTAGTATCATGCTAGACAATAAATCTGAGTTGTTTCTAGATCCCGGGCTGCTTACCTTCACTATATCTTTTAGCCTCTTCACGCTAGCAATGGTATTTATGCATGGAACCTTTCAACATCCTCTTCATTCTCTAGCTCCTCATGCTTCTTTCCATCTTCTTGCTTATGCCTCCAAAATCCTTTTGTATCTTGCCCCATGCAACTATTAAAAAGCAAAGGAATATCATGAACAACCAAAAGCCTTTTACCTTCTTCTTTGCTTGATGCTTGCTTGACAATTTTCCCATGTTCTTGAGCTTTCATAGGGCTGAGATTTTCCTCAAATGACCTTCTTTTACTGCTGTTATAAAATTTCCAGCAAGCTTGTTGTCCTCACATCTATTAGGACAAAGGTTCCCTTCTTTTTCCCCCACTTGCCCAAGCCTAAATTCATCATGAGCTAAAATAAAATCACTATTAACCAAACCATGATCCAAAATTACCTCATATGGTTGACTAACTGAACTAGGAATGTGAGTAAGGGTTACAACTTCATTCTTCCTTGGCTCGTGCTTCATTAGTTCATCAAACCCTTGTGTCACCAAGGTGTTGTTAGGATACCCATCCAAATGATCAAGTGTGGCAAGAGGGTTGGAGGTTTTTAACCCTCCTAAGGGCTGCCCCTTCTCAATAACCAGTTGTTGCAATTTATCATCCACTTTCTTCTTCTTAGGGCAATAGACATGCCCATCCTCCTCTAGCGAACTTGGGGTTTTGACCCCTTCTTCAACAAACTTCGTAGCCACTCCTTGCTTTTCCAACAAGATGGGGCTTTTTCCTTTGGGATGTTTCTCCCATTACCCTTGTGCATGGCTCGGGGCTTGGACCAAGTTCCAATGCCCACTCTATCTTTCTCCAAATTCATGAATTCTGAAAATGTTAGGGCATCACGGATCTTCCCGAGAGAGCTTGATATTCCTCAAAGCAAGTTGCCACCATATTGACCTTGGAAACCCTAGGCTCTTCCTTGAATGTCTTCCCTCCTTGTAGGCAAGATATTTTTGATGGCACTAATGAAATATCTGCTAGATCATGGTTGAAGGAATTTGAGACATTTTTGTGTTGTAATCCTATGTGTCAAGATGATGCCCTCACGCTCATCTCTAGATACATGGATGGAGTAGCACATAAATGGTGGCACCAAATGTTGAAGACCCAAGGGGTTGAATCCATTGCTTCACTTGAAGATTTCACACAAAAGTTTCTAGAAAGATTTGATGTGCAAGAGGAAATGAAACCATGGAGTCTACACCCATGAAGGAAGACAAATCAGATCTACACCCAAGTGAAGAAGCCAAAGGAGACCTTATGGAGGAACTTGCACATGAGGAGACTTCCATGGACACTTGTGTGAAATTGCAGCCTGCTGTAATTTCCAAAACAACAGCCTTTGGTAAGCTTTCAGATGTAATTAACAGGTGTGTAATGCTTCCTACTATGCCACGTCCATTTGATAGACACCCTAGTGGTTACTACAGTAAAAAAGGAAGAGTCCTGATCTTGGTGGTGAGGATGCAAGTGATAAGGAAAGAACAATTGTTGATCATATTCTTGGATACCTAAGGCATATAGACAGTGGTGTTGGGGGCAACTCAACATAAGTCTATCAATCAAGGAAGGAAGAACACTTGGAGGACAAATTAAGGTATGAAAATTGTTGCTTATGTCATGCCAAATTATGGATCATCATAGGAAGTGTGATAGAATGATGGATATGAGTTGCAACATAAGACATATAAATCTTTTGATGCAAATTTGTGTATATGATCATCTTGAGAGAGGGGTATGGTGGCAAGATCTATCTCACTCGGCACCGTGTATAGGAGCCAGAATTTTGGAACACTATAGCATGTTTTGTCTCGTGCACTTGGCACTTGAACAAATGAGTTACAATTGCTTGAGGGCAAGCAATTTTAGGAAGGAGGATTGTAATATCCCCTTCTCACTCTTAGACCTTTAGTTCAATCTTCATTTCATGACGGCTAAAGGGTGTTAGAAAGGGAAACTTATCATAATAAATTAATTATAAAAGTGCAAAATAAAATAATATTATAAGCACTTTATATTAATTTATTAATGATAAAGTCAATTTAAAAATAGAAAAGACAAATATAAAGTGATAAAGTAAAAATAAGAAAAAAAAATATCACTTTATGTTATTATTCTCCCCTAGGAGAAAATGCGACCCCTTTGGAGGATGAAAAAGGTGGAAAAAAACATTAAATGCGAGGGGTGAAATCTGATTGGAAGTTGGGGAGGCTATTTGGCCCATTACATCTATAAAAGCAAGTTTACTTGCTTGTTGAAGGCATGCTTTTCTATTTTATACAAATCTAAATTTTGTCTGAGCCTTTGAGCTTTACAAAAATATTTTCTAAGGACGAAAACCCTTAGAAAGAATCTCTTGAGGACGAAAACCCTCTAAGGGATCTAGAAGAGGAACGAAAACTCTTCTTCTAGTTGAGAGGATTCTCCATACAGGGGTTTCCATTGTAGATCAAGGATTTATTGGTGTTTTTCAGTGTTTTCCAACAATAGATTTGCAGATTTGTGTTACTTCCGATGAGGGTTTGAAGGTGGAAGCTTGTTGCAAATTTTTAACTTCATTTGCAGCCATATCTAGGGTTATCTACACCCCTGTGGGTGGAGTTAGGTACATTCTAGGGCACGGCTGTCCCAGATCTCATCACCAACAACTTTGCCATAATTTTAGAAGCCAAGATCAACTGGTTTACATAATTTTTGGGCCAAGGAAATTGTATTTTCAGTTGTGTCTCAAGGAGCATTCTGCATATTTTAATAAAATAATTCAGCCTTCATTTGGGATCAAATCTGGTACTTTTCTTGAGTATTTGTCTTTATAAAAATAGTTGATCTATTTTGATGATAAAAAGAGTTATTTTGGTTCAGTTTGGAATGATTTGCATACCTAGGCAAGTCACATTTTCCCATAGAAATTCAGATCTGCACTTAATTATTTTTGTATAATTTCTACTACTTGCAATTTTATTTGGGATTTGTGGGAAATCCATCTGAGGGTTGAAAAATGTCCATTTGGGGACATTACATTTATCTTTATCGAATGATTTTGTAAAGACTAATTTGCAACCACTTAAATAGAAAAAGGCCTACTTTTATCGAAGTTTCATGCAACTAACAAAAAATACTTGGCACTAGAGATTGATGCCATCTTCATACGTCCACAAATGTTTGCATCGATCAACCGAAAGACTTTCTTAGCTCTCCAAGATTGTCCATCATCAAATGGAACCTCCGTGTTACTTCCCAATGTAGCACGCGCCCACAAACTCCTTGTTGATTATGAATCTTTATAAGGCCATCGACCAAACTTTCTTTAGCCAAATAAGAAAGATATCTCAAATTCAAATTCCCAATGTAGCACGCGCCACAAACTCCTTGTTGATTATGAATCTCTATAAGGCCATCAACCAAACTTTCTTTAGCCAAATAAGAAAGATATCTCAAATTCAAATTCCCATACCATTAATGCCAAAGCGTTTTGCTATCTTGACCACTCTTGGCCATCAAAGCATGCTCTTTTTCTCCTTGTTGTCTATCTATCTCGAAAATCCCATGTTACTAAACACCGAAACCGTCTTCGTTCTAATCTTACCAACAATATAATATTTATTATTATTTTTGCACCATTCTTCAAATGGGTGGATGATAGAGGAAACCGCACCCACACCAATTTTTAACACTTCAAATAGTGATATGGTTTTCTTGAAGTCATTTGATGCCTCTAACAAAGTAAAGAGTGCAAAACTTTTAGCCTAATGCTAGAGCAGGTTGTCTTAGAGGTGGGCATCGAGAAGGTTGTAGAAGTTGTCACTAACAAGGTAAAAACATATGTGGCATCTGGAAACTACTTCAAGAGAGGCATCCATCGCTCTTTTAGACCCCTTGCATAGTCCATTTTTCCTTGACCTATTTTGAAAAACAAGCAAAATTGATTGGGTGAGACCAGTTATAGATGCGAAACATCACAAAATACATTTATAATCACCTTCGGTTTCTCAAATTGATTAGAGATCACACTAATGGAAAAACGTTTGTGCGAGCGGATGCCACAAGGTTTGCAACTAACTTCCTAACATTGCAAAGTATTTGTAGTTTGTTGACAACATTGAAGCAGATGTTTGTGAGTCAAGCATGGTTAGACTCAACATATTCAAAGAAAGCTCATGAAAGGAGTACAAAGATGTTTTGATGATGCCTTTATGAAGAGAGTCACAAAGATCATCAAGGTAGCTTCAAACTTCAATTTAAATTTCAAGTCGATTCCTTTATTTTCAATTTTTAAAAGTATTTACTTTAATTGTAAGTTTATAACTTTAATTTGTTTGTAGTGTCGAAGCCTTTGGTGACTTGGTGGATGGAGAGCAAAACCTAACTGGATAAATTTATGAGGCCATTCAAAACTATTATAAAGGGACTAAAAACAACTTTGGTTTTATTTGGGAGTTAATTGATTGGAGGTGGAACAATCAACTTCACCAACCCATTCAAGCAATGGGGTACTACCTGAACCCCAAGTTTTTCTTTTTTGATGGCTTCGCCGATGTTAATGGAATGTTATGGAGGGCCTCATGACATGCATTAAGAGGATGACAATTGAACTTGAGGTGAAGGACCTCATTATTTTAAAGTTGCAAAATTACAAGCAAGCTAGGGGAGGCTCTTTTCTTAGCCACTAAACTATCTATGGGAGGTACAAGCATACACCAAGAAACAAAAATGAAGTATTTAGTTATATCTTACGAGTTACAAATTTACAAATACTAAGTACTTACACACTTTTGAACATCTTGTTTTGCGTGTTCTTGGTGGGAAGATTAGGATGGATACACCCTAAATCTTCAAAAGCCCTCTAAATTTTATCTCAACCTTGTAGCACTTCTAGATGTGAGCACAACTAGAGTTTGTTTGAGGCCATTCACACAAAGAAGCGCAATAAGTTGACTCAACAACACCTCAATGACCTAGTTTTTGTGAAATACAATTTATGGGTTCACACAAGAAAGGTGGAGAACACGCCACAAGAACCTAATGATATGGAAGAGATCGATCCCTATAGTGGCGGACTACAAGATGAGGAGACCCCTTTGCTCACCGGGATGAGATTGTTGATTGTAATAAACCGTTACACCAAAACCTCGAGATGTTAGTGAATCCGCACACCAGGATCATAACATCCCACCACGCTTCCGAAGAGCCCAACCTCGGGCTAGGGTTTGCGCCCACACTCCCATATGTACAAGCCTTGCTTCATTGACATTTAGGCGCCCCGCAGGCCCCAGCTACACGGCGTAACCAACCGAGTGGGGTTCGAACACGGTGATCTCTCTAATACCAAATGTAATGAACCGTTACACCAAAACCTTGAGGCGTTAGTGAATCCGCACATTATGATTATAACATTGATTTCGAGTGGCAAGCTATGCAGGGTGTAGGTACAACAAAAGCAAGAGAGATTGGATTGGATGACAACATTGCAAATGATGTCCAACATGAGGCAAAGGAGGAGTCACCGCCATTTTGTACCAAGGTGGAACTACGGGAGCATCCTTCAGGAGAAGTGAGGAGCCACAACCAATCGCGAAGGACAAGAGTCACTAGACCCTCTCCCCAATTTTTCACTCAAATGGGAAGTGGAAATTGTAAATTCTTATAATTTGTAATTTACATGGATATGCAATTTATGATAATGGTTTTCAATGACACTCATCATGAATCCATAATAGTTATTAGTTGGTTATTATATTCGCATGATGATGCGATTTTGTACTCTATTTGTATCAAATCTAATAGAAAACACTTCCCCAACATTTTACAAACTCATTTGATACATTTTGTGGCTGTATTTTGTATAAAAGTTGTGTTTTTAAAGAAACTTAAGTATTTTTAAGTTGTCAAGTTTTCCTAAGTTTTTGTCAAGTTGGAAAAAATTGGTTTATCGAGTCCTAGTCAAATTCGAGTATGCGAACAATGTTTGAGATATCTTTCTTATTTGGCTGAAGTAAGTTTGGTTGATGGCTCCAATGCCATACTACGATAACCAAACACACAAAGACTAGTATGACCATTATAACTTTGTGTTACAATCTAACATTAGGAGCTGTTTTTGTTGACTAGAGGCAGCACTTGATAAATTTTGCTTGTTGTAAATATTATGTTCATAAGAACATAATTTTTTTACGCTGTTTTCTTCTTCGGGCATAGGTCTTTAGGTAACATTAATACCAAGTATGATGCTTGCTGTCAATTCGTGGATGTTGCGGTCACTATTTTGACCATGTAGATAGGATTGTACTCATATGTATTTCAAACTCAAGATGACCAGTGTTACACGGGATGCATCCCCTAGATTTCGGTGACGTCCCGAACATTTTGGAGACTTGGGGACTTGGAGGGGACGTTCCCAATTTTTTTAAAATCTTTCAAAAGTTTTATGATGTTTTTACTTTTAAAAAGATTTTATTTTTACCAAGAACATCAAATTATAATCTTGAAAGTACTTAAAATACATTAAATATAGTTAAAATTCCTAAATGTCATTGAAAAAAGTTAAAATATTGAAATGTTAATTTTTATGTATTATTTTAAAAGCCGTCCCCAAAATTTGGGAAATTTTTTGCCGTCTCGAAACTCCATACCCCCGTCTCCGAGACATAGGTAACTATGAGATCCTCATGTCATAGGTCTTTAACCTTGACTCAAATTCTCCGCATTCCGTCCTCACAGAACCTGATAATGTAACCTAAAGTTAACCCAAAGGTGTAATAAATTTTGTGCCTTTGTTTCATGAAAAAAAGGCTTATTCAAGAATCAGATAATCTATACTTTAGTAACTCACAGCCATAACCATTGCACCATTTCCAATAAAGCAATACGTTCACGGGCATTTAAATTGTTTATTCTTTCCTTTAATAAGATTGCAGAGAAGAGAAACCTTCAGATAGCATTCAGTCAAGACAATACAAAAAGCGTAACAGAATCATGCCTTGAGCTTGGATTCTTTTTCAAAAGATTATAAATTCAAAAGCATATGCTGCTCGGATACAAGCCATTTTATCCTTTACACCATGAATACATACCTGTAAGAATGCCATTCCAACAGTCGAATTCACCAAATGCTTAACTGTAGGATGCATCTTGACGTGCCTTGAAGCAAACCACATGCTGCCAATAGCAATACATGTTGTCGTAGCAAGAATACGGTGATCAAGCTGCTCAAAGAACATGGCAGGAAGACAAATATTATAACTTATAAACAACAAACACAACATTTGTCTTAATCCATTAATATTGATTTTAAAGATGAGCAGAGAACTTCCTGAACGCAGTGGAAGTGCAACCAAAATAACAATAAAATGGACAAACAACAAAGCATGATATTTGGACCTGAGAAAGTAGTTGTGATGGTTTATGAAACCAGGGTAGTCAAAGTTAATTCATTGAAAACTAGAGGATTAACGACAGACATGATTGTCCAGCTTTTATCAGCCTTATTTGCATTCAACAAATTTTAGGGTAGAAGCTGCATACCAAACCCTGATCATTGTAATCTTAACATAAAAAATAATTGAAAAATTCAACTTTAGAGTGAATTTCAAAATGGAAAATGAAAAAGATAATCAAATCTGGCATGCTTAGAAACATACCAGATTTAAGAGGATTGATAAGAGCATTTAAACCGTTTCCTTCATTTACTACAAGATCTAAAGATTTATGAGTGATTTACAGCAAAGTAGTCATCTCATGATGCCCCGAATATACAGAATTTCTTTGAGAGTCCAAAATAAAAATTAGGCCATGTAGATAGAGAGAGCAATTCAAAATCCATGGCACCATTCCCAAAGACCCAAGCAAGTAAAGATGAAATAGCTACCCAATAACAGCAAAAAGTAGAAATGCACTTTGGCTTGTGGCCCCAGCTCAGACGAGTTGCAGAATACAAACAGATTATAACAGCAACATAAAACATAAAATACAAAAAAAGATCATCAAGAAACCCAAACAACCAAATTTTCTTAAGAACAAATCAAGAAACCATGTTTAATTAAGTATATGACAATCCAAAAATGCAATGGCCTGAACATGAAAACAGGAAACCACCATGGCCCCTCACAGGCATCATGTGGCCAAAGTCATGGACCATGAAGGACTGGCCCTTTAATTATCTGTTCGTTCCATTTTCTGTCATTTTGCTTTATTGTTTTCATTTTATTTCAGGATTTCTTTTGGGCTGGCTCAAGGGTCTTCAATAAAAAAATTGAAAAAAACCAAATGAAATCAGTGCCAAACAAAATATTGAAATAGCTTCTTAGGGAGGAAAAAATAACAGCAAGAATGCTATATATGCCTACATATATCAAATATCACTCAACCCTCAGTTATTCTAACACATTGCTTGAAATATAATGTAGCCTGACCATATACGACATTGATTAGTGTCTTTTGACAACAGAAATTCTTAGGGTCCCCTGATATGAAAATCCAACAGAACCAAATTAAAAACTGTCTATACAAAGTAATGGACTAACGGTTATTAAAATAATTAGCGTTAAAAAGAAAGGAAGTGAAATGCTTAGAAAATAAAAATTATATTCAGTACATGTTTTATATTCTCTGGTCCTGATTTTCATATACGTCTTGATAAACTAGAAATGCTATATTAGTAGAAAGATTAATGGATGAAGCCATTATTGTAATCTTCTGAGCTACATCCTTCATCACTTTCAAGCTTCAAACCTTTACCTGCACAGTTGCTGTGTTCTCAAAGAAATTTCGTATAGCTGGCTCCAACTCAAAAAGGCCATCTGGAATCCATTTATCACCCATTTTGGGAAATGTGTTGAATGCATGTCCCTGCATTATGTTTGAGAGAGAACATAAGACCAAATAGGTACAGAGTAATTTATTGCATAGTATGAACATTATTCATGTTAATGATCTTGTGTGCTACAAAACAAAAAGGAAAACAATTAAATATCAGAGTTTGGGTTTCTCACCGCATCATTTCCGGCAACAAATGCCCCTGAAATAGCAGTTAAGGCAACCACAGCACTCACTGGGAGGGCTATGCGTCTGACCTTTGTTGCTCCTTTAACCCAAGCTGCACAATCAGTTGGGGGTTCTGGCATGGCTACAGAAAGAGCCATCCAAAGAAGACCACAGTAAATAACAAACGCAGAGGTGAGATGGGTTGCCAAACGATAAGGACTCACTCTAGGTTCCGCATGCTCTGATTCTGGCTCCTAAAAATCGGAGCTTCGGCAGGAATCAGTTAGAGGGCTTAAGGAAAAAGTTTTATGAGATGGCAAAACAAACACATAAGAAAACTGAAGGTTCCATATATCTTATAAATAAAATGTAGAGGTTATGGAATGCATTCTACCTGGAGGCCACTCTTTACCATCCACCAGCCTATTAATCCTTGACTAGCACCCATAGCAAAAATTGCTGAAAGTCTCAATCCAAGCTTTCTGGTTACGTATCCTTTCCAAACAAAGTATGCAAATGGACCTGCAAAGACAATGCCTAGTCCCCTTCCCCACATGCGATGTGCATATTCCATCCAGTATATAAACTTGAAATCTTTGAGGCCCATTCCCTTGTTTACACTGCATATGAATACTTAAAATTCAGCAATTAAATGTAGTCACTCAATTGTAAATTGATAAAAGAGCAGTTCCTATCATAGAGACCATTCCAATGAATGAACTCCAGGCATCTGCAAACACATTAGCTATAAATATATCGTCTATAAAGATCTAGGTAGCACTGTAATATCAAATCAAAAGGCATCACATCAAAAATTACAGCATTAAAATGAAAAGGGCAATAATAAATTTATGCCAAGAATGAATGTTGACTCAAAAAATTATATGCTCTACTGCAATTAATCTGCAATGTACTAAGTTAAAAAAAGGTCTTTCAAGAACAGAAGTGCATTCTGGCAAGGTGAAATAAAGGGTACTGGTGTCCCGAGATTTCACCCTGAAATCTAGGACTACCCCTTTAAAAAAAAAAATCATTCTTTTCAAAATAATGGGTCTTTTTGTGTTTTTATTGCCTGAAGTTGTCTCTATTACGTTAAAATATTCCTAAATAATCATATGAGCCAATTTCGACAAATACCCAGATGTTAAAATTCATTTTATCCCTCCACCAGATTTTGTCTGCGGGAATTTTATTTAATTATTTATTAAATAAATAAAGCCCCGTTTAAAGTAAATTGTGCTCCGATTGAACCTTGTTGAAGTTTTTCATGCCAGTATTCCCACATCTCAATAGGGTTTTCACCAGGAATGAATTCGAACATTGTCTGCAACTTTTGGCAATGTTTTTCGTTTTTATTTATTTCTTTTTGCGTTTGTTTTCGGTTTTCTCCGCAATTTGTTTGTTAAATTCCCCTTGATCCGTTCTTTGTCTGTATAGCTTGTTTAATTGCCTGGAACATCTCGGAAGTGGAATGGCCTCAATTGGAAGGAATTAATCACGGAGTGTTGACTTCTGACCAAAAAGAAGAATTTAAGTAGAAAAAGCCTCTCTTAGGCAAGTCGCACTTTTTGGGATAATAGATCTAAGTTGCCAATGGGAATTTTGGCGTGTCAGCATGGAAGGAATTTCTTGTCTGCCTAACAGGTTACTTTTTCCCATCAAGTCAAAATCACTTAAGCTACCAATGGGAATTTTAGAGATGGCAGTAAACGGGAATTTCTTACCTACCTAGCAGGGTGAAAATTCTCATTATGAAGGAAAATCACTTAAAGCACCGGCAGGAATTCCTTGCGCTGCCTAACTTTTCCCATCAAAGCTAACTTTTTCCCCATCAAAGAGGTTTATTCACCCATGCAAGTCACACTTTTATGGGAGGAAGGATTTAAGCCGCAAGTCACACTTTTTTGGGAATTTAAGTGGCTAGTGGGAATTTTGGCAAGAAAGGGAATTTCTTACCTACCTAAAGAGGTGAAAATTCTCATTATGAAAGTCAAATCACTTAAGTGGAAGATGGGATTTTTGAAGCTGCAAGATGGGGTGGAAATTCTCATTGCTTTGACTTCCTATTTTTAGCAATTTCCTCTTGCAAAAGTGCGACCCACCTTGGCATTAATACATGCATTTAATAATATTAATCTATTTCTAGCTAAGTTTGACGCCATAAATAGAAGGAAAGTCAATGCAAGTGGATGAGCTAAAGAGAAGTCAAGGATGCATGCTAAAAATAAATAAAATAAATTCATAAAAAAGCAAGCAAAAGCATGTAGACTTGGGCGCCCAAATTAGAAGAAGCATGACTTTTAATTAATTAATTGTCAAAAATAGGGAAAGACAATTATTAAAAATAGCATGCAAGATGGCTATATAAGCATGGGACGCCATAAGGGAGAAGCAATTAATTCTTTTTGATGAAGTTTGCAGCCCGGAAAGATTTTGGCGCCAAGGGAAGGAGGATTTTGCATTAAAGAATATTTTCCACGCGGAAGCTTCTAGTTTTGGCGCCTAGGGTTGGAATAGCCTAATTTTTGTTATTTTAAGTGTCTACATGTTGGTATAAGTGCCCAAATGAATTAAATAATATTTTTGCTTGCTTTGCATGCAAAAAAGTCTCTCAAATTTTAGGGCAGCAAGACTTTATATGCAGATTTTGGTGATAAAAATCAAGTATTTATGCCATGGACTCCATATTTGCCTAAATTAATTGCAGGTATTCATCACAGGTGCTCATATTGGTGAAAAGAAGTCCAAATCAATGTCAGATACATTGAATATATCCTTTAAATCGAAGAAATTGTCGATCTGCACAAATTGATCCAATTACAAGGGATTCCGGAAGAATTAAAAGAAAAAGAGCTCAAACAAAGATTGTTCTAGGTATGATGAAGCATGATGAAAGAGAAGGATCAGAAAATCATGCATAGCTTCCAAATCTAGTTTGGTGAGAATCAAAGGCAAAAGAGTCAACCGCATGCAAAATATGGAAGAAGAACAAGACTGGGAGTGTTGCAGCTTTCTTCTAATTTATTTTCCTCTTTCTTTTATTTTCTCCGACAAAGTAATTGAGCAATCAATTAAATTATAAAACTTAAGTGATTGGTTTAAAAGTCGTTACTTGAAGAAGTCAATTACTTGGAAATAGGTGGTAGACATGCAAAATAGAAGGTTCTATTTTCAATTATAAATCATGCATGTCATGCAAAGAGGAATTCCAGGAGAAAATTGTCAGTTGCTTCGCTTTTTCATAGCTTCAACATGTGGCAATTCATTAAAAAAACTTCTTATTTATAATTGTCCTATATACACTATAAATAGAGGAAGAGCCTACGGGTTAAGGGATCGAATTTGTAATTAGCATTCTTGTGTTCCAAACTTTGAGCTGAAACCCTTGATATCTTTCTGAAAGCTAAGGAATTGAAAGGAGGCAAATTTCCGAAGAACTTTGTGTCAACGATTCATTTGTTTTTTACTTCTGTGTAGATCTTTGCATCAACTTTGTGTTATCTCAAATCTAGATTTGAAACTTTTCTTTAAATTTTGTATTATGAGATCTGTTTGTTTCATCTATGTGCATGAGACCAACTCTGCGAACTATTGGTTGGATTGCACATCTTCTTTGTTTTCTTCCCATATTCAATTATTTCCCCCTTTTGCAAATATTTCTTTACAGTTGCTTACTTGTTGCAGAATTGCCTAGTTATGGCTCATGAGCTTTGCAATTAAAGTAAAACCCACAAACAGTTACTCAAATCCATAATTGATAAAAATCATACGCGGAGCCTCACCGGTAAATGAGGGAGATTTATCTCATGACTGCCTAGGTTTTCGGCTGTGTAGAAAATCTAACCAACAGCTTTTTAGCGAATCCACTGGGAGACAACACAAATTAGCAGACTGCAAAGAGCCTTAATTAGTTTTTCCTATGGGATGTTCATTGTGAGCGTAAACTTCGCAAAGTCTTTGGGAGGAGAAGTAAAGATGGATTGGTCTGTGCTCATATTCCTATCAAAGGAATAAATTAGAAACTAGACTGAAAAGAAGTCAAGTACACGGTTACAAAATCTAAGGATCCTAGATCCATATTCTTTTCAAGAATCGACCATGGGGTCTATTTCTTAAAAATGGACAAAAATGTACCAGAACCGGAACTTCAACAAGAGCTAGAGCCAACAAAAAAGAAGAAAAAGTTTGGACTCTGGAGTTTAAAGGCACCTGTTGTTCTTTTGGATCAGGAGCCGGCGTTCTACTAATATCTCCAGATCATGAGATATTCTCATACTCCCACAAGCTGATGTTCAAGAACACCAACAATATGGCGGAGTATGAAGCATTGTTCTATTAGGAATGGATCAAGCTAGAAAGAAAGGAGTAAAACTCCTCAAAGCCCAAGGAGATGTTGAACTTCTAGTAAAGCAAGTTCGAGGGCAAAATCAAGTCAAAAGAGATGAGCTGAAGCATTACAGAGATAGAGTGTTTTCTGCCACACTCGATTTTGCAGCCTTCTTTATCAACTTCATTCCAACAAATCAGAATTCCAAGGCAAACTCTTTGGCGATCACAACTGCACTATTGAATCCAGATAGACCACCGTCCATATTCAGACAAGGAAACTATAAAGTGGAGATGGTCTACCGCCCTAAAGTCCCTGATAGTGTTGAACAGTGGCAGACTTTCTATGATGACAAACAAACATCTGCATGTCTGGAACAAGATAACTTTGACAGTTGTGTGTTGAAGGGAGTAAATCACCACCACGACAAACAGTCACCGGCAAAACTAATACATCCGGGTTATGATGACAATAGTGGAATAATCCAACCAAAAGGTAACAAAATCCCCAAGGGTTTAGTTTCCTTAGTGGAGACTTTCGACAGCATGATCGGTACCTGAATGAGAACAAAGAATATGGTGATAGTTCTTCCTCAGAAATGCAACCAGAAATCTAGGAACGGAGGAAGTTGATGAAAACTTACTCACCACGGAGAAAGAAAGGATGAGCCACCACAAGATGAAGTTGATAAGGACTTGCCCAAGGTATTTGACAAAAAAGACAGAGAAAAGAAGTTCAAGATCAAGACTAGGTACTCGGTGGGACAAGAGACATGAACCGAAGGACATGCACGACAAATCTGATTCACTCTGGAAAGGGCCCTTCATTATCAAGAGAGCCGCAAAATGGATACTTTCTTTTTGCCTACCAGGATGGAATTGAGTTACCACCGCTTTCAACAGCAAAGATCCGAAGTCGTTCAGGAACTAAGATACGAGATAAAACTGTTTATATATAAATAAAACTTTTGTTCTTTTCTTCCTTTTCTTTTTGTTTTGTTTCATTTTTGTGGCCTGACCCAACCCAATGGACAAGACACGAAACCAAAGATGTTGGGATCTCATCTTCTTCACGGATAGATCCCATTAAAAATGTTGGCTAGATTTTTTGCACAGCCAAAACCTAGGCAGTCATGAGATAAATCTCCCTCATTTACCGGTGAGGCTCCCGTGTATGATTTTTATCAATTATGGATCTAAGTAACTGTTTGTGGGTTTTACTTTAATTGCAAAGCTCATGAGCCATAGCTAGGCAATTCTGCAGCAAGTAAGCAATGTAAAGAAATATTTGCAAAAGGGGGAAATAATTGAATCCGGGAAGAAAGCAAAGAAGATGTGCAATCCAACCAATAGTTCGCAGAGTTGGTCTCATGCACATAGATGAAACAAACAGATCTCACAATATAGAATTTAAAGAAAAGGAAAGTTTCAAATCTAGATCTAAGATAACACAAAGTTTATGCAAAGATCTACATAGAAGTAAGAAACAAATGCACCGTTGACACAAAGTTCTCCGGAAATCTACCTCCTTTCAATTCCTTAGCTTTCAGAAAGATATCAAGGGTTTTAGCTCAAAGTCTGGAACACAAGAATGCTGATTACAAATTATGAAACTTCTAGCCACGGATCTCGCTCAAGGCTCAATGTTTTCATTAACATAGAGTAAAATCAAAAACGCATTCATAACTCTATGTCTAGCCAAATTTATAATTTTCAAAATGCCCGAACTATTGTAATGATTTTGGATTCACACATCAAAGTAGTTAACCCCGCCTACCATTATTGCTAGGCAAACACGCTTTGTGAAGATTAAAAAGTGAGTCACTTTCTAAATACTACTAGAACCATGACCCTATCAAGACAGTAATATACCGTAACCAAGTACCATCTTGAAACATAAATTACTAATTAGCGTAAAAGCATTGACCATTGACATGTAATATTTTTGACTGAAAACTAATAACAATGTTGTAAATTCTAAAATTATGTTGTTATAACTGGTTTACATTTTTTAATCCTTATATGTAGGTTTGATGCTTGTTCATGATCATGTGATAATGTTAAGTGCTTCCTACTCGTACAGATTTGTAACCCATCTCCGAGGGGTATGCATCTATTAATCGTCCCATTGGAATACTAGAGACTAAGTCTTGTCGGTTGAAGCTTGTAAGACATCATTTAAGTGATTAACCTCTAAATGTCCTCCATGAAGAGGTTAAGGTCTATAAGCCACCTTGTGGCAACAAACTAGTGTCTTTTAGTTGACAATTGTAAGTTATTACATTGTGGTAGAAACTTGTAAGATATCCCGTTAAAATACATGCTAATTACTATTAGACTTCAATGACACTTGCACATACACCTCACAAGTAAGTAATCAAACCTAAAATGTTTAGATTATAGGAGACCATACCCAAACCAAGTCTGAAGATGGGCATCATTTGAGATTAATCATTCGAACTTCAAGGCATCACCAATTTAGGACTTAAACCAACTCCGTCATTTTCATCTATCCTAAAACAAAGATGAAACACCTAATTAGTAAATCAATTCCATAATAACACTCCATGCAAAGCTTAGTCCATCTTGAAAATGATTGGGCCCCATCTCAAGGAATGGAGTACCACTAAACTATGCCCCACCTTGGTACACAACATATATCAAGTCCAAGTCCCATCTCGTAATACAGAACACTACTATAACTAGGCCCCTCTCTAGACACAAAATATTCCACAACAAGGTCCCATCTCATAACAAAGCACTAACCTAAAGATCTAAGGCTTTCACAGTCCATAATATGAGTAAAAGACTTTTGGCAAAACTGCGATTAAGCTTTTTAATCCCAAAACCTTAGAGTTTTCGTAAGCTTTTACTCAAGTACTACTTATTTTTGAAGTATTGACCAAGATTTAATGTTATTCACTGTAAATTAATAGCATTTGACAGTTGTAAATTGTAGAATTATGCTGTTATAAACTTATAAGGGTTATATATTTTTAATCCTCATATGTAGGTTTGATGTTTGTGAGTTGTACCCAAATTGGTTGATGGTTGTACACCATCCCAGGATCATGCTTAGTCGTTCCCATTCATAGATGCTTGTAAGTCATAGAGGACAGGACCCCTATAAGTCATCACACGGAATACTTAATGAATTGGTCTTGTTGTTTATGCTTGTACAGCATCCCTTAAACCTAGGATGATGCTTAGTGCTTCCCATTCATAGATACTTGTAACCTTTCTACAGAGGAGTGGAGCCCTATAAGTCATCACATAGAATACTTAATGATTTGGTCTTGTTGGTTTATACTTGTACAGCATCCCTTAACTGGTTGATGTCTATGGGTGTTCCTTGGATTGGTTATCGTTTATACTCATCTTATGCAATAGAGTAGTTTTTGCTTGGTACTTTTAAGCTATTACATTGTGGTAGAAACCACTATCACTATCTTGTCCGGTGAAAATACTTGAGTATTGATTTGTTGGTTGACAAATGTAAATCGTCCCCATGTCGGTTGGTATTTGAAATTTATTTCAGCAATATTCATCCTGCATAGACATAACTATAAGCCATCTCCTAATGGTTGACACTTATGCATTGTCCCTTGGCTATGATGTTTTGAGATAAAGTCATCTTCCGTGTTTGTTAGTAATGTCAGCTTCATTGTACATTGGGGAGTAATACAGGAAGATGAATTGGTTGGCATCCCAAATTAGTGATACCTTCAAAATCATGAACAACATCAATAGACAGTCATCTCAGACTTGATTTTTTATGATGCTCTTTGTCCCTGCTAGATCCATTAGGTTTTTGGTTACTAATGTTTTGTGGATTATGTACATGTATTATCATGATCTAGGGTGTTGTCTTGCATTTTAACATGGTGTACATGTATCCAGGTGAGATGATACATAATAGTGTATAGACAAAAATATAGGTGTTTCCCTTGCTAGTTCTTAGACAACCCTTTCATATGAACACTGAAAAGCTAGTGGTAGGGAAAATTGTAAATGCTCAAATATTGCATGATCCCTTTTAAAAATTTGTTCTCTCGGGAAACTCATTATGCATTAAAATTCAATACAGCAAGACACGAGCATTGTGCAGATACAAAAAGATCAAAAATGAATAGAGATTTCAACCATAAAACTTACATTGTAAATAAAATCATGCAAAACTGAAATTGCAGCTGCAGTGGATCCAATCAAACTCTAAATCCCCAAATATTTAAGTTCAGATAAGGAAAAAATGAATTTATAGCTGGCTTGTGGTTCTATCGAATTACAATTCGAATTGTGGAAGGGCTGAATAAGTAGAAAATTTGAAATATAATAGAACTCAAGTACCTAGGATCCAAATCGAACTACCATAATGAAAATGAGAATTTTAACTATACTTCACACTTGTTGATCATCCCCAATTATTGTTGACCCTTTCTCCATAACTCTTCCTTCAGCATGTGTGTACTGTTTTTAATCATATCCTTTCATAGAAGTTAGAACTAAAGCCCATATGACAAGATACATGTAGTAAAGAAGTTAGCATATTTACTTTGCACTTCTCTGTTATCTGCACTCATTTCCTTATTCTCTTTATGCCATTATGGTCATTCAATTCATTTGCACCACTAATCCTCGCCCAGGCTAGGTGCTTCTGACCCATTCTCATAGCACTTCTGTAAATTTACCCTCTTATATATAAGTCTGAATTCTCTTTGTGGTCTTTCAAATCACTTGTATGACTAATTCTTGCATCTTGGCTGGGTGCTTTCAATAAATTCTCAGTTGCAAGCACTGTGTCTGGTAGAGAAAAATTCATAATTCAGCTTCAGGAGGAATGGTGAGCATGATATGATTAAGATAAATACTTGATTTACTTTGCTAGAATTTGCAACTTTCCCCTGTACACTGAAAGCCTTCATAATGCACTTCTTCCGACAACCAAGATATGCTTGCCCTACAGGAAATGCAGCAGTGTAAAAGTCGCCGTTATCAGTAGCAGTTGGAACTAGCAGGATCCAAAGAATACCTCTGAATTTCCCTATTAATTAACAAACACCACTATTTGGGATGTACACTATCTTGCATATATTCAGAAAAATAGAAGTAATTTTTCAAATATGCCCGTTGTAATCCTTCTACTCATGTTAGTTCCCTCAATATGCATGAAAGAAGCAACGTGAGAGCTTAGGAGCAGAATGTCAAAACTTCCATTGATACAATTAAAATACCGCACACTATAAAAACCCTCCACATCAGGCTGATGCATGTAAATGCAAAATTAATAAGGATAAATATTTCAAAAGATATTGCATATGACAATAAAATAAATAAGTTATAAAGAATAATTAATGTAGCCAAAACAAAGGGCACTAACCGTTTGTATTCTGGTGATTGCTTGTATTTTTCAAACTCAAGCTGCCACTGCTCTTCCGTCAGAGGGGGCAGACTACCTGTGAATTTCCAATCAGTCATTGACAGGCCAGACCTTGTTAGGCGAGTCATCCCGCCAAGTATTACCATGCTGAACACCCATACGGCACAGCCAAACAGCCATGCTGCTACCTTCATCTGGCCTTCAGATCCACCGGTGACAAGACAGGATGTTCCTACTCTTGCAGCCTCAAACTTCTTTGCTGATGACAAAGCTTGAGTAGTTGACATATATCGATGGTGACCAATCATAGGCCTGGAACACAAGCATGGCACTCTAACTGATCAATCCTAAGTATAGTTAATGAAATATTTGTTAGGAATGTAAAATGCACATAATATTGTTTCTCCTAAGAATATTATGCACTCTTTTCATTTTGTAATACAACATGTCGTGCAAGAAAAGATAACTGTTGACAGAGAGATTAAGAGAGGACAACCTAATTGAATTCCTCTTCTTGTGCCAGAGAATGTAGTTCACTGTCCACTGCAAAAGAAGTTGATAAAGGTAATTTGTGGGACATATGTACTCCAAGCAGCTATCTTTTCTTTCTCCAAAAGCTTTTGTTTACAAAGCTGAGGTAAGAAGCGAGCAGTTAACTCAATTTTTGCATGCCTACTTTGGCAATACTAACAGAATTCTTCACATTTATGGAGTTTGACATACTTGAGGAATTTTCCAGGACTTCAAAGCCTTGGATAAACAAAAATTAAATCAAACCTAGCAGCCTTTGCAGGACTCCATGTGTAACTTTTTTGAAATATAGTGTGGTGCTTTCTGAAATTTTCTAATCTTAGATACCGATGGTCATTCTAGAAAACTTATATTGACTAGATTAGGTCATATCAATTCTCTATATCTTTTAAAATTTATATATATCAGCTTGCATGTGGTAGTATATAAGGTTATCGATATTCAGCACAAATCTCTTTCATGGCCCCTAATTTATATACAAGATCTAATAAAAGGTAAATCAATTGAAAGGTAGATATGTCATGCTGACTATGTTTTCTTCGCCATTTTGACTGTTGCAAGATAGAAGCTTCAAACATCATCAGTAGTTCATTAGAACCCTTCTTTTCCAGAAGAGAAATCAGTAGCCATGAATTTGACAGCATGGCTGATTTAATCTCTTCTTTCCTCCCGTTCATATAATGAATTTGACAATATTTTGGAAAGCCCTTGTAATGGCAGAGATACAGAGCTTACATTCTACTTAACCTAGAGTAGGCCAAGTTATGCTGACATGGCAGGATGCAAAACCAAATAGCTGTGTTGCCTGACACCCCAAGAATCAGAACTGCGTAATTGGAAACTTCAGAAACACAAGTATCGGAAGCATGAATGGATAGGTCAGGAAATGACGGAAAGTTTGCAATAGACATCTTAAGGGAATGGTGTGAAGTAGGGAATCATCAAGAAACAGTGTAATGGAAACTTAAGGAAGTTCTTGGAAATAGTATTGGAAATTTTCCAAAATGCTTCTAGAAGCTTCCAGAAAGCTGAGTGCTATCACTGTGAATTCCTGGAGAACAGCTGGAAACTGTCCAAATGTATCTGGATCTTCAGGAAACTTTTCCACATTTTTCTAGCCCCTATTTATGAGTTTCCAGGAGTTTTCCAGGCAGATAAACTTTTTGAAATCACAGAAACTGCTTTTCAGCCCACTGGAAGCAATCATGATATTCAAAGCTAAATAAATACATCAGTAGAAGGCTTCTAAGGTCCAATTTTCATAAAGAATGTGAGCCTAAGGGCCTACTTACAACAGGAAAAGAGTTCATATAATAAAACAAAGCATCATAAAAGCAAAAGTAAAAAAAAGTCAAGAGTGCAATGTTTTTATCTCATGGGGATTTATTTAAGATTCCAAGAATTGTGCATGGTTTTGGTTTTTGATTAACATATTAGCAATAATAAAATCATTGAGGTGCTATTGCCCCTATATATCTATCTATATTAGAATCAATTTCGATCCCAATTCCATCAGATAGATGATTCTAAATTGGTTATATACGTAACATGGGTGATCACCTAGCCAGAGCCTGTCTATATGGTATGGGGCTCCGCATAGCAGGCATAGCTTCTAGTCTAGTCTATATGGATAGATAGTCCCTGGGTCTGGGCCTGTCAGCACCCTTCCCTCTATTGATTTGATTACAACAAAATTGTTAAACTAGAATACAAAAATATGGTTGATATATCAAACTTATCAAGCTACTTAAGCAAAAACTTACAAACAACAATGCCCATAATGAAAACAATCTCAAATAACATGGAAGGCTACTTAAGTGAAAACTTACAAAGCGTGATGTGTATATTGAAAATGATCTCAAAAGCCATAGCAAGAGGATCAATAAATACCTGTTAATTTTCATGTTAGTATTTTAGCACTGCCTATGGAAAAGGATTAGGAATTCTATAGACTGTTTAGAATCCACATAGCTGCTTTATCTATATACTGTAATGGCTGCTAGCTTTACTAGTTCTGCTTCCATGGGCAGTTGTTAGAAGCCCTTTGGTGTAATGAGTGGCAAATTTGATGATCACCTTATGAGTAGCTTTAATGAAAACCACAATGCGCACATTGGAAAAAAAAACTCACCTTACAAGGAACTTTCATGAAAACCATAGTTGCCATAATGAAAACAATCTCAAATAACATAGAAGGCCACTTAAGTGAACAATTACAAACCGTTAAATGCCTATTATGAAAAATCCACATAGCTGCTTTATCTAAAAAATGGCTACTAGCCAGCAAGGGATCAAATAAATACCACCTAATTCTCATGTTAATTTTTAACATAGTACTGTCAAACCGCAAGGAAAACGATCTAAAAAAGCCAGCAAGGGGATCAATAGTAATCCTATAGACTGTATTTAGAATGCACATAGCTGTTTTGTTTATATACTGTAATGGGTGCTAGCTTTACTACCTATGCTTCCATGAGCGGTTTTTAGTAGCCCTTTGTTGTAATGAGTGGCAAATTTGATAATCACCTTATAAGGAGCTCTGCAGTCTGGTTTTACTGTGTTAATACAGTTAGTCATATCTGGAAATCTAAAAGGGGGAAATTTAATCTCAGCATCTTCAGGAATGTATCTGCTATCAAGTGTTCGCAAATTTTAATTAGTTCTTTCTTATTCTACCAGCCAAAAAATAACAATTGTGTTTGGAACGGGACAAGTAGTTGGAACAAGGAATTTTACACCAATGCAAGGTTCTATTATGACAGGCTTGTAGTAGCCATGGAAACACCTTGGGGTAGGTTTGAACTTATGGCAATGCATGGACCCAATCCCATCTCTATGTATCACTATGGGTCACATAGAGGTAATCTTGAGGACTTATGTGTTACAATTGACCCAGATTTACATATCCTTAGAATGCAGCAAAAAAAGAAAACATGATCCAAGGGGTTGCAGTGTAGTTGTAATGGGTGGCACTAATAAGAACATTACCCACATTCGAATTCCCTCTCATCGCATTACAATGTCCCATAATTGCAGCAGAAACGAATGGCATATTAAACATGAGGTACCCCGCCCATGTTTAAAAGTTAAGAATGTGGGCATAGTTTAATCTACACTACGTTAAGAGGCAGCCCATAACCTCATCTAAGATTCAAATTAAAACTTTAGTTAGTTATGGAGGATTTTGGTAAATACAAATAATATTCACTGAAAGTTAAAGTTTTTGGATTCAAAACATTAGAGAACATGAATGTGGGAGGTTTTGGCACATACCTTCCGGTATACACTGTTGCAAAACCAATAACACTTGGATAGAACCCTGTGAGAAGAACCCTGCCCAAAAACAAAAACATCTGAAACTCAAACAAAGCACTAATGTATATACAAAATCCAATTCAAGGGTACTCATCAACAACACTTCTTTCTTTAAAAACCAGCCAAACGAATTGATACTAACATCCTGAATCTCCCAAGCATTGAAATAAAATATCAAAAAAATAGCAATGTCGAACCTGTGAAATAGAAATTGGGTAGTGTCCAAATGATTTATTACTTGGATTCGTGCCATATTGTCTAGCAAGTGATCTGTAGTCATCCAATACGTTATAATTCTTCCAATGACTCTCTAGGTTTTGGGTTTTAGTTTTGCTAAACAACCGATGTGCTAATCTCCCCTGCCACATTTTGTAGGAAATCCAAACCTAGCTTAAACAAAGGATTTTTAAGATGTTGATTCAAAGTGAACTGCCGCGGAAAGCATCTGGAATTGTTTTTTCCCCTGCAACCAAATTTGTAAACAGTGAAATTTGATGATTAGGAAACTACATTCCAAGTAACTCTTCAGAAGCTCGTAAAACGACATTTTGGACAACGTATTGAACAAAAGTGCATGGTGACGTGGAATTTTGGCCGCCATTTATTCTAATTGGAGAACAATAGTACAGTTATGTGGTTTAGTTTTGATAATGTTGTTATAGTCTTGTTTCTTTTTGTTTATGTGGAAGTTCTTTCTTTGGAACTTTGTTGCTCGTCCATGAGGGTTAAGCTTGTTTAACCTTCTAGTCTTTCTTGGTTCTATGATCTGGTAGTGCCTCTTAGGAAATCAATATGTTAGTGCTCTACATTTGTATTTGTGTGAGTAAATATTATTATAGTGAATGTAAGTAATTAGTTGTTGAATGTTATATTGTTATGTAGTTATAACAATATAATATATATTGTTGTCACCCGTAATTATTCTGGGGTATTCGTTCCTATTTTCTAGGATGTTGTTGTGCCTACCTCCATGGCTATATATTAGCCATTGTATTAGCAGAAATAATATAGTGTGAAGAATATTATTCTGTGTGAAATTAATTATCTGGTTTTCCTATACATTTCTCTCTTGGTTCCTATCGGTGGTATCGGAGCGAGATGGAATTCTGAGCTTGTTTAGGACAACACCATTTCCATTCATGGTTGCCCCTCTCATGATAGTTTTGTAATTTCATTTATATTCTAAAAATTAAGTCATTTTATTGCATTAGTGGAAGACATTTAAGTGCGGTACCTTGTAAAGTGGCATGATTAATCTCTTGGTGTGTGGTTATACATTTTATCTCGTGGTTTATACAATCCCGTTTAAAGTCACAATATACAAACCTATTGTAATGTGTGTAGATCTCGCCATCTATTACCATCCACGTTTTTGTTCTACCACACTTCGAATTTTTGTGCTTATGAACAAATCTGTAGCACTCTTATTGTAGACACCCTAATTTCACATTTGTCCTAAATCAATTAATTCCCCTTCCTCATTTCCAACAAAATACAATTAATTAATCAAATATAATTTGATTAATTATCCATTTCAAAATCCAAAAATAACTCAATCCTCACCACATGTCATTATTCTCCATGTTTTTCTACTATTGAATTAAAAATTCAAATTCAAATCCTCACCCACCCTTCGTGGTCCCCACTCATCTAAAATCCTCCACTTATGAATTAAAAATATATAATTCAAATCCTCACCCATTTTTTCACCTAATCGCCCCATTTTCACTCATCTAATCTTGCCCACATTTTCAAACCATGATTACTTAAATTACTCTAAGTTAATCACTCCCACATGCTATAAATACAACCTTACCCTCCCCTCTAAGGACACGGAGAATCAACTTGAATGTCATATCTAAGTTATTGCATCCTTTGAGCAAAGAACATCCTTTTGCCTCATCCTAATGCCCAAATAGTCTCATAATCTTTTTTTCCCATCCGTGCAAAGTAAGAGAATCGTTGTTGCGGAAGATCTTGCTCCGTCTTAAGAAAAGCACCTACATATCACACAATCAGGGCTCAATCCAAGTTTCCTAGCCCATTCCGAGGTTTACTACGGAATGCGAAGGAGGAGGTATGATTATTGGTATTTTACTTCCTTGTTAGTAGTGTATTTTTCTTAGCTTACATTTTATGCGCACGATTACTTTCGATCTGTTACCATTAATTTTTTTTAATTAATGGTTTTATCCATTCTTTGTTTATTATTGTTCGTTATTATTTCATTTTCTGTTCCTTATGGCCTTCTTTAGTTAACATTCACGCTTTGGGTAGTGTTTTTGTTGTGCGGTGTCTTGTGGTGTATCTACAAGTTATAACAACAATGAAACTATGACGCTCATCATGTCTTTGATCTCCTCGGTGCTTGGTGTTTAATTCTCAGCCTTCTAATTTTTATTCACTTGAAATCAGTAGAAACACATGAACTAGTCATTAGTTTATCATCTTATTGTCATGAGACAACCAATCTGAAAAAGTATTTATTTATTTACTTTTGCTAAAATAACTGCTTTGTAGGAAGTTTATTATTATTATTATTATTTTCTTTCATTTTAGTTAATCATTTTGTGATCTAACTCTTTATTTTTGTTTATTGTTCTTTTTAACCTTGTTGTAAAAATTTAGCTTCTCGTGGAGTACGGTAAGTCAAAAATAAAAATAAACTAGCTCCCTGGACGTTTTCTCACGTTCAAAATTTTCATTCATAGTGTTACATAGCCCATCTTCCTAAGCCATAACTTTTGCTCCCAAACTCGGAATGACTTCATTTTTTTAACTAAAGGTATCGAAAAGATATATGCAATGAAAAATAATTTTTGATTTAGACTTACAAAAAAATTGGTTTCATTTCTTCTAACACCTGTCTTTTTAACAAAAACAACATTATAGTTTTTTTTAATTTAAATTTTATTTTATTTAACGTAACAACCTCACACGTATGCTCTTTCCTCGCACTTCAAAAGTGATCTTGGAAATCAGAAACGTGAGGCCACCCGGCTCCGCAAAACAATTATTTTTATTTTATTTTATTTTATTTATTTTTGCCTTACATTTCAATTTTCCACGACAACACTTCTAGGTAATGTTTTCACACTCTTCTTTCGTCATTTTTCTTTTTGTGAAAACAATCATTATCGCTATTTCACAATCATGATTAATTGCAATAATTATTAACATTTAAAAAAATAAACAAAAATATATATATTCCAATCAGTATCCGCGTATGCTCTTTTCTTGCGCCTTTGACGATCCGGAAAATCGAAACATCACATTTTTTTAGTTTCTTGTTCTAACATTGTACATGGATTCCGCATGCATTTCTATCATCTCGCAAAATTGTCTTTCTTACCTAGATCATCAGTGACTCAATTTACATGGAATGTCATCATAACCCAAATCACTCAGAGGGATTCCATAAGTAGTAGTCTAATCCGAATTATTGCCATCGATTCTACGTTGACTATTATCATGACCCAAATCACTATTAGGGAATTTAAACTTTTAGGTCACTCAATGGGGTGGGACTCCTCCGAGACATTAGCATTGTGATATAATGGGGCAACCTCGTTTGTATTCTCCTTTCCTTCCGCAATTTTTTTCATGGTTTTCTTCTCCATATGCTTATGGTTATTGGAAGGTTTTAGAGGGATTGAACTAGAAGTTATGAACTCCTCTTTTTGGGTTTTACCAACATTTTGCATTTGTTGAGGATTAGATCCTAGTGGATTGAAATATCACCATTAGGAGACCGAAAATCATCGTCTTCATCATGTGGTGTGGCAATATTGTGCAAAGCCACATCAATTGTTATATCATAGTCTTGTTGTGGATCTTGTAAGCCATTTGATGTGTAGATTGGGATTTTTCCTCTTCATTCAATAAGTGTCAATGATGGGTGGGAGTTAATTTGACAATAGCATTGGTGGCCCTCTTTAAAACTTCGAATTTGAAATCCAAGAGGCAAATGAAATAGGTAGATGGAACCCATTTTATAAGTAGGGGCTTTAGAAAGTGGTTAAAGGCACTTCTAAATGAGCAATTGGGCATTTGATTTCTAACTCTATGGTCTCATGGAGGGGGTGATGAGGTGTGGTTTAGTTTATCCTATATTTACGCCGAAGTCGTTACATAAATAGAAAAATTGACTACCTTTTGACAATCGAAATGATGTGGGGGCAATCTCGACCATCCATTCTGGAGGTCATATCAATGACCTCAAATCCATCGATGGTCGTCCACGTCTCAAAAAAAAATTAAATATTCTAGTAAGGCGGTCACTTTGTGCGAGAAAAGTTTTCCACGTGTTCTTCAAACCTAACGACTTTGGGACTCAAATGAATGGGGCTACTAATTTTAGTGTTTCCAATGGCGAAGCATTGATTTGGTGTGGAGTGAGAACGACATCAATGGTGGACAAGGGGAATGTGTAGGCTAATTCAATAAAATTGAGGGGAGTGGAGGGACTGTGCAAACATAAAGAGGCAACATTGTGGAATTTTTTTATTTTGGTTTGGTCTTGTAATTTGTGTGTGTGAAAGGGACATGATGTATGTGTGGAATTACGTCCACGCAAGGAGATACGCTTACGAAGTGGAGCAGAAAATGTCAGCAAAATATATTTCAAGGTTGGGATCTGATCTGGGTGTGAGCAGAGTTGCAGGCATGGGGCTCCTCTACACAGAATTGGCACAAGGGATCCCGGCTATATTTTCCCATTTCATGACAAACCTCCCTGCCATCCATTCTATAGTAATATTTGTGTGTTTCAAGTATCTACCGATGAACATTATTCCTACGAGACGCTTTTTATTTCCACGGGTGGGTGAATGAGAGCACAACATGTACAGGTGTGTTGTTAGGTATGCCTACGTAATACTCCCAATGGTAGCCTCGATTTCGAAAACCTCGTGTTGGAAACCATGAAGGGGTTTTTACAAATAAACACTAAATCACGCACTTGGGTACATTTATAGGTCCTAAACATATACTAGCATTCGTATGATTCATAAGCAAGAAAACTAGTAATTGACGATTGTCCTTGGCCCCTTTTATGTGTTTCTTGTTTTCTATTTAGCCTTACACACCCTACAACCCAATCGGTATTTTACTTATTTATCTTTCATGTCCTCGAACACTGAGCGCCCAACTAGGATAGGAGTGCCTGGCGCCTTGTCCCCTCTAAGTGACCGTGAACCTTTTCCACCTTACTCGCTCCTTTTGGGTCTCTTTTATCTTTTGGTCATTTTTCCTACTTATGGGTCACCTTCCAAATTGTCAATCACGAAATTCAAACAAGGGAATTATATAAATACATAGTCATGTGATTAAAATCAAGGACCAAGCTCTAAGCATATACTATCATCACCTAAGCTTACATTCAAAGGCATCTAAAGCACTTTAAGGCATCCATATAGCATACATCGGACAAGGGACAAGGGATTGCATACACTTTGCATAGAAGGGGAACTTTTTATATTCCATCCACACATTTATTTACATTGTTACATCTAGCTACAACCCGCTATCAAGTGCACTTGCACAAGGGCATCCTAGGGCACAATTCTTACACACACACACACAAGAACTACATGGAGTCTGAGATGTAGCACAATGCTCGATTATAAGTTCACTTTGTCGGGTAACCGTCGGGTTATTTGACTCCTATATTACATCTTTCATTTTTTTTTAATTTGATGTGGTATTGTGGGTTTTGTAGGTGAATCTTTGTTTTGTAGGTTACAAGTACCTCGGTGATCATATTGTGACACACAGTGATCAACATAGAATATTTGCGACACTTGTGCGACACAATGAAGATCAAGTTCTGACCATTTTTGTAGTCATAGGTTCCCAGTAGAAATCATCAACACCTGGGCGCCCTTGTCCGGACATGGGCACCCGTGTCCAGCCATATTCCTATAGTTTGTAATATATCTTGAGCATTTACGACAGTCTTCACTTCTGTTTAACAATTTTCCCGGTTTGTATTAGTCTGAATCAAGTACAAATTAGCTAAGTCCATTCCTCTCTCTCTTGCACTTAGGGTTTCATATTTTATTAGCTTATTGTTTTGCGTCAAATATGTATTTTATCATTTATCATCATATGTGACTCTATAATATTAGATTTAATTAATTCAAATTAAATTAAATCACAATCAGTACTCGTTTCCATATAATTCCGATTTTAACCAGGAAGAAGAATGTCGTGTGGAAACACAAAATATTAGCTTGGAAGAGGAATTAAGTTTGGTAGAATAAGTGATGGCATCGGGTATGGTGTTTTTGCTTGGGCATAGTGGGATGAGGGCCAACAAATATTCTTCCTTGTTGAAGATATTTTTGGTGAACTATGCCTACGAGTTTTGAAGAGAAATTCAAGGCGAGGTGATGAAAGCTTTAGAGATCCCACACAAGAATTTGTTCTAAGTTGGAATGACATACTTCATCCGATCTCATCTCATCTTTGACATGAATGTGCTTTTTCCTATTAATCGGTGATAGTTAATGCAGATGGGTAGGGGTGGGACAAAGTAGAGTCCATGGTGTCATCACAATATTGTGAAATATATCTATAACAAAGAGAGAGAGAGAGAGATGAGAGAGAGAGAGAGAGATATATATATATATAAATTGAATGATGGATGTAGTGTGGGATCTTGAAAGGGTTAGTGGAGTGAAAGGGAAGGGTTAGTATCGGTGACTGTGTAGTTGTAATTTGATTATTAGTGTTGATGGCCCATCCATTTCATTCACTCCAAAATTTTATCGACCCTTATATTAATGAATCGACTGACATTCACACTTATTACACCAAAGGCATTACATAGGTAGAAATTTGACGCATTTTGATAGCCTATCAATATTCCATTTCATCTCAACCATCCACCTTGCGGGATGTATTGAAGGCCTCCAACCGATTATGGTCATCCACGTGTTTTGTTTAGAAATTCTCCAATGTGTGAGCATCCACCAAACTTCCACATTTTCCATACATCTTGATAAAGGGGGGCACATTTTTATAAGGGTTGTGTGGGATTAATACAACATTTTATCCTAAGTTTAATTCATCAAAGCCTATTTTAAAGGCTAAATTATTTTTGAAAAAGAGCCACCGCTTTGCCAGTGTAAATCCCATCTAAGTAATGAAAGAGTGGATTAGCTTACCCTCTGAAAGAACATTCTTAGGAATGCAGGTCTGCAATAGTTGGGAATGGGTAGTGTTATTCATTCTACCACAACAAAACACCAACATCATCTTCATCAGAATTTTTTTTCTCAAACGTGGTATAGTGATCATTTATTTTATCTCGTAAGTCAACCAAGATACTTGGTTTGTCGGTGGTCATATCAATGGGATTTTTTCCTACAGGTTTTGCCGTTGAATTTCACCTTGCAATGTTGAACTTGAATAACATTAGCAAATTGGTTACATGTGCTCTGAGAGATTCAAAAATATTGACAATATCTTCAAGGGTGATAATGAAACATTCCTCAAGGTGGGGAGGAGGGTTGTAAGAGCATTGAGTTCCCATTATGTGGGGAGAAAATGAAAGCTATCCAATGGAAAACCCTTTTTCCTAAAAAGAATTTGAAATCCCGCTAACTCTACAGATGCCCCAAAAGGATGAGAACATCGTGGTGGAGTAGTAGATGTCGTCTCTGAGATGGCGAGACATAATCCATGAAGGATTGGAGATAGAATCTTCAACATGCTTAGGAATGGTTTGTGCAATAAGTAATTAGCTAGCTTGTGGTTTAACCGCCTTGGAAGTATTAAGAGTAGAGTGGAGAATGAGGGGTTTTTATATTTATTTTTATGACCCACAATGGCCCAATCTTCTTCACCGGAGGCCCGAGAAGGCACAACATTGAGATTTTTTTTTGGTTATGCTCACTATTAAAGGGAAATCCTGAATCTTATGGTATGTAGATTGGAAATAAAACTAGGTGTTGGGGTGGTTAATGTAAACCACTCTTTGAGTGTACTAGGATTCCCCCATTTTATTTCAATACTTTCTTTAATGTCCCAATAAAGGTTGACCTCAACACAAACTCATTGCCGAGGTATGGTAGCATAGAACTAAAGAGGTTATTTGGTTAAGAATTGGCTTATAGAGGAAGCATTGAGGTCCAAAAGTGATAATAAGGCATGGGAAGGCATGGAAATTCCACCCAAACTAGGACCTTAAGATCCATATGCTTAGAAACCACAAACTCACAAGTCCAAGGGGACACAACGAGGAGGGAACTATAAACACACAAGGGGGAGACTTATGCAACATTGTCGTCACATTGTCTGGTTTAGAAAAATGAAACAAGAAAAATCCTTTTGGTCATATTCTAGACAAAGTCCATCTTGATGCAAATTGAGACCAATCCATTTGCACCCAAGAGAGAAGCATGCTTTAAGAGGAATCCTTCCAAAAAATAGCCTATCATGCAAAATTTCTCAAGCCAATGACATACATAATTAAAATCCTCAACCGATAATAATATATCAAGGGCAAAAACATTACCTCATGGAATAATTTGGGCACAAACTTCCTCAATTTCTTCCCTTAAGGCACCATTGAGTCCTGTCGTAGTGGAAATAACCAAACTATGTGAATGGGAGGCCATTTATAAAGTATTCGTTCAAAGGTGTGAACGCCTGAAAATGAAGTAAATGCAAGTGCTTGCAAAAAAAAACCTCGGGAGGTGGTATGACGAGGACCGAACACCCGAAGGTGGTAGTCATGCAAAACATGAAACCCTTGTAGAGTGTTTTTCACCCAATTTTCTCAAAAGATTTTTTTTTATTTATTAATTTTTTTGGGGGAAATACTTTGATTTTGTTTAAGTTAAAATTAATAAGTTAATTTTGATGTGGCTGAAATAATGGTGTTGGGAAACTTTTTCCAATTGTAATAAATGCAAAGATAGACACTTCCAACATGAAAAATACAAGCAATTGCACATGAGTTGAAAAGTACACCAAAAGGAGTGTTAATATTTGATTTGTAATTTTATTTCAACAAAATAATTTATTTTTGATATGATGTGTTATTATTATCAAATAGTTTTTTCCATTTTTAAGAAATCCAAAATCATGTTTTAAAAATTAAAAACAATAATAATAAAAAAGAGGAAAACCACCCCATTGTAGTTGTGTATCATGAACTCACTCGAAATCATAAAACATCATCACAAACCACTGTCATATCATCTTCCAACATATCTGTTATCAATTTTTCCCCTCAGGTGAAATTAGACAAACAAGACCTCACAGAGAGGAAATGGAAGGATCGACTCAGCCATGGGAGCTCACATTTCGGGCTCGAGCCGAGCAAGCTAGTGAAGAGGACCAAACACATTGCAGAGGAGCTAAGGAGTTCGAGCTAGTTCGGGAAATGAAGAAAATTCCAAAGTTCGATTTCGGACTTTGGAGGTGTGGTCGTTCGGTGGTAGGCCGAAGAAAAATTCGGGGACTCAATGCGAAAGAAGTGCGAAAAGGAGCGGGAAGTCCAAAACCCGAAGTCTAAAATTCAGACTTCATGGTTTCAAAGGTTTCACGAGCTCATGGTGAACAATACTACGCGGGAGAAGAAAAGTCCAAACTCGAAGTCTAAAATTCAGACTTTGGGCTTTCGATTTCGGAGGTTTCATGTGTCGAGCCGATAAACGAAACCCAAATCCTCGAAACCCCGAAACATGAATCCCTAAAACCCGAAGTCCCGAAACCCCAAAACCCCGAAACCCCGAAACCTAAAGTTTGAATTTTGGACTTTGGGGTTTCGAAATTTCGGAACTTTTGACTTGAGTGATGAATAGTGTCACACGACATGGTTTTGGATTCCGAACTCCGATGTCCGAATTTCAGACTTCAGAGGTTCGGCATTTCGAACTCTTAAGCCAACTTGAGCGATGAACAATAACCCAACTCAAATCAAAATAACCCGAACTTTTTGAATCCCAAAATCTAAAATTTTAGATTTTGGAGGATGCGATGCGATTCGAGTCCGAAAGGCGAGATCACCACCGACATTTATTGCAATATGGCACCCTCATCTTCAGATGGCCATAAATTTTGACTGGAAGCTCGGATTTGTACAAAATCAGACTTTTTGGAAAGCCCTTAGTGTCCTCTACACAACTATGAGTTAAGTTTTTTAAAATGAAGAAATATAATCTACCATTTTAGAGGGATGTTTCCAGATTTCTCACATACCAAAATAATGAATGTATGGGCTTCCTTTCTTCCCTAACAAGGCAAAGTACATGGAGGCATGGGTTTTGCAGTGGCACCCATCATTCTTACAGTGATTTTAATGCATTTTTGGGTGGTTGAAGCAAGATTTCAAATTCCTCTCTCTCTCTCTCTCATTCTTCCTATATATTGTAAGGAGGGGCTCATTTCAAAAGGTTGGATAATCTTGCTTTGCACCCTCCCTTCTTCTCTTGTCTGTAAGTGAATTTGTGGAGTTCAAACCTCCCATTCAAGTTATAATGCAAATTTGTGCCTCTTGGCCATTATAATGCATTGTATCAAATCTATGGAGAAATAATATAAGTCTATGGATGAACTTCAACCCTCTCTTGTGTTCATTGTATTCTCTTGATCTCTCATTACAATTTTGGTTAGTTGTGCATGTTAAATTGTGTTGCATATTTAATGGTTTGTGTTTAATGGTGAATGAATTCATATGGCATTGGTTGACTTGTGGTGTGTATTCATCCCCTTCAAACTTATTGGTTTTCATCTCCATGCAAAGTAGGTGTTCAACATTCCTTTTGGTGCATCACCTCCTATAGATTAGGTTTAATTTCTTGCAATCTTTTCAACCCTGTCTCCTTGGCAAGTTAGAGTAGATTTTAGGATAGATCCTCTACAATTTGAATGTGTGTATTAGAATAGAGGAATAGGAACCAACCTTCATCCAGAGAGCTTTCTCGATTGCAAAGTCCCACACTTTGGGAAAAGCTCCATGTTATGCAATCACACTGATAATTTCAATCTATTGAGTTGCAAACAATCGGGGTGCTATTATTCCCCATCAACAATAACTTCCCTACATTTCCTTGCAACAATAGTGAAAAATACAATGATTAGATATATAGTCGTATGTTTTAACGTATCTTTTTTTTTTCATAAGTACAAAGGTGTATGTGTGCTTAAAAAATTGGTGATGGCTATTCTCTTGATAGAATGCACCATGCCCCCATAAAACATTGATGCACCCATCCGATGCCATGTGTCACGCGCATCCATACTTAGTTTTTAATTTTGTCGTTGAAAAACATAGTGTGTTTTTCAACATTGTTGAAAAGCACATTGCATTCAACAGGGATTTAAACTAGAGCCTTGTTGTATATGATCACACATTCCCACCAATTGAGTGCTTAGCCTTCATAGATGCAACCATATATTATCAAACACATATATTAATTGTTTTTGCCTATGATATGACAAAATGACCAGCATGACCCACCCATGCATGGGCATGTATGTCTTTATGGGGGCATGGTGCATTCTATCGGGAGAATAGTCATCGCCTTGTAATGACAACCCGAAATATCCCCTTTTGGGACTTAGATTAAAAAAATTAGAGTTCCGGTATAAAATCACAATAGAGTTATTTCATGAGAAGATGCGCCCATTTCTCCAACAATGATTATTAAACAATTATTAATAATCATAAAATACTATGTAATTGTTTGTAGACCAAATCAAATTGATTTTGGACCAAATTGTGTTTGCTTGGAATTTTTGAAAAACACAATGAGATAATTAATGGTACAATTTTCCAAGATATAGACTTGATTTAAGTGCAAATAGTAATCTATGTCTTCTTTTATTACAACGATCAATTTTGGATGGTTTTAGTGAATTTATCAATCCTTGTGCACTAGAATTTGTAAAATAAATATAATAATTGAATTCAAATGATATACAAAGTTTTACAAGTTTTTGGATGGTTTTAGTGAATTTATCAATCCTTGTGCCACTAAAATTTGTAAAATAAATATAATAATTGAATTCAAATGATATGCAAAGTTTTACAAGTTTTAAGTCAAATTATGGGGTTTTCATCCCAAAAATCAGACCTCTAATGGGGATTTCATCCCAATAGGATTTATGAGAAACAATCTCAATATTCGACTTCCATATTCATATTCACATATTCAAATGAATGTCCAAACCCTTATTTATAGAGTTTCTCATGCTTGGCGCCAAAGGTCAAAAGACACGACTCTTCATTAATCGACCCCCTTCATTATGATTTGTCTTTACATTAATTGCTTTTTGCTTTAGTCGCCCCTTTATTATTTAATAAATATTTAATTAAAATACTACACTAGTTCATTGCCTTTCTTCTTTTATTAATTTCTTCTTCTAGGCCATGAAGAAGGAATGGTCGGGAGTCCTCTTTTGAGCTGTCACGTGGGAAAAAGGGACATTACAGTCCTCCCTCCCCAAGATTGCTTGTCCTCAAGCAATCGTAAGCTCCGTAAGTTTGTTGTCATTGTACCAATGCATGGATCCCAAATAATTTTCAGCTGCTCCTTCTTAGTGAAATCATCACCCCAAAAACTAGTTCTGTAACACATATTTCCAAAGACGACATTTTCATCATGGAACTGAGAGTTATCTAAGGAATGGGTTTTGCTAAGCTTCATGGCTGCTCATTCAAAGTTGTATTCGTAAGTCTTCGATTGAGTCTTCTTTATGTATGTGCTAGCCTAAAATGTCGCTATGCTGCTCCATTCACTAATCTACATTTTCCTCCAAGAGGTAGTGGCTATCATCCTCAATTTAATCATGCAACATACAACAACTACCATCCGCCATGAAATCTTCATATAACTAGTGAAATTTGGAACATTTGTAGGGTCCCTCCTTTGCCTTCCGTCCACTTGTTGTAGAAGAACATTTTCTTACCTATATGTAAAAGCTTGGAACACGGAGAATAATCTTCCGAGCTATGAACCCTTTGTTGTCCATGATCCCCATGCTTTGCCCAATTCTTGACCGAAATTATATTTCCCATACTTCCACGGAAATTCAATAACTGAATATGCATCGTATTCGATTAAAACAATCTTGGAAAACTGAAAATTTTCAATCTTTATGGCTGCCTTACCATGCACATTGTGTAGCCTTCTACCTTTCTTCCTTGCTACATATCTTGGACTTAAAATTTGGGGGTGTTGGCTTCTTCACCAATGATCTAGGGCTACCTTGGAAGCATTCTTCACTTTGTCTTTATTAATAGCTAAACACCCATGATGAATTAAACAAGTGTGATGACATAACAAGTTTTTGCTGCCAAGGTGCTTACCCTTGGTGGCTGCCATAATAAGTCTCTTCAACTGCAAATCATCATTGGTATTTAGATGAATATCTTTCTTTCTGGCTTCTAGGTCTCCTAAAGCCAAGTTATGTTTGCCCATACTTGTGCTTATAAAAACTTAGTATTCCCATTTATTTTCATAAAACTTAGGCTGCCCCAAATACTTAGAAATTCTGATTTTAAATCTGCATTCGTTGTTGACATGATTCCCTTGCCGGATGGAATACTTCCTTCATTACACTTATTCCCAAGTTGTTGGTGTTTGTCTTGGGTGGCTTTTGGGTTCTTGCTTGGGCCGAGATGTCCATCGAACAAATTCCCTTTGTCTGTTGTAAGGAACAGCCCATCCTCCTCATTTTTTTCTTTATGTGAAGTTTCCTTCCATATCTTATCATGCATATGGTGAGCCTTGGAAAAGAGGGTATCTCTTGTTACTTTCAATTGAATTCGATGATTACTTCCATACGGTAGTGAACCAAAGGGAATAATCCTGAAATACTCTTGTTCTTTGGGCTTCCATCAAGATATTCGTCCCTTGTTTTGTCTTGCTTAAGTCTGAATTTATTACATGCCAAAAGGAAGTTAGTGTTATCTAAACAATGACCCACCATTACCTCATACTGCAGGAGATCCATCCTTACTATTTTTGACTCCTTTGCCAATGTTTCCCCTTCATCATTGTGGATGCCATCATTAGATGTCAACAAATCATTAACAAATATCATAGAACTTATTCCTTGCATTGAGATCTTCATTGTCCATGATGAAAGAGGGACTCTTCTTTGACATGGCTTCGGAAGCAACTGCTGTAGTAATTTATGATGCAAGGAAACTTTCACACCTTGAGTTATCCAAAAAGAAATCTGAATTATGTGATATGTGTGATACTGCTGTTCCAAACCAGCAGCATTAAAGCTTGTAATGACAAGCTTAGGATACCGTAAATGATTCCTTATGCCCGAATCAAATGAATAGTGTTCATTTCTTATGTGCATTCCCAAGAATAGCTCATATGATTAGTATAGTCCAACTTCTTTATTTTTTTTTTTGTGAGAATTTTTCTCCCCTTTCCCTACCTTAACATGCAAATTATGGTTTTTGGAGGGAAGCTCATATTCTACCTCAACTCTTGGAAGCAAGGGATCTTAGATGTATCCAATCCTCGGACCTTCAACAATTTTTCGTCTCCTTCTTTATTATCCTCTTTGTTCACTCCTTGTTCACATGTTTTCGAAACATCATGGTGTCTCTTCTCTCGAATTCAATTCTTCGTCTTTGGCTGCATCATTGTCCATTGTGATAAACGGACCAGCGAGCTGTCTTTTATCATGTTCATCTTGGAAATGGGTCTCATCCTTACCCATTGTTATTGCTGCTTGTTCACATCCCATGCTTTCTTCAATTTTATCAAATGCTACCATATCATTATTAATCTAGTAATGCTTGATAATTACTTCAGAAGTAGGGACTGACTCATTCTTCTTGGCTCGTTCTTCTTCGAATTGTTCTTCTTCTTTTTCTTCCAATGTAATTTGGAAGTTCTTCTCCTCTGACTTCCTTTGTGGCTGAGTGTGTCTAGGCTTAGGCCTAGCTCTTCCACTATTCAATTTTACGAATTCGGTAAATGATATGGCTTCACGAATTTCCTTGGAAAAATCCATGTATTCCTTATAGCTAGCTTCGAGATCTTCTTCCGGAATGGCTTCATCTTTGGATACGGAGGTGAAATTCCAATTCGTTTCTCGAGTTGTTCTAAAGGATTGCTTCAGATTATCTAGATTTCGAATAACTAGATCCAAGGCTTCCTTGAAATTTGTTTGTCCTGCCATGATATCATCTCCTAGTTTCTTCCAGGCCTTAGAGGATAAAGCTCTGATACCACTGAAATATCCCTTTTGGGACTTAGACAAAAAAATCAGAGTTCTGGTATAAAATTGCAGCAGAGTTATTTCATGAGAAAATGTGCCCAAATTCTCCAACAATGATTATTAAACAATTATTAATAAATATCAAATACTATGCAATTGTTTTCAGACCAAATCAAATCGATTTTGGACCAAATCGTACTGCTGGAATTTCTAGGAAAACACAGCAGACAATTAATGGTACGATTTGCCAAGATAGAGACTCGATTTGCGTGCAAACAGTAATCTATGTCTTCTTTTATTACAACGATCAGTTTTGGATGGTTTTAGTGAATTTATCAATCCTTGTGCCACTAGAATTTGTAAAATAAATATAATAATTGAAATTCAAATGATATACAAAGTTTAACAAGTTTTAAGTCGATTTATGGGGTTTTCGTCCCAGAAATCATACCTCTAATGGGGATTTCGTCCCAATAGGATTTATGAGAAACAATCTCAATATTCAGATTTCCATATTCATATTCACATGTTCAAATGAATGTCCAAACCCTTATTTATAGATTTTATCATGCTTGGCACCAAAGGTCAAAAGACACGACTCTTCATTAATCGACCCCCTTCATTATGATTTGTCTTTACATTAATTGATTTTTGCTTTAGTCACCCCTTTATTATTTAATTAAAATACTCGTAATAGTTTGTTTCCTTTATTCTTTTATTAATTTCTTCTTCTAGGCCATGAAGAAGGAATGGTCGAGTCCTCTTTTGAGTCATCACGTGGGAAAAAGGGACATTACATACCGCCATAGAACTGGAAGCATCATAAATGAGAAAAGTGCATACACCAAAATTGGAAACTAAAAGATGATGTGTCACAAATCTAAAATAAAAGAAAGAAAAATGTGCTTCTAGAAAGATTACAACATGACGCCATAAAAACCTTGTTGAAAGAGTTCGCCGATAAATAATGCCACGAAAATGTATTGGAAAGAGTTTGTCGATTGATCACGCTACAAACATTTGGTGAAGGCTATTCTCCCAATAGAATGTACCCTTTAAGACCCATGCCCCATCAAATCCATACAAATCCATGCATGGACAGAGTCCCACTATCGCGATAACATCACAAGTGACAAATTTATTTAATATATGAATTTGCCAACAAGTGATTGCATCTTTCCTATCTGACGCAGTAACTCACTTGGTTTGACCATGCACAAAAACAAATGGCTTCACACTATCACACGCTTGTGACACAATTCTAGATATAAAAATAGACATTTTCAGGTGGAGGTGAAGAACACCTCACATGTAATTACGTTGAAAGCGTTTCCCTTATGGGAAAGGACTTTGTGGACATTCATGAGACTATGTTAAATTTGACGGCCTAAATGACAGTTTTGAGCTTTTTTCTGCTATTTTTGCAGATTTGTTATTTTTAATTTTTCCAATTTTGCATGTTGTGGCGGGTTTGCTATTTTTAAGTTTTGTTTTTAGCTTTTGCATGCAATAACCTTTAAATACATACATCCAACGCATTCTTCAGCACTATTTTGGTTCGATCTCGTAATCTCACGTCTAGCATTTTGGTGGAGGAAAGGTTGCAATTTCCACCAGCTCCCTTTATATTGAACCCAATAAGAATACATGATTGGGCATAGTCAAGTTACTCTTTGAGACTCTCTTCTTGGGTAGGTATTTCAAATTTTCTCCGGGCATATTTGCAAGTGCCAATTGTGAAAGACCAGACTTGTTCTTCTTTTACCTTGTGATTCCTCTTTTTTGTTACATCCCCTTAAACCTAAAAGGGATTTTTTTCCTTCATTCTTCATTATTAATCTGAACAGAGGTAATATTCAAACCGTGCTTTACTAAATTTTTTATTTTTGATATTTTTCACTAATAAACTATCAAACTCTTTTATTGTACTCTGTTGGATTTGTAATTTTTCATATTGTGTGTGTAGTTAATCTAGGCAAAAAAACAATTGGTTAAAACATCTGTAAAAAACAATTGGTTAAAACATTTACAAAAAACAATTGGTTAAAACATCTCCTTGTAACAGAACTGTTTAAGCACAACTATAGACCGTGGCATGTTTTACGCACTACCACAAATACAGGACATGCTACAGATGTTAGTTTTGACTTTGAGGTCGAATGCAGTATTCAACATGAACCATTGCATGAATGGAAGGTCTTCGCACAACTTCATCTAGGAAACAACATGGGTCTTGACAATCTTGAAATGTTGGGGAAACGAGATTTCAATATACACAATAATTGGAACATACATGACATTCCACCTGATTTGCAGATAACTGGTTCATCATTCATCGAGAGAGAAAAGGCAGACACAATTAACCACCAACATGTAGGCCACACCACCATCTTCCACACTTCCTTTGTCTTCAAAACAACAACTAGCTCTTGATACCATACTACACCATTTAGTAAACAAAACCCTTCTACCTCCACTAAGATTGATAATTCAAGGAACAACTGCACACAGAAAATCATTTCTGATAAATAAAATCTGAATTCATTCACACCAGCAACAACCACATCTCCCTCACCTCTCCTTCTGCTCGCTACTACCAATGTTTCAACATTCAACATCTCTGCATCCATAATCCATGCAACCCTCTGTATTCCAATCAAAGAACTAAAACCCCTTGAAGGCCATGCATTATCATCTTTTCAAGAGTCACTAAAACATATAGAATATATTCTTATTGATGGAATGAGTTTCATCGGCCCAAAGTTGCTAAGAAAAATTGACAGCAAACTATGCGAAGCTTTCCCACATTCAAAAAAATCTGAATTTGGGAACAAATTTGTCATCCTCCTCGGCGACCTTGACCAATAACCACCGGTTTTGGACAGTCCTCTTTATGCAAGTAATCCCTATGGAGCTAGCCTTTGGAAGGGATTCCATTCTTCCATTACATTGAAAACAATATTTTGGCAACAAGGAACAACCAATGCAAAAGTTTCATTCCGAAATTTACTCCTCCACATGTGAGATTCAACTCCTCTTATTGAGGACTGGGAACTCCTAATGTCTCGCACTGACTCACACCTAACTTAGTAGGAGCTCAACATTTTTAAGGACATACCACATTTGTTTGCAAAAATGATCTTGTGGAGTCCCACAACCTTCAGATGTTGAAAGCATTGAATGTTCCAATCACCCAATCCATTGTTGAAAGTAACAGGTGAGCCTCAACATGAGATCCTGATGATGATCAGCTGAACACAAAGTTCTGCTATGCAAACAACAAAAAAACATGCTTATTGCTAATTTATGTGTTGACACAGGCCTCGTAAATGGTGCTATAGAACAATCACCAACACGACAATGTCGTTCAAGGGGTATCAAATGTATTCATGTTTAGTGAAAATAAAATTGCCCACAAAAGGCTACCATTCATGATATAAAATCTGCAAATGTACAAAGGTCTTCATGTATACATGTTTAGTTCAGATGTCGTGATATAAGATTTGAATCGTATATGTACGAATTTGTAACAAATTTAAATGTACACGTAGAACAAATCAATATAATGTTTCATCTATATTCCTACACTACCACTATCAATCCCACCCCTTATCGATCAGTACAAAAATGTTTTTTCAACAAAAGACCAACCAAATAAGTGATGCAACACTAACACAATTTCCTCGAAATAATTACAAACCACATAAACTACAAAAGTAATTAACTATCCAAAACGGTATCAAATGTATTCATGTTTAGTGGGAAAAAAATTGGCCACAAAAGGCTACCACTCATGATATAAAATTTGCACATGTACGGAAGTCTTCATGTAACATGTTTAGTTCAAATAAAATAGTCGAAAAATGCTACCACTCATGATATGAGATTTGCAAATGTATATGTACGAATTTGTAACAAGTTTGAAATGTAGAGATGGAACCTTTAAATGAAGTGGTTCATCTATATATCTACACTTACAAAATCAATCACACCCATTATCAACATCAACTACAAAAGTAATAACTATCCCTCTAAAACAAATAACATATACCGTTCGGCGTTCACATTGCATTGTACACATGTGATTGCTAGTAATATATTTTGTCACATGTATGGTGATAAGTTGATAACTTCCACCCTTAAAAATTGGTTACTATTTTTTTTATCATTTATCAAAATACAAAGATTTTGAGATATCTGCTTTTTTTTCATTATTTAACGTGTTTTCCTAACACAAACATCTTAGTGTCTCTTTTTAAGACGTAGATAAAAATTATTGAAATAATTTTTCGTGGGCGATCATACATAGGCTTTAGTCCAACTAGTTGTTTGAATCTGTGATGTACGTCACCCTTCATCAGTAATACAAATTTCGCAAATAGTTGAGCTAAGTTCCATATCGATTTTTCGATTATTGAATTTGAATAAGAAGCAGAAAGATCTTCATAGTATATGATTGTAGTGCTCCTCATGGTTCTCGCCTTGTAATGTTCTTCCTCTCTCTTTTTCTCCTTTCGTTTTTTATCGTAGACTACTTCTTAGAGAGGTCTATTTGTGGTGATTGGGTTTCAATGTTTACGATAATTTTTTTATCCATTCTACTAAATTTGTACATGATTCAATATCCATTCTCACTTTTTTTTGTATTTTTACAATTTGTATTTTAAAGAATGGCATAGCTCCATTTAACTATCATCAACATTGATCAACAACTCTTTAATGTAATACCTATTTTTAATCTTCTTTACAATTCTATTTTTGAAGACCACAATGAACAATTTGTAATTTCTAATACCATATTATTTGTACACAATGGTGATCTATGTTTCTTAGGGAAGTAGATCTTAGATAATAATATTAGGTCCATAAAACCACTAACTCCACATATTTAACATCTAAATTAAAATAATTACACTCGAACAAAAGATTAGGAAAGTCTTAGATAATAATTGAAGTGGACACCCTTCTCACATATTCATTAATATTTTTCCTCATCAAATAAATAAATAAAAACTACTTACATTCTCATATATTAAAATTTGCATCATGATTATAATAAATTACGAATTTAGAGAAACAATTATTTTAAAGGAATACAAATAATCTATAAAACATAGAAGGATGAGAAAATTCTAAGGATGGAGAGAACTAATCACGAGAAGGTGCTAGAATGCAACAAAAATAATATTTTATACAATGCTGCTTGCAAGTTTGATTTACCATAATCAAATAGGTGATGAGACTCAAATATGAACAAAACACCATTTTTCGCAAAGCAATAAAAATGCTTATGTAGCTGCCTTGTTTTGTGAAGAATGGAAAAATGCTTATGTAGCTGCCTTGTTTTGTGAAGAGTGGTATTCAGACCACTACCAATTCCTTCATAAAAAATAATCCACATTTATGGCAAAAAAATTAGGAATAGAGAATTAAATACTTCTTTCTTTCAATTATGTTCATCTCTAGTGGCTAGAATGACATCATAAAAATACATGATTTTTTTTCTTTTTTTTTTAACAAATATGCATAATCTAGAGTTACATCGGATAATGGGTAACAATAAATAAATAGGTAACATAGGTAGAAATGCCATTAAACTATGTCATTGAGTGTCCAATTATACAACACCCCAAGAGGTGCTCACCTAAAAAAAAAAAGGTAGATCAATTAATATTGAATATTTAGGTAAATTGTTTTAAGGCTAAGTTCTAAAAATAACAGATAATAAGGAAAATATTTAGATTCAAGCACACTTAATGCCCTAGACAACTAGGTACCGTGCTTAGGCTTAATCCCCCTTGAATAAAACCACCGACTGACAAGGCTTGACTGGCTGCAGACCGAATATATAGAGAGGGATAATGATCATTATCCGGGGTATCTCAATATATCTGTGGATCTTAAGACACTAATGTTCAACATCCCCTCCTAAAATGGATTAAAGCTTAGAACCCCATGTATGATCAATGAAAAGAAAAGGTGGAGCCGAAAACAAGAGCTAAGGCATGAACAAGGAAGAAAGCCAGGAAAATGTAGAGAGCAAGATGATATGAGACACGGAATGGAGGTGACCTTTCCCAAGAGATGAAGGCCTGAGCATAGCTTGGATCCTTGACATGTTCACATCCTTGAGAACAATCTTCTGCTCTTTTGAGATGGGAAAGTATGTGAGGGAAGACATGTTTGTGAGAATTCTCTCCTATAAGAAGATCAGAATGTCCAAATCCTTCAACAACTACTCTTTCATGGTGGAAATCTGGCTGGTGGAGCTTCATAAACTGGTTTGCAAGAAGAGAGACATTTGGAGTCACAAGGAGGGACCTCCCACCAGAAATATATGTAGTGGGTAATGGCATCCTCTCTGGATGGATGAGAAAACTGTTGTTTCCTTTAGAATCCACAATGTGACCGGCTATGCAAATTGAGCGAAGATGGGGAAAGTCTGCCATTGGTAGATGCGGCATTGCTTCCCTGTAGAGCCAATGGTGCAAGGTGGTAGATATGTTATCATGCCAAAATGGACTCCCAAATATCCCAGAGAAGATCTTACATTCATCCAAAGTGCATCTCTCTGTTCTAGGGAATGGTTTTGGCTATTGATTTCAGGAGCTTGTGTCTCCATCCACCTTTTGAATTCTCAGACAGTTGTAGAATGGTTTTCTCACCCAAGATTGCCATTGAAATCTGCAGAACAAACATGTCAAAATGAGATTAAGTTTTGTGACTCACACAAACTTTATAGGGCATTGTTCACCCATTAGCTAAACTTCTAGTTACCAAGGAAAACAACAATATATGTACAATATAATAACCATCAACCATTGTCCAACATAAACTGATTGTTATGAGGTAATGGGGAATAGGCAGTGTTAAAGAACTTACAGGGATGAGTGGAAGCATGAGCTTGATGAATGCAGAGGTTGTGACCTTAAAAACATTGATGAGTTGGTGCAAACCAAAGAGGCGACATTACCGGCTGATATATAGCCTCCTAGTAGTGACATATGAATTGCAAGGCCTCCAACACAGTGAGCAATCACATGGACCTTCATGTCAGGCCCATGTATCTCTGCAATCCTTGTCATGGCTGTATTCATGGGAGGATGAAATTAGCATCACCAGCATGGATTAGAATTTAAGTCCTTCGCACATGCTCACGTGCATAACTCAAAACAACAAAAAGAATTATACTCAGGTTTGAGAAAATGAGCACCTGCAGGGATGTCATGGCGAGCAATATCTTCAAGTGTGAATTTGTTGGAGGAATGTAGAGGGTGTATGCGTCCTTGTAGTAACCATACTTCATATCCTTCATCAAGTAAAGTTCGAACTAGATCCCTGGGCTCAGTAGGTAGGCAGAAACTCTCTGTTGAATGCCCATTTAACAATAGCACAGGATAATCCTTTGTTGGACAATCAGATCCATTGCACTTTGAAGTACATTTCCATTGTTTGCAGCTAAATGGAAACCCATCAACTGCACACATTCAAATAATCCATCTTAGAAACAAATGGAATGCTTGAAGAATGGAAGTACAAAACTATGATACTACACACAAATTAAAGGAAACAATTCTAGGAAAATCCTCGATAAATTGCAGAATTGAAGAGATAATTGTTAGATGAGGAGAATTAAAGGGAAGTCCTTTAACCTTATACAAATGGCAGTATCTAGTATAAGAAACTCAAGAACTGAGAATTGAGAAACTTATTCATTGAAAAAATGGGAAAACCACTGTCAATTAAAACCATGAAATATACCTCTTTACCTGCTGTAATCTCATGCAATACATGACATGGATAAGTATATTTCTTAATGCTGCCATAAAAATTTGATAAATCCCCGAGGTCTTTGTAAAATGTATGTTCTGATGAGGCTCTGTATCAATAATGATACAAACTTTCCTTTGTTATTTCCTCTCAAGGTGATCAAACTTCTTAATAGCCCAATTGCAGATACTCTAAGATCACCCTCCAACTCAACCAGTTCTGCATTATGATAGGACTCCCTATAATTCTGGTGGCTCCGACTAATCTGACGAAGATTTACATGCAGTGTGGTTGATTCTGTCCATCCAAAGGAACCAAACAAGAAGGGGTGCATTGTCTTCTTTCCTTCAAAAATGTATCTGCTTGGAAAACACAGGCGATCACAATGAAGTTTTATACTGTAAATCCTACTGTGTACACGGTTTAAAATGGATTCTAACTGAAAACACAATGGTATTTTACATTTAGACCTTGCACTGATATGTTTGGAGGAATTTGCACAAAATAAAAACCCCAAGAAAAATAGGAGTCTAACCATAGATACTCAAGTGGAACTCAAAGCGAAATTGCCATACCTTGCACCAGAAGCTGATGAAAGAAGAAGATGATAGTGCATATATTGAGTAAATGGTGTTTGAGGGTTCGACCAACACATGTTTACTGTGCCATCCACTATGACAAGATTCTCTTTATGCAGGCATTTCATTTGCATGTATCCTCCCACTCGGCCTCTCAAAAGAGGATGATTATCTCCAAATCCCCTGTTTATGCATTCGAAATCCCTAGAAACACAAGCATTCATCTTAAGTATGAGATACAATGTACACGGCATACCTCCTAATTTCCCATTCATGGTTTCCCTGACAGTGGTACCCTTAACTTCCCTCTGCATTTGCATGCTGCCATATGCTTCAGGCTTCTTGATGAATTCCATTGGAGACAGAATTATGTAATCCATGCATGTCCTTTCCATACACAGTTTTGGCAATAAACTTTGTATCCTTTCCATGTTTCTTGATGAATCCATCAATTGGGGTTTGAATTTGATCAAAAACTGTGATTCCATTGATGTTTTGAATTTGAGAGCATCGACTACAAGGATGGAAGACACATATTCCGCAACTGTGGCAATTGTCAAAGATGGATTTAGGCCTACTGCACAAGGAATCAATGAGGCATCACATACATACAGACCCGAATGCACTGCAGATTCAGATTTGGAGGAAATTGTTAGAGATTTTGAAGAATTACTGTAAGGATAGAAAACTTGTCCAGATGGGTTTGTAACACCCGTGGAAGGATCCTGAGCTGCATTGCATCCCCCAAGAAGATGAACTGATGTGCTGCGAAATCTGGACATAAATAAAATTCCTCCCAAGCGGTTGGCAAGTTTCTGAAATGCTTTGGTTTTATGAGGAAGCAGGGGATCCTGAGGAGGACAGAATTGGATGCGATCTGTCCTATTGTGTAGTGAAAGTTTTCCATCACCACTATCGAACCCCATCATATTCAAAATCATTGCTTGGGAATCTGATGTTTTAGCCAGGTGTTTAAATTTGTCTATAATTCCATGCAGAAACCAGTACCCTGAGGCCATCCATAGGTTACTAATCCTTTGAATAGCAAATAAGGATAAGCAGCAGGAAGGACCCCACTCTGCACATTAACATAATAACATAGAATCATGAGCAGTCATCTAGTGAAATGTGGAATAAATTGATGTTTTTGGAACAGAGAAGCTTGTGATATTAACAATTTATTGGAACATTTATTAACTTTGAAAAAATGAAGGGTAAAACAAAATAGATCACACAGAAACCAACTCGGTGTTGTTTCTTTGTTTGCCTGTAATTCTAGCGCCTGTCACTTGTATTAACAATTTAAAGCTTCTGGTCTAAGAAATATCAGTGACCTGTATAGTGAATCCAAGAGAAGAAGTATAAGATGTTGTAATGGTTGGGCCTGGACGATGTGCCTTAGCAATGTTGGGAAGTTCCTCCTTATTCAATCCATAACCATTTAATGGGGCAGTACTTCCTGCTACATATGCGACATTGTTTCCATTGCAACTTAATCCCAATCCAAGCGTTTCAGAGAGCCCAATGCCTCTTTTTCTGGACTGGAATAGGATCTCTGCAGTGCCTAACACTCCAGCTGCAATAAAGTCCCCATCATGCAAGATTTAATAATAAGTCTAGCTACATCAGATTCAATGTAAATTTGTATCTGTAATATATGGAAGGAAAGTTGTGTTACTCTATTAAAAAACTGTCTCAAATTATCTTGAAGATGATAGATTTTTAAAGAGGTGAAATTTGAAGGTAGAATTAAGAAAGAAAAATTACCAGAGAGAACAACAAAATCTGATGACAAATATTGCATTTCATCCATATGTACTCGCCATTTTTTTTTGGTCTTTTGTCCATGCTTCTGCAGCTGCAACTTTGAAGGTATTCATCAAAACTTTCCACAATGAATCGAACTTGGCATTCAGTTTTACCTCACATCCAGCCTACAAGACCAAATCCAATGCAATAAAAGCTGTAAGAAAAAATCAAAATCCTGTGCAAAATACAATCAATAAGTGAATTTAGCATCTGATAAGCCTCGAAGGTATTCCTCTAAACTTTCCACAGTGTATCAAACTTGGCATTCAGTTTTTACCTCACATCCAGTCTACAAGATGGAATACAATGCAAGAAAAGCTGTAAGAAAAAAATTGAAATCCCGTGCAAAATTCAATCGGAAAGTGAATGTTAGCATCTGATAAGCCTACTTACTGATAGAAGAACCTATAAATCATGTGTTTGTAAGGCTGACTGGTTAACCGACTAATGGGCTGTTTACAAATGGTTTGAACACTTTTCATTAGTTGGTTGACCAGTCAGCCTTGCAAACACTCGATGTTTAGGCTGAGCCCTTACTGATTAGGACATTTTTGAAGCACCTAACTGTCTTTGGAATGAATCAGACAAAACAGTATTAGTTTAAAGAATCAAATTAGAACCAGATTACAGGAAAAAATCATTCATGGTAGGCTGCTAAAGGCAAGCTAATTATTTTGGATTAAAAAAAAAAAAAGTTTATAGATCCCATATACGAAGAAGTTAAAAGTGAAATCTCTACTTTGCAGGCCACCTTAATCTGAGAAAAAAATTCAGGTTTAAAAATACCTTAGACCCACATCGATAACTTACCTTAATGGCCAAGGCAAGATAGTTTTTGTCTGTGGAACCTTTGGCATTGTAAGGACATCCGGACAGACAATTTCCACATGCCATGCAAGCATTCTGTTGCAATCCTGCCGAGCTTTCCCCTTGGTTGAACTTGACAGAGAGTTGAATTGGATCCAAAGTCCTTTCCTCTATCTCTCCTGCAATATCTCTCATAACTTTTGCATTGGAAACTGGTGAGGAATAGTTTCTGGCTGTAATATCCTTGTTGCTCTGGCCTGGCAGGAACTCCAACTTCCTTCCCATTCCTTTGGCCATCTTGGATCTCTCCTTGCACGCATTGGTGTTTGGGCCATGACACCTGCATTAATCAGAGACCCGCCTCCCAATCCTGAACATACCATTGCTAGAGAATCTTCTTGCTTAGAAATCTGCTCAGAAATTCATCAATATAATTAGGGGAAGGAAAAGTCCCAATTCAATTATAATACTTCTAAACTCGTTAACTAGCCCCAGGACTGCAAAACTTAAAGTCAAATCTCACAAACTCACCCAAACATGCTTGGACAAGAGAATTCTTAAAGGCCTAATTCTAATGAAGTAAAGAATTTAACCATCATTTCTTGTAAGGTTTCTGTCATGTAATGGAAGTATGCACAACTGCAACTATAGATGCATTTTCTAGGCCACCTCATACTACAGGACAATCTTCTGATATCCATGGGAACAATCTTCTAAACTAGTAGATACACTTTGAAGGATCCTAGACACCAATTTGTCTTGAAGGACTCAAATTGTACGTCATTCGAATAATAATCAACTCACTTCATCATAAAACCCACCTGGAACAGGGCACTTTTGCTTCCATAGCATCCAAGATTTGGAGTTTCAACCCTGGTAGCAAGCATTGCCTGAAAAGTATTTGTGGGGAAATCTTCTGCCTCCCATTTCTTTCCCTTTCAAGCAGACAAACTTTCAGCCCAGCCTGAGAAAGTCTGCAAGCAGCAACTGATCCTCCATATCCAGAACCAACAACAATTGCATCATAATCATACCCACTTCTACTTCGTTCATTAAGACTACTACACTTCATTTCATTCAATTGTTAATATTCCTCACAATATTCGAATATTCAGAAACCAATCCAATGCAATTCATAATATTCAGAAACCATTCCAATGCAATTCAGATTAAATTCAGATCTCCCACTGTGGCAAAACATTGAAACCCATAATAACAGCATGCTTGAAATTATATAATAACAGTTTTGTTATGTATACCTACGTTGGTTGAATAAAACATGTTAGGAATTTTTCAGGGCTGACTTTTGAATGCCAGGAGTTTTGATTGATGGTCAAAATTTTTTTGAAAGCCTTTTGAATAAAAAATCGCCACCTTTCCTTTACGCCACCTTAGTCTTAAAAACTGGGGTTATTTTATTGCCACATAGCTTGATAAAAAATTGTTGACTCTTACAATTATTCAAACGGTCAGCCAGGCAAGCCTTATGGACTAGTGGTTAAGTTTTTTTAGGTGTTATGTAGGTTTAGTTATCGGTTTTATAGATGTGTGTTTATACTTGGATAGAACATACCATATGCCATTGGAAATTGCAAGCAATAATTATTGTCTTTTTAAAAAAATGACATCGCAAAGAAGATTAAAAACCAGTATTCTTAAGGTAAAATTTAAATTAATATTCATTGTATTATTTGTAATTTTTTTGCATTGTGATGAATTTATTGCCATGATTTTGATCTACATCAAGGTTCTAATACGTATGGGTTTGGAAAACATATTAGCAAATGTATGTGAGTGGTGCCATGGAGACACCGATAGGGATGTGTTGAAGAACTTAAACTTGAAGGATTAAAACATTCCAAGAGGAAGATGAGCGGTGAAGAAGGGGATTGAGGGAGGAGTAGTCCAGGGGTGGGGAAAATATTGGGGAGGTCGTATAGAGACTCTTAGTTCTTTTGAGAAGATACATATGAACCATATGCCTTTTACGTTAATCATTTGAAGGAGAAAGGTAGTGTGGTGCACGCATCGTTGAGGCAACTTACTATGTAGATATCTCGAGAGCAAGATCCTATTGATCAATACTGCAATGTCGAGTTGTTGCTTTTTGCAAAGTCATCCTTTGTGTTTTATGGATAGTTAGAGAACAAAAAAAATTTAAAGGCAATTCGATTGCGTGTTGTGGGATACCATAGAGAGAGGGACATTTGAGGTTCTTAACATTCATAAAATTTGTTCATATTGTCATTCATATAATCTTATGCCTATTATTTTGAAATTATGGCATTATGGAGCTTTAGAGAATGAGGGAATAGTCAAAGAAGATGAGAGAGGACCAAGTGTATGAGTATTCTCATAAATATTGTAAGGAATTTATCAAAAGTAAATGCACTAGAATTGTTGATTCATTAAATATTATTTTCTAATATTATATACATATTTTCTATATCTTTGAAGGTTCTCACAACCGCCATGCTTTCATTGACTTTATCTCTACTAGTAATGTTATCATCAAGGTTTAAACACACAACTTGGCACCGGTCTTATTATTTTCTTGTTTCTCAATCAAAGACATGGATTTCATCGCTAATCATCGAGGTTATAAACTCTTGAGATGATTATCTAGCTAAAGAGAAGATGATGTACTTGTCCAACTAAAGGGAAGAGGAGAATGTTGCAATTGAAGCACATTATGGTTATAAAATTTCAGTAAAAGGAACATGTAGTCAAAACCAAGAGAAAAGGGTAGAGCGCAAGAGTGGAGGAGAGAAAAAGAGACAGAGGACTGCAATGGATGACATGAGTTGGTTGTGATGATTGATGGATCTTTAGTGTTAGGATTGTGGAGTTGATTTGCTTCACGAGATAACATGTTTTACACCTTGTTGGTTTACTTAAGAACTATCGTTGGTTAGAAATAGGTTAATTGTAACCGTCGTTGGTTAACATCGAGTTAATTGTAATCGTCGTCGATCAAAGCATCGGTTAATAGTAACCATCGTCGGTCGGGTCAGAAATAATCATTAGTCGAAGTAGTAACCGTCCGGTTACCTATGTGTGAAAGTTTATATTTAACTCACGGGAATTAGATCTAACTTTGTTATAAAGTTGATCTAAAGGTTGTAAATGCATAGCTAAGGTGCCCTAAGTTTGTAGATGCTTATATAAGCATGAAAGCTAGGGTTAGATGTTATGATGGCATGTAATTGATTATTATTGCATGTGGAATCCTTGATTGAGAGGATGAAGAAGAAGAGAAAGAAAGAACATGTTACATGAAGACAAGCTTCCATGGAAAGGAGTTGGACAAAAGGAAATAATAGGTACATCTGAATGGTGAGAAGAGGGTAACATCTTCTACTGTATTTCCTTTGTATAGTTATTGTCTCATTGTAATGGCTTGCATAGTATACAAAGCACATAGATTTTCTTCTTGTAGATCCACATGTTGGCTGAGATCTTGTATTATAGATCAATGTAGATCTAGTCTTGTATTGTAGATCCATGAGATCATATCCATGAGATCATATTGTATTGATCCATGTAGATCTAGATATTGTAGAGGAGGTTGTCTTCATGTTTGCACATGTTATGCAGTGATGGAGAGACAAAATTACTTCTTGGTGCATAGTTATAGTTGCACATATGGTAGACCCATGTGAGAGGTCTTGTCGCAGATCCACAAAGAACTTGGTAGTAGTTCTAGAGATGCAGTAGTTCTTGGTTATGTGAGATCTGTTGGTGGTGTTTGGAGGCATAATTGTAGTGCACTCATGGAGATATGTTTAGAGATCTGGAGGAGAGGAGATACTCTTGGAGAGATGCATTGTACTCTTGTATTGAAGAGTTGGTTTGTACTCTTGTTGTATTATATATATGATATCTCTATCTTTGGTGGACGTAGCCCACATTGGGTGAACCATGGTACATGTTGTGTTATGTGTGTGTACTTTGTTTTGATTTGATTATTCTAGTTTATACTTCCATTGCTGTAGATTTTGGGGAATTGTTTAGATCTTGTGTGCATGATTGAGTTTGTTATTAAATCATAGCACTATTTCATAGTCCCAAATTCCCAAACAACTAGTATCAGAGCTTGGTTATTTTAGAGCAAGGTTTTGCTTTAGTATATTGTTAGTGTTTTTACGACATGTATGAGAGCAAGGTTTCTTTTTCCTGATGTGAAAATTGCAGGAAGAGATTCAATCTCAAGTGGAAGCTGGAAGAGTAAGGTTGCTGGAAATTATAGTGATTGACGTCGGTTAAGTGGCAACCAACATCGGCAGGGTGACCGTGGTTAGTTATAGGGTAATTGTGGTTGGTTACAGGGTGACCGTGGTTGGTTACTGGACAACCTTGTTTTAAACAAAAATCACATATTTGAAGAATTAAGAAGATGCATGGAATGTATCTTGTTTGTTGAGGTGTCCCTAGTTCTTGGAGGCACAAACATGTTGGTCAGATTGCAGATCTGGTTATTGAGGTATGGTTTTATCTTGGTATTGCAGTGCTTATATTTTTTGGTTGCACATGCATGTTTGGGATTACAGAGATCTGAGTATGAGATAGAGGAGCAGTTATGCATCCTTTGGTGCAGTTAGATGCATGGGCTTCGTTAGAGAAGCTAGAATATAGTAGCACATAACAAAGACAAGGTTTCCATCAGAGAAGCATGTTCTTCAGTTGAAGATGTGGTTGAGTATCTTGGTGCTGGTAAGGTGATGTATTTCATCTTGATGCAATTTTATTGCATGTATTATTGTTGTTAAGTTTTTGTGCAAGATTTGGGTGCTTCTTGAAATGACTGGCTCAACACAACTATTGGCTTTGGTTGAGTAGGCACCTGATTTGGTGACCTAAGCCAATTTTTGCGTTGTGTTCGTCCAAAGAAACACCAACGTTAGTCAAGGAATTGACATAGGTCACGAGAGGGTAACCGATATCGGTCAACGAACCGTGGTTGGTCTCTGTGACAATGAGTTTGCACAGGGTTTCTTATAGTAGAAGAGGGCATGGTTAGTTCAATGTCCTGTTTTGGAGGATAAGGTTTTGCACAGTGTGTGTAGGTAAAAATAGTGCGATCACTTCAATGTTTGGATCGAAAGAGGACGAAGTTGAGTTGGCTCGGTTAGTCCAATGAGACTTTGGGTGAGTCATCTCTCTATATGATTCATGTTTTTATTTCTTTCATTTGGAGCAACTAATATTATGATTGGATACTGTGCACAAATTTACACCATGGTTTTTTGGTGTTATTTGAATTTTATTTCCTAGTTGTGTGGAATCTTGAGGACAAGAATATCTAGTATAAGGAAGAGATCCTCAATGAAAAGTCATGGTTAGACACAAACGGTTAAAAATGAAAGATTTTGAGTACATAGGATGAAAATAAGTTGATTCACATACTTCACAAGAAGTCCAAACTTCGTGATGTAGAAGTATTCTTTGATAAGAAGGGAATCATTTTATATTTTCTTTCATCTAGGTTTTATTTCTCACTAACATGTTAGCTTTTGAGCTTAGTGTTAGAGGCGTCAAAGCAGGAATTTCATGTTCAAGGGGGAGCAAACCATGGTTGTTGGCATTGCAGATTGATACATGATGCACATATAGAGTGAGAGGAGATCGCTACTATTCAGAGTGGCGAGAGGCACTAGTTGGTTTTGGAGGGCGAAATTAAAGATTTGCAGTATATTGAGTTTATTGATTTGTGATGTCACTTCTGGTTTATTTTGTGGTGTCTGGATTTTCCTTAGGGATGGCAGTTGATGGTTGATTCAGATGGTTTTAGATGATAAAGTAATTTTCAAAGTTTTAAGGGTGCAAAAGGAGAAAATCTGATAGTTACAGAGACCGGTGTTGGTTAGGATTAACCATGGTCAGTCATCCATGGTAATAGTGGTTGGTCAAGTAGTGACCGTGGTCGGTTTGGTCACGGTGTTTGACAACAATGTTTATTTACCATTTTTAGATGGTGCCCTTTTTTTGCTTTCATCTTGGTTGGTTTGTGCAGTATGTTGATGACATGTATATTGTTATTTACATTTGGTATTAGTTGGATGATTTAGGATGGTTGTTTGTTATTGACATTGATGAGCACAAGATTCATATTCAACTTTGGAGTTAGTCGGTGGTAGACTTGGAGCTTCTGGAGAGCCTGGAGATATGGATGGATGTATAGGTGAGTTTATACATGTGGATAGATTAAGTTTTGTGAGTCTATGATGATGCAGATATTTGATTTGCACATGGATGCCTATGAGAACGGTTTAGATGCCTTGAGCATGAGTAGGGGATGTTTGTATTTCCTCTTATTACTATGTTACTCCTTCATAGATGTTATCTACGAGATGATTGTCTTGGACATGCTAGTTGTTTTATGCAGGGTTGGATTTGCAGATTGCGTGTTTGATTTTTTGAGTTATGCAGTGTGTTTGTGGATTGATCACCCACCGTTGCATGTGTAGAACTCATTCATGGTTGTTTTTACTCGGGATCTTGTTTTGCTTTTGCATATTCCAGTATTGACTTGTCTTTGGACAATTACATTGTTGGTTGCATGGAGACATGGATAGATGGTTAGAGAACATGATTGGTTTTATAGGTATGGCTATGGTTGTAGTTGAAGCTCAAGACTTCAGTTTGAGTGGGAGCTAGATTACAAATGTGTTAGTCATGATGGCTGGCTTGGTTGCATGAGAGGCTTGGTGTTATGATTCATTTGAGCTTGATGTATGGATAGCTCTTGTTATCACAAATCAGCAAAAGCTTCTGCGTAGGTCTATGGTAAGTCATGGGTTTGTTATCTTCATTTTTAGAAGATGGTTTGATCTTCCTAGTTTCATTTGAGAGAATTGTTGATATAAAGAAAATATGGTCTTCATGGTATGTAGAGGACGGTGATGTACATGTACATGTACAAGTTCAAAAATTTATCTCCAAGTGGGAGATTGTTAGGATTGTGGAGTTGAATTTCTTCATAGATAACATGATTTACACCTTTCTGGTTTACACAAGAACGTGTATCGGTCGAATCAGTTAATTAAACCATCGTCAGCACATCATTAGGTTAATTGTAACCATTGTCAAGATCGTTAATCATAAATGTAGTCAGTCAACATCATGTTAATAACCAACCGTTTCCGTCGGTGCTAACTATCATCGGGTTACCTATGCGTGTGATGTGATTTATATTTAACTCATGGGAATTAGATCTAACTTTGTTATAAAGTTGATCTAAAGGTTGTAAATGCATATCTAAGGTGCCCTAAGTTTGTAGATGCTTATATAAGCATGAAAGCTAGGGTTAGATGTTATGATGGCATGTAATTGATTATTATTGCATGTGGAATCCTTATTTGAGAGGATGAAGAAGAAGAGAAAGAAAGAACATGTTACATGAAGAAAAAGCTTCCATGAAAGGAGTTGGACAGAAGGAAATAACAGGTACATCTGAATGGTGAGAAGAGGGTAACATCTTCTACTGTATTTCCTTTGTATAGTTATTGTCTCATTATAATGGCTTGCATAGTATGCAAAACACATAGAGTTTCTTCATGTATATCCACATGTTGGTGAGATATTGCATTATAGATCCATGCAGATCTAGTCTTGTATTGTTAGATCCATTTAGATATAGTCGTATATTGCAGATCCATGAGATCATATTGTATTGTTGATCCATGTAGATCTAAATATTGTAGAGGAGGTTGTCTTCATGTTTGCACAGGTTATGCAGTGATGGAGAGACATACTTACTTCTTGGTACATAGTTATTGTTGCACATATAGTATACTCATGTGAGAGGTCTTGTCGCAGATCCACAGAGAACTTGGTAGTAGTTCAAAGATGTAGTAGTTCCACGGGTTATGTGAGATCTGCTAGTGGTGTTTGGAGGCACGGTTGTAGTGTACTCATGGAGATCTATTTAGAGATCTAGAGGAGAGGAGATACTCTCGAGAGATGCATTGTACTCTTGTATTGAAGTATTGGTTTGTACACTTGTTGTATTATATATATGAGATCTCTATCTTCGGTGGACATAGCCCACATTGGGTGAACCACGGTACATGTTGTGTTATGTGTGTGTACTTTGTTTTGATTTGGATTATTCTAGTTTATACTTCCACTGTAGATTTTGGGAATTGTAGATTTTGGGGAATTGTTTAGATCTTGTGTGCATGATTGAGTTTGAGGAAGGAGGAGATTATTAATCATAACACTATTATAACATTTGTTGGGGCACTAGGTTGTATCCAACGAAGTCGCGCCTCTAGGTTTTCCTAATATGAACATATTGTCAAAGATTGATTTTGCAGGAATCTTAGGAAAGAGGAAGGAGGAGATATACACATGTTGTGGAGGCTATGGAATCTAGAGACAAATGTGAGAGTAAAACCTTTTCTTCCGGTCCCTCCAATATCAATAGTTGCTTTGTGCAATGAAAGCCCATGCACTTTGTGGATTGATTGACAGAGCCAAACCATTTTGAGGGAAGTTGCCCATGGTTCCTTTGATAGACAAGGGAGACATGCACATGATTTTTCAGATTAATACTATATGCATAGATAATGTTGATAACAATAATGTATTGTTAGATTCTTTGGTTATGTGAGAACATAAATGCTTCGGGACTCATCTACAACCTCACCTAATTTCATTGAATTTGGCTAAGTAAGAAGAGCAACTTATCAAGGCCTTTGTAAGCACATGGTGACAAATTTGTTGGAAAAAGGTTTGAGAATTTGTGAGACCTTCAATTATTTTTCTAATGTAGCCTCATATGTGGCATGAGGTGCACACAATGCAATTGGATACAAATGGGATCCAACAAGCGAAGTAAAGGAAAAGGTTCGACCCTTTTGAAAGGCCCCGCAACTCAAATCCCTTCTCTGTCATCTCTTAATGATCACGTAAACACATAATCATCAAGATAATACAGAACATGTAAACATATAAATGAGAGTTATGGTGTTATTTAGACATAAGTGTATACTTAACAATTAAAAAAATCTTCAAAATCCATAAGCAGACAATTTTAATTTTATTTAATTTAAAATCTCTCAAACTTAATAGAAAATAAAAAATTTAAAAACATTAAAAGGAAAAATACAAACTCATAAAATAAAATAAAAATATTGATAAAAATTAATGTATGTGTCAACAAACCAATAATACAAAAACTCTAGATAGAATTTAAAAAGTATATTGGTTTCTATATTTAGTCGTGCATTTAACATTACAATATCATGCCTAAATATATGGAGAAGTAATAACTAAATTTATGAGATTTTCACAATTCATCAATGAGAAAATTATTTTGAATACTTTTGTGTGATAGTTTAAAAATCGACATTTCGGGTAAAAAAACTAGACCCATCTTTAGGAAGGAGAGATTTTAAAATATATGGAGAAGTAATAGTTGTTTGGTGCTTCATTTACTAATGCATATTTTATAGCTTTAAGACTTTATATAGGAATCATGCAAATAAATATGCATTTAAAACTTTATATAGGAATCATGCAAATAGAAATTAATACTATATTATGATTATTTTAAAACTCTTGCACTTGATATCATATTTCAATGTATGTAGAAAAAATGTGTTTCTCTTTGATTCTTCTCACACTTTTATCCTCACACTTTGTATAGGTTAAACATTTTTTCCACCTCAAATTCTTCATATGTTTTCCTCTTTTCTTTTACATTTCAAAGTCATTTTTATAAGAGTTAAAAATTATAAATCATATTCAATGCTTGCTTTTATTTCTTATCAATATTGTTGTGGCACCCGTATAATGCACAATGACAATTATGGAGGGTCTATTGTTGCAAAAAAATTGGGACCTAGATCCATCTGCAATGGTGTTGTCCTACAATATGAGAAGCATTTATTTAGGGGCCAACTAAGATTCCTTGTGACACTTTTTCGTTGTGATGGGACACACAATTCCCTTAAAATAAAATCAAACACTTTTTGGGGATTGATCACTCTCAACTCTATAAGAATGCCAAGTCAAAATCTCCTTATGTCTACATTTACTCTTTTCACATTTGTTACACCCTTTGACGTGTATATCACATTACTCCTTATCTCCACATGGGTCACATCGGTGTCCCACGATGTCTTCTATGCTTTGGTTACCTTATGAGCATGCATAACAACTCTTGTGTTTTAATACTATCGAATATATTGTTCTTATCCTTTACAATAGTTAATTTAATTTACTTACATAAAAGGGGGTGAATGTAGACACTAAACTATAGACAAAATTAGTATTGAATCATGTTTTTGGTAAACTTTATAAGTGTGGGTCTTGAACTCGTGAAACTAAGTCTTTTGGTACAAGTACTTATATGTATCACTTCTATAGCGTTCTATTTGTCTTCTAATTGTTATTGTTGGATGTTTTCTTATTCTTTTATGTCATATCATAGAGATCTATGACTTATTTCATTTCTTAATTTTATTTTTCTAATGTTGGATCAAATATGTATAGATTGATCAAGACCGTACTACGGTCCCAACCGAGATGTATGGTCCTACCCCTTTTTTATTTTGGGTCCTTTATTCCCAATTGGTCTTTTGGTCATTGTTTTCTCTTTCAAAACTTATATTTATGATCGGATTTCCATCTTTGCTTTCAAAGTGATAGACTTCTATATACAAAAGTTCACCTTAAGCATTTCTCATCTAGCAAACACCTATATATGTACCAAAACAAGACTAAGAATTAAAGAGTACAATATTCATACCACATATCACATCCTAGGATGACATAAATATATATTTGACATCTGCACATAAGGGTTTCATGGGAGAAAAGTACCATATTCCACTATTAGTGGGGAAGCACAAGGAACACTAGTATAAGTGTTCTATATTACATGCACATTGACAAAACGTACTAGGAGAACTACATTGAGTTTAAAATGTAATGCAACACTAGGTGACTCACAAACAGGGGTGAGTGCGAAGGTCACTAACGTAAGCATTGCATACTTTATTCTCATATCTAATCCAAAGTGCTTGAGGTTCTTGAAGGAAGCTAAGTTTGTTTTGTAGAGTACAAGTGCAAATTATAGGGTTATGGGCATATATGAACATACAAAAGTGTGGCACATGAGATAGAAAAGGAACCTAGAAAAATCAAATCCTTGCGATCTAACAATCCAAGATGGTAGGTTTGCTTGATTTATGCGATTTGACCCTTGTATGGTCCTCGCCTCTAGGTGCATTTGACGAAGAACCATTAATATTGGGTTTCTCAAAATCCTTCACGCATGCCAAAAATTGAATAATAACACATTTTGAAACTGATATAAGACAAGCTACGTCATCTTTCTAACCATACTTGTGCTATTAACTTCATAAATTCTATTGTAACTTTATAAATGACTATATATTTCTATATTTTACATAACATATAATATTCAATCTTAATTAAATTAATCATCTAAAATTAATTTAGGGTTGAAACACGGCCAAAAATAAATGTGCCCACCATTATTCACATCTCCCCTTATTATGTTGTAATTCCACATTAACATTCTACTTCCTCTGAAACATTTTTTTGAGTCAAATCATCTTACACAAACCATTCCACAACATCAATTATGGCATTGGTTCCTCTACTGAATGTTTAGTTATTGAAAATTGTGAAAGCATTTTGACCTCATACTACCCTTGGCATGTTGAGTGCATAGTTACTAATAGTGAAACAAATTAATATGATGATTCTTCCATTGATGTGCCCGTAAAAACACCCCCAAAACTTGATAAGTGGAAATTCATGATAAGAACATAGGAGAAGTTGACAAGCTCAACCATCACGGTTTTGACATCCATCATAATTGAAATATAAAAAAACTACCTCATTCTTACAAAGAAATAGACACCTCATTAATAGAGGTCAATCAAGAAAGCCACAACACGCATCATGACTTAATTGTCCATCTTTCCTAAAACAATTTTAGAAAAAATATTATAGTTGTAACATAATTGTGATTCGGTTTTATCATAATGTCCGGTTCTCCTTTGGGCAACATCATCCTTACGATGTTACATGCACCCCAAACGAGGGAGGGCATCATTAGGTGAACCCGGTCACCATACAACAGCTTTGATCCACAAGACATCAAAAATCAATATAGGTACAACACATTCTTCGATCTAACAACGACCTAAAACCTAACTTGGATCTTCAAAGACAACACAAACACCCACGCCCAATGCCATACATTAGCACCTACGTGCCCCAAACCCTTCTTGGGTGCTTATGACCAGGGGGTAGTGAACACTTTTCTTAGTTTGACACAACTCACAACAACTTACACAATGGATTTTATAGACGAGAGACAATCCTTCAACACTCAGCATGCATGCACTACACCTTCTTTTCTATTTCGTGTTGGATCGACCGATCGAAATGGATTGGATTTATATCATTTGTAATGGTGTTAATACTTTAGGAAACAAATCGAGGTTGAAGGATAACACTAGACCTTTACTCGCCTATATTTCTTACGCACTTAGCGCAAAATGGTAAGAGATCGCCTAAAAACTCACACTTGGCACAACTGGCGTGAGATCGCCCAAAAAAATCATTCTTCTACAACATCTTTAGGATCCTTTCTATCTCTTTCACTCATCACGGATCAGGTGCACATGTTCCTTTTCACATTTTTACATACTTTCTTACACACTTTTTACGTGTTTTGATCAAATTTTTCATATACATGACTTTGACTACTCATTTGATCTTCTCTTTTGTAGGCCCATGCTTATGGGAAGCAACATTCACATCATCCAACATCAAACAAAATCAACAATAGGTACACTGCGACATTTACACATACGCTTTCATCCCTAGGGTCATCATTTTTCACTTCCTCTTCTCTAGCTTCCACACTTCACTTTTTATCACTCCACACTTTTTTCTTGTCTCCTCGGCACGCTTTTTGCCATAAATCTACATGGTTATCAGGTACATATCTCTTATCTACTTTATGTTATCGAGCATTCACTAATTACATAAAGTGGGGGTAAATGTAGACACTAAATAAAAAACTTTGGGTATATTTCTATTCCTGATCGCATACCACTATTCATATGATTCCTAAGCGAGAAAAGTACTAATTGACCATTTTTTTGGAATTTTTGCTTTCTTTTTGGTTTCCTTCTTGGTTTTACACACCTTCTTGCCTAGTGTGAATTTTGACACTTCAATTTTTTTGAGTCCTGGACACCGGCGCCCTAGCAAAGACACCAAAGCCTGGCGCCCCCATCCCCTCTGGTGTCCCAAACTCTTTGTATCGACTCACAGCTTTTTTGGTCCTTTATAGTTGTTGGGAATATTATTTTCTTGATGGTCACCTTTTAGTGGTTAATTATGAAATTCAAGCAAGGGCATCATATGAATACAAAGCTATGTAATCATAATAAGGGACCAAGCACTAAGCATATACTACTATCACCTATGTCACATCCAAAGGCATTTTAAGAGCATCAAAACAATTATCTAACATCCACACAAGGGACAAAGGACTGCATTCTTCTGCATACACTTCATAAAAGGGGAATTTCATTTTTCCATGCACATATATATTTATATTTTCTACATTTAGCTATTGCTTAAATATTCAAGTGTAGCTTACACAAGAGCCACCTAGGGCATGATTCTACACATACACACACAAAACTACATTGAGTTTGAAATGTAGTGCATCACTTGGATCGTAATTTCACTCAACCGGGTGACCATTGGGGTCAGTCATAATCCCCATTTGCATATTTTTCTTTTCTGTATTTGATGTGTTTTGGGGTTTTGTAGGTGTTTTTCTTCTTGCGGGTTTTAGGCAATTAACAACGAGGTACAACGACATATAGGTGACTAAAGGAAACACCCAATGAATATCTCGTGACCTTAGGAAATTGAGTTTCACAGCTTCTGAGTAGTCACAGATGCCCATAGAAGGTCCCTAGCGCCCAGCGCCCCTAACCCTACATAGGCGCCTAGTCCCATCATTCCCGACAACTCAACATTTTTTTGGGTCTTAGTGCGGCAATTTACTTTTTTATTCCTAGCTTTTAAAGCTTGCACAACTTTGTATTTATTGTAAATCAACTAAGTATTTTACCTCCTCTTTTGCAACTAGGGTTTCATATTTTTATAGCTTACTTGCTTGTGTCAAAATTTGTACTTTATTTGCATATCTATATTATGCATTTGTTACTTAATTAGCATTTAACACACACACACACACATATCCAATATTTGTTAAATCATATTAATGTTGAATAACACCCATATGACGTGATTTTTTGGGTCACATATGTTATTAACACAATAAATCTCCATTTAGGGTGATAAATGTTATCATTCCTCCATGGCTAGGCTCATGATGACTAGTAAGAGCCAAAATATCTACCCGATAACTTTAGGCACGAAACCCGATATCATAACTATTCTACAAAAATTATTAATGTAGGCTAGGAAAAATACACTACTAACAAGGAAGTAATATACCAATAATCATACCTCCTCCTTCACATTCCGTAGCAAACCCTCGGAATAGGCTAGAAACTTGGATTGAGCCCGATTTTGTGATATGTAGGTGATTTTCTTCGAGATAGAGCAAGGCCTTCTATGCAACAACGATTCTCTTACTTTGCACCAGATGGGAAAAAGATTATGAGGCTATTTGGGCATTAGGATGAGGCAGAAGGATGTTCTTTGCTCAAAGGATGCAAGAACTTAGATATGGCATTCAAGCTTATTCTCCATGTGTTTAGAGGGGAGGGGTAAGGTTGTATTTATAGCCTGGGGGAGTGATTAACTTAGAGTAATTTAAGTAATCATGGTTTGAAAATGTGGGCAAGATTAGGTGAGTGGTTTGAAAATGTGGGCAAGATTAGATGAGTGGGGGCCACGAAGAATGGGTGAGGATTTGAATTATATTTTTAATTCATAAGTGGAGGATTTTAGGTGAGTGGGGACCACGAAGGGTGGGTGAGGATTTGAATTTGAATTTTTAATTCAATAGTAGAAAAACATGGAGAATAATGACATGTGGTGAGGATTGGGTTATTTTTTAGATTTTGAAATGGATAATTAATCAAATTATATTTGATTAATTCGAAGTGTATTTTTATGGGAAATGAGGAAGGGGAATTAATTGATTTAGGACAGATGTGAAATTAGGGTGTCTACATTTTCCCCTCTTTGGAAGGGTACTATGAAAGTAGTGTCCTTTCAAAAAGTAAAGACAGATATGGGGGAAGAATTCAATCTACTTTTTTAAGCAAAAGGTAGAGCGAATGTTTGTTGGGGAGAATAGAAAGTGGTGAGTGACGGATGTCATAGTATCCTCTAAGACAAAAATGTCACGAGAAGATGTGATTATGGATAGATGTGGTGATGCCCCCTCGAGAGGACTGATGAGAATGGAATATACGACAGAACTCTCGAAAAGAAGAGAAATGAATTATGTGGAGAAGAGGATGATAATGGAGTGGAAGAGACTGGAATGACCGCACGATGCAAATGGAGAAAGGATTCAATCGGCCTTGAATGCTAGGTGTGAGGGTGTGTGGGAAAGAGAAAAGGGAATGGATAGGATTGGGGGTTGATTACGAGAAGAGTAAGGGAGATAGGGGAGGGGAAAAAAAAGAAAAAGAAAAAAAAAAAAAAGAATGAAAGAGATAGAAATAAGAGAGAGGGATGATAGGGGAAGAAGAGAATGATGAAGGACAAACAAGGAAAAATAGGAAAATGACAGAGTAGAGGGTGAAGGGATAAAATAGAGAGATGTGCCAAATGAAGGAAGCAATAGAGATAGTAAAGAGGGATGTGTGAAAGTGAAAGAAATGATAGAGCTGAGAAAAGTAGAAAATGGAAAGGATAAATAAGAAGAAGAAAACGAGGTGGGAGTAGGGGGTGAAATGGATGAAAATGGAAAGAGGACGAAAGAAGAAGTAGAATGGAGAAAAAAAAAAGAAACTATGAGGGGTGAGGAAAGTGTGAAAAAGAGTAGAGAAAAGAAGAGAAACAGATACAAAATGAATGAAAAGGTAGGGGTGGTAGAGAAAAGGAGAAGTGGTAAGAAGAAACGTGAAAATTAGGGGAGAGGAAAGGAAGATAGAGTGAATACAGGAGAATATTGAAGGAATCGTGTCATTGTGAGGAAGACCAAGGCAAAGAATATGGAGCAGACCATATGGAGATGCATGTGGAGGGTGGTATGATAAAAAAAAGACAGACAATGCTGAAGAGCCAGGTTATCGATGGGGAAGTAAGGAGGAAACGTGATGGAAAAAGGGGAAGAAGATGATACATGGGAAGGGAAATAAGACGAGGGGTGGGAGAGAGAAGAGGATAACAAAGAAAATGATGTAGAAGGAAGGGAATACAAAAAGGGGGTAATAAGTGGAAAGGGAACAATATAAGGAATGTTCAGAGAAGAAAGAGGGGAGGAATGACATCGATTGGAAAAGATGCGGAGATGCATGAAATGAGGATACTAGGATGATGAGAAAATAGAAAAAGGATGTATGATGAAGACAGTAAAGATATTGAAGAGGGCGAAGAGAAGATGGAGAGATGGGTAAGAAGCGACAAGAAAGGGTGGGATTGAGGGAAAAGAATAGGAGAGAAAAGAGAATGGGGATAGAAGAGGCAATGCCAATGAGGGGACGTTAGGGAAATCCCCTTACAATGAGTGGTGGGGAAGGGTGAGAGAAAAAATGAAGAAAAGGAGAAAGCTAATGAGGATTGGAAAGGGTAACGCCAACAAAGGGACGTTAGGGAAAGCCCTTTTACAATGAGTGGTGGGCTTAGAGGAGGGAAGGAATGAAGGGAAACTCTAGAAGGTCCAAGGGAGTGAATGAGGTCATGCGGAATGAGGATTGATGATTTTTAGGGAAATCCATTTACAATTATTAGCGCGGGAATAGAAGATGATGATGAAAGAATGATAGAGGAATGTTAACAATAATGGTGAATGCGTGTGTGGGTAGAAATGTGGGGGATTTGAGAAGATGAAGTGGAAAGAGTAAAGAAAATGGGAGGGATGAGTTGGGACTAGGTGAAAGTGAGGAGAGGATGTGGGTGATGAGGATGAATGAGGTGAGGATGAAGAACCAAGACATGAAAATAATGGGAAGAAACGATATGAAGGATGATGGATCAAGAAGGAAAAATGGGGAAAAGAACGTGATTGTAGGCGGAAGAGATTAGATGTATGTTGTAAGAGGATATGTGGAGAAATGATAATAGTAGGAGGAAAAGTGGGTAGTAGGAGATACCGGGTGGAAGAAGTGATCAACAAAGTGAATGAAGAATGAGGCGGGGAGAAGTTCACGATGAAAAGTTAAGTGTAGGAGGACCACGACATAAGATTGTCATGTGATGGAAGTGGTTAAGTAAGATTGCCAAGTGAGTGAAACTGGAGATGACAAGTGGGCAAGTGAGAAGTGGTGTTTGCGAGAATCGGAAAAGGAGGTGAAAGGATGTGATAATGGGAATGCGAAAAAAAAGTGAAGGGTGAAGGGTGTGTAGTGATGGGGAAAGGCAAGGAGATAGATCATCCTTAAGAGGGACTCTTAAGTGAGATCGCCATGCTTTGGGTGAGTGGTTAAGTAAGATTGCCAAGCAGAGGAGGGTGATAGTGGTGGTAAAAAGATGTGATGATGGGGAATGAAGAGGAAAGATGGATGGTGAGATTGTAGAGTGATGGGCGAGTGTAAGATGACATGTCATGCTTAAGAGAATCTCTTAAGTAAGATCGTCATGTTGCGGAGAGGTTTCGTAAGATCACCTAACACAAGGATGATGATATGCGAGAGAAAAGACAAGATGATATTGGGGACAGGGGTGGAATGGTAGGTTGAAGAAGATGATCACGACGAGAGGCGGGAGAAATAAGATGGGGAAATATGATGGGATGGGGGAAGGCCATAGGGCAGATCAACCTTAAGTGGAAGTCTTAAGTAAGATTTCCATGCGGCGGAATGGTTAAGTAAGATCACCAAGCTGAAGAAGAAGAAGGATGATGATAGAGTTGGTGGGAATAGGGTATGACAAAATGGACTGAAGGGGAACCCTCAAGTGAATTTTCCATACTACGAGAGCGTGTAAGTAGGATGACCAGGCATAAGATGGATTTGGGGAAGGATGAGAAAAGAGTGAGTGAGGTATGCCTGAGTGGTATATGATATGAGATGAGGTGATAACAAGAAAGAAAGGAAACAAATGAGTGTAACATGAATGGATGAAGGAATATATGTAGTGGAGGGTGGAGAGTGTGAGGGGAATCCTTAATTGGGATGCCCGCATGGTGAGAGTAATGATGCGAGAATGAGAAGCAGAAGAGGTGGAATGGGAAGATGTGTTTGGTGGTGATTGTTGTTTGATGAGAGGGGAGGTGGTGAAGAAGCTTCTACAGTGGGAAGATCTTAGGGAGAGAGTAAACCTCCACCGAGGATCCCATATAGAAGGGGTTATTAAGTAAGATTGTCAAGCGGGAAGCAAAAGGGTGAAAGGAAAGAATACAAATGGGTGAGAGGGGACATGAATGGTGAGAAGGGTAATATGGGGATAAGTGGCGGAGGAGTAAAAATGAGGAGCGAGGATGAATGGATCAAATACATGGTGAGCATGGTGGGGGAGGAGGAGTTGCTTGGATAGTGAATGCTACTTGAGAAAGATCGTCAAGTAGGATTCACAAACTGAATGAGTGATCAAGTAGGATTCCCAAACTGGGAATGTATTAGTATGGGTGAATGGATGGGGTGCAAAGTAAGATGTTGATCATGCAGGAAGATACTCACGTGATGAAAAACATCTTAATTTTAATATAGCACATAACATGATGCATCGTGATATAAAAGATCAGGATGACTAGACTGTAATATGCGTGATAGCATAGACAGGGGCCATCAAAAAGGTTTGATGCCCCAATGATATGCAAATGGAAGAGAGCATAGATAGAGGCCATCAAAAAAGTATGATGCCCTAGTATGACATGCAATCAGATAACATAAGAATATTAGAGAGAACACCAGGATACATAAAATCAAGATGCCCCCTGTAATATATCAAGATACAAGAAAGCAATTAATAATTTATAACTAATAATGCAACACAAGAACCAATAAACATGTCCCTAACGTGTTCCACAGTGAGGATTGATTGGATGTGCCCCCAAGCAAGTGTACGAGGACATAGTAAAGTATTGGGTCATTGTCCTCAAACAAGGAAACAATGAGAGCGGATTTTCCCCAAGCGAGGATTCACGCGAGGAGAAGTGGTTTGAATTTGGTAGTCATAAGGTGATTGGATCATTCGTTGGGGATAATAGTTCAAAGGTTGAATTGTGTTGGTTATTTTAGAGTTTTTTGCGATTTTGTGGATTTTTTTTTTTATATATATATATTTTCTATATTTTTTATTTTTTATATTTTTTTTTGATTTTCAATGTTTTTGGATTTTTATTTTTTAATTTTTTTTATTTTTTTTTTGATGATTTTTTTCTAATGTTTTTAGATTTTTGGCAATTTTTTAATGTTTTTAGATTTTTAGATTTTTTTTTTAGATTTTTGACGATTTTTCTAATGTTTTCTAATGTTTTTGGATTTTGACGATTTTAAATTTTTTGGATTTTTGGATTTTTACAATTGTTTTTGGATTTTTGATGATTTTCAAATGTTTTTTTTGATTTTAGATTTTTACATTTTACTTTTTTTTAGATTTTTGACGATTTTCACACTTGTTTGTAGATTTTTACACTGTGATTGGCAATTTATGGACCAGAGTGCAGACTTATTTTGAGAGAGGTGATAAACTAGGATATTATCCATATGTACCGTGTTCCGTGTGGTAACTTATGCTCGAATAACACAAATTCTCTTTCCATTGGCAGGATATGGTGGTGATGATATGATGAAAAGAAGTCCAGCTCCATTCTTGACTCCACACAACTAGTAAGATGTGTGGGCTCATCACCGAGAATCAAGAAGGACGTAGGAGGTAGATAATGAATATAGAGACAAATGCTAACAACAATCCCTTTGGGAAATTGTGACTCCATTCTTCATAACGTTATTGAACCAGTTTTAAAAATGGCTTTCACTTTATGAGTCACGTCTTTAGACTTAGACAATTATGTGGCTGCTTGATTGGTAAGATATGAGGTGAAGGGATAGTTCTCTCTTCACTTAGGCATCTAAATTACTTCTTTGGGGATTTTATAATTTGTAAGCATTTGTAAGATTTTGTATTTTTGAAATGACTCCTATGCCTTGCCCCATGCTACTAGTGAGAAGCAAGGGCTCATCACCAAAGGCAAAATATAGGCGAGTGAATTCCTTTTTGTTTTTTTTTTTTTTTTTTTTTTTTTTTTTTTTTTGAATGTTTTGCAATATTTTTATGCTTTTATGAGAATGACCCTCTATGCTTTGCCCCATGCCACTTGTAAGAGGCAAGGGTTTATCACCGAAGACAAGACGTAGATGCGAGTAAGGGCACCTTCCTCCATTCCCAGTCTCACACTACCAAGAAGAAGTGTGGGCTCAACACCAAAGACTATGAAGGACAAAAGATGTGACAATGAATTATTCATAAGTTATTGAATTGATGGATTTTTACAATAGTGCTTTGTATTTGGGAAGGAACGTCTGCCCCCAATCTCAGCCCCACACGACTAGTAGGACACGAGGGTTCAACACCGAAGACTGAGATGGACGACCAAACGAACTGGGTAAAGAAGTTTAGAGCTTTGTTATGAAAGAGAGAATGTCTTTGAAGGGAATATATTACCATCAGTAAGCTTCTAGGTATGACCATAGATGAAAGCGACTGAAAATGGAAGATATGATAAGAAGTATGACGCTCACAAACTTAATAGGATTTATATTAGCACTTGTCTCATGATGATAAATATGAAGATGTGATTTTGATAATGAAAATATCTGCCAATGGAAATGAATAAATTTATTCGAAGATAAGCAAGATAGAAGGAACAATGTACACATTGTTGTTTCCCAGAATAGTGAATGCTCTCAAGGATAAAATTTCTTTAAATGGAATGCATTCATTGGTTCATCAGACTTGGCCTGTGTGTCAATGGCCAATTTATAAGCTCCAAACCCAAAATTATCTATGATTTCGTTGGGCTCAAATTTTCTTGTTTGTCTCGTTCTTTGGGTGTGTTCTTTCGATTTTCTTTGAGAATGAGATCATTGACCTTAAATTTTCTAGGTTTGAATTTTTTATGGTAGCTACGCCATAGCCGATTTTGATAGAATTGAAGATGATCTAGGGCATTAAGTCATTTTTCATCAAGAAGCTCGAGTTCATTAAGGTGTGAGTGTCGATAATAATCTTTATTGATTACATCTTTGAAGGATATTCTGAAAGGATGGAAATTCAACCTTGACATGTAAAATAGCTTCCCAACCATAAACAAAGGAGAAGGGAGTGGCTCCAGTAGGTGTGTGATAAGATGTGTGGTAAGCCCAAAGAGTGGGATAGATTTGGTTAAGCCAATAACTTCCATGTGTGTTGATAATGATGGTTTGTGTTATTTGGTTTGTTGCTTCTATTTGTCCATTAATTGATTGTTTTGAGGATAGATTCACGATTAAAGATGGAAAAGGTTGTGTAAAGATATTCTTGGGTATAATTACCTCGTAGAATGTATGCACGTAGAAGTCTTGATAGGTGAGAATAATTAGTGATGAGATGCCTGCAAGATCGATCATTGAAAGCATGATGGACATGACAGGTTGCATTGTCGCAAGTGTCCAAACTTGATGTGGTTGTGTTTCGACAACAAGGCTAGAGATGTTAGGCATAAGAGCCAATATTGGAATAATAGAATCAAACTTAATGGTACTTGTTGATGGAACCTCTTTTGTAGTGTCTACAGTAATATCAAGGTTTGAAAGGGAGTCTTGAAACAGGTCAAGGTCTCGTTAGATGTTGGAAGAATGTTGTCACCCAAAACAAGTTCAATATATGTTTGGGTTAAAAGAGAGTCTTGAAAAGTAGTCTTGAAATAAGTTCAAGTGCTCTATAGATGTTGGAAGAATGTTGTTTTCTAAAAACAGGTTCAATGTATGTTTGGGCTAAAATAAAGTCTTAAAATAAGTTCAAGTGCTTAGTAGATGTTGGAAGAATGTTGTTGTCCAAAACAGGTTCAATGTATGTTTGAACTAATGGAAGGAAATTTGAAGAAGATATGGATTGGTTTGGAATTAGAGAGTCTTGACTGTTGTCATCATGATCTCGTGGAATTTCAGTATATATAGGAGTTTCGACAGTAGTCAACTCTTCATGGAAAGTTGTGGTATTGGATGTGTCATTGGTTGCAAGAGCATTGTCATCAAGTTCTACAAAGATGACATCATCGTCAATTAAGTCTTGGACATAATTCTTAAATCGCACACATTTATCTATGTGATGACCATCAATGCGATGAAAGTCACAGTATGTGTTAGGTTTGTACCAACATGGTTTAGCTTCCCCTTTGACAAAGGGTTTTGTAATTGGATATCTTATCAGTTTAGCCTCTTTTAGTTGATGAAAAACACTAGAGAGACTTTCTCCAAGGGGGGTAAATTGACGTTGGACTTTACGTGAACTGATGTCTTCGTTAGGTTGTATGATTGGCATTTTGGGTGATCGTTCACTGATTTGGGTAGCCATATGAGAGAGTTGTGTTGTCATCTTATTAATTTGTTCTAATAGCTCATTGTGTGATGTTTTTTGTGAATTCATCATGTTTGAAAGAGAGGAGAATGAAGAAAGGTGCGATGAAGAACTCAACCTATTGATTGTGATCTTTGTTTTGGCTCAATCAAGTTTTAACAAGTAAGGTTATAAGGAGTAAGCTTAAATAAGATACTCGGGAGAAATATGTGATAGCTCAACAATCTATAATGAAAATGGTTTAGATTTGGCTTAAACAAGCTTATCAGAAGACAATGTAAGGAGTACACTCAAACAAGGTACTCGATCTGAAATGAGATATAGCTCAAATAAGCTATGATGAAGATGTTGATTGGTTTGGCTTAAACAAGCTCTGGATTGTTGATAGGAAAGTAACTCAAACAAGTTAATCTCAATATGGTTGTGATATAACTCAAAATGAGTTATGAAAGGATTTGTGTTGGCTGTGATTTGGATAAACGCGATGGTGGACAAAATAATGAGTGAACTCAAACAAGTCACCCAATATTAGTTTGATATAGCTGAAACAAGCTATGAAGGATGTTTTGACAATTGATGATATGGGGAGTGAATGCTAGTCACTCAATATCAGTTGGATATAGCCGAAGACAAGCTATGGTAGATGTATTGTTGGCTGAAGCAAGCTAATGAAATTGGTGTGATGTTTTGGTCTACGTTGTTGGATTGTTTGGATGTTTTCTTGGTATTGAATTGGTCGAGAAATTATTTTTTGTGGAACACAACTAGGGTTTTGAACTTTACAATAAACACATTAATATCAGCCAAGTTTTATGATAAAAAAATGTTAAACCATTTTGTTTACAAACAACAAGCAATCATGTGGATCAAATTGTTTTGGCTCATGAGGTAAATTCTTGGGAATGATCATTGTTTCATGCAATCATACAAGTATGTTGTGAAATGATGGATGCGAGACTCTTATTACTCCAAAAAAGATGTGTCCTCAGATATACCCTAGTCTGATATACCTAATTGCATATGGGGACAAAATTGGTACGAGAACCCTTAGAGCCTTTGGAGGAGACTCACCAATTCTTACTTGCTGTTTTGGAGTGAATCACCACGTCCAGAAAAAGTTTTGTGAAAAGGTGGAAGGTGATGGGGGATGAATGTGTATGGTGTCCTTATAATTCCCTGAAGATTTATAGGGATGATGCCCAGCTTTGTTATTACAGACTATTTAGGCGTGACTCACATGTGTCATGCTGCACAGACAACATTACATGTAAGTGAAGAGCGGGGGCGAGTAAATACGAACGTTGTGATGAGACTAGGTCTCGAAGTGCAATGCGAGATGCAAATGTTGTTGGTGCGTGGTAGTCAAGTCCACGTCACCGGTGTAGCTTTGGTGGTGATGAAATCCACCTCGTCTACATGTGTAAAAAAAAATGATAAAGTGATTAAATGCAAGGTTCTTTCCAACTTGAAATAAATCACTAGCGAAAAAAATTGCGTACTGAGCATACTTTTTTTTTTTTTTTTCAATTTTCTTTGAATGGTGGTATTTTTGTGGGATTTTTTGTTTTTTTTTTTTTTTTTGACAATATTCCAATGACGCGGTTCTACAGAAAACAAATTAGTAGTTATCCTACAAACGAAATGTTAGAAAAGTGATCGTGGTTGTTTTTGATTTTCCAGATCGCTCGAAGGCGCAGGAAAAGAGCATACACAACCAACGACCAAACAAATATTAATAATATGACAAAAGGAAAATAATGATTGAAATGACAGTTGGAAAACAAAGCTAGAGGATCTGCAATGTTAGAACAAGAAACTAAAAAAATTGTGACCGTTTCTGATTTTCCAGATCGCTCGAAGGCGCAAGAAAAGAGCATACGCGATCTGATTGAATAGATTTTTTTTTTTTTTTTTTAAATGTTAATAATTATTGCAATTAATCATGATTGTGAAATAGCGATAATGATTATTTTCACAAAAAAGAAAAATGATGAAAGAAGAGTGTGAAAACGTTACCTAGAAGTGTTGTCGTGGAAAATTGAAATGTAAGGCAAAAAAATAAAAATTAAAAAAATTGTTTTGCGAGCCCGGGTGGCCTCACGTTTCTGATTTCCAAGATCACTTTTGAAGTGTGAGGAAAGAGCATACATGTGAGGTTGTTACGTGAAAAAAATAAAATAAAAAAAAAAAAAAAAAAACTATAATTTTGTTGTTTTTTGTTAAAAAGATAGGTGTTAGAAGAAATGAAACCAAAAATTTTCTATAAGTCTAAATCAAAAAATTATTTTTCCATTGCATAGATCTTTTTGATACCTTTAGTTAAAAAAATGAAGTCATTCCGAGTTCGGGAGCAAAATTTATGGCTTCCGGAAGATGGGCTACGGTAGCACTCTGAATGAAAATTTTAAACGTGAGAAAAACGTCCCGGGAGCTAGTTTTTTTATTTTCTGACTTCTGTACTTCACCTGAGAAGCTAAAATTTTGACAAGGTTAAAAAAGAACAATAAACAAAAATAAAGAGTTAGATCACAAAATGATTACTAAAATAAAAGAAAAAAAATGATTAACTTCCTACAAAGCAGTTATTTTAGCAAAAGTAAATAAATAAATGCATTTTCCGGATTGGTTGTCCCATGACAGTAAGATGATAAACTAATGACTAGTTCATGTGTTTCTATAGATTATGAGTGAATAGCAAAATCAGAACTGGGAACTAAACACCAAGCACCGAGGAGATCAAAGACATGATGAGCTTCATAGTTTCATTGTTGTTATAACCTGCAGATACACCACAAGACACCACACAACAAAACACTACCCAAAGCGTGAAGGTTAACCAAAGAAGGCCATAAGGAACAAAAAGGAAATAATAACGAACAATAATAAACAAAGAATAGATAAAACCACTAATTGAGAAATTAATGGTAACAGATCGAAAAGTAACAGGGCGTGCCAGAATGTAAGCTAGGAAAAATACACTACTAACAAGGAAGTAAAATACCAATAATCATACCTCCTCCTTCGCGTTCCGTAGAAAACCTCGGAATGGGCTAGAAACTTGGATTGAGCCCTGATTGTGTGATATGTAGGTGATTTTCTTCAAGACGGAGCAAGGCCTTCCTGCAACAACGATCCTCTTACTTTGCACCAGATGGGAAAAATGATTATGAGGCTATTTGGGCATTAGGATGAGGCAGAAGGATGTTCTTTGCTCAAAGGATGCAAGAACTTAGATATGGCATTCAAGCTTATTCTCCGTGTGTTTAGAGGGGAGGGGTAAGGTTGTATTTATAGCTTGGGGGAGTGATTAACTTAGAGTAATTTAAGTAATCATGGTTTGAAAATGTGGGCAAGATTAAGTGAGTGGTTTGAAAATGTGGGCAAGATTACATGAGTGGTTTGGGGGCACGAAGAAGTGGGGCCACGAAGAATGGGTGAGGATTTGAATTATATTTTTAATTCATAAGTGGAGGATTTTAGGTGAGTGGGGACCACGAAGGGTGGGTGAGGATTTGAATTTGAATTTTTAATTCAATAGTAGAAAAACATGGAGAATAATGACATGTGGTGAGGATTGGGTTATTTTTGGATTTTGAAATGGATAATTAATCAAATTATATTTGATTAATTGAAGTGTATTTTGTGGGAAATGAGGATTTTTACGAGTTATTTTTATGATCCATAATGATCCAATCATCTTCATAAGAGGCTTGAGAAGGCACAACATTGAGATTTGATTTTTTTGGCTATGCTAAGCTAACAAAGGAAATCCGAATCATATGGTATGTAGATTGGAAATAAATATAGGTGTTGGGGAGGTTAATGTAAACCACTTGTTGAGTGTACTAGGATTCCCCCACTTTGATGTCAATAGTTTCTTTAATGTCCCGAGAAAGGTTTACCTCAACATAGACTCATTACCGAGGTATGGTAAAGATAGAATCAAGAGGTTTTTGGTTATGATTTGGCCTATAAAGGAAGCAGAAGGTCCAAAAAGTGTTAATAAGGCATGAAAATTCCACCCAAACCAGGGCCTTAAGATCCATATGCTTAAAAACCGCAAACTCATAAGCCCAAGGGGACACAACAAGGAGGGAACTACAAACATACAAGGGGAAAACTTATGTACCATTGCAGTCATAGTGGTTGGGTTAAAAAAATGAAACAAGAAAAATCCTTTGGTCGTATTCTAGACAAAGTCCATCTTGATGCCAAATTGGGACCAATCTGTTTGAACCCAAGAGCGAAGCTTGCTTTTAGAGGGAATCCCTCCAAAAAATAGCCTATCAAGCAAAATTTCTCAAGCCAATGACATGCATAATTAAATTCCTCAATTGATAAAAATATATCATGGGTAAAAACATTACCTCACGGAATACTTTGGGCACAAATTTCCTCAGTTTCTTCCCTTGAGGCACCATCGTGTCATGTGATCGAAATAACCAAACCATGTGAATGAGAGGCCATTTATAAAGTATCCATTCCAAGGTTTGAATTCCTAAAAATGAAGTAAATGCAAGTGCATGTAAAAAAAAACCATGGGAGGCAAGATGTCGATAACCGAACACCTTAAGGTGGTAGTCGTACAAAACATGAAACCCTCGTAGAGTGTTTTTCACCCAATTTTCTCAATACAAAGTGTTTTTTGATTTATCAATTTTTTGGAGGGAATACTTTGAGTTCATTTAAGTTAAAATTAACAAGTTGATTTCGATGTGGCTGAAATGATGGTGTTGGGAAATTTTTCCAATTGTAATAAATGCAAAGATAGACACTTCTAACTTGAAAATATAAGCAATTGCACATGAGTTGAAAAGTACACCGGAAAGAGTGTCAATATTTGATTTGTAATTTTATTTCAACAAAATAATTTATTTTTCAATATGATGTGTTATTTTTGTCAAATAGTTTTCTCCATTTTTAAGAAATCCAAAATCATGTCTTAAAACATAAAAACTAATAATAAAAGAGAGGAAAACCACCCCATGTAGTTTTGAACGCAAACTCACTTGAAATCATAAAACTTCATCACAAACCATTGCCATATCCTCTTCCAACATAATTTTCCTATGTTTCCTTGCAACAATAGTGAATAATACATTGATTAGATATATAGTCATAGGGTTTAACTAGTATCCATGTTTCTATCATAAGTACAAAGGTGTATGTATGCTTACAAACCGACGATGACTCAGATTGCCGATAGAATGCATCATGCCCCATAAAACTTTGATGCACCCATCCAATGCCACGTGTCATGTGCATTGATAATTTTTTTAAATTTTTTTTTGTTGTTGTTGAAAAACACATTCCATTTAGTTGCGGGATTTAAAATGGAGACTGTTGTATAGGAGTGTGCATTCCCACCAATGGAGTATGCAACTTCATAGATGTAACCATACATTATCAAACTCATATATTAAAAAATCTGCCTATGATATGACACATAACCGCGGGACCCGCCCATACATGGGCATGTATGTCTTGTATGGAGGCATGGCGCATTCTATCGTGGAGAATAACCATTGCCCTTGCAGTAGCCATCGTAGGAATTGGAAGCATCCTAAATGAGATAAATGCATGGCGCCATAAAAACCTCATGGGAAATAGTTCGTCATAAATAATGTCGAGAAAATGTACTGAAATAGTTAAATTACCGATTAATGGTACTACAAGTATATGGCGAAGGCTATTCTCTCGATAGAATGCACTATTTTAGACCCGTGCCCCCATCAAATCCATGCATGCCCATGCGTACGGATGGGTCCCATTGTGAATTGCCACATTACAAGTGGCGATTTCTTCAATATATGAATTTGGCAACAAATGGTTGCATATGTTTCTTTGCAGCTCACTTGGTTTGACCATGAAATATTTTATGGCATAGGTGTATTCTACCCAAATGGTTATGGAAAAGGAGGCAAATGGCTTCTCATTTGTCACACGCTTGCGACATAATTGTAGATATAAAAATAGACATTTTCGGTGGAGCACCGTGGAGGTGAAGAACACCTCACATGTAATAATATATTTTATAACGTCACGTGTATGGTGATAAGTTGATAACTTCCACCCTAAAAACATCAAAATACAAAGATTTTGTTTTTCATAATTTAATGTGTTTTCCTAACACAAACATCTTAGTGTCTCTTTTTAAGACACATATCAAAATTATTGAAACGGTTTTTCTATGGGTGATCATACATAGACCATAGTCTAACTACTTGTTTAAATCACGGTGATGTCCCCTTTCATTGTAATAAAACTTTCATCAAATAATTGAGCTAACTTCCATATCAGTTGTTTAGATTATTGAATTTGAATAAGAAGGTGAAAGATCTTCATAGTATATGATTGTAGTGATTCTCATGCCTCTGCCTTGTAATGTTCTTACTCTATTTTTTTCCTTTCCTTTTTTATTGTATACTACTTTCTTAGAGATGTCTATTTGTGACTTATTGGATCTTCTTCCGCTATGTTTTTGTATTGCTTAGTTTCAATGTTTACGATTTTTTTTTTTATCCATTCCACTAAATTTGTACATGATTCAATATTCATTCTCACCTTTTTCTGTATTTTTACAATTTGTGTTTTAAAAATGACATAACACCATTTAATTGTCATCAACATTGATGAACAACAACTCTTTAATGTAATACCTAATTTTAATCTTCTTTACAATTCTATTTTTAAAGACCGCAATTAAGAATTTGCAATTTCCAATTTGCAATTTCTAATATCATATCATTTGTACAAAATGGTGATCTATGATTCTTAGGAAAGTAGATATTAGATAATAACACTAGGTCCATAAAACCACTAACTCCACATATTTAACACCTAAATTAAAATAATTACAATTGAACTAAAGGTTATGAGAGTCCTAGGCAATAATTGAAGTGGAAGCCCTCTCACAAATTTAGTTAATATTATTTCCTCATTAAATAAATAAATAAAAACTACTTACATTCTCATATTTTAAAATTTACATCAAGATTATAATAAATTACAAATTTAGAGAAACAATTATTTTAAAGGATTAAAAATAATCTATAAACATAGAGGGACGAGAAAAATTCTATGCATGGAGAGAATTAATCGTAGAAGATGCTCAAAATGCAACAAAAATAATATTTTATACAACATTGCTTGCAAATTTGAGTGATTTACCATAATCAAATAGGTGATGGGACTCACTCGAGAATAAAACACCATTTTCACAAAGCAATAAAAATGCTTATGTAGCTTCCATGGTTCGTGAAGAGTGGTATTCGGACCACTACTAATTTTTCGATAAATAATAATAGATATTTATGCCAAAAAATAGGAATAGAGAATTAAATACTTCTTTCTCTCAATTATGTTCACCTCTAGCGACTACACCAATGACATCATAAAAATACATGAATCTTTTTCAAAAAAAAAAAAAAACCTGCATAATTTAGAGCTTAGAAATATGTCATATTTGTTTTTACAAATATATAAGCATGAAATTTATGTTATATAATAATATCAATAAATAGGAACTTAGCCAAAGATGTCATTAAAGTATGTAATCCAATGAGCAATTATATGACACCCCTAAAGTGCTCAATAAAAATAAATAAAATAAGTCAATTAATATTGAATAATTAGATAAATTGTTTTAATACTAAGTTCAAAAAATAACCGATATTAAGGAAATTATTTAGATAAGCCGCTTGATGCCTTAGACAATTCAGTAGTCTCTTAATCGGTAGTCTCCTTGAGACTCAACCCCCTTGAAAACAACCACCGACCCACAAGGCTTGAGAGGGATAATGATCATTATCATGGGTATCTCATTATATTTGTATTTGTGGATCTTAAGAACCTGATGTTCAATATCCCCAGCTATAAATGGATTAAACCCCATGTATGATCAATGAAAAGAAAAGGTGGAGCTGAAAACAAGAGCTAAGACATGAACAAGGAAGAAAGCCAGGAAAATGTAGAGAGCAAGGTGATATGAGACACGGAATGGAGGTGACCTTTCCCAAGAGATGAAGGCCTGAGCATAGCTTGGATCCTTGACATGTTCACATCCTTGAGAACAATCTTCTGCTCTTTTGAGATGGGAAAGTATGTGAGGAAAACATGTTTGTGAGAATTCTCTCCTATAAGAAGATCAGAATGTCCAAATCCTTCAACAACTACTCTTTCATGGTGGAAATCTGGCTGGTGGAGCTTCATAAACTGGTTTGCAAGAAGAGAGACATTTGGAGTCACAAGGAGGGACCTCCCACCAGAAATATATGTAGTGGGTAATGGCATCCTCTCTGGATGGATGAGAAAACTGTTGTTTCCTTTAGAATCCACAATGTGACCGGCTATGCAAATTGAGCGAAGATGGGGAAAGTCTGCCATTGGTAGATGAGGCATTGCTTCCCTGTAGAGCCAATGGTGCAAGGTGGTAGATATGTTATCATGCCAAAATGGACTCCCAAATATCCCAGAGAAGATCTTACATTCATCCAAAGTGCATCTCTCTGTTCTAGGAATGGTTTTGGCTATTGATTTCAGGAGCTTGTGTCTCCATCCACCTTTTGAATTCTCAGACAGTTGTAGAATGGTTTTCTCACCCAAGATTGCCATTGAAATCTGCAGAACAAACATGTCAAATGAGATTAAGTTTTGTGACTCACACAAACTTTATATGGCATTGTTCACCCATTAGCTAAACTTCTAGTTACCAAGGAAAACAACAATATATGTACAATATAATAACCATTAACCATTGTCCAACATCAACTGATTGTTATGAGGTAATGGGGAATAGGCAGTGTTAAAGAACTTACAGGGATAAGTGGAAGCATGAGCTTGATGAATGCAGAGGTTGTGACCTTAAAAACATTGATGAGTTGGTGCAAACCAAAGAGGCGACATTACCGGCTGATATATAGCCTCCTAGTAGTGACATATGAATTGCAAGGCCTCCAACACAGTGTGCAATCACATGGACCTTCATGTCAGGCCCATGTATCTCTGCAATCCTTGTCATGGCTTTATTCATGGGAGGATGAAATTAGCATCACCAGCATGGATTAGAATTTAAGTCCTTCGCACACGCTCGCGCGCATAACTCAACAACAACAAAAAGAATTATACTCAGGTTTGAGAAAATGAGCACCTGCAGGGATGTCATGGCGAGCAATATCTTCAATTGTGAATTTGTTGGAGAATGTAGAGGGTGTATGCGTCCTTGTAGTAACCATACTTCATATCCTTCATCAAGTAAAGTTCGAACTAGATCCCTGGGCTCAGTAGGTAGGCAGAAACTCTCTGTTGAATGCCCATTTAACAATAGCACAGGATAATCCTTTGTTGGACAATCAGATCCATTGCACTTTGAAGTACATTTCCATTGTTTGCAGCTAAATGGAAACCCATCAACTGCACACATTCAAATAATCCATATTAGAAACAAATGGAATGCTTGAAGAATGGAAGTACAAGACTATGATACTACACACAAATTAAAGGTAACAATTCTAGGAAAATCCTTGATGAATTGCAGAACTGAAGAGATAATTGTTACATCAAGAGAATTAAAGGGAAGTCCTTTAACCTATACAAATGGCAGTATCTAGTATAAGAAACTGCAAGAACTGAGAATTGAGAAACTTATTCATTAAAAAAATGGGAAAACCACTGTCAATTAAAACCATGAAATATACCTCTTTACCTGCTGTAATCTCATGCAATGCATGACATGGATAAGTATATTTCTTAATGCTGCCATAAAAATTTGATAAATCCCCGAGGTCTTTGTAAAATGTATGTTCTGATGAGGCTCTGTATCAATAATGATACAAACTTTCCTTTGTTATTTCCTCTCAAGGTGATCAAACTTTTAATAGCCCAATTGCAGATACTCTAAGATCACCCTCCAACTCAACCAGGCCTGCATCGTGATAGGACTCCCTATAATTCTGGTGGCTCTGACTAATCTGACGAAGATTTACATGCAGTGTGGTTGATTCTGTCCATCCAAAGGAACCAAACAAGAAGGGGTGCATTGTCTTCTTTCCTTCAAAAATGTATCTGCTTGGAAAACACAGGCGATCACAATGAAGTTTTATACTGTAAATCCTACTGTGTACACGGTTAAAAATGGATTCTAACTGAAAACACAATGGTATTTTACATTTAGACCTTGCACTGATATGTTTGGAGGAATTTGCACAAAATAAAAACCCCAAGAAAAATAGCAGTCTAACCATAGATACTCAGGTGGAAATCAAAGCGAAATTGCCATACCTTGCACCAGAAGCTGATGAAAGAAGAAGATGATAGTGCATATATTGAGTAAATGGTGTTCGAGGGTTCGACCAACACATGTTTACTGTGCCATCCACTATGAAAAGATTCTCTTTATGCAGGCATTTCATTTGCATGTATCCTCCCACTCGGCCTCTCAAAAGAGGATGGTTATCTCCAAATCCCCTGTTTGTGCATTCGAAATCCCTAGAAACCCAAGCATTCATTTGAAGTATGAGATACAATGTACACGGCATACCTCCTAATTTCCCATTCATGGTTTCCCTGACAGTGGTACCCTTAACTTCCCTCTGCATTTGCATGCTGCCATATGCTTCAGGCGTCTTGATGATTCCATTGGAGACAGAATTATGTAATCCATGCATGTCCTTTCCATACACAGTTTTGGCAATAAACTTTGTATCCTTTCCATGTTTCTTGATGAATCCATCAATTGGGGTTTGAATTTGATCAAAAACTGTGATTCCATTGATGTTTTGAATTTGAGAGCATCGACTACAAGGATGGAAGACACATATTCCGCAACTGTGGCAATTGTCAAAGATGGATTTAGGCCTACTGCACAAGGAATCAATGAGGCATCACATACATGCAGACCCGAATGCACTGCAGATTCAGATTTGGAGGAAATTGTTTGAGATTTTGAAGAATTACTGTATGGATAGAAAACTTGTCCAGATGGGTTTGTAACACCCGTGGAAGGATCCTGAGCTGCATTGCATCCCCCAAGAAGATGAACTGATGTGCTGCGAAATCTGGACATAAATAAAATTCCTCCCAAGCGGTTGGCAAGTTTCTGAAATGGTTTGGTTTTATGAGGAAGCAGGGGATCCTGAGGAGGACAGAATTGGATGCGTCTGTCCTATTGTGTAGTAGTGAAAGTTTTCCATCACCACTATCGAACCCCATCATATTCAAAATCATTGCTTGGGAATCTGATGTTTTAGCCAGGTGTTTAAATTTGTCTATAATTCCATGCAGAAACCAGTACCCCTGAGGCCATCCATAGGTTACTAATCCTTTGAATAGCAAATAAGGATAAGCAGCAGGAAGGACCCCACTCTGCATTAACATAATAACATAGAATCATGAGCAGTCATCTAGTGAAATGTGGAATAAATTGATGTTTTTGGAACAGAGAAGCTTGTGATATTAACAATTTATTGGAACATTTATTAACTTTGAAAAAATGAAGGGTAAAACAAAATAGATCACACAGAAACCAACTCGGTGTTGTTTCTTTGTTTGCCTGTAATTCTAGCGCCTCTCACTTGGATATTAACAATTTAAAGCTTCTGGTCTAAGAAATATCAGTGACCTGTATAGTGAATCCAAGAGAAGAAGTATAAGATGTTGTAATGGTTGGGCCTGGACGATGTGCCTTAGCAATGTTGGGAAGTTCCTCCTTATTCAATCCATAACCATTTAATGGGGCAGTACTTCCTGCTACATATGCGACATTGTTTCCATTGCAACTTAATCCCAATCCAAGCGTTTCAGAGAGCCCAAGGCCTCTTTTTCTGGACTGGAACAGGATCTCTGCAGTGCCTAACACTCCAGCTGCAATAAAGTCCCCATCGTGAAAAATTTAAAAATATGTCTAGCTACATCAGATTCAAGGTAAATTTGTATCTGTAATATATGGAAGGAAAGTTGTGTTCCTCTATTAAAAAACTGTCTCAAATTATCTTGAAGATGGCAGATTTTAAAGAGGTGAAATTTGAAGATAGAATTGACACAGAAAAATTACCAGAGAGAACAACAAAATCTGATGACAAATATTGCATTTCATCAATATGTACTCGCCATCTTTTTTTAATCTTTTGTCCATGCTTATGCAGCTGCAACTTTGAAGGTGTTCATCAAAACTTTCCACAATGAATCGAATTTGGCATTCAGTTTTTACCTCACATCCAGCCTACAAAACCAAATCCAACGCAATAAAAGCTGTAAGAAAAAATCAAAATCCTGTGCAAAATACAATCAATAAGTGAATTTAGCATCTGATAAGTCTTGAAAGTATTCCTCTAAACTTTCCACAATGTATCAAACCTGGCATTCAGTTTTTACCTCACATCTAGTCTACACGATGGAATACAATGCAAGAAAAGCTGTAAGAAAAAATCGAAATCCCGTGCAAAATTCAATCGGAAAGTGAATGTTAGCATCTGATAAGCCTACTTAATGATAGAAGAACCTATAGATCACGTGTTTGTAAGGCTGAATGGTTAACCGACTAAAGGGCTGTTTACAAATGTTTTGAACACTTTTTCATTAGTTGGTTGACCAGTCAGCTTTGCAAACACGTGATGTTTAGGCTGAGCCCTTATTGATTAGGACATTTTTGAGCACCTAACTATCTTTGGAATGAATCAGACAAACAAGTATTAGTTTAAAGAATCCAATTAGAACTGAATTACAGGGAAAAAATCATGTTGGGCCTCTAAAATATTTGCCAAGTACAAGAAGGTGCGTAGGCGCGCAAGGCCTATTTGAAGACGGGCGCGCAAGGAGAAAGCGCAAGACAGAGCAAAGGTTTTGGGACTCAACCATATTTGGCGTATCAAACAAAACATGAGAAAAGTGTGACCCGATTGCGCATGCGAATGGATAAGGTGCCAGCTTGGTAGCTTGGTGCCCACAGAAGGAATATACCTTGCGATGGAAGATTCTAGAAGGCCATCATTGCAAAGAGTGGAGAGCTCGAGCTTGAAGAAGCATGCTCCCATGGAGGACCACCTTGGACACTTGGCAACAGATCTACAACTGCTGCGAAAGGCTTGAAGATGTTGGAAAAGGCTATAAATACAAGCACCCACCAGAGGAAAAGAGATAGAGAGAGGAAGAGGCGAAGCCATGCAAGAATATTGTGAGAGCTCCATAGGTTGGGTTTAGAGGATCTGTAGGAATACGTTGTACTAAGGGGATGGGTTTGAACATTTTTCTTTGTACTATGAAGGGCCCAAGTCTAGTTCTAATGCATGATATTGATCTGCATTATCATATGAATCTATGATTTCCTGAGTTATTGTAATATGGTTATCAACATGCTTAATATGAATATATGTGTGGTTCCAGTTCTACTACATGGTTATATGTATATTTCATATAAGTGGGTGTAAACCCCTGTGCATTTCTTTTCTGTTATGATTCATATCTATATTCTATAATGCTTTCCTTATATGAATGAATACATTGGTCTAGAAGCCGTTTTGAGCTCTAAGATGAATGTATGGTTCCCTTCCAATCTATTCACTTAAGTTTCTATCGTAAATAATGCATTCTCACACAACTCACATAAAGGAGGGACTCGAGCCCACGCGCGCCTCGGGTGAGCGCCAGCGCCCCGCCGGGTGATATGTCAGCGCGTGTGGGATTTCCTTGTTCTTAAGAAGGGCTTAAAAATGACTACATCTTGGTTCCGTTGCCGAGGCCTCTTTTCGATGTTATTGTGAGAAATGGCATACGTCCTTGTCTTTGTGATGTGTGATGACATAATGCCTAACTTTATAAAGAGTTGAAACGTGGTTCAAGAGCACGGAGGACGAGTTTGCTCAAAGATTTAGTAGTGGGCCAAAGTTTAGTACGCGTGGATGGGTAGAAGAGAACCTATATAATGAGTTGTATGAGACATTATTTTTCTACTTCCCAAAGAGAGCTATATGAATGGCTCTCGGCATACGCATCCGATCAAACTTGTTACGTAGATCGCGCTTGTGGACCCAAGATGACTATCAAAGGCCGCAGGATGTAGATTTGACGTGGACACATGCTTTATTGATCACTGGTGGAAGAGGGTGCTGACTAGTTATAGTTTGGAATATGCCATTTTGACGTATTCTTGCCCGAAATCATTGAGTTCGAGTTTCTGAGGGAGCCTAGAGGATCATTTTTGCGTGTTATTCCTCTGGCTATGAAGATCTTGGTCGTTACTTTGAGTTTAGAAGCATTCCCCATGGCCGGCTAAGCTCTCTGAGTGCTGGGAAAGGAAGCTAGGGTGGAGGAAGATGGAGGACGTTGCGGCTGAAAAGGAAAGGGAGGAGAGATGACTCAAGTATAATGAAGCTTGTGAAAGGGAGATGACTAGACAACGTGAGGTAGCAAGTGTGATGGATCTATGGAGGCAGACGTTGCGGGAAGGTGTTGAATTTCACGCGGAGGATGTGGAGCACAGTAATCTGTCTTTACCCCATCTTGGCAAGCACGCAAGAGAAGCCCCTTCAACTTTTGATGAGAGTTCGTCGCGTGGAGAAAGAAGATCAAGGAAGAGTATTGTTAACCCAGTTGGTATCGGTGGAAGTGACCGATCTGTGCCCAGGAGATATAATTTCTCGTTTGGGACTTCTATGGCTGCACATACCATTCCAGTGTTTGGAGGAATTTTCGGGCAAAGTGCGGATACACAAGCCTTCGGTCTCGTGTCTGGGAGTGGTGTGGGTACACTATTGGTAGTGGGACATTATCACGCACCATCGATGCTGTGCATTCGGTGGAATGTTGGGAACCTTTAGTTCGCAACGACTATAGGACACAGTGGATTTGGTGAACGGGTCGGAGGAACAAGACCTAGTGGACCCAGTGGACATGGTGGAGGGAACAACAGAGGAAACACTGGAGGAAACCAAGGATCTGGCTCGGGAGGACAAGGACCCCAACCACCCCCAAGTGTTTTTTGAGATGTCTTTGCACTTACCGGACTATAGGGTATTGAGATGCTTTACAAAACATGTGCACAAGTGCGAGTTACTATGGCGTGCGAAAGTTATCACTAGTCCAGAGCGGAAGGCAAGCCAGTTTGCAATTACATTACAAGGGCGCATGCATAGCTGGTATAGGAAGTACGATCCCCATCAAGGTTTGGTGGATTATACAACGTTGAAAAACACTTTCCTCTCGAGTTTCATATTCCAGAGTTTGAGCAGAAGAGCATCAACACCTTGAAGGAGATCCAACAGGAATGGCAGAGAGTGTGTAGGAGTATGATGCATGGTTTAAAACTCTCCTGTCCAAACTGTCATATGACATCCACCCCTCACAACATGCTCAATGGTTTGTTGGAGGGTTGATCACTCCATTTAGGAGGGCATTGTCACATAAAATGTTCATTGACTTGTGCGAGGCTTTAGAAAGGCGCCTTCTTGGTTGAAAGTTTGTTGGGAGTGTGGATATTGGTGTTAGTCCATTTTGGAGGCCCAAATCACCGCAATGGCCAAGCAATTGGAGAAGCTCTCTGCAAACTCAGTGCATGAGGTTCGTAGTGGGCTTTGGTGTACAAACTGCGAAGTGGAGGGTCATGCAAAGGATAGTTGCCCTCGGAAGTCGGTGCGTGCTATGGCGGTAGACTGTGAGATCTACCACATAGATCATGATGCAAGTAGATGCCCTCTACTCCAACACGCAATCCGCAAGAATGTTTCTTGCTATTGCAAGATATGCACCTCTGCAACCCATGACACCAAGGACTACAAACTAATTGATAAGATCCATGATGTTATTTATCTGGGTGTACGCTAGACTAGCCTTGCTGACAATTCTCAGGATGATGACCGACGTTATGAAGGGCGGGTAGATGGAGGGGAGCGTGGAAGAGGTTTTTGTGGAGGAGTTCATGGTCATGGTAACCACGGTGGGGAGAAGTGAGTTCTTGTGGGGAACATGTTATAATTGTGGATCTACAGAACATTATAAACATGAGTGTCCTGATCTATTACAATGCTTGTGGTGCGGGAAGAAGCACAAGTACGAAGAGTGTCTAGAACTCTATGGGTATATGAACTAGCAACACCGGAAAGATAAGGACGCTGCTATGGTGAGCGTCAAAAAGGTCGGTTCACAATGGATTCCAAGGGTGGCATGTGAGTTAGAACTAGAACTTGTACTTTGGTGACAACGCGTGCAGAGGCCGTGTGCGCTAAAGAGATGCCAAGACCAAGGACACTAGTTTCCAGAGAGGAGGTGCTACATGGAAACTACCCGGACCCTGCCCATCAGAAAGAAGTATACCACGAGACTATGGACGTGATTTAAAGTTTACTGAGGGAGATCTGATGTCTCGAGGAAAATTGAGGCAAGTAGGGCGGAAGTATAACGAGGTCCCAAAGAGTGACTGGATGAGTTTAAAGAAGTATGTAAAATGTTGAGGCAAGAGAGTATTATTCCCTTCTTTGAGAGAATAGGCGAGGAGAAGGTACCACGTGCTGGAGCGGAGCGCGAGAGATAAGTTTTGCATGCGAACCTTTCTCCACACAGCCGTGACTATGACAAAGAGATTACTCTTAATGCGGTTATTGATGGATGGCTTCTGAGCAATATCCTCATCGAAACAGGAGCAGAAGTGAATGTTTTACCTTAGATGCCTAACATCAGATGGGAAAGCCCGCGTTGCAGCCATCTTGAAATGTGTTGTATATGGAAAACAAGACTAAGGCAATGCCCATTAGAGTCTTGAAGGATGCAATTATCACGATTCAAGGGGACAAGTTCATGGAGATTTCGAAGTCTTGGTGCTCACCGAGGAAGTCAACTTTCCAGCGTTGCTTGGGTGCCCGTGGTGTTACAAGAATAATGCTGACATAAGGTTTAACAAAGGATATATCAGTTTCGAAAACAAGGAAGAATGGGTGGTCATCCCTTTAATGGATGGGAAGTCGACGCCCTACATAGAGCCGTTGGGAGAAGAATTCCTTGATAGAATCTATGTGCACTCCATCAGAGATCTTGAGGTAATTCACCCCATGGAGGGGGTCATCCAGTTTGAGGACACTCAGTCCGTGAGTGATACCACTAGTGTGGCGTGTGACAATTGGGTGCACAAGACCTATGAGTTAATTGGGAGACAATTAAAAGAACCGGTAACAAGGGTGACAAAGGTGCGCTCAATCAAGTGCCTAGGAGGAAAGAAGTTGCCTAGCTACTCGGGAGGAGCATTTCCTGAGATTTTCCCAGAAATGGAAGCTCAGTGGAGAAATGAGGACGAAAGAAGAAGAATGCTTAACTATAACCTACTTGGGACTGCAGCACGTTGGTGGGCTACACATCGAGAGAACTTCCTGGAGTGGCGCAAGGTAAGAATTGCACTCTCATAAGGTTTTCAAGAAGCAACGCGCCCACGGCTATACAAGACTACCATGGGAAAGAAACCACTTCGTTTCATATCCAAGCATGTGAGGAAGCCTGGATGGGAAGCGGAAGCATTACCACCTTCGTTGTGGGTATACAAGTTGTACTTAACCCTTACAAGGTGTGCGCGCTCATGGTACATTCATTCGGAGATGCGTCGTCAAACAAGTAATTGGCAAGAGTTGGTGGCTGACCTCATTCAAGCATTTGAGTATAGAAGCACCAAACCATCAGTGGATAAGGCGTTACAAACAATCAAGCACCTTATAGTGGGAGATAGTGCCATGGTTGAGGATAGGCTGCTTAGAATTACTAGAAAAGCTTGATGTGGAGACGCACCTCTATGAGGAAGAATTAGAGGAAGTACATTTTGAGCGCACGTGTATGGAAAAAGAAAAGGGAACATTGGTCTATCTCATAGACGGGAAGAGATGGCGATGTTGGATGGTTATCATTCGGAGGGTACACGCGAGGACATTGACAACGCTGATGAGCAAGCACGCGCCTACCATGAGCCCTTGAAGACAAAGAAGGTTAACATTGGGATGGAGGTCGAACCTAAGGAGGCTATCATCGGTGATTATTGGTCAGAAAAGGAAGTTTTGAAGATCATTAATTTGTTGCGTGAGTTCCAAGATTTGTTCCTCTCAGGTACCATGAACTCAAAGGCATCCACCATTCCTTGGGAGAAATGAAGATCAAGTTAAAAGAAGGTGCGTGCCCAATTCGGAAGAGACCTTATTAGATGAATCCAAATTTGCACGTGTGGGTTAAGGAAGAGATAGACAAAATGATAATGTCAGGTATCATTGAGGTAGTTGAAGAGTCAAAATAGATAAGCCCAATGGTCATCAGCATGAAGAAGGACGGGAGGATCAGGATCTGTGTTGACTATAGGGACCTGAATTTAATATGTGTCATTGATCCTTTCCCTACTCCGTTTACTGAAGAAATCTTAGAAGGAGTGGCCAGGCGCGAAGTCTACTCCTTCACGGATGGGTTCTCAGGGTACCACTAGGTATGGATCTCAAAGGAAGACTAGAGAAAGAAAACTTTTGCCACTGAATCGGGAAGTTTTGCCTACATGGTCATGCCTTTTGGGTTGAAGAATGCGCTTCTTTGTGTTCTCGCGCATTGTAGTGCAAACCTTCCGAGACTTCATCCACAAATTTCTTCAGGTCTATTTGGAAGATTGGGCTGTATATGGTCTCATCAAGGACCATTGTGATAACTTAAGACTAATGTTTGAAAGGTGTTGATAATTGAGGATATCCCTCAACATCAAGAAGTGTGTCTTTCTACCCCATTTGGAACCTTATTAGGGCATATCATATGCAAAGAAGGCTTACTAGTAGATCCCGCCAAAGTTGTAGTCATTGTGGGTTTGGGGAGCCTACTAGCCAAAGTGTCGTGCGTGGATTCCTTGGACACACGGGATATTATAGGAAGTTCATTAAGGGGTATGCCAAAATCACCACGCCCTTAGAAGAATTGTTGAAACATAAAAGTGCCTTTCATTGGGGAGAAGCGCAACAGAAGGCATTTGACAATTGAGAGGAAAGGATCGTAACAACGCCCATATTACGTTTCCCTTCTTGGGATAAGCCTTTCCATGTGCATGTGGATGCCTCAGGGACAACAATGGGGGTAGTACTAGCACAACCTGGCGAAGGAATTGTTGATCATCCCTTGAGCTTTACAAGCAGGAAATTGACACCAACAAAGCAGAATTACACAACTACTGAGCGTGAAGCATTGTCAATGATCTACGCACTACATAAGTTTAGGAAGTATCTACTGGCAACACCCTTCATATTCTACACAGATCACATGGCATTAAAATACTTAGTCAACAAACCCGTTCTGTAAGGGTGCATATGTCGTTAGGTCCTCCTATTTCAGGAATTTGAATTTATGGTGGTGGTAAAGCCAGGAAAGAACGATTTAGGGCCTGATCACTTGTCAAGGATTGATTCGGGAGAGGATCGCGCAAAACATTGAGGATACCATGCCAAATGCAAAACTATTTCGATTACGATGTGTACCCTAAGACTTGGAAGATATCGCAGTGTTCTTAAAGACATGTGTGGCGCGAGAAGGGATGAGGGTCATGGAGATAAAGCGATTGGCTATACACGCAGCACCCTACATGCTTATTAGCGGAGATTTATACAAGTTAGGTTGTGATGAAGTTCTGCACCGATGCATGCTAGAACATGAGCGCATTGTAATTATGGAAGAAGCGCATGGTGGGATTGTAGGAGGACTCTATGCGGGAAATGTAACCGCGTAGAAGATTACGCTCGCGAGGGCTTTGGTGGGAATCCATTTACAAGATTGTATTGAGTTTCTGCAAGGCTCGACCATTGCAACGCCTTGGCAAACATGGAAAGAGGGATGAAATGCCCTTACAACCAATAGCCAACACGAAACCATTTGAGAAATGGGCTATCGAATTTGTAGGACCAATCTCACCAGACGAAGGGACTGTTCGCGATATATCATCACTTGTGCCGATTATTTAACACGGTGGGTAGAGGCAACACCTACAAAGGATTGATCCTCACAAATGTTTTCTCATAAATCGGAGTGCCCGATGGGCCAGAAAGGTTTGTTTGGGAGTACCCAGAAGAGGATCCCTCGCCCCAGAAGCGGTTCGCAAAGTATACTTGTGAGACCATGACAACCACTCACAAGGCGTCTCTAAAAAAACCGGTACAAGCGCATGAGGGATACATTTGGGGCGGAATGGAGGATTCCAGAGCAGCTTACCCGCACTCGTAAAGGGGAAGCATAATTCGCAGTATATCAACACTTCTGCATTGGTAGATTTAGGTTGACAGAGGAAACAATGAGCCCATGGTGCAATCTTCCCTTCTCCTTCACCGCACTATATTTCCAAGCAGGGGTGAACAAGTTTAAAGAGGCCAAAAGACTATGGTTTTACCTTAGTGAAGTAGATCAAGACCATAGAGAGCTACGCAAAAAATTGGTTTACCCCAAGAAACGCGCATATGTGGAGAGATATGTCTCTCACGAGATACAAATGATGAAACCAGTGACTTTGCCAATTTTTGGAAGGGCTGCAATAAGAATACACCTTCGCATAAGGCCAAAATTTGAGAAGGGCACGTACTTAGAGAATGATGTAACCATCCCCGAGGACCCCACGAAAGAAAGAAGCCCATGCCAAAGAAGAGGGAAAGAGAAGAGGTGTAGAAAGCACCAAGTGTTCAGGCTACGCAAAGCGGTAAATGCGCTATAGACAAGTGTTAAGCCCAATACTTATACAGGGAGAAAGAAGTCCTTGGTTAAGGCATAGACTCTAGAGGAAGAAGCGGCTGGAGCACGAAGAACCCTCCACCTGGGAGAAGTCACTGAGGAAGAGGAAAATGAAGAGGATTCTCCTGCCAGGAAGAAGCATAAGGTGACAAGGAAATGACTCGGAGGACATAGAGAGCTTGGAGGCCTATAGAGGCGAGAGAGACGATGATGATGAAGATGAACCGGAGGCGAGGCCATCCCGTCATGAGGTTCATGACTCAGAGGAGGAAGGAGAGGAAGAAGAAAATGAATACATCTTTTCCAGAAGGGAGGATAACAAGGAAGAAGAAGACACTCAGGACATAGGGGTAAGTGAGGAAGTTACAAAAGAACAAAGGACCCCAAGCCTCACCAAGGAATAGATAAACGAGGCCATAGAGAAGGAAGTAGCCAAAATCATTGAAGACCTAGTAGAACAAGAGATGGAACACAACGGACCTAGTGATGAAGGAAACAGAGGAGGAAAGCATAGAAAAAGAATATGGCAGCATGGGAGGGGATCCCAGTTTGGTTGTGAGCTTTCCTAAGGCCACGCGCACAGGGAGAAGAAGCGCAGAGACATCACATGTTCAGAGGATGGGCTATATTGATGATCCAAACAAGTTGTTGCATGCACGTTTTCAAAGCACCATGCCAATGGAGCAACTCTTAGCTATGGCATCATTTGATGAGGAAGGTGCATACCCTCAACAAGGAAAATGCTTTCTTGGGCATTTGAGTCCCACATCGACGAACCAAAATTCGAAGTAAGCCAAGGGGCAATAATGAAGGTACCCAGTCAAAAGGTGAAAACCCCTTGGTGAACGCTCAATGGCTATCGAAGAATAAATCAGAACGCTACCCGAATAAAGTTTCGGTGGAAGTAGAAGCCAGATTCTCCAGAGAAACAATAGAGCGAAGTTCCTAGAGGCGAGAGGCCGGAGAAGAGGGAAGAGGAGCCGGAGAAAATAACGAAGGAATTAAAACATGAGGAACTGGTCAACGCTTAGCTAAGGTGAGAATTTAAAGAAGAGAAAGCAAGGGTGCGTGAAGTCTACAAGAAAGCGAGAGATGATCACATCCAAGCATGCGAGGAAGCTTTGGATGCGAAGCGCGGAAGCATTACCACCTTTGCTATGGGTACACAAGTTGTACTCAACCCTTACTGGGTCAGTGCACGCCATGGTACATTCATTCGGAGATGCGTCATCAAACAGGTAATTGGCAAGAGTTGGTGGCTAACCTAATTCAAGCATTTGAGTATAAAAGCACCAAACCATCAGTGGATAAGGCGTTACAAACAATCAAGCGCCTTATAGTGGGAGATAGTGCCATGGTTGAGGATAGGCTGCTGGAATTACTAGAAAATCCTAATGCGGAGATGCACCTCTATGAGGAAGAATTAGAGGAAGTACATTTTGAGCGCACATGTATGGAAAAAGAAAAAGGGAAATTGGTCTATGTCATAGACGGGGAAGAGATGGAGACGTTGGATGTTGATCATTCGGAGGGTACACGCGAGGTCATTGATAGCGCTGATGAGCAAGCACGCGCCTACCATGAGCCCTCAAGACAAAGAAGGTTAACATTGGGACGGAGGCCGAACCTAAGGAGGCTATCATCGGCGACTATTGGTCAGAAAAGGAAGTTTTGAAGATCATTAATTTATTGCGTGAATTCCAATATTTGTTCCCTCGCAGTATGATGAACTCAAAGGCCCACCATTCCTTGGGAGAAATGAAGATCAAGTTAAAAGAAGGTGCGTGCCCAATTCGGAAGAGACCTTATTAGATGAATCCAAATTTGCACGTGCGGGTTAAGAAGAGATAGACAAAATGATAATGTTAGGTATCATTGAGGTAGTTGAAGAGTTGAAATGGATAAGCCCAATGGTCATTAGCATCAAGAAGGACGGGAAGATCATGATCTCGTGTTGACTATAGGGACTTGAATGCAATATGTGTCATTGACCCTTTCCCTACTCCGTTCAAGAAATTTTAGAAGGAGTGGCCAGTGCGTGAAGCCTACTCCTTCACTACTGGTTCTCGTGGTACCACCAGTACGGATTGCAAAGGAAGACCGAGAGAAAGACAACTTTTGCCACCGAATGGGGAAATTTTTCCTACACGGTCATGCCTTTTGGGTTGAAGAATGCGCTAGCTTTGTGTTCTCACGCATCTTTGAGTGCAAACCTTCCAGACTTCATCCACAAATTTCTTCGTGTCTATTTGGAAGATTGGGTGTATATGGTCTCATCAAGGACCATTGTGATAACTTAAGACTAATGTTTGAAAGGTGTTGACAATTGAGGATATCCCTCAACATCAAGAAGTGTGTCTTTGCTTACCCCATTTGGAACCTTATTATGGCATATAATATGCGAAAGAAGGCTTACTAGTAGATTCCACCAAAGTTGCAGTCATTGTGGGTTTGGGGAGCCTACTAGCCAAAGCGCCGTGCGTGGATTCCTTGACACACGGGGATATTACAGAAGTTCATTAAGGTGTATGCCAAAACCGCCATGCCCTTAGAAGAATTGTTGAAACATAAAAGTGCCTTTCTTTGGGGAGAAGCGCAATAGAAGGCATTTGACACTTTAAAGGAAAGGCTCAGTAACAACGCCCATATTACGTTTCCCTTCTTGGGATAAGCCTTTCCATGTGCACGTGGATGCCTCAGGGACAACAATGGGGGCAAGATTTAGCACAACCTAGGGAAGGAATTGTCGATCATCCTTGAGCTTTACAAGCAAGAAATTGACACCAACAAAGCGAGAATTACAAAACTATTGAGCGTGAAGCATTGTCAATGATCTACGCGCTACATAAGTTTAGGCGTTATCTACTAGAACACCCTTCATATTCTACACAGATCACATGGCATTAAAATACTTAGTCAACAAACCCGTTCTGCAAGGGTGCATATGTCGTTGGGTCCTCCTATTTCAGGAATTTGAATTTACAGTGGTGGTAAAGCCAGGAAAGAATAATTTAGGGCTCGATCACTTGTCGAGATTGATTTGGGAGAGGATGCGCAAAGCATTGAGGATACCATGCCAGATGCACAACTATTTAGATTATGATGTGCACCCTTAGACTTGGAAGATATCATAGTGTTCTTAAAGACAGGTGTGGCGCCAAAAGGGATGAGGGTCTGTGGAGATAAAGCAATTGGCTATACGTGCCGCACCCTACATGCTTATTAGCGAATATTTATACAAATTAGGCCGTGATGAAGTTCTATGCCGATGTGTGCTAGAACATGAGCGCATTGTAATTATGGAAGAATTGCATGGTGGGATCGCAGGAGGACACTATGCGGGAAATGCAACCGTCGTGGAAGATTATGCTCATAGGGCTTTGGTGGGAATCCATTTACCAAGATTGTATTGAGTTTTGCAAGGCCTGTGACCATTGCCAACACCTTGGCAAACCTAGAAAGAGGGATGAAATGCCCTTACAACCAATAGCCAACATGGAACCATTTGAGAAATGGGCTATCGAATTTGTAGGACCAATCTCACCAACTGACGCGAAGGATTGGTTCGTAGTATATCATCACTTGTATGCGATTATTTAACATGGTGGGCGAGGCAACAACTATAAAGGATTGATCCTCACAAATATTTTCTCGTAAATTGGAGTGCCTGATGGGCTAGAAAGGTTTGTTTGGGAGTACCCAGAAGAGGATCCCTCACCCGCGAAGTGGTTCGCATGAAAGTATACTTGTGAGACCATGACAACCACTAACAAGCGCGTCTAAAACCAAGTCCTGTACAAGCGCATGAGGATACATTCGGGGTGGAATGGAGGATTCCGAGCAGCCACCCGCACTCGTAAAAGGGGAAGCATAATTCACGGTATATCAACACTTTTGCATTGGTAGATTTAGGTTGACAGATGAAACAATGAGCCCATGGTGCAAGCTTCCCTTCTCCTTCACCGCGCTATATTTCCAAGCAGGGGTGAACAGGTTTAAAGAGGCCAAAAGACTAAGGTTCGACCTTAGTGAAGTAGATCAAGACCACGAGAGAGCTATGCGAAATTTTGTTTACCCCAAGTGTGCATATGTGGAGAGATATGTCTCTCACGAGATACAAATGATGAAACCAGGTGACTTTGCCAATTTTTGAAGGGCTGCAATAAGAATACACCTTCGCATAAGGCCAAAATTTTAGAAGGGCACGTACTTAGAGAATGATGTAACCATCCCGAGGACCCCACGAAAGAAAGAAGCCCACGCCAAAGAAGAGGGAAAGAGAAGAGGTGTAGAAAGCACCAAGTGTTCGGAGCTACGAAAGCGGTAAATGCGCTATAGACAAGTGTTAAGCCCAATACTTACACGTGGAGAAAGAAGTCCCTGGTGAAGGCAAAGACTCTAGAGGAAGAAGCGCCGGAGCACGAAGAACCCTCCACCCAGGAGAAGTCACCAGAGGAGGAGGAAAAGGAAGCGAGATTCTCCTGCTAGGAAGAAGCATAAGGTGACGAAGGAAATGACTCAGAGGACATAGAGAGCTTGGAGGCCTATAGAGGCGAGAGAGACGATGATGATGAAGATGAACCAGGAGGCGAGGGCCATCCTATCTATGAGGTTCATGACTCGAGAGGAGGAAGGAGAGGAAGAAGAAAATGAATACATCTTTTCCATAAGGGAGGATAACAAGGAAGAAGAAGACACTGGACATAGGAGTAAGTGAGGAAGTTACAAAAGAGCAAAGGACCCCAAGCCTCACCAAGGAACAGATAAACGAGGCCATAGAGAAGGAAGTAGCCAAAATCATTGAAGACCTAGTAGAACAAGAGATGGAACACAACGCGGACCTAGTGATGAAGGAAACAGAGGAGGAAAGCATATAAAAAGAATATGGCAACATGGGAGGGGATCCCAGCTTGGTTGTGAGCTTTCCTAAGGCCACGCGCACGGGGAGAAGAAGCGCAGAGACATCACATGTTCAGAGGATGGGCTATATTGATGATCCAAACAAGGTGTTGCATGCACGTTTTCAAAGCACCATGCCAATGGAGCAACTCTTGCCTATGGCATCATTTGATGAGGAAGGTGCATACCCTTGGACAAGGAAAATGCTTTCTTGGGCATTTGAGTCCCACATCAAAAAACCAGAATTTGAAGTAAGCCAAGGGGCAATAATGAAGGTACCGAGTCAAAAGGTGAAAACCCTTGGTAAACGCTCAATGGCTATCAAGAATAAATCAGAACGCCTGAATAAAGTTTCGGTGGAAGTAGAAGCCGATTCTCCAGGAGAAACAATAGAGCGAAGTTCCTAGAGGCGAGAAATGGAGAAGAGGGAAGAGGAGCTGGAGAAAATAACGAAGGAATTAAAACATGAGGAACTGGTCAACGCTTAGCTAAGGTGAGAATTTAAAGAAGAGAAAGCAAGGGTGCGTGAAGTCTACAAGAAAGCGAGATGATCACATCCAAGCATGCGAGGAAGCCCTGGATGCGAAGCGCGGAAGCATTACCACCTTTCTATGGGTACACAAGTTGTACTCAACCCTTACAAGGTCAGTGCACGCCATGGTACATTCATTCGAGATGCGTCATCAAACAGTAATTGGCAAGAGTTGGTGGCTAACCTAATTCAAGCATTTGAGTATAAAAGCACCAAACCATCGATGGATAAGGCGCAAACAATCAAGCGCTTATAGTGGAAGATAGTGCCATGGTCGAGGATAGGCTCATGGAATTACTAGAAAAGCCTAATGCGGAGATGCACCTCTATGAGGAAGAATAAGAGGAAGTACATTTTGAGCGCGCGTGTATGGAAAAAGAAAATGGGAAATTGGTCTATCTCATGACAGGGGAAGAGATGGAGACGTTGGATGTTGATCATTCAGAGGGTACACGGAGGCCATTAAAACGCCGATGAGCAAGCACGCGCCTACCATGAGCCCTCAAGACAAAGAAGGTTAACATTGGGATGGAGGCAGAACCTAAGGAGGCTATCATCGCGACTATTAGTCGAAAAGGAAGTTTCAAAGATCATTGATCTGTTGCGTGAATTCCAATATTTGTTCCCTCGCAGGTATGATGAACTCAAAGGCGTCCACCATTCCTTGGGAGAAATGAAGATCAAGTTAAAAGAAGGTGCGTGCCCAATTCGGAAGAGACCTTATTAGATGAATCCAAATTTGCACGTGCGGGTTAAGGAAGAGATAGACAAAATGATAATGTTAGGTATCATTGAGGTAGTTGAAGAGTTGAAATGGATAAGCCCAATGGTCATTAGCATCAAGAAGGACGGAAGATCATGATCTGTGTTGACTATAGGGACTTGAATGCAATATGTGTCATTGACCCTTTCCCTACTCCGTTTACTGAAGAAATTTTAGAAGGAGTGGCCGGGCGTGAAGCCTACTCCTTCACGGATGGGTTCTCAGGGTACCACCAGGTACGGATTGCAAAGGAAGACCAGAGAAAGACAACTTTTGCCACTGAATGGGGAAATTTTTCCTACACGGTCATGCCTTTTGGGTTGAAGAATGCGCTTGCTTTGTGTTCTCACGCATTGTAGTGCAAGCCTTCCAGGACTTCATCCACAAATTTCTTCAGGTCTATTTGGATGATTGGACTGTATATGGTCTCATCAAGGACCATTGTGATAACTTAAGACTAATGTTTGAAAGGTGTTGACAGTTGAGGATATCCCTCAACATCAAGAAGTGTGTCTTTGCTACCCCATTTGGAACCTTATTAGGGCATATCATATGCAAAGAAGGCTTACTAGTAGATCCCACCAAAGTTACAGTCATTGTGGGTTTGGGGAGCCTACTAGCCAAAGCGTCGTGCGTGGATTCCTTGGACACACGGGATATTACAGGAAGTTCATTAAGGGGTATGCCAAAATTGCCATGCCCTTAGAAGAATTGTTGAAACATAAAAGTGCCTTTCATTGGGGAGAGGCGCAATAGAAGGCATTTGACACTTTAAAGGAAAGGCTCGTAACAACGCCCATATTACGTTTCCCTTCTTGGGATAAGCCTTTCCATGTGCACGTGGATGCCTCAGGGACAACAATGGGGGCAATACTAGCACAACCTAGTGAAGGAATTGTCGATCATCCCTTGAGCTTTACAAGCAGGAAATTGACACCAACAAAGCAGAATTACACAACTACTGAGCGTGAAGCATTGTCAATGATCTACGCGCTACATAAGTTTAGGCAGTATCTACTGGACACCCTTCATATTCTACATAGATCACATGGCATTAAAATACTTAGTCAACAAACTCGTTATGCAAGGGTGCATATATGTCGTTGGGTCCTTCTATTTCAGGAATTTGAATTTACAGTGGTGGTAAAGCCAGAAAGAATAATTTAGGGCACGATCACTTGTCGAGGATTGATTTGGGAGAGGATGCATAAAGCATTGAGGATACCATGCCAGATGCACAACTATTTAGATTACGACGTGCACCCTTAGACTTGGAAGATATCACAGTGTTCTTAAAGACAGTGTGGCGCCAAAAGGATGAGGGTCAGGAGATAAAGCAATTGGCTATACATGCCGCACCCTACATGCTTATTAGCGAATATTTAGACAAGTTAGGCCGTGATGAAGTTCTATGCCGATGTGTGCTAGAACATGAGCGCATTGTAATTATGGAAGAATTGCATGGTGGGATCGCGGGGAGGACACTATGCGGGAAATGCAACCGTGCGGAAGATTATGCTCGCGGGGGCTTTGGTGGGAATCCATTTACCAAGATTGTATTGAATTTTGCAAGGCTCAGTGACCATTGCCAACACCTTGGCAAACCTAGAAAGAGGGATGAAATGCCCTTACAACCAATAGCCAACTTGGAACCATTTGAGAAATGGGCTATCGAATTTGTAGGACCAATCTCACCAAATGACGCGAAGGATTGGTTCGTAGTATATCATCACTTGTATGCGATTATTTAACATGGTGGGCGAGGCAACAACTATAAAGGATTGATCCTCACAAATATTTTCTCGAAATTGGAGTGCCTCGATGGGCTAGAAAGGTTTGTTTGGGAGTACCCAGAAGAGGATCCCTCACCCGCGAAGTGGTTCGCAAAGTATACTTGTGAGACCATGACAACCACTCACAAGGCGCGTCTAGAAAAATGGTACAAGCGCATGAGGGATACATTCGGGGTGGAATGGAGGATTCCAGAGCAGCTACCCGCACTCGTAAAGGGGAAGCATAATTCGCGGTATATCAACACTTATGCATTGGTAGATTTAGGTTGACAGATGAAACAATGAGCCCATGGTGCAATCTTCCCTTCTCCTTCACCGCGCTATATTTCCAAGCAAGGGTGAACAGGTTTAAAGAGGCCAAAAGACTAAGGTTCGACCTTAGTGAAGTAGATCAAGACCACAGAGAGCTATGCAGAAATTTGGTTTACCCCAAGAAGTGTGCATATGTGGAGAGATATGTCTCTCACGAGATACAAATGATGAAACCAGTGACTTTGCCAATTGTTGGAAGGGCTGCAATAAGAATATACCTTCGCATCAGGCCAAAATTTGAGAAGGGCACGTACTTAGAAAATGATGTAACCATCCCTGAGGACCCCACGAAAGAAAGAAGCCCACGCCAAAGAAGAGGGAAAGAGAAGAGGTGTAGAAAGCACCAAGTGTTCAAAGCTACGCAAGTGGTAAGTGCGCTAGAGACAAGTGTTAAGCCCAATACTTATACGAGGAGAAAGAAGTCCTTGGTGAAGGAAAAGACTCTAGAGGAAGAAGCGGCTGGGCACGAAGAACCCTCCCCGGGAGAAGTCACTAGAGGAAGAGGAAAAGGAAGCAGATTCTCCTGCTAGGAAGAAGCAGAAGGTGACAGAAGGAAATGACTCGGAGGACATAGAGAGCTTGGAGGCCTATAGAGGCGAGAGAGATGATGATGATGAAGATGAACCAGGAGGTGAGGACCATCCTATCTATGAGGTTCATGACTCAGAGGAGGAAGGAGAGGAAGAAGAAAATGAATACATCTTTTCCGAAGGGAGGATAACAAGGAAGAAGAAGACACTGGACATAGGAGTAAGTGAGGAAGTTACAAAAGAGCAAAGGACCCCAAGCCTCACCAAGGAACGATAAACGAGGCCATAGAGAAGGAAGTAGCCAAAATCATTGAAGACCTAGTAGAACAAGAGATGGAGCACAACGCAGACCTAGTGATGAAGGAAACAGAGGAGGAAAGCATAGAAAAGGAATATGGCAACATGGGAGGGGATCCCACTTGGTTGTGAGCTTTTCTAAGGCCACGCGCACGGGGAGAAGAAGCGCAGAGACATCACATGTTCAGAGGATGGGCTATATTGATTATCCAAACAAGTTGTTGCATGCACGTTTTCAAAGCACCATGCCAATGGAGCAACTCTTGGCCATGGCATCATTTGATGAGGAAGGTGCATACCCTTGAACAAGGAAAATGCTCTCTTGGGCATTTCAGTCCCACATCGACAAACCAAAATTCGAAGTAAACCAAGGGGCAATAATGAAGGTACCAGAGTCAAAAGGTGAAAACCCCTTGGTGAACGCTCAATGGCTATCAGAAGAATAAATCTGTAACGCGCTGAATAAAGTTTCGGTGGAAGTAGAAGCCAGATTCTCCAGGAGAAACAATAGAGCGAAGTTCCTGAGAGGCGAGCTGGAGAAGAGGGAAGAGGAGCTGGAGAAAATAACGAAGGAGTTAAAACATGAGGAACTGGTCAATGCTTAGCTAAGGTGAGAATTAAAAGAAGAGAAAGCAAGGGTGCGTGAAGTCTACAAGAAAGCAGAGATGATCACATATGCCATTTTCTTGAAGCATCTAGATCTAACACAACTTGCGCGAAGTATGGATCCGCTCGGAGTGTCTAGAGGACTTGACCTACGTCCTCACAATGGAAAGACGAACCCGGCCTTGGACTCTGCAGAGGAGGTGTCAACGTGCAAAGAAAAAGAGGACAAGATGAAGGTTGTGGCCATTGTTACCTACTATAAGAAAGTCCTCGCGGATGTGAAAGTCACCGCCTAAGTCGCTGAGGCCGCCTATGACAACTACACCGATAGAGATAGAGTGGCGAGCATTTTGGTCGCCACCCATGAAGCGGAGCTCAAGGAATTCTAGGAGAAAAACAAGGGGAATAGAGCGGAATGTGACAAAATTCTAGCCGAGGTTGAGAAAAAGTCAAAGGCTATTGAGACCTTGTGGAGCTCAATTAAGAACCGGCTGAAGGAGTTGTATCCCTAGATCACTCGTAGAATGGACGCGCTTGAGGATTTGGGAAAACAGTTGGAGGGGATCATGGAAGCAATGAATACCCAAGGAGAAGGGCTAAGCTTTGAAGAGGTGAGCGCCCTAGTCGATGACCTTTGTCACCAGGCACAGAGCGAAGTCGATACCTGGAATAAGTTGGAGGCCAACTTAATGAAAGATTTCCCTCTCCTCTTGCAGAAATAATCAAAGTTCCTCATTCTTTCTTTCTTCCCCAAAATTCTTCATTCCTTTATTCTTTCCCCAAGCCATTCAAGAATGGTCATTCTTTATTCTTTGAGAAAATGTTCCCATGGACGGAGAACAAGCGTAGTGTGGGGTAATGTTGGGCCCCTAAAATATTGGCCAAGTACAAGGCGCATGGGCGCGCAAGGCCTATTTGAAGACGAGTGCGCAAGGAGAAAGCACACAAGACAGAGCAAAGGTTTTGGGACTTAGCCATATTTGGCGTATCAGATAGAACACGAGAAAAGCGTGACCTCGACTATGCATGCGGAATGGATAAGGTGCCACTGGTTGTTTGGTGCCCACGAAAGGAATATACCTTGCGATGAAAGATTCTAGAAGGCCATTATTGCAAAGAGTGGAGGTTCGAGCCTGAAAAGCATGCTCCCAAGGAGGACCACCTTGGACACTTGGCAATAGATCTACAAATCCCGTGAAGGCTTGAAGATGTTGGAAAAGGCTATAAAATACAAGCACCCGCTAGAGGAAAAGAGATAGAGAGAGGAAGACGCGAAGCCATGCAGAATATTGTGAGAGCTCCATAGGTTGGGTTTAGAGGATATGTAGGAATACATTGTACTAAGGGGATGGGTTTGAGCATTTTCTTTGTGCGATGAAGGGCCCAAGCCCGATTCGATGCACGATATTGATCTGCATTACCATATGAATCTGTGATTGCTTGAGTTATTGTAATATGGTTATCAACATGCTTAATATGAATAGATGTGTGGTTCCAGCCTACTAGATGGTTATATGTGTATTTCATATAAGTGGGTGTAAACCCCTGTGCATTTCTTTTCTGTTATGATTCATATCTATGTTCTATAATGCTTTCCTTATATGAATGAATACATTGGTCTAGAAGCCGTTTTGAGCTCTAAGATGAATGTATGGTTCCCTTCCAATTTGTTCACTTAAGTTTCTATTGTAAATAATGCATTCTCACACAACTCGCATAAAGGAGGGACTCGGTGCACGCTGCGCGCTCAGTGAGTGCCCAGCTACCACCGGGTGATAGACCGATGCGCATGGAATTTCCTTGTTCTTTGAGAAGGGCTTAAAAATGACTACAAATCATGCATGGTAGGCTGCAACATCTACTACATACAATGAAAAACAAGAAGCCCAAAATAATAATCAGTTTACATGTAAATGATTTTTCGTCTCCTAAATTTAGGATCAAGTTCAACAACTTCTCATGAAAAAGGCAAGCTAATTATTTTGGAAAAAAAAAAAAAAGTTCATAGATCCCATATACGAAGAATTTAAAAGTGAAATCTCTACTTTGCGAGGCCACTTTGATTTGAGACAAAAATTCAGTTTAAAAATACCGTAGACCCACATCGATAATTTACCTTAATGGCCAAGGCAAGATAGTTTTTGTCTGTGGAACCTTTGGCATTGTAAGGACATCTAGACATGACAATTTCCACATGCCATGCAAGCATTCTCGTTGCAATCCCGCCGAGTTTTCCCCTTGGTTGAACTTGACAGAGAGTTGAATGGATCCAAAGTCCTTTCCTCTATCTCTCCCGCAATATCTCTCATAACTTTTGCATTGGGAAACTGGTGAGGAATAGTTTCGGCTGTAATATCCTTGTTGCTCGGCCCGGCAGAACTCCAACTTCCTTCCCATTCCTTTGGCCATCTTGAATCTCTCCTTGCACGCATTGGTGTTGGGGCCATGACACCTGCATTAATCGAGATCCACCTCCCAATCCTGAGCATACCAATGCCAGAGAGTCTTCTTGCTTAAAAATCTACTCGAAATTCATCAATATGATTAGGGGAAGCAAAAATCCCAATTCAATTATAATACTTGTAAACTCGTTAACTAGCCTCGGGATTGCAAAACTTAAAGTCAAATCTCACAAATTCACCCAAACATGCTTTAACAAGAGAATTCTTAAAGGCCTATTTCTAATGAAGTAAAGAATTTAACCATCATTTATTTTAAGGTTTCTCTGATGTAATGGAAGTATGCACAACCGCAACTACGAGATGCATTTTCTAGGCCACCTCATACTACAGACAATCTTCTGATATCCATGGGAACAATCTTCTAAACTAGTAGATACACTTTGAAGGATCCTAGACACCATTTTGTCTTGAAGGACTCAAATCACGTCATTCAAATAATAATCAATTCACTTTATCATCAAAACCCACCGAACAGGCACTTTTTGCTTCCATAGCATCCAAGATTTGGAGTTTCAACCCAGTAGCAAGCATTGCACGAAAAGTATTTGTGGGGAAATCTTTTGCCTCCCATTTCTTTCCCTTTTCAAGCAGACAAACTTTCAGCCCACCTGAGAAAGTCTGCAATGGCGTAAGCAAGAATCGATCCTCCATATCCGTAACCAACAACAATTGCATCATAATCATACCCACTTCTACTTCGCTCATTAAGAATACTACACTTCATTTCATTCAATTGTTAATATTCCTCACAATATTCAAAGATTCGAAACCAATCCAATGCAATTGATTAAATTCGAGATCTCCCACTTGTGCAAAACATTGAAACCCACTGTGGCACAAGCTTGAAATCATATAATAACACGTTTGTTCTATATAATAACAGTTTGTTATATATAGCTACGTTGTTGAATAAAACATGTTAGGAATTTTTCAAGCCCGAATTTTGAATGCCATGGCTTTCCTATTGATGGGAAGAATGACTTTTGAATGCTACGAGTTTTAAATGCCACGACTTTTGAATGCTAAAGACAAAGGTGGCAACTAACATTACGCCACCTTTCCTTTGGTAGCCTTAATATTGGGGTTATTTTATCACATAGGGGAGAGGAGCCAGTCATCGCGAACTGGCCAATGACCGTGACAAGTTATGTTAATTTATTAGTTAATAGTAGAATACTCAGATCCCTAAAGTTGCATGAATTTTTTTTAATAAATAGAAATAAAATGGCCTTTTTTTTGTAATTAAATATTAGACAATATAAAGTGTACATTTTATTATAGCAAGAAGAAACATAATATTAAAAACACAATAAATGATGCAAGTACTGATACATCTATGTATTCAACATGTCTAGACATAAAAAAATTCAATCTATATTTTAAAATGAGTAGTGGAGCTAACTGTCATTATTACAAACATTTTGGCAAGTTTGAATATATTTTTAAACTTAAAAAGGTCATGTCATTTACAATCATACACACTTTCATCCACAAAATTAAAAGACTTCATTGTCAAGTCATATCCACATTGCCCCTTCTTTCCATCCCATCTACAAGCATTAATGATAAACCTGCAAAAAAATACAAATTTGTAAGGCTCAAGAAACACTATGCATTTATTAAAAGGTGGAATTCAAACAAATATATCTCACCTAAAAATTCACCATGGCCATTAGATTTATCATCTCATCACTCTCAATCCACACTAACCAAATTCAACCAATCACAAACAAGCACATGGATCAAGCACCCAATGCAGGTTCAACAACATCTATAAATACATTTCATTGTTCAACAATCAAATTTCACAATTTTCCCTTTGTCAAATTGGAGCATCGACCCAAACTTGTTTGGCAGGTCTCAGTTCTGGTAAGAGTTTGAAAATATTCCAATATTATAATTACATTATTTGCATTCTCAGCTCAACTCATTTTCCATTTGTAGGAAATGAACTTTGCATATATATAGATATTCTAGTTTAGTTACTCTACACAGAAAACCTGCAAATAAAATATTTATATGAAACATGCATAAAATAGTTTCTTCATTTTTATTTTATAGTTCAGTTTCAGAAAACCTGCAAATAATATTATTCTTCCCAAGCAGCTGAAAAGGCAAAATACGTGCAGTGTAGCAATAAGGTAAATATAATATAAACAACTACCAGCAACATGATATTCATTGGCTAGTTCAGTATTACATACAAGTATATAATAAGAAATATATTCTCATTAATGTTGTGTGTATACAAACTCAAATCGAGTTAATCTTTTTTTTTGCGTAACTTATTTGCAGGAATTTTGTGTGCATGGAAACCTGTTTTAGAAAATGCAATTCAAAAAGACTATTTTATGCATGTTTCATATATATATCTTATTTACAGATTTTATGCGCCTAAACTAGAATATCTATATTTATTCAGTGTCATTTTCCTGTATACATATATGCATACTACAGTTTCCAATACACGCAAAAACCTGCACATAAGAAGGTGAATGAATATATAAATCTATATAATTTGAGTTCATATACACAATGCAAATGACAATAGTTGTATTTATAACTGTATATAAAACTGAAGTAGATAATGAATATCTTGTTGCTGGTAATTATTCATATTATAATTAATTTCATTTTAGAATGCCATCGTCTGTATGAAATTTTAAACACAGCCGTCCATCCCATGAATGTAAACTGTAGTTCATTCTTTTCACATTTAAACGGTAATGCCTTTCAAGATCTTCAAGGTCTTTGAAATTTGTGAAATAGACCCAATTTGGGTGTCGAATTCTGGTCCACATCCTATCTGACATATTAAATTGTACCGAGTATCCGCAGCCATGCAACCAGTAAAATCTTCCCCTGGAGTAAACACCTCCCCCTGGGGAAACCAGTATCACAGGGCCATATCGAAATCAATTTTAGTCCAAGAATTAGACTCTGAATCATATCTGTCAAGATAACTACTTCGACCAAAGAGAATAGTAAAATGCCTGGTGGAGGGATCAAATGCCAGCCCACAAAAAACCCACCCATCCATGTCTGAATTGTTAGGAAGGCGTACCCAAGTGTTAGTACCAGGGTTGCATATACTAATGACTTTATTATGCCCCCTTTCTTCCTGGCAGCAAGAGTAGATGCTTTTGCAAACATTGATTACACAATTTCGTGCTCTGTTATCAAAGTTGGGCATGGGGACTTTGTGTAATTCTCCAGTTGCAGGTTCTATGATCCATGATTGCAAGTCATCAAGTGGGTATGCATCTGTGAACGAAGCATGTCTAGTCCAACGAAGCTGCAGGAAGAATGCAGGTGTATGCACAAGTGGAACATTTCGATAGATTATTTTGATGGCATTGGTGGACGAGAGAAGATTGTTCCATTCTTTGCATACAACCCTCATTCTCACTCAGACATTTAGTGGGGAGCTTTCCCACAATGATTAGCAGCACTTCATCTGGAAGCTGAGGGAATTCCTCTTCTCCTTCAAATTCCATTGCCCTTACCAAAGGGAAGCCACAGGACATGCCAGGTTTTAAAGAAACTTTTGGCTTTGTTATTACTACTTATCTTTTTCTTTTTTAGTAAATTTTATCTTTTCCTAGAGTAGATAAAAGTTGCATGTAAATTTTATCTTTTCTTTTCGTTTCAACGTAGAGCGACCACTCTACATATATTTTCTAAACCAATTTTTACAAGATATTAAAATTGCATGTTAAAAAAGTATACACTATCCATCGAGATTTCATCATCCAATGATCGATAAAAAATCTATGTTATACTATTCAATTTTAATGTTATTACAAGGTAAATATAAAAACCAATTTATTCATCACATCATGTATTACAAATGTCCAAACTTGGTTTATCTTTCATCATGAAAGGTTTTGGATTTTTTCAAATTCTTTATGGGATATGCGGTACATTTATACCTCCCATTAAGAATGATTTCTGGTCATTTGTTAGGAAATGCGACTTGGTCATTTTAAACGCCTCCGCCATTGAATGCATTATTAAATCCTCGTCGATTTTAATTAATGTCCCCCTGTGCATATGGGTTTTTCCATAACTCCATATTCCAGAGGCGGTGGCGTGGGAAAGAATGAACCTCCATAGTGGCGGTGGCCTGTCCGCGACGTGAGCAGCTTCAATTTAGTTGTTGGTGACCACGTCACATACATTTTCAATTTAGTATTCAATTTAAATGTTGTTACATTTAATATAAAAACTAATTATATACCTATAACATCTTGCATTCGAAATCAGTGACCGTGCTTTGGTTGTTCATATTGTTTGAAAATGCACTGATATTATTCCTTGTGTTTTTAAGGTGTTATTTGCTAACATGAGGAGAAAACGATCACTCAAGAGAGTCCGCCCTGCTTGCACCAAAACAAGGGGAGTCATATTTCCACCAAGTGAACCAGAAGAAGACGAGGTTGGCAACAATGGACCACAACTACAGGCTGCAACTGTCGAAATCAGTGGAGGGGCAGCAACAACAAAAAAATCAGAATACGTGGAGATTGGGATGAGACTAGCATGAATAATGCCATCAAAGAAGTCGAAGATTATGGTTCCTCAACACATGGTGCTGCAAGAAAGTGGGGCATACCTCCAAGCACACTTACTTCATGGTTGTTGGGGATAACCACTAAGAAAACAAAGGGACCACCCACAATTCTTACTAAAGAAGAAGAACTTGAGTTGGTGCAATGGTGTCATGAAATGGCTGATATGGGTCATGGGTTAGAAATATCACAACTTAAAGCATATGTGGCACAAATATGCGAATCTAGATCCACCCCATTCACAGATGGTATCCCTGGAAACTCATGGTGGGCAGGTTTTAAAAGAAGGCACCCAAATTTAATTTTGAGGACAACAGAAGGCCTTGATAGAGATAGGGCAGTAAGTCTAAGACCATCTATTGTTAATTCTTTCTATCTGAATTTGTCCTCTGTTTACAAATCTAACATGTATGAGCCAAGAAAAATATGGAATTGTGATGAAACTGGATTACAAGCAGGAAAAAATTGTGGTATGAGAGTACTTGCTAGAAGAGGAAGTAGAAGTGTCCCATACATAATCCCAAAAAGTAGAGAATGGATAACCATATTATGTTGTGTCAATGCTGCTGGACAAAGCATCCCTGGTTTCTATCTTTTCAAAGGGAAGAAACAATTGCAGAATTACATAGCAGGTTGTGAGCCTGGTGCTTGCATGGCAGCACAACCTCATGCATGGATGACAAAGGAGTTATTTATGAAATGGTTGCATCATTTTGCAGCATGTGTGCCTGGTGGTGTGTCTCCAAATAACAGGCATTTATTGATTTTTGATGGTCATGGTTCTCATGTGGCTCTAGGAACAATTCAAGAGGCGCGAAGTTTGGGGATAGATTTACTTACTTTACCAGCACATACTTCTCACAAACTACAACCTCTAGATGTCAGTGTCTTTGCTCCATTCAAAAGTTACTTCAAAGAGGAAAGGCGTAAATGGCTATTTGAGAAACATGGGATAGATGTCAACAGGGCAGAATTAGCTACATTGGGGAGTAGGGCTTTCCAAAAGGCTCTTTCCCCTGAAAATATTAAAGCAGGTTTCAAGAGGACAGGTATATGGCCTCTTAATCCACATGCCTTGGATGAGGACATGGCACCTAGCAAAACATTTGACACATCTAGTCGAGATGAATCACATGCAGCGGAAAATATATTAAGGCTAGCTAGAGATAATTTAGAGGTGTCAAGCAGTGAGTTGTGTAGTGAAGATGTTGAGATTGTACTCAACACACAAACAAGTAAAGGATGTGATGCTGAACATAATGAACAAAACACAAATGAATCTGTTCAACAACAAACTTCAACTCAGAGTGGAGGGAGTCAATTCAATGAGTCGCTAGCATTGCCTACCCAAGTTAGTTGTCCTGATTGGATGAAAGAAGCTGCTCTTAATCTTGGTGTCAATTTGAACAACATTGAAGAAGACACCTTATGTACTCCCTCACAACCATCAGTACTTCATGAGTCAGATGTGGTCCACTACTTTGTCAACACTCTAGATGAGGAACACATTGATGCAGCAGAGTTAGAGGAAGCATATATTAGAGCAGAAAATGGGGACAAAACATTCGAGGAAAACAGAGGACAAAGTTCCATTTCTAAATTTTTGAAACTTCCAATGGAAAGGGTGAAGGATTCATCAAGGTCAAATTGTAATGATGGAATACGATTAAGTAGAGAATCTCAACTCATCACTACTGATCAATATATGGAGCTGCTCATGGAAAAAGAGAAGCGAAAGAAAGAAATTGAAGAGTTAAAGCAAAGAAAAAGGGTACAGATGCAAGAGAAGAAGGCAGAGAGAATTGCTGGAAGGGAACGAAAAGAACAAGAGAAGATTGAAAAGGAAATTAGAAGGCAAGAAAAAGAACATCAGAAGTCGATGCAGAGGCAAGAAAAAGAGATGAAGAAAGAGCAAGAAAGGATCCAAAGAGACCAAGAAAGGAAGGAGAAAGAGTTTGAGAAGGCAAGAAGGGAGTTGGGAAGGCAAAGGAGACTTAGTACTCCACAAAATCCTTTGCCTGAAGAACACCCATTATTGAGGGAATTAATTTCCATGCATTGTCCCCAGTTGTTGTCAGTGCATAATGTTCAACCTGGGGTAAGTGGTTCCAATCCATTCTCAACACTACCTGTGCAAGAAACCAACATTGGAACTCAACCACTTACATACAACACATCAACTTCAAGCATGGCTACAGATTCACCCCCACCATTTCCTGGTTTTTGGAAGTAGGTGCCATATATACTATACAAACTTTTGGAGGCTTATTAGGGCCATTCGAATAGTATATAACAGATATATATATATATATATATATATATATATATATGATAACTTTGTGGGCCAAATATATTTCTAATCGATGTAAGGCCATGGCTATTTTTGTATTCCCAGCCACATATGATATCAGAAGTAATAGATGACCTAAATATGTTTTGATATGTACAATTGCTTGAAATATGTAATGAAAAATAGCTTAGTTTCATATTGTCTGTAAAACAACTGTGTTTTGTATATTTCTCTAAAATAAAATTGTAATATCTTTCATTTTTCAAGAAAATGATGCAATACAATTGATGATATTTGATCAAAATCCAACACAACAATCATGCTTATGTTCCTATCATTGCCTTAGTGAGGGCAGTATCCTCACCAGAGTTGTCAGTATCATTTAGGGAGGTACCAGCAAGGACATTCGTTCGTCCAAAACCCTGCAAAAGAAAAATTAGGATGCAAAAGCACAATTTATATTTCGATGGGTAAAAAAAATTATGGGCAACAAAATTTTCCTGTGACATTTATTGTGTTCAAAAACACAATTCACCTGTCAGTTGAGGGCGAGTTGTGGACAGGAGAAACTGTGGCTTTTTGCATTCCATCATGGGTTCGTTCTGCCTGAATTGCCATTAGAGGTGTTGCAGTGCTATGAAGTATTGTGGTGGTCATCGTGCATATGCTTGTGCTTTTGGTATTATTCAGTTGCTGACACATTTTTTAACGTCTTTCACATCTCATTCTCATTCTGCAACTCCTGCCGAGTCTTTGCAGACCTGAAAAAAAAAGAGCACTTACAAGGTGAGTTTAAACATTCAAAAGCACCCCCAACAAAAAAATCAACCAAGAAAAATTAAAAAAAACAGTCACTGAAAATTTCTGAAGCGTTGAATGTGCAGCTACAGACAACTTTTGGATACACACAGTGTTGAATGTTTTGAATGTGTAGCTACAGAAAACTATTCTGGGAAGGTCTGTGCAGCTACAGCCAAATTTTGGTGTTTTTTATCCGTTCTTGTTTGCAATTTAAACAGAAATACGTACAGTAAAGATCTGTTTTCTCAGTATCAATGGCGTCGAGCAACAGTGGGAGGGTTTTAGCTCACCAGCTCAGCAATGGTCTCTACGTCTCTGGACGTCCTGAACAATACAAGGACAAGCAGCGGACGATGAGCTCAACGGCAGTCCCTTACACGGGAGGAGACATCAAGAAATCCGGCGAGCTGGGGAAAATGTTCGACATCCCGGTTGAAAACCCCAGCAAGATGAAGAAATGTTCGACAGTCGGACCAAACCTTATAACTGCGCCTTCCAGCGGTAGTATGAAAACTTCACGCCCTCAGTCCTCCGCTCCTGCTATAGTGAGGACAAATTCCGGTAATTTGCTTCCGGGAAATGGTTAAACAAGCCACGACCAGACCAAGGAAACTCTCGAATGGCAGGTTAAAGAGGCTGAAGCTGCTCACGTCGCGGACAGGCCACCGCCACTATGGAGGTTCATTCTTTCCCACGCCACCGCCTCTGGAATATGGAGTTACGGGCACACAGGGGGACATTAATTAAAGTCGACAGGATTTAATAATGCATTCAATGGCGGAGGCGTTTAAAATGACCAAGTCGCATTTCCTAATAGCTGGCACTGTCATTCTTAATGGGAGGTATAAATGCACTGCATATCCCATAAAGAATTTCGAAAAAATCCAAAACCTTTCAACAATAAACCAAGTTTGGACATTTGTAATACATGATGTGATGAATAAATTAGTTTTTATATTTACTGTAATAACATTAAAATTGAATAGTATAACATAGATTTTTTATCGATCATTGGATGATGAAATCTCGATGGATAGTGTATACTTTTTTAACATGCAATTTTAATATCTTGTAAAAATTGGTTTAGAAAATATATGTAGAGTGGTCGCTCTACGTTGAAACGAAATTTGTAAGTCGAAAACATGTTGAAGTATAAAAGGGTGTTTTTAAAAACTTGAAATTCAATATATATGTGTGTGAAAAATGACGCCAAACTTCAATTCACGATGACTGGCTCCTCTCCCTAGCTTGATAAAAAATTGTGGACTATAATAATTGTTTACTAGAGGATCCAAATTAATATTTGGTAAGCAGACAATGTCAGCAGGGCAAGCCTTATGGGCTAGTGGTTAAGTTTTTTAAGGTTTTATGTAGGTTTAATTATTGGTTTTATAGATGTTTGTTTATACCATATGCCACTGGAAATTGCAAGCAATAATTATTGTCTTTTTAAAAAAATGACATTGCAAAGAAGATTAAAAACCAAGTATTCTTAAGGTAAAATTTAAATTAATATTCATTGTATTATTTGTAATTTTTTTGCATTGTGATGAATTTATTGCCATAATTTTGATCTACATCAAGGTTCTAATATGTATGGGTTTGGAAAACATATTAGCAAATGTATGCGGCGGTGCCATGGAGACACTTTGATAGGGACATGTTGAAGAACTTAAACTTGAAGGATTAAAACATTTCGTGTCGAAGATGAGCAAGAAGAAGGGGATTGAGGGAGGAGTAGTCTAGGGGTGGGGAAAATATTGGGAGGTCAGTATAGAGACTATTATTTCTTTTGAGAAGATACATATGAACCATATGCCTTTTACGTCAATCATTTGAAGGAGAAATGTAGTGTGGTGCACGTATCATTGAGGCAATGTACTATGTAGATATCTCGTAGAGAAAGATCCTATTGATCAATACTCGCAATGTTAGTTGTTTCTTTTTGCAAAGTTATCCTTTGTGTTTTATTATTAGTTAGAGCACACAAAAATTTAAAGGCAATTGATTGCACATGTTGTGGGATACCATAGAGAGATGGACATTTGAGGTTCTTAACATTCATAAAATTTGTTCAATATTCTCATTCATATAATCTTATGCCTATTTATGGCATTATGGAGCTTTAGAGAATGAGGGAATAGTCAAAGAAGACGAGAGAGGACCAACTATATGAGTATTCTCATAAATATTGTAAAGAATTTATCAAAGTAAATTTACTAGAATTTTGATTCATTAAATGTTATTTTCTAATATTATATACATATTTTCTATATCTTGGAAGGTTCTCACAACCGCCATGCTTTCGTTGACTTTATCTCTATTAGTAATGTTATCATCAAGGTTTAAACACGTAACTTTGCACCGATCTTATTATTTTCTTGTTTCACAATCAAAGACATGGATTTCATCGCTAATCATGGAGGTTATAGACTATGGAGATGATTATCTAGCTAAAGAGAAGAGGATATACTTGTCCAACAAAAGGGAAGAGGAGAATGTTGCAATTGAAGCACATTATAGTTATAAAATTTCAGTTATAAGGAACATGTAATCAAAACCAAGAGAAAAGGGTAGAGCACAAGAGTTGATGGAAAGAAAAAGAGACATAGGACTCGCAATGGATGACATGAGTTGGTTGTAATGATTGTTGGATCTTTAGTGTTAGGATTGTGGAGTTAAATTGCTTCACGATAACATGTTTTACACCTTGTTGGTTTAGACAAAGTAACCATCGTCGGTTAGAATCAAAGTTAATTATAACCGCCGCTTCGTCCAAAGACGTCAGTTAATTATAACCGTCGTCGGTCAACATTAGGTTAATCATCATCACATCGGGTTAGGGTAACCGCCGTCGATTACTGTATGCGTGATGCTTTATATTTAACTCACATGAATTAGATATAAATTTGTTATAAAGTTGATATAAAGGTTGTAAATGCATAGCTAAGGTGCCCTAATTTTTTAGATGCTTATATAAGCATGAAAGCTAGGGTTAGATGTTAATGATGGCATGTAATTGATTAGTATTGCATGTTGAATCCTTGTTTGAGAGGATGAAGAAGAAGAGAGAGAAAGAACATGTTACATGAAGACAAAGCTTCCATGAAAAGGAGTTGGACATAATAGGAAATAACAAGTACATCGAATGGTGAGAAGAGGGTAACATCTTCTACTATATTTCCTTTGTATAGCTATTGTCTCATTGTAATGGCTTGCATAATATGCAAAGCACATAGAATTTCTTCTCTTGTAGATCCACATGTTGGTGAGATCTTGTATTATAGATCCATGAGATCATATTGTATTGTTGATCCATGTAGATCTAGATATTATAGAGGATATTGTCTTCATGTTTGCACATGTTATGCAGTGATGGAGAGACAAACTTACTTCTTGGTGCACAATTATAGTTGCACATATGGTAGAACCATGTGAGAGGTCTTGTCACAGATCCACAGAGAACTTGGTAGCAGTTCGTAGTTGTAGTAGTTCCGGTTATGTGAGATCGGGTGGGTGGTGTTTGGAGGCACGGTTATAGTGCACTCATGGAGATTTGTTTAGAGATCTCGAAGGAGAGGAGATATTGTTGGAGAGATGCATTGTACTCTTGTATTGAAGAGTTGGTTTGTACTCTTGTTGTATTATATGTATGAGATTTTTATCTTTGGTGGATGTAACCCGCATTGGGTGAACCACAAGTACATGTTATGTTATGTGTGTTTACTTTGTTTTGATTTGGATTATTCTAGTTTATACTTCCACTGCTGTAGATTTTTGGGAATTGTTTAGATCTTGTGTGCATGATTGAGTTTGTTATTAAATCATAACACTATTATGCAGTCCCAAATTCCCAACAACTAGTATCAGAGCTTGGTTATTTCAGAGCAAGGTTTTGCTTCAGTATATTGTTAGTGTTTTACTGACATGTATGAGAGCAAGGTTTCTTTTGTGTGATGTGAAAATAGTAGGAAGAGATTCAATCTCAAGTGGAAGCTTTGGAAGAGTAAGATTGCTTAAAATTACGGTGATCGACGTTGGTTAAGTGGTAACCGTTGCTTGCAAGGTGACTATTGTGGTCGATTCTGAGGTAACCATGGTCGATTCTGAGGTGACCGTGGTTGGTTGGTTTGAACAACCTAGTTTTAAATAGAAAATCACATATCTGAAGAATTAAGAAGATGCATGGAATGTATCTTGTTTGTTGAGGTGTCCCTAGTTCTTGGAGGCACAAGCATGTTGGTCGATTATAGATCCGGTTATTGAGATATGGTTTTATCTTGGTATTGCAGCGCTTATATTATTTCGGTTGCACATGCATGTTTGGGATAACAGATCTGAGTATGGGATAGAGGAGGAGTTATGCATCCTTTGGTGCAGTTAGATGCATGGGCTTCGTTAGAGAAGCAAAATATAGTAGCACGAACGAAGACGAGCTTTCCATCAGAGAAGCATGTTCTTTAGTTGAAGATGCGGTTGAGTATCTTGGTGTTGGTAAGGTGATGTATTTCATCTTGGTGCAGTTTTATTGCATGTATTATTGTTAAGTTTTTGTGCAAGATTTGGGTGCTTCTTGAAATGACTGGCTCAACACAACTATCGGCTTTGGTTGGAGTAGGCACCTAGTTTGGTGACCTATGCCAATTTGTGGCATTGTGTTCATTCCAACAAAGATCGACATTGGTCGGGAATCAACATCGGTCATAGAGTGTAACCAAGATGCGGTCATCAAACCGTGGTCGGTCTCTGTGACAACAAGTTTGCACATGGTTTCTTATAGTAGAAGAGGGCATGGTTGGTTTAGTGTCCTATTTTGGAGGATCGGTTTCTGGCACAATGTGTATAGGCAGAAACAATGTAGATCACTTCAATGTTTGGATCGAAAAAAGAGGACAAAGTTGGCTCGGTTAGTCCAGTGAGACTTTGATTCATGCATCTCTATATGATTCACATTTTATTTCTTTTGTTTGGAGCAATTGATATTATGATTGGATAATGTGCACAAATTTACACCATGGTTTTTGGTGTTGTTTGACTTTTATTTCCCAGTTTTGTGGAATCTTGAGGACAAAGATATCTAGTATAAGGAAGATATCCTCAATGAAAAGTCATGGTTAGAAACAATTGTAGTTAACAAAAGATTTTGAGTACACGGGATGAAAAGAAGTTGATTCACCTACTTCACAAAGAAGTCCAAACTTCTATGATGTAGAAGTATTCTTTGATAAGAAGGGAATAATTTATATTTTCTTTCATCCGGTTTTATTTCTCATAGACATATTAGCTTTTGAGCTTGGTGTTAGAGCAATGCAAGGAATTTCAGTGTTCGGTGGGAGCAAGCCATGGTTTTGGCATTGCAGAAGATTGGATACATGATGCACATGTAGAGTGAGAGGAGATCGCTACTATTCAAAGTGGTAAAGGCACTAGTTGGTTTTGGATGGCGATCCACAGATTTACATGTATATTGAGTTTATTGCTTTGTGATGTCACTTATGGTTTATTTTGTGGTGCCTGGATATTCCTTAGGGATGGCAGTTGATGGTTGATTCAGCTGGTTTTAGATGATAGAGCAATTTTCAAAGTTTAAAGGGTGAAAAAGGAGAAAATCTGCTAGTTCTGAGAGATAAGTGTCGGTTAGGATTAACCATGATCGGTCATTTGGTAACCATGGTCGGTCGGCAAAGTGATCGGGATCGGGTCGGATATGAAACCATGGTTGGTTTAGTCACATGTTTGATGAAGTAGTGTTTATTTACCATTTTCAGATCTATGAATTTATTTCCATGATTTTGATCTACATCAAGGTTCTAATATGTATGGGTTTGGAAACCATATTAGCAAATGTATGCGGCGGTGCCATGGAGACATTGATAGGGATGTGTTAAAGAGCTTAAACTTGAAGGATTAAAACATTCCGGGTTGAAGATGAGCAGTGAAGAAGGGGATTGAGGGAGGAGTAGTCTAGGGGTGGGGAAAATATTGGGAGGTCCTATAGAGACTCTTAGTTCTTTTGAGAAGATACATATGAACCATATGCCTTTTACGTCAATCATTTGAAGGAGAAAGGTAGTGTGGTGCATACATTGTTGAGGCAACATACTATGTAGATATCTCAAAGAGCAAGATCCTATTGATCAATACTTGCAATGTCAATTGTTGCTTTTTGCAAAGTCATCCTTTGTGTTTTATGGATAGTTAGAGCACATAAAAATTTAAAGGCAATTCGATTGCACGTGTTGTGGGATACCATAGAGAGAGGGACATTTGAGGTTCTTAACATTCATAAAATTTGTTCGATATTGTCATTCACATAATCTTATGCCTATTATTTTTAAATTATGGCATTATGGAGCTTTAGAGAATGAGGAATAGTCAAAGAAGATGAGAGAGGACCAAGTATATATGAGTATTCTCATAAATATTGTAAGGAATTTACCAAAAGTAAATGCACGAGAATTGTTGATTCATTAAATGTTATTTTCTAATATTATATACATATTTTCTATATCTTGGAAGGTTCTAACAACCGCCATGCTTTAGTTGACTTTATCTCTACTAGTAATGTTATCATCAAGGTTTAAACACACAACTTGGCACCGGTCTTATTATTTTCTTGTTTCTCAATCAAAGACATGGATTTCATCGCTAATCATGGAGGTTATAGACTCTTGAGATGATTATCTAGCTAAAGAGAAGAGGATATACTTGTCTAACTAAAGGGAAGAGGACAATGTTGCAATTGAAGCACATTATAGTCATAAAATTTCAAGACAAGGAACATGTAGTCAAAACCAAGAGAAAAGGGTAGAGCGTAAGAGTGGAGGAGAGAAAAAGAGATAGAGGACTCGCAATGGATGACATGAGTTGGTTGTGATGATTGTGGGATCTTTAGTGTTAGGATTGTGGATTTGAATTGCTTCACAGATAACATGTTTTACACCTTGCTGGTTTACACAAGAATCGTCGCTTGGCCAGAAAATAGGTTAATTATAACCGTCGTCGGTCAACATCAGGTTAATTGTAATCGTCATCGGTCGGCATCGGGTTAATCATAATCGTCATTGGTCAACATCGGGTTAATCATAACCGTCACCGTCGAGGCCATGGTAACCGTGCCGGTTACACATGTGCAAGTGAAGCGATTTATATTTAACTCACGGAATTAGATCTAACTTTGTTATAAAGTTGATCTAAAGGTTGTAAATGCATAGCTAAGGTGCCTTAAGTTTTTAGATGCTTATATAAGCATGAAAGCTAGGGTTAGATGTTAATGATGGCATGTAATTGATTATTATTGCATGTGGAATCCTTGTTTGAGAGGATGAAGAAGAAGAGAAAGAAAGAACAAGTTACATGAAGATAGAGCTTCCATGGAAAGGAGTTGGATAGAAGGAAATAATAGGTACATCTGAATGGTGAGAAGAGGGTAACATCTTCTACTGTATTTCCTTTGTATAGTTATTGTCTCATTGTAATGGCTTGCATAATATACAAAGCACATAGAATTTCTTCTTGTAGATCCACATGTTGGCAAGATATTGTATTATAGATCAATGTAGATATAGTCTTGTATTGTAGATCCATGAGATCATATTGTATTGTTGATCCATGTAGATCTAGATATTGTTGAGGAGGTTACCTTCATGTTTACACATGTTATGCGCATGATGGAGAGACAAAATTGCTTCTTGGTGCATAGTTATACTTGCACATATGGTAGACCCATGTGAGAGGTCTTGTCACGAGATCCACAGAGAACTTGGTGGCAGCTCGAGATGTAGTAATTCCGGTTATTTGAGATCTATTGGTGGTGGTGTTGGAGGCATAGTTGTAGTGCACTCATGGAGATCTATTTAGAGATCTGGAGGAGAGGAGATACTCTTGGAGAGATGCATTGTACTCTTGTATTGAAGAGTTGGTTTTTACTCTTGTTGTATTATATATATGATATCTCTATCTTTGGTGGACGTAGCCCGCATTGTGTGAACCACGGTACAAGTTTGTGTTATGTGTGTGTACTTTGTTTTGATTTGGATTGTTCTAGTTTATACTTCCACTTTGCTAGTAGGTTTTGGGGAATTGTTTAGATCGTGTGTGCATGATTGAGTTTGTTATTAAATCATATCACTATTTCGTAGTCCCGAATTCTTACAAACTGGTATCGAGCTTGGTTATTTCGAGAAACTTTTTCTTTAGTATATTGTTAGTATTTTACCGACATGTATGAGAGCAAGGTTTCTTTTTCCCGATGTGAAAATCGTAGGAAAGATTCAATCTCAAGTGGAAGCTTTGTAAGAGTAAGGTTCTTTGAAATTACAGTGGTGATGGTCGGTTAAGTGGCAAACGACGTCGGCAGGGTGACCGTGGTTAGTTACAAGGTAACCGTGGTCGGTTATAGGGTGACCATGGTTGGTTACTAGACAACCTAGTTTTAAACAGAAAATCACATATTTGAATAATTAAGAAGATGCATGGAATGTATCTTGTTTGTTGAGGTGTCCCTAGTTCTTGGAGGCACAAGCATATTGGTCAGATTGCAGATCCGCTTATTAAGGTATGGTTTTATCTTGGTATTGCGGTGCTTATATTATTTTGGTTGCACATGCATGTTTGGGATTGCAGATCCGAGTATGGGATAGAGGAGCAGTTATGCATCCTTTGGTGCAGTTAGATGCATGGGCTTTGTTAGAGAAGCAAAATATAGTAGCACATAACAAAGATGAGGTTTCCATCAGAGAAGCATGTTCTTCAGTTGAAGATGTGGTTGAGTATCTTGGTGCTGGTAAGGTGATGTATTTCATCTTGGTGCAGTTTTATTGCATGTATTATTGTTGTTAAGTTTTTGTGCAAGATTTGGGTGCTTCTTGAAATGACTGGCTCAACAAAACTATTGGCTTTGGTCGGAGTAGGCACCTGGTTTGGTGACCTATGCCAATTTGTGGCGTTGTGTTCACTCCAAAGAACACCAACGCTCGTCTTAGGGAATCGACATCGGTCACGAGAGGGTAACGGTATCATCAACGAACCGTGGTCTGTCTCTGTGACAATGAGTTTGCTCGGGGTTTCTTATAGTAGAAGAGGTCATGGTTAGTTCGATGTCCTGTTTTGGAGGATAAGGTTTTTGGAACAGTGTGTACAGGTAAAAATAGTGCAGATCACTTCAATGTTTAGATCAGAAAGAGGACGAAGTTGGCTCGGTTAGTCCAAAGTGAGACTTTTAATCGGTATCTCTATATGATTCCCGTTTTATTTCTTTTGTTTGGAGTAACCGATATTATGATTGGATAGTGAGCACAAATTTACAACATGGTTTTTTAGTGTTATTTTAATTTTTATTTCCTAGTTACGTGGAATCTTGTGGACAAGAATATCTAGTATAAGGAAGAGATCCTCAATGAAACGTCATGGTTAGACATAGTTGCGAGTAACGAAAGATTTTGAGTACACAGGATGAAAAGAAGATGATTCACATACTTCACAAGAAGTCCAAACTTCGTGATGTGGAACTATTCTTTGATAAGAAGGGAATCATTTTATATTTCCTTTCATCTGGTTTTATTTCTCATTGACATGTTATCTTTTGAGCTTGGTGTTAGAGGCAGTGCGGGAATTTCATGTTCAGTGGGAGCAAGCCATGAAGCCATGGTTGTTGGCATTGCAAGATTGGATACATGATGCACATGTAGAGTGAGAGGAGATTGCTACTATTCAGAGTGGCAAAGGCATTATAGAGGGCGATTAAATATTTATAGGGTATATTGAGTTTATTGCTTTGTGATGTCACTTTTGGTTTATTTTATGGTGCTTGGATATTCCTTAGGGATGGCAATTGATGGTTGATTCAGCTGGTTTTAGATGATAGAGAAATTTTCAAAGTTTGAAGGGTGAAAAAGAGACAATCTCCTGAATTCTGAGAGAGACCAATATCGGTTAGGATTAATCGTGGTAAGTCATCCGTAACAATGGTCGGTCAAGCAAAGGACCGGCCGAGTCGGTTTGGTCACAAGTTTGACAACAATGTTTATTTACCATTTTTAGATGGTGCCCTTGTTTTGCTTTCATCTTGGTTGGTTTGTGCAGTATGTTGATGACATGTATGTTGTTATTTACATTTGGTATTAGTTGGATGATTTAGGATGGTTGTTTTTATTGACATTGATGAGCACATGATTCATATTTGGCTTTGGAGTTAGTCGGTGGCAGACTTGGAGCTTCTGGAGAGCCTAGAGATATGGATGGATGTATAGGTGAGTTTATACATGTGGATAGATTAAGTTTTGTGAGTCTCGATGATGCATATGTTTGACTTGCACATGAATGCCTATGAGAACGGTTTAGATGCCTTGAGCATGAGTAGGGGATGTTTGTATTTCCTCTTGTTACTATGTTACTCCTTGATAGATGTTATCTACAGATGATTGTCTTGGACATGCTAGTTGGTTATGTAGGATTGGATTTGCAGAGCAATGTTTGAATTTTTTTGAGTTATGCGGTGTTTGTGGATTGATCACCCACTGTTGCATGTAGAACTCATTCATGGCTATTTTTACTCGGGATCTTCTTTTGATTTTGCATATTCCAGTATTGACTTGTCTTTGGACGATTACATTGTTGTTGCATGGAGACATGGATAGATGGTTGGAGAACATGATTGGTTTTATAGGTATATGGCTATGGTTGCATTGAAGCTTAGTACTTCGATTTGAGTGGGAGCTAGATTACAAATGTGTTAGTCATGATGGCTTGGTTGCATGAGAGGCTTGGTGTTATGATTCGATTTGAGCTTGATGTATGGATAGCTCGGTTATCACAAATCAGCAAAAGCTTCCCGTAGGTCTATGGTAAGTCATGGGTTTGTTATCTTCATTTTAGAAGATGGTTTGATCTTCCTAGTTTCATTTGAGAGAATTGTTGATATAAAGAAAATATGGTCTTCATGGTATGTAGAGGACAGGTGATGTACAAGTACATGTACAATTTCAAAATTTTATCTCCAATTAGGAGATTGTTAGAATTATGGAGTTGAATTTCTTCATAGATAACATGTTTTACACCTTTCTGGTTTTACACAAGAACCGTCATCGGTCGAATCGGGTTAATCGAAACCATCATCGGTCAGCATTAGGTTAATTGTAACCATCGTCCGGTCGAAGATCGTAAATCGTAACCGTCTTGTTAACATCATGTTAATAATAACCGTTTCGGTCGGGGTAACTATCACCGGTTACCTATGCGTGACAGTTTATATTTAACTCATGGGAATTAGATCTAACTTTGTTATAAAGTTGATCTAAAGGTTGTAAATGCATATATAAGGTGCCCTAAGTTTGTAGATGCTTATATAAGCATGAAAGCTAGGGTTGTATGTTAATGATTGGCAAATAGTTTTTTTGAAAGGACTATACCCTTGAACAAGGCTCGAAGCATGTAGGAAAATAAAGCTCGAAAAAAGGATCAACATCCCGATATAACAATAAGACCAAGTGCGATGAAGAAAACAACCAACAGAAACAAAGAAATAAACACCTGTTATGATGGTGATCAAGACAAAGCTTCCGCCACAAAAGTGATAACAATGTAATGTTAATGATGGCATGTAGATTGATTAACATTGCATGTGGAATCTCCGTTTAAGAGGATGAAGAAGAAGAGAAAGAAAGAACATGTTACATGAAGACAAAGCTTCCATGGAAAGGAGTTGGACAAAAGGAAATAACAGGTACATCTGAATGGTGAGAAGAGGGTAACATCTTCTACTGTATTTCCTTTGTATAGTTATTGTCTCATTATAATGGCTTGCATAGTATGCAAAAACACATAGAGTTTCTTCATGTATATCCACATGTTGGTGAGATCTTGTATTATAAATCCATGCAGATCTAGTCTTGTATTGTAGATCCATTTAGATATAGTCATGTATTGCAAATCCATGAGATCATATTGTATTGTTGATCCATGTAGATCTAGATATTGTAGAGGAGGTTGTCTTCATGTTTTTCTAGGTTATGCAGTGATGGAGAGACAGACTTACTTCTTGGTACATAGTTATTGTTGCACATATAGTATACTCATGTGAGAGGTCTTGTCGCAAATCCACAGAGAACTTGGTAGCAGTTCAAAGATGCAGTAGTTTTGGGTTATGTGAGATATTCTGGTGGTGTTTGGAGGCACGGTTGTAGTGTACTCATGGAGATCTGTTTAGAGTTATAGAGGATAGGAGATAATCTTGGAGAGATGCATTGTACTCTTGTATTGAAGTGTTGGTTTGTACTCTTGTTGTATTATATATATGAAATCTCTATCTTCGGTGGATGTAGCCCGCATTGGGTGAACCATGATACATGTTGTGTTATGTGTGTGTACTTTGTTTTGATTTGGATTATTCTAGTTTATACTTCCACTGGTGTAGATTTTGGGGAATTGTTTAGATCTTGTGTGCATGATTGAGTTTGTTATTATCATATTTTGCACACAACATTTAGTTAGGGCGGAGAGCTTATATCCAACGAAGTCGCGCCTCCTAGGTTTTTCCTAATATGAACATATTGTTTGAGATTGATTTTGAAGAATCGTAGGAAAGAGGAAGGAGGAGATATACACATGTTGTGGAGGCTATGAAATCTAGAGACAAATGTGAGAGTAAAACCTTGTCTTCCAAATTCCTTCGATATCAATAGTTGCTTTGTGTAATGAAAGCCCATGTGCTTTGTGGATTGACAAAGGCCAAACCATTTTGAGGAAGTTGCCCATGGTTCCTTTGATAGACAAGGGATACATGCACATGTTTTTCAGATTAATACTGTATGCATAGATAATGTTGATAACAATAATGTATTGTTAGATTCTTTTGTTATGTGAGAACATAAATGCTTCGAGACTCATCTTCAACCTCACCTAATTTCGTTGAATCTGCTAAGCAAGAAGAGGCAACTTATCGAGGCAACTTGTCAAGGCCTTTGTAAGCACATGGTGAAAAATTTGTTGGAAAAAGGTTTGAGAATTTGTGAGACCTTCAATTATTTTTCTAATGTAGCCTCATATGTGGCACGAGGTGCACACAATGCAAGTGGATACAAATGGGATCCAACAAGCGAAGTAAAGGGAAAGGTTCAACCCTTTTGAAAGGCCCCTACAACTCAAATCCCTTCTCTGCCATCTCTTAATGATCATGTAAACACATCAAGATAATCATCAAGATAATACATTTAGATTTATATAAGTGTATACTTAACAATTAAAAAAATCTTCAAAATTCATAAGAAAGACAATTTTAATATTATTTAATTTAAAATCTCTCAAACTTAATAGAAAATACAAAATTTAAAAACATTAAAAGGAAAAATACAAACTCACAAAATAAAATAAAAATATTGATAAAAATTAATGTATGTGTCAACAAACCAATAATACAAAAACTCTAGATAGAATTTAAAAGTATATTGGTTTCTATATTTAGTCGTGCATTTAACATTACAATATCATGCCTAAATATATGGAGAAGTAATAACTCAATTTATGAGATTTTCACAATTCATCAATGGGAAAATTATTATTAATCTTGTGTGATAGTTTAAAAATCGACATTTCGGGTAAAAAAACTAGACCCATCTTTAGAAGGAGAGATTTTAAAATATATGGAGAAGTAATAGTTTTTGGTGCTTCGTTTACTAATGCATATTTTATAGCTTTAAGACTTTATATAGGAATCATGCAAATAAATATGCATTTAAAACTTTATATAGGAATCATGCAAATAGAAATTAATACTATATTATGATTATTTTAAAACTCTTGCACTTGATATCATATTTCAATATATGTAGAAAAATGTGTTTCTCTTTGATTCTTCTCACACTTTTTATCCTCACACTTTTATAGGTTAAATATTTTTTCCACCTCAAATTCTTCATATGTTTTCCTTTTTCTTTTACATTTCAAAGTCATTTTTATAAGAGTTAAAAAATTATAAATCATATTCAATGCTTGCTTTTATTTCTTATCAATATTGTTGTGGCACCCGTATAATGCACAATGACAATTATGGAGGGTCTATTGTTGCAAAAAAAATTGGGACCTAGATCCATCTGCAATGGTGTTGTCCCACAATATGAGAAGCATTTATTTAGGGGCCAACTAAGATTCCTTGTGACACTTTTTTGTTGTGATGGGACACTCAATTCCCTTAAAATAAAATCAAACACTTTTTGGGGATTGATCACTCCCAACTCTATAAGAATGCCAAGTCAAAATCTCCTTGTCTCGCATTTACTCTTTTCACATTTGTTACACCCTTTGATGCGTATATCACATTACTCCTTATCTCCACATGGGTCACATCGGTGTCCCACGATGTCTTCTATGCTTTAGTTAACTTATGAGCATGCATAACAACTCTTGTGTTTCAATACTATCGAATATATTGTTCTTATCCTTTACAATAGTTAATTTTATTTACTTGACATAAAAGGGGGTGAATGTAGACACTAAACTATAGACAAAATTAGTATTGAATCATGTTTTTGGTAAACTTTATATGTGTGGGTCTTGAACTGTGAAACTAAGTCTTTTGGTACAAGTACTTATTGTATCACTTCTATAGCGTTTTATTTGTCTTCTAATTGTTATTGTTGGATGTTTTCTTATTTTTTATGTCATATCATAGAGATCTATGACTTATTTCATTTCTTAATTTTCTTTTTCTAATGTTGGATCAAATATGTATAGATTGATCAAGACCGTACTACGGTCCCAACCGAGATGTATGGTCCTACCCCTTTTTTGATTTTGGGTCCTTTATTCCCATTCGGTCTTTTGGTCATTGATTTCTCTTTCGCACTTATATTTATATTGGAAATAAGGATTTCATGGAAGAAAAGTACCATATTCCACTATTAGTGGGGAAGCACAAGGAACACTAGTATAAGTGTTCTATATTACATGCACATTGACAAAACGTACTAGGAGAACTACATTGAGTTTAAAATGTAATGCAACACCTGGGTGACTCACAAATAGGGTGAGTGCCAGGTCAGTCTAACGTAAGCATTTAATACTTTATTCTCATATCTAATCGGTGCTTGAGGTTCTTGAAGGAAGCTTAGTTTGTTTTTTAGGTACACGTGCGAAAATATAGGGTTATGGGCATATCGAACATACAAAAGTGTGGCACATGAGATAGAAAAGGAACATAGAAAAAATCAAATCCTTGTGATCTAACAATCCAAGATGGTAGGAATGCTTGATTTATGGGTTTGACCCTTGTATGGTCCCGCCTCTAGGTGCATTTGCCGAAGAACCATTAATACGGGGTTTCTCAAAATCCTTCACGCATTCCAAAAATTTAATAATAACACATTTTGAAACTGATATAAGACAAGCTACATCATCTTTCTAATAATACTTGTGCTTTTAACTTCATAAATTCTATTGTAACTTTGTAAATGACTATATATTTCTATATTTTACATAACATATAATATTCCATCTTAATTAAATTAATTATCTAAAATTAATTTAGGGTTGAAACACGACCAAAAATAAATGTGCCCACCATTATTCACATCTCCCCTTAGTATGTTGTAATTCCACATTAACATTCTACTTCCTCTGAAACATTTTTTTTGAGTCAAATCATCTTACACAAACCATTCCACAACATCAATTATGGCATTGGTTACTCTCCCGAATGTTTAGTTATTGCAAATAGTGAAAGAATTGCAAATTGTGAAAGCATGTTGACCTCATACTACCCTTGGCATGTTGAGCGCATAGTTACTAATAGTGAAACAAATTAATATGATGATTCTTCCATTGATGTGCCCGTAAAACACCCCCAAAACTTGATAAGTGGAAATTCATGATAAGAACATAAGAGAAGTTGACAAGCTCAACCATCACGGTTTTGACATCCATCATAATTGAAATATAAAAAAATACCTCATTCTTACAAAGAAATAGACACCTCATTAATAGAGGTCAATCAAGAAAGCCACAACACATCATGACTTAATTGTCCATCTTTCCTAAGACAATTTTAGAAAAAATATTATAGTTGTAACATAATTGTGATTCAGAGTTTTATGACTATGTCCAGTTCTCCTTTGGGCGGCATCATCCTTGCGATGTTACATGCACCCCAAATGAGGGAGGGCATCATCGGGTGAACCAGTCACCATACAAAAGTTTACAATCAGTACATCACAAATCAATACAGTACAACACAGTCTTTAGTCTCAACAAAGACCTAAAACCCTTGACTTGAATCTTGACAAAGACAACACAAACACCAACGCCCAACACAATACATTAGCGCCTACGTGCCCCTAACCCTTCTTGGGTGCCTATGATCAGGGGGGCGTTATAACACTTTTCTTTGTTTGACACAACTCACAACAACTTACGCAATGGATTTTACAGATGACACAATTCTTCAACACTCAAAGCATACATGCACTACACCTTCTTTTCTATTTTGTGTTGGATCAAACTGGATCGAAATGGATTGGATTTGCATACACCATTTGTAGTGGTGTTAATACTTCATGAAACAATCAAAGGTTGGAGAATAACACTAGACCTTTCTCCCTATATTTCTTCTCCACTTGGCAAACCTTGTGCAAGAGATCACCTTAAAAACTCACACTTTGCACAACCGGCATGAGATCGCCTACAAAAATCATTCTTCTACAACATATTTAGGATCCTTTCTATCTCTTTCACTCATCACAGATCAGGTACACATATTCCTTTTCACATTTTTACATACTTTCTTACAGAATTTTTATGTGTTTTGATCAAATTTTTCATATACACGACTTTGACTACTCATTTGATCTTCTCTTTTGTAGGCCCATGCTTAAGGGAAGAAACATTCACGTCATCCAGCATCAAACAACATCAACAATAGGTACAATGCGACATTTACACATACGATTTCATCCCTAGGGTCATCATTTTCACTTCCTCTTCTCTAGCTTCCACACTTCACTTTTATCACTCCACACTTTTTCTTGTCTCCTCGACACGCTTTTTTCCATCAATCTACATGGTTATCAAGTACATATCTCTTATCTACTTTATGTTATTGAGCATTCACTCAAAAACATAAAGTGGGGGCAAATGTAGACACTAAATCATACACTTTGGGTATATTTCTAGTCCTGATCACATACCACTATTCATATGATTCCTAAGTGAGAAAAGTACTAATTGACCATTGTTTTTGGACTTTTTGCTTTCATTCTGGTTTCCTTCTTGGTCTTACACACCTTCTTGACCAGTGTGAATTTTGACACTTCAATTTTTTTGAGTTTGGACACCGGCGCTTCAAGAAAGACACCAAAGCCTAGGCGCCCCGTCCCCTCCGGGTGTCCCTAAACTCTTTGTATCCGACTCATGCACTTTTTGGGTCCTTTCTAGTTGTTGGAAATCTTATTTTCTTGGTGGTTAGGATTTTAGTGGTTAATTATGAAATTCAAGCAAGGGAATCATATAAATACAAAGCTATGTAATCATAATAAGGGACAAAGCACTAAGCATATACTACTATCACCTATGTCACATCCAAAGGCATTTTAAGAGCATCAAACATCCATCTAACATCCACACAAGGGACAAGGGACTGCATTATTTTGCATACACTTCATAGGAGGGGAAGTTCATTTTTCCATGTGCAAATATATCTATATTTTCTACATTTAGCTATTGCTCGATATTCAAGTGTAACTTACACAAGAGCCACATAGGGCATGATTCTACACACACACACAAAAACTTCATGGTGTTTGAAATGTAGTGCATCACTCGGATTGTAATTTCACTCGGTTGGGTGACCATCGGGTCACCATAATCCCCATTTGCATATTTTTCTTTTCAGGATTTGATGTGTTTTGGGGTTTTGTAGGTGTTTTTTCTTCTTGCAGTTTTTAGGCAATTAACGAGGTACAATGACATATAGATGACTAAAGGCAACACCCAACTAACATCTCGCGACCTTAGGAAATTGAGTTTCATAGCTTTTGAGCAGTCTCGGATGCCCATAGAAGGTCCCTAGCACCCCATGCACCCCTAACCCTACATAGGTGCCTAAGTCCGTCATTCTGACAACTCAACATTTTTTTGGGTCTTAGTGCGTGCAATCCGCTTTTTTATTCCTACGGTTTTAAAGCTTGGCACAACTTTGTATTTATTGTGAATCAACTAAGTATTTTACCTCCTCTTTTGCAACTAGGGTTTCATATTTTTCTATCTTACTTGCTTGTGTCAAAATTTGTACTTTATTTGCATATCTATATTATGCATCATTGTTACTTAATTAGCATTTAACACACACACACACACACATATCCAATATTTGTTAAATCATATTAATGTTGAATAACACCCATATGACGTGATTTTTGGGTCACATATGTTATTAACACAATAAAGCTCCATTTAGGGGTGATAAATGTTATCATTCCTCCATGGCTAGGCTCATGATGACTAGTAAGAGCCAAAATATCTACCCAGATAACTTTAGTGATCATATAGCTCAAAACCTACCACTTTAACTTCATGTAAACATAGAATGTCCATCTCTATAAATACCATCCTAAATTATCACACAATATACTTGCGAGTGGAGTATATTAGACCCTTGACACTCCAAAGAAGTAATTCATTGAAAATGAGCATCCAAAGACAAATCGTCAAAATTTATGCCCAAACCGGTGTCATAAGCTGTTTTGCAAAAATTATTCTTGGTTAGAAAATAAAAATTCACTAGGGTGTGCTTTTTGTCTAGTAGAAGTTACAATCTCACCTTTGTCGAGGTGGGGAGGAGGGTCAGTAACAACATTGAGTTCCCATTATGTGGGTAAGAAAATTGTAGCTATTAGACGGAAAACCACCCTTTTCCTATAAAAGAATTTGAAATCTTGTTAACTCCATAGATGCCCCAGAAGGAGGAGAACATCATGGTGGAGTAGTAGATGTCATGTCCTGAGATGACGAGACATAATCCATAGAAGGATTGGAGATAGAATCTCGAACGGGCTTAGGAATGGTATGTGCAATAAGTAATTAGCTAGCTTGTGGTTTAACAACCTTGGAAGCACCGAGAGTAGGGTGGAGAACGAGGGTTTTTTTACGATTATTTTTATGACCCACAATGATCCAATCATCTTCGAAGAGGCTTAAGAAGGCACAACATTGAGATTTGATTTTTTGGTTATGCTAAGCTAACAAAGGAAATCCGAGAATCATATGGTATGTAGATTGGAAATAAATATAGGTGTTGGGGAGGTTAATGTAAACCACTTGTTGAGTGTACTAGGATTCCCCCACTTTGATGTCAATAGTTTCTTTAATGTCCCGAGAAAGGTTTACCTCAACATAGACTCGTTATCGAGGTATGGTAGCATAGAATCCGAAGAGGTTTTTCGGTTATGATTTGGCCTATAAAGGAAGCACCGAGGTCCAAAAAGTGTTAATAAGGCATGAGAAGGCATGAAAATTCCACCCAAACTAGGGCCTTAAGATCCATATGCTTAAAAACCGCAAACTCACAAGCCCATGGGGACACAACAAGGAGGGGGAACTACAAACATACAAGGGGAAGAATTATGCAACATTGCAGTCACATTGGTTGGGTTAAAAATGAAACAAGAAAAATCCTTTGGTCATATTCTAGACAAAGTCCATCTTGATGCCAAATTGGGACCAATTTGTTTGAACCCAAGAGCGAAGCTTACTTTTAGAGGGAATCCTTCCAAAAATAACCTATCAAGCAAAATTTCTCAAGCCAATGACATGCATAATTAAATTACTCAATTGATAAAAATATATCATGGGTAAAAACATTACCTCACGGAATAATTTGGGCACAAATTTCCTCGCCTTCCCTTGAGGCACCATCGAGTCCTGTCATGCGATCGAAATAACCAAACTATGTGAATGAGAGGCCATTTATAAAGTATCCATTCGAAAGTTTGAATGCCTAAAAATGAAGTAAATGCAAGTGCATGTAAAAAAAAACCATGGGAGGTCAGTATGACGATAACCAAACACCTTAAGGTGGTAGTCGTACAAAACATGAAACCCTTGTAGAGTGTTTTTCACCCAATTTTCTCAATACTGAAAGTGTTTTTTGATTTATCAATTTTTTTGGAGGGAATACTTTGAGTTCATTTAAGTTAAAATTAATAAGTTGATTTCGATGTGGTTGAAACGATGGTGTTGGGAAAGTTTTCCAATTGTAATAAATGCAAAGATAGACACTTCTAACTTGAAAAATATAAGCAATTGCACATGAGTTGAAAAGTACACTAGAAGGAGTGTCAATATTTGATTTGTAATTTTTATTTCAACAAAATAATTTATGTTTCAATATGATGTGTTATTTTTGTCAAATAGTTTTCTCCATTTTTAAGAAATCCAAAATCATGTCTTAAAACATAAAAAATAATAATAAAAGAGAGGAAAACCACCCCATGTAGTTTTGTAACGCGAACTCAGTCGAAATCATAAAACTTCATCACAAACCATTGCCATATCCTCTTCCAACATAATTTTCCTATGTTTCCTTGCAACAATAGTGAAAAATACATTGATTAGATATATAGTCATAGGGTTTAACTAGTATCCATGTTTCTATCATAAGTACAAAGGTGTATGTATGCTTACAAAACTTACGATGATCGTATCGCCAATAGAATGCATCATGCCCCCATAAACTTTGATGCACCCATCCAATGCCACGTGTCACGTGCATTGACAATTTTTTTTGAATTTTTTTGTTATTGAAAAACACATTGCATTTAGTTGCGGGATTTAAAATGGAGACTGTTGTATAGGAGTGTGCATTCCCACCAATGGAGCTGCAACTTCACGGATGCAACCATACATTATCAAACTTATATATTAAAAAATTTGCCTATGATATGACACATGACCGCGAGACCCACCCATGCATGGGCATGTATGTCTTTTATGGAGGCATGGTGCATTTTATCGGGAGAATAACCATTGCCCTTGCATTAGCCGTCGTAGGAACTGGAAACATCCTAAATGTGGAAAATGCATGACGCCATAAAAACGCGTTGCGGAAATAGTTCATCACAAAATAATGTCGAAAAATGTACCGAAACAGTTCGTTTATTAATGGTGCTACAAATATTTGGCAAAGGCTATTCTCTCAATAGAATGCACGATTTAGACACATGTCCCATAAAATCCATGCATGCCCATGCATGGACCAGATCCCACCGTGAATTGCCACATTACGAGTAGCATTTCTTCAATATATAAATTTGGCAACAAATGGTTGCATATGTTTCTTTCGAACTCACTTGGTTTGACCATGCAATATTTTATGGCATAGGTGTATTTTACCCAAACGGTTATGGAAAAGGAGGCAAATGGCTTCTCATTGTCACACACTTGCGACATAATTATAGATATAAAAATAGACATTTTCAGGTGGAGCACCATGGAGGTGAAGAACACCTCACATGTAATAATATATTTTATAACGTCACTTGTATGGTGATAAGTTGAAGACTTCCACCACTGAATAACATCAAAATACAAAGATTTTGTTTTCATTATTTAATGTGTTTTCCTAACACAAACATCTTAGTGTCTCTTTTTAAGACACATATCAAAATTATTGAAACAATTTTTCGTGGGTGATCATACATAGACCATAGTCTAACTACTTGTTTAAATTTGGTGATGTCCCCTTTCATTGTAATAAAACTTTCATCAAATAGTTGAGCTAAGTTCCATATTAGATTGTTTAGATTATTGAATTTGAATAAGAAGGTGAAAGATGTTCATAGTATATGATTGTAGTGTTTATCATGGTTCGCCTTGTAATGTTCTTACTCTATCTTTTTTTCCTTTCCTTTTTTATCGTAGACTACTTTCTTAGAGAGGTCTATTTGTGACTTATTGGATCTTCTTCTACTATGTTTTTGTATTGCTTAGTTTCAATGTTTACGATTAAATTTTTTTTTATCCATTCCACTAAATTTGTACATGATTCAATATTCATTCTCACCTTTTTCTCGTATTTTTACAATTTGTGTTTTAAAGAATGACATAACACCATTTAATTGTCATCAACATTGATGAACAACAACTCTTTAATGTAAAACCTAATTTTAATCTTCTTTACAATTCTATTTTTAAAGACCGCAATTAACAATTTGCAATTTCTAATATCATATCATTTGTACACAATGGTGATCTATGTTTTTAGGAAAGTAAATATTAGATAATAACACTAGGTCCATAAAACCACTAACTCCACATATTTAACACCTAAATTAAAATAATTACAAGCGAACTAAAGGTTATGAGCATCCTAGGCAATAATTGAAGTGGAAGCCCTCTCACAAATATAGTTAATATTATTTCCTCATTAAATAAATAAATAAAAACTACTTACATTCTCATATTTTAAAATTTACATCAAGATTATAATAAATTACAAATTTAGAGAAACAATTACTTTAAAGGCTTAAAAATAATCAGAAAACATAGAGGGACGAGAAAAATTCTTTGCATGGAGAAAATTAATCGCAGAAGATGCTCAAAATGCAACAAAAATAATATTTTATACAACATTGCTTGCAAATTTGATTTACCATAATCAAATCACTGATGGGACTCACACTGAGAATAAAACACCATTTTTCACAAAGCAATAAAAATGCTTATGTAGCTTCCATGGTTCGTGAAGAGTGGTATTCGGACACTACTAATTTTTCGATAAATAATAATAGATATTTATGCCAAAAAAATAGGAATAGAGAATTAAATACTTCTTTCTTTCAATTATGTTCACCTCTAGCTACTACACCAATGAGATCATAAAAATACATGAATCTTTTTTCAAAAAAAAAAAACCCGCATAATTTAGAGCTTAGAAATATGTCATATTTGTTTTTACTTGCAAATATATAAACATGAAATTTATTTATATAATAATATCAATAAATAGGAACTTAGGCAGAGATGTCATTAAAGTATGTAATCCAATGAGCAAGTATATGACATCCCTAAAAATGCTCAATAAAAATAAATAAAATAAGTCAATTAATATTGAATATTTACATAAATTGTTTTAATACTAAGTTCTAAAAATAACCGATAATAAGGAAATTATTTAGATTCAAACCCCTTGATGCCTTAGACAATTCAGTAGTCTCTTAATCGGTAGTCTCCTTAAGGCTTGACTGGCTGCAGATCGAATATATAGAGAGGGATAATGATCATTATCATGGGTATTTCATTATATTTGTGGATCTTAAGAACCTGATGTTCAATATCCCCTGCTATAAATGGATTAAACCCCATGTATGATCAATGAAAAGAAAAGGTGGAGCCGAAAACAAGAGCTAAGACATGAACAAGGAAGAAAGCCAGGAAAATGTAGAGAGCAAGATGATATGAGACACGGAATGGAGGTGACCTTTCCCAAGAGATGAAGGCCTGAGCATAGCTTGGATCCTTGACATGTTCACATCCTTGAGAACAATCTTCTGCTCTTTTGAGATGGGAAAGTATGTGAGGGAAGACATGTTTGTGAGAATTCTCTCCTATAAGAAGATCAGAATGTCCAAATCCTTCAACAACTACTCTTTCATGGTGGAAATCTGGCTGGTGGAGCTTCATAAACTGGTTTGCAAGAAGAGAGACATTTGGAGTCACAAGGAGGGACCTCCCACCAGAAATATATGTAGTGGGTAATGGCATCCTCTCTGGATGGATGAGAAAATGTTGTTTCCTTTAGAATCCACAATGTGACCGGCTATGCAAATTGAGCGAAGATGGGGAAAGTCTGCCATTGGTAGATGAGGCATTGCTTCCCTGTAGAGCCAATGGTGCAAGGTGGTAGATATGTTATCATGCCAAAATGGACTCCCAAATATCCCAGAGAAGATCTTACATTCATCCAAAGTGCATCTCTCTGTTCTAGAATGGTTTTGGCTATTGACTTCAGGAGCTTGTGTCTCCATCCACCTTTTGAATTCTCAGACAGTTGTAGAATGGTTTTCTCACCCAAGATTGCCATTGAAATCTGCAGAACAAACATGTTAAATGAGACTAAGTTTTGTGACTCACACAAACTTTATAGGGCATTGTTCACCCATTAGCTAAACTTCTAGTTACCAAGGAAAACAACAATATATGTACAATATAATAACCATCAACCGTTGTCCAACATAAACTGATTGTTATGAGGTAATGGGGAATAGGCAGTGTTGAAGAACTTACAGGGATGAGTGGAAGCATGAGCTTGATGAATGCAGAGGTTGTGACCTTAAAAACATTGATGAGTTGGTGCAAACCAAAGAGGCGACATTACCAGCTGATATATAGCCTCCTAGTAGTGACATATGAATTGCAAGGCCTCCAACACAGTGTGCAATCACATGGACCTTCATGTCAGGCCCATGTATCTCTGCAATCCTTGTCATGGCTGTATTCATGGGAGGATGAAATTAGCATCACCAGCATGGATTAGAATTTAAGTCCTTTGCACACGCTCGCGCATAACTCAACCACAACAAAAAGAATTATACTCAGGTTTGAGAAAATGAGCACCTGCAGGGATGTCATGGCGAGCAATATCTTCAATTGTGAATTTGTTGGAGGAATGTAGAGGGTGTATGCGTCCTTGTAGTAATCATACTTCATATCCTTCATCAAGTAAAGTTCGAACTAGATCCCTGGGCTCAGTAGGTAGGCAGAAACTCTCTGTTGAATGCCCATTTAACAATAGCACAGGATAATCCTTTGTTGGACAATCAGATCCATTGCACTTTGAAGTACATTTCCATTGTTTGCAGCTAAATGGAAACCCATCAACTGCACACATTCAAATAATCCATATTAGAAACAAATGGAATGCTTGAAGAATGGAAGTACAAAACTATGATACTACACACAAATTAAAGGAAACAATTCTAGGAAAATTCTTGATAAATTGCAGAATTGAAGAGATAATTGTTAGATGAGGAGAATTAAAGGGAAGTCCTTTAACCTTATACAAATGGCAGTATCTAGTATAAGAAACTGCAAGAACTGAGAATTGAGAAACTTATTCATTGACAAAATGGGAAAACCACTGTCAATTAAAACCATGAAATATACCTCTTTACCTGCTGTAATCTCATGCAATACATGACATGGATAAGTATATTTCTTAATGCTGCCATAAAAATTTGATAAATCCCCCCGAGGTCTTTGTAAAATGTATGTTCTGATGAGGTTCTGTATCAATAATGATACAAACTTTCCTTTGTTATTTCCTCTCAAGGTGATCAAACTTTTTAATAGCCCAATTGCAGATACTCTAAGATCACCCTCCAACTCAACCAGACCTGCATCATGATAGGACTCCTATAATTCTGGTGGCTCTGACTAATCTGACGAAGATTTACATGCAGTGTGGTTGATTCTGTCCATCCAAAGGAACCAAACAAGAAGGGGTGCATTGTCTTCTTTCCTTCAAAAATGTATCTGCTTGGAAAACACAGGCGATCACAATGAAGTTTTATACTGTAAATCCTACTGTGTACACGGTTAAAAATGGATTCTAACTGAAAACACAATGGTATTTTACATTTAGACCTTGCACTGATATGTTTGGAGGAATTTGCACAAAATAAAAACCCCAAGAAAAATAGCAGTCTAACCATAGATACTCAGGTGGAAATCAAAGCGAAATTGCCATACCTTGCACCAGAAGCTGATGAAAGAAGAAGATGATAGTGCATATATTGAGTAAATGGTATTCGAGGGTTCAACCAACACATGTTTACTGTCCATCCACTATGAAAGATTCTCTTTATGCAGGCATTTCATTTGCATGTATCCTCCCACTCGGCCTCTCAAAAGAGGATGGTTATCTCCAAATCCCCTGTTTGTGCATTCGAAATCCCTAGAAACCCAAGCATTCATCTGAAGTATGAGATACAATGTACACGGCATACCTCCTAATTTCCCATTCATGGTTTCCCTGACAGTGGTACCCTTAACTTCCCTCTGCATTTGCATGCTGCCATATGCTTCAGGCGTCTTGATGATTCCATTGGAGACAGAATTATGTAATCCATGCATGTCCTTTCCATACACAGTTTTGGCAATAAACTTTGTATCCTTTCCATGTTTCTGATGAATCCATCAATTGGGGTTTGAATTTGATCAAAAACTGTGATTCCATTGATGTTTTGAATTTGAGAGCATCGACTACAAGGATGGAAGACACATATTCCGCAACTGTGGCAATTGTCAAAGATGGATTTAGGCCTACTGCACAAGGAATCAATGAGGCATCACATACATACAGACCCGAATGCACTGCAGATTCAGATTTGGAGGAAATTGTTTGAGATTTTGAAGAATTACTGTATGGATAGAAAACTTGTCCAGATGGGTTTGTAACACCCGTGGAAGGATCCTGAGCTGCATTGCATCCCCCAAGAAGATGAACTGATGTGCTGCGAAATCTGGACATAAATAAAATTCCTCCCAAGCGGTTGGCAAGTTTCTGAAATGCTTTGGTTTTATGAGGAAGCAGGGGATCCTGAGGAGGACAGAATTGGATGCGGTCTGTCCATTTGTGTAGTGAAAGTTTTCCATCACCACTATCGAACCCCATCATATTCAAAATCATTGCTTGGGAATCTGATGTTTTAGCCAGGTGTTTAAATTTGTCTATAATTCCATGCAGAAACCAGTACCCCTGAGGCCATCCATAGGTTACTAATCCTTTGAATAGCAAATAAGGATAAGCAGCAGGAAGGACCCCACTCTGCATTAACATAATAACATAGAATCATGAGCACTCATCTAGTGAAATGTGGAATAAATTGATGTTTTTGGAACAGAGAAGCTTGTGATATTAACAATTTATTGGAACATTTATTAACTTTGAAAAAATGAAGGGTAAAACAAAATAGATCACACGGAAACCAACTCGGTGTTGTTTCTTTGTTTGCCTTTGTTTAAAACCTGTAATTCTAGCGCCTGTCACTTGGATATTAACAATTTAAAGCTTCTGGTCTAAGAAATATCAGTGACCTGTATAGTGAATCCAAGAGAAGAAGTATAAGATGTTGTAATGGTTGGGCCTGGACGATGTGCCTTAGCAATGTTGGGAAGTTCCTCCTTATTCAATCCATAACCATTTAATGGGGCAGTACTTCCTGCTACATATGCGACATTGTTTCCATTGCAACTTAATCCCAATCCAAGCGTTTCAGAGAGCCCAAGGCCTCTTTTTCTGGACTGGAACAGGATCTCTGCAGTGCCTAACACTCCAGCTGCAATAAAGTCCCCATCGTGAAAAATTTAAAAATATGTCTAGCTACATCAGATTCAAGGTAAATTTGTATCTGTAATATATGGAAGGAAAGTTGTGTTCCTCTATTAAAAACTGTCTCAAATTATCTTGAAGATGGCAGATTTTTAAAGAGGTGAAATTTGAAGATAGAATTGACACAGAAAAATTACCAGAGAGAACAACAAAATCTGATGACAAATATTGCATTTCATCAATATGTACTCGCCATCTTTTTTAATCTTTTGTCCATGCTTATGCAGCTGCAACTTTGAAGGTATTCATCAAAACTTTCCACAATGAATCGAATTTGGCATTCAGTTTTTACCTCACATCCAGCCTACAAAACCAAATCCAACGCAATAAAAGCTGTAAGAAAAAATCAAAATCCTGTGCAAAATACAATCAATAAGTGAATTTAGCTCTGATAAGTCTTGAAGGTATTTCTCTAAACTTTCCACAATGTATCAAACCTGGCATTCAGTTTTTACCTCACATCTAGTCTACACGATGGAATACAATGCAAGAAAAGCTGTAAGAAAAAATCGAAATCCCGTGCAAAATTCAATCGGAAAGTGAATGTTAGCATCTGATAAGCCTACTTAATGATAGAAGAACCTATAGATCACGTGTTTGTAAGGCTGAATGGTTAACCGACTAAAGGGCTGTTTACAAATGTTTTGAACACTTTTTCATTAGTTGGTTGACCAGTCAGCCTTTCAAACACGCGATGTTTAGGCTGAGCCCTTATTGATTAGGACATTTTTGAAGCACCTAACTATCTTTGGAATGAATCGACACAAACAAGTATTAGTTTAAAGAATCCAATTAGAACTGAATTATAGGGAAAAAATCATGTTGGGCCCTAAAATATTTGCCAAGTACAAGAAGGCACGCAGAGCGCGCAAGGCCTATTTGAAGACGACACGCAAGGAGAAAAGCGTGAGAAAGACAGACAAGCAGCAAAGGTTTTGGGACTTAACCATATTTGGCATATCGATGACAAAAAAGAAAAGTGTGACCCGATCTGCACATGGAAAATGGATAAGGTGCCAGCTTGGTAGCTTGGTGCCCACGGAAGGAATATACCTTGTGATGGAAGATTCTAGAAGGCCATCATTGCAAAGAGTGGAGAGCTCGAGCCTGAAGAAGCATGCTCCCATGGAGGACCACCTTGGACACTTGGCAACAGATCTACAACTCCTGCGAAGGCTTGAAGATGTTGGAAAAGGCTATAAATACAAGCACCCGCCAAAGGAAAAGATATAGAGAGAGGAAGAGGCGAAGCCATGCAGGAATATTGTGAGAGCTCCATAGGTTGGGTTTAGAGGATCTAGTAGGAATACGTTGTACTAAGGGGATGGGTTTGAACATTTTTCTTTGTACTATGAAGGGCCCAAGTCCAGTTCTAATGCATGATATTGATCTGCATTACCATATGAATCTGTGATTGCCTGAGTTATTGTAATATGGTTATCAACATGCTTAATATGAATATATGTGTGGTTCCAGTTCTACTACATGGTTATATGTGTATTTCATATAAGTGGGTGTAAACCCCATGCATTTCTTTTCTATTATGATTCATATCTATATTCTATAATGCTTTCCTTATATGAATGAATACATTGGTCTAGAAGCCGTTTTGAGCTCTAAGATGAATGTATGGTTCCCTTCCAATCTGTTCACTTAAGTTTCTATCGTAAATAATGCATTCTCACACAACTCGCATAAAGGAGGGACTCGGTGCCCGCACGTGCCTCGGTGAGCGCCTAGCGCCCACTGGGTGATAGGCCGACGCGCATGGGATTTCCTTGTTCTTTGAGAAGGGCTTAAAAATGACTACATCTTGGTTCCATTGCTGAGACCTCTTTTCAAAGTTATTATGAGAAATGGCATACGTTCTTGTCTTTGTGATGTGTAATGACAGAACACCTAACTTTAGAAAGTGTTGAAATGTGGTTCAAGAGCTGGAGGACGAGTTTGCTCAAAGATTTAGCACTGGGCCTAAGTTTAGTACGCGTGGATGGGTAGAAGAGAACCTATACAATGAGTCAGTATGAGACATTATTTTGTTGCTTCCCAGTAGAGCTATATGAATGGCTCTTAGCATATGCATCCGATCAAACTTGTTCTGTAGATCGCGCATGTGGACCCAAGATGACTATCAAAGGCTGCAGGATGCAGATTTGACGTGGACACGTGCTATTGATCACTGGTGGAAGAGGGTGCTGACTAGTTATACTTTGGAATATGCCATTTTGACGTATTCTTGCCTAGAAATCACTGAGTTCGAGTTTCTGAGGGAGCCTAGAGGATCATTTTTGCGTGCTATTCCTCTGCTATGAAGATCTTGGTCGTTACTTTGAGTTTAGAAGCATTCCCCATGGCCGACTAAGCTCTCTGAGCGTTGGGAAAGGAAGCTAGGGTGGAGGAAGATGGAGGACGTTGTGGCTGAAAAGGAAAGGGAGGAGAGATGACTCAAGTATAATGAAGCTCGTGAAAGGGAGATGACTAGACAACGTGAGGTAGCAAGTGTGATGGATCTATGGAGGCAGACGTTGTGGGAAGGTGTTGAATTTCATGTGGAGGACGTGGAGCTAGAGCAATCTATGCTACCCCATCTTGGCAAGCGCATAAGAGAAGCCCCTTCACTTTTGATTAGAGTTCGTCACGTGGAGAAAGAAGATCAAGGGAAGAGTATTGTTAACCCAGTTGGTATCAGTGGAAGTGATCGATCTGCGCCTAGGAGATATAATTTCTCGTTTGGGACTTATATGGCTGCACATACCATTCCAGTGTTTGGAGGAGTTTTCGGGCAAAGTGCGAATACACAAGCCTTCGGTCTCGTGTCTGGGAGTGGCGTGGGGTACACTATTGGTAGTGGGGCATTATCACAGACCATCGGCGCGTAGTTCAGTGGAATGTTGGGAACCCTTGGCGCGACGACTACGGGACTCGTGGATTCAGTGAATCTTGTGGGTCAGGAGGAACAAGACCTGGTGGACCCAATGGATATGGTGGAGGGAACAATGGAGGAAATACCGGAGGAAACCAAGGATCTGCTCGGGAGGACAAGGACCCCAACCACCCCAAGTGTTTTTTGAGATGCCTTTGCACTTACCAGACTATAGGGTATTGAAGATGCTATAAAACATGTGCACAAGTGCGAGTTACTATGGCATGCGCGAAAGGGATTACTAGTCCAGAGCGGAAGGCAAGCCAATTTGCAACTACATTACAAAGGCGCGCGCATAGCTGGTATAGAAAGTACGATCCCCATCAAATGGTGGTGGATTATACAACGTTGAAAAACGCTTTCCTTGCAGAGTTTCATCTTCCAAAGTTCGAGCAAGAGCATCGACTTGAAGGAGATCCAACAGGGAATGGAAGAGAGTGTGCGGGAGTATGATGCATGGTTTAAAAATCTCCTGTCCAAACTGTCATATGACATCCACCCCTCACAACATGCTCAATGGTTTGTTGAGGGTTGATCACTCCATTTAGGAGGGCATTGTCACATAAAATGTTCACGACTTGCGCGAGGCTTTAGAAGCTGCCTTACGGGATGCCGGGAGTGTGGATACTAGTGTTAGTCCATTTTTGGAGGCCCAAATTGCCACAATGGCCAAGCAATTGGAGAAGCTCTCTACAAACTCAGCGCATGAGGTTTGTAGTGGGCTTTGGTGTACAAACTGCGAAGTGGAGGGTCATGCAAAGGATAGTTGCCCTCGGAATTCGGTGTGTGCTATGGCGGTAGAGACCGTGATCTCGCCACGAGATCATGATGCAAGTAGATGCCCTCTACTCCAACACGCAATATGCGCAAGAATGTTTCTTGCTACTGCAAGATATGCACCTCTATAACCCATGACACCAAGGACTACAAACTGATTGATCAGATCCATGATGTTATTGATCTAGGTGTACGCTAGACTAGCCTTATTGGCAGTTCTAAGGATGATGACCGACGTTATGAAGGGTGCGTAGATGGAGGGGCATGTGGAAGAGGTTTTTGTGGAGGAGTTTGTGGTCGCGGTAACCGCAGCGGAGGGAGAAGTGAGTTCCCATGGGGAACATGTTATAATTATGGATCTACAGAGCATTATAAACATGAGTGTCCTGATCTATTACAATGCTCATGGTGCGGGAAGAAGCACAAGTACGAAGAGTGTCCGAACTCTATGAGTATATGAACTAGCAACACCGGAAAGATAAGGGCGCTACTATGGTGAGCATCAAAAAGGCCGATTCACAATGGATGCCAAGAGTGGCGCGTGAGTTAGAACTAGAACTTGTACTAGTGACAACGTGTGCAGAGGCCGTGTGCGCCAAAGAGATGCCAAGACATGGGACACTTTTTCTAGAGAGGAGGTGCTACATGGAAAGTACCCGGACCCTGCCCATCAAAAAGAAGTATACTAGGAGACTATGGACGTGATTCGGAGTTTACAAGGGGAGATACAATGTCTCAAGGAGCAATCGAGGAAAGTAGGGCGGAAGGATAACGAGGTCCCAAGGAGTGACCTGGATGAGGTCAAAGAAGTATGTAAAATGTTGAGGCAAGAGAGTATTATTCCCTTCACGAGAGAATGGCCGAGGAGAAGGTACCACACGCCTGGAGCGGAGCGTGAGAGACAAGTTTTGCATGCAAACCTTTCTCCACACAACCTTGACTATGACAAAGAGATTACTCTGAATGCGGTTGTTGATGGATGGCTTCTGAGCAATATCCTCATCGACACAGGAGAAGAAGTGAATGTTCTTACCTTAGATGCCTAACATCAGATGGGAAGGCCCGTGTTGCAACCATCTTCAAATGTGTTGTATATGGCAAACAAGACTAAGGCAATGCCCATTGGAGTCCTGAAGGATGTAGTTATCACCATTCAAGGGGCCAAGTTCACTGAGATTTTGAAGTCTTGGCGCTCGCCGAGGCAGACAACTTTCTAGCGTTGCTTGGGCACCCATGGTGTTACAAGAATAATGTTGACATAAGGTTTAACAAAGGATATATCAGTTTCAAAAACAAGGAAGAACGGGTGGTCATCCCTTTGACGGATGGGAAGTCGACACCCTACACAGAGCCGTTGGGAGAAGAAGTCCTTGATAGAATCTATGTGCACTCCATTAGAGATCCTGAGGTAATTCACCCCATGGAGGGGGTCATCCAGTTTGAGGACACTCAGTCTGTGAGTGATACCACTAGTGTGGCATGTGACAATTGGGTGCACAAGACCTATGAGTTAATTGGGTGACAATTAAAAGAACCGTAACAAGGGTGACAAAGGTGCACTCAGTCAAGCACCTAGGAGGAAAGAAGTTGCCTAGCTACTTGGGAGGAGCATTTCCTGAGATTTTCCTATAGGAAATGGAAGCTCAATGGAGAAATGAGGACGAAAGAAGAAGAATGCTCATCTATAACCTACTTGGGACTACAATGACGTTGGTGGGCTACACATCGGGAGAACCTCCTGGAGTGGCGCAAGGTAAGAATCACACTCTCTATAAGGTTTTCAAGAAGCAACGCTCCACGGCTATACAAGACTACCATGGGAAAGAAACCGCTTCATTTCATATCCAAGCATGCGAGGAAGCCTGGATGGGAAGCGGAAGCATTACCACCTTTCTATGGGTACACAAGTTGTACTCAACCCTTACAAGGTCATGCACGCTCATGGTACATTCATTCGAGATGCGTCATCAAACAGTAATTGGCAAGAGTTGGTGGCTAACCTCATTCAAGCATTTGAGTATAGAAGCACCAAACCATCAAGTGGATAAGGCGTTGCAAACAATCAAGCGCCTTATAGTGGGAGATAGTGCCATGGTTGAGGATAGGCTGCTGGAATTACTAGAAAAGCCTGATGTGGAGATGCACCTCTATGAGGAAGAATTAGAGGAAGTACATTTTGAGCGCGCGTGTATGGAAAAAGAAAAAGGGAAATTGGTCTATGTCATAGACAGGGAAGAGATGGAGACGTTGGATGTTGATCATTCGTGAGGGTACACGCGAGGTCATTGAAACGCTGATGAGCAAGCACGCGCCTACCATGAGCCCTTAAAGACAAAGAAGGTTAACATTGGGATGGAGGCCGAACCTAAGGAGGCTATCATCGGCGACTATTGGTCGAAAAGGAAGTTTTGAAGATCATTGATTTGTTGCGTGAATTCCAATATTTGTTCCCTCGCAGTACCATGAACTCAAAGGCGTCCACCATTCCTTGGGAGAAATGAAGATCAAGTTAAAGAAGGTGCGTGCCCAATTCGGAAGAGACCTTATTAGATGAATCCAAATTTGCACGTACGGGTTAAGGAAGAGATAGACAAAATGATAGTGTTAGGTATCATTGAGGTAGTTGAAGAGTCAGAATGGATAAGCCCAATGGTCATCAACATCAAGAAGGACGGGAGGATCAGGATCTGTGTTGACTATAGGGACTTGAATGTAGTATGTGTCATTGATCCTTTCCCTACTCCGTTTCTGAAGAAATCTTAGAGGGAGTGGCCAGCGTGAAGCCTACTCCTTCACGGATGGGTTCTCGTGGTACCACCAGTACAGGATTGCGATTGCAAAGGAAGACTAGAGAAAGACAACTTTTGCCACTGAATGGGGAAGTTTTTCCTACACGGTCATGCCTTTTGGGTTGAAGAATGCGCCTGTTGTGTTCTCATGCATTGTAGTGCAAGCCTTCCAGGACTTCATCCACAAATTTCTTCAGGTCTATTTGAAGATTGGACTGTATATGGTCTCATCAAGGACCATTGTGATAACTTGAGACTAATGTTTGAAAGGTGTCGACAGTTGAGGATATCCCTCAACATCAAGAAGTGTGTCTTTCTTTACCCCATTTGGAACCTTATTAGGGCATATCATATGCAAAGAAGGCTTACTAGTAGATCCCACCAAAGTTGCAGTCATTGTGGGTTTGGGGGAGCCTACTAGCCAAAGCGTCGTGCGTGGATTCCTTGGACACACGGGATATTACAGGAAGTTCATTAAGGGGTATGCCAAAATCGTCCATGCCCTTAGAAGAATTGTTGAAACATAAAAGTGCCTTTCATTGGGGAGAGGCGCAACATGAAGGCATTTGACACTTTAAAGGAAAGGCTCGTAACAACGCCCATATTACGTTTCCTTCTTGGGATAAGCCTTTCCATGTGCACGTGGATGCCACAGGGGACAACAATGGGGGCGATTAAGCACAACCTAGTGAAGGAATTGTCGATCATCCCTTGAGCTTTACAAGCAGGAAATTGACACCAACAAAGCGAGAATTACACAACTATTGAGCGTGAAGCATTGTCAATGATCTACGCGCTACATAAGTTTAGGCAGTATCTACTAGCAACACCCTTCATATTCTACATAGATCACATGGCATTAAAATACTTAGTCAACAAACCCATTCTGCAAGGGTGCATATGTCGTTGGGTCCTCCTATTTCAGAATTTGAATTTACGGTGGTGGTAAAGCCAGGAAAGAATAATTTAGGGCCTGACCACTTGTCAAGGATTGATTTGGGAGAGGATGCGTAAAGCATTGAGGATACCATGCCAGATGCAAAACTATTTAGATTATGATGTGCACCCTTAGACTTGGAAGATATCATAGTGTTCTTAAAGACAGGTGTGGCGCCAAAAGGATGAGGGCTGTGGAGATAAAGCAATTGGCTATACATGCCGCACCCTACATGCTTATTAGCGAATATTTAGACAAGTTAGGCCGTGATGAAGTTCTATGCCGATGTGTGCTAGAACATGAGCGCATTGTAATTATGGAAGAAGTGCATGGTGGGATCGCAGAGAGGACACTATGCGGGAAATGCAACCGTGCGGAAGATTATGCTCGCAGGGCTTTGGTGGGAATCCATTTACCAAGATTGTATTGAGTTTTGCAAGGCCTGTGACCATTGCCAACACCTTGGCAAACCTAGAAAGAGGGATGAAATGCCCTTACGACCAATAGCCAACGTGGAACCATTTGAGAAATGGGCTATCGAATTTGTAGGACCAATCTCACCAACGGACGCGAAGGATTGGTTCGTAGTATATCATCACTTGTACTGATTATTTAACATGGTGGGCAGAGGCAACAACTATAAAGGATTGATCCTCACAAATATTTTCTCGAAATCGGAGTGCCCGATGGGCTAGAAAGGTTTGTTTGGGAGTACCCAGAAGAGGATCCCTCACCCGCGAAGTGGTTCGCAAAGTATACTTGTGAGACCATGACAACCACTCACAAGGCGCGTCTAGAAACCCGGCAAGCGCATGAGGGATACATTCGGGGTGGAATGGAGGATTCCCGAGCAGCTACCCGCACTCATAAAAGGAGAAGCAGAATTCGCGTATATCAACACTTCTGCATTGGCAGATTTAGGTTGACAGACGAAACAATGAGCCCATGGTGCAAGCTTCCCTTCTCCTTCACCGCACTATATTTCCGAGCAAGGGTGAACAGAGCTTAAAGAGGCCAAAAGACTATGGTTCGACCTTAGTGAAGTAGATCAAGACCACGAGAGCTATGCGAAATTTTGTTTACCCCAAGAAGTGTGCATATGTGGAGAGATATGTCTCCCACGAGATACAAATGATGAAACCAATGACTTTGCCAATTTTGGAAGGGCTGTAGTAAGAATATACCTTCGCATCAGGCCAAAATTTGAGAAGGGCACGTACTTAGAAAATGATGTAACCATCCCCGAGGACCCCACAGGAAGAAAGAAGCCCACGCCAAAGAAGAGGGAAAGAGAAGAGGTGTAGAAAGCACCAAGTGTTCAGCTACGCAAAGCGGTAAATGCGCTATAGACAAGTGTTAAGCCCAATACTTATACAGGAGAAAGAAGTCCTTGGTTAAGGCATAGACTCTAGAGGAAGAAGCGTCTGGAGCACGAAGAACCCTCCACCCAGGAGAAGTCACTAGAGGAAGAGGAAAATGAAGTAGAGTCTCCTGCTAGGAAGAAGCATAAGGTGACAAAGGAAATGACTCGGAGGACACAGAGAGCTTGGAGGCCTATAGAGGCGAGAGAGACGATGATGATGAAGATGAACCAGAGGCGAGGGCCATCCCGTCTGCTGAGGTTCATGACTCGAAGGAGGAAGGAGAGGAAGAAGAAAATGAATACATCTTTTCCAGAAGGGAGGATAACAAGGAAGAAGAAGACACTCAGGACAGAGGGGTAAGTGAGGAAGTTACAAAAGAGCAAAGGACCCCAAGCCTCACCAAGGAATGATAAACGAGGCCATAGAGAGGAAGTAGTCAAAATCATTGAAGACCTAGTAGAACAAGAGATGGAACACAACGCGGACCTAGTGATGAAGGAAATAGAGGAGGAAAGCATATAAAAAGAATATGGCAACATGGGAGGGGATCCCAGCTTGGTTGTGAGCTTTCCTAAGGCCACGCGCACGGGGAGAAGAAGCGCAGAGACATCACATGTTCAGAGGATGGGCTATATTGATTATCCAAACAAGTTGTTGCGTGCACGTTTTCAAAGCACCATGCCAATGGAGCAACTCTTGGCCATGGCATCATTTGATTAGGAAGGTGCATACCCTTTAACAAGGAAAATACTCTCTTGGGCATTTCAGTCCCACATCGACAAACCAAAATTCAAGTAAGCCAAGGGGCAATAATGAAGGTACCAGAGTCAAAAGGTGAAAACCCCTTGTTGAAAGCTCAGCAGCTATCAGACGAACAAATCAGAACGCTAACAATAAAGTTTCGATGGAAGTAGAAGCTAGATTCTCCGCGAGAAACAACAGAGTGAAGTTCCTAGAGGCAGAGCTGGAGAAGAGGGAAGAGGAGTTGGAGAAAATAACGAAGGAGTTAAAACATGAGGAACTGGTCAGCACTTAGCTAAGGCGAGAATTAAAAGAAGAGAAAGCAAGGGTGCGCGAAGTCTACAAGAAAGCAGAGATGATCACAGATGCCATTTTCTTGAAGCATCTAGATCTAACACCACCTGCGCAGAAGTATGGATCCGCCCTGGAGTGTCTAGAGGACTTGACCTACGTCCTCACAATGGAAAGATGACCCCGGCCTTGGAGTCTGCAGAGGAGGCATCAACGCGCAAAGAAAAGGAGGACAAGATGAAGGTTGTGGCCATTGTGACCTAGTATAAGAAAGTCCTCGCAGATGTGAAAGTCGACGCCCACGTCGCTGAGGCTGCCCATGACAACTGCACCGATAGAGATAGAGTGGCGAGCATTTTGGTCGCCACCCATGAGGTGGAGCTCAAGGAGTTCTAGGAGAAAACAAGGGGAATAGGGCGGAATGTGACAAAATTCTAGCCGAGGTTGAGAAAAAATTCAAAGGCTATTAAGACCATGTGGAGCTCAATTAAGAACCGACTGAAGGAGTTGTATCCCCAGATCACTCGTAGAATGGACGCGCTTGAGGATTTGGGAAAATAGTTGGAGGGGATCATGGAAGCAATGAATACCCAAGGAGAAGGGCTAAGCTTTGAAGAGGTGAGTGCCCTAGTCGGTGACCTTTGTCACCAGCACATGAGCGAAGTTGATACCTGAAATAAGTTGGAGGACAACTTAATGAAAGATTTCCCTCTCCTCTTGCAGAAATAATCAAAGTTCCTCATTCTTTCTTTCTTCCCCAAAATTCTTCATTCCTTTATTCTTTCCCAAGCAATTCAAGAACGGTCATTCTTTATTCTTTGAGAAAATGTTCCCGCGACGGAGAAAGAAGCGTAGTGTGGGGTAATGTTGGGCCCCTAAAATATTGGCCAAGTATAAGAAGGCGCATGGGCGTGCAAGGCCTATTTGAAGATGGGCGCGCAAGGAGAAAGCACACAAGACAGAGAAAAGGTTTTGAGACTTAGCCATATTTGGCGTATCGAGAAACTGTTACCCATGCGGAATGGATAAGGTGCCACTGGTAGCTTGGTGCCCACGAAAGGAATATACCTTGTGATGGAAGATTCTAGAAGGCCATTATTGCAAAGAGTGGAGGTTTGATCCTGAAGAAGCATGCTCTGCATGGAGGACCACCTTGGACACTTGGCAATAGATCTACAACTCCCGTGAAGGCTTGAAGATGTTGGAAAAGGCTATAAATACAAGCACCCGCCAAAGGAAAAGAGATAGAGAGAGGAAGAGGCAAAGCCATGCAAGAATACTTGTGAGAGCTCCATAGGTTGGGTTTAGAGGATCTGTAGGAATACATTGTACTAAGGGGATGGGTTTGAACATTTTTCTTTGTACTATGAAGGGCCCAAGTCCAGTTTTGATGCATGATATTGATCTGCATTATCATATGAATCTGTGATTGCCTGAGTTATTGTAATATGGTTATCAACATGCTTAATATGAATATATGTGTGGTTCTAGTTCTACTACATGGTTATATGTATATTTCATATAAGTGGGTGTAAACCCCTATGCATTTCTTTTCTGTTATGATTCATATCTATGTTCTATAATGCTTTCCTTATATGAATGAATACATTGGTCTAGAAGCCGTTTTGAGCTCTAAGATGAATGTATGGTTCCCTTCCAATCTGTTCACTTAAGTTTCTATTGTAAATAATGCATTCTCACACAACTCACATAAAGGAGGGACTCGCGCTGCCTGCGGCGCCTCGGCGCGTAGCGCCAGCGCCGTTGGGTGATAGGCCGACACGCATGGAATTTCCTTGTTCTTTGAGAAGGGCTTAAAAATGACTACAAATCATGCATGGTAGGCTGCTACATCTACTACATATAATGCAAAACAAGAAGCCCAAAATAATAATCAGCTTACATGTAAATGATTTTTCGTCTCCTAAACTTACGATCAAGTTCAACAGCTTCTCATGAAAAAGGCAAGCTAATTATTTAAAAAAAAAAAAAAAGTTTATAGATCCCATATACGAAGAAGTTAAAAGTGAAATCTCTACTTTGCAGGCCACTTTGATTTGAGAAAAAAATTCAGGTCTAAAAATACCGTAGACCCACATCAATAATTTACCTTAATGGCCAAGGCAAGATAGTTTTTGTCTGTGGAACCTTTGGCATTGTAAGGAAATCCGGACAGACAATTTCCACATGCCATGCAAGCATTCTGTTGCAATCCTGCCGAGCTTTTCCCTTGGTTGAACTTGACAGAGAGTTGAATTGGATCCAAAGTCCTTTCCTCTATCTCTCCTGCAATATCTCTCATACCTTTTGCATTGGAAAACTGGTGAGGAATAGTTTCTGGCTGTAATATCCTTGTTGCTCTGGCCTGGCAGGAACTCCAACTTCCTTCCCATTCCTTTGGCCATCTTGGATCTCTCCTTGCACGCATTGGTGTTGGGGCCATGACACCTGCATTAATCAGAGACCCGCCTCCCAGTCCTGAACATACCATTGCTAGAGAGTCCTCTTGCTTAAAAATCTGCTCAGAAATTCATCAATATTATTAGGGGAAGGAAAAATCCCAATTCAATTATAATACTTCTAAACTCGTTAACTAGCCTCAGGATTGCAAAACTTAAAGTCAAATCTCACATACTCACCCAAACATGCTTTGACAAGAGAATTCTTGAAGGCCTAATTCTAATGAAGTAAAGAATTTAACCATCATTTCTTTTAAGGTTTCTGTGATGTAATGGACGTATGCACAGCTGCAACTACAGATGCATTTTCTAGGCCACCTCATACTACAGGACAATCTTCTGATATCCATGGGAACAATCTTCTAAACTAGTAGATACACTTTGATGGATCCTAGACACCAATTTGTCTTGAAGGACTCAAATTGTACGTCATTCGAATAATAATCAACTCACTTTATCATCAAAACCCACCTGGAATAGTGCACTTTTGCTTCCATAGCATCCAAGATTTGGAGTTTCAACCCTGGTAGCAAGCATTGCCTGAAAAGCATTTGTGGGGAAATCTTCTGCCATCCCATTTGAGAAACATCCACACGGGCATTTATTTGCTCCAGAAGGTCTTTCCTTTTTCAAGCAGACAAACTTTCAGCCTAGCCTGAGAAAGTCTGCAAGCAGCAACTGATCCTCCATATCCAGAACCAACAACAATTGCATCGTAATCATACCCACTTCTACTTCGTTCATTAAGACTACTACACTTCATTTCATTCAATTGTTAATATTCCTCACAATATTCGAAGATTCAGAAACCAATCCAATGCAATTCAGAATATTCAGAAACCATTCCAATGCAATTCAGATTAAATTCAGATCTTCCACTGTGCCAAAACATTGAAACCCACTGTGGCACAAGCTTGAAATCATATAATAACACGTTTGTTCTATATACCTACGTTGGTTGAAAAACATGTTAGGAATTTTTCAGGCCTGACTTTTGAATGCCATGGCTTTCCTATTGATGGGAAGAATGACTTTTGAATGCTACGAGTTTTAAATGCCACGTCTTTTGACAGAACACAGGGCAACGAACATTACGCCACCTTTCCTTTGGTAGCCTTAACATTGGGGTTATTTTATTGCCACATAGCTTGATAAAAAATTGTGGACTCTATAATAATTGTTTACTAGAGGTCCAAATTAATATTTGGTATGCAGACAGTCAGCCAGGCAAGCCTTATGGGCTAGTGGTTAAGTTTTTAAGGTTTTATGTAGGTTTAATTATTTGTTTTATAGATGTCTGTTTATGCCATATGCCACTGGAAATTGCAAGCGATAATTATTGTCTTTTAAAAAAATGACATTTCAAAGAAGATTAAAAACCAATATTGTTAAGGTAAAATTTAAATTAATATTCACTGTATTATTTGTAATTTTTGCATTGTAATGAATTTATTGCCATGATTTTGATCTACATCAAGGTTCTAATATGTATGGGTTTGGAAAACATATTAGCAAATGTATGCGAGCGGTGCAATGGAGACATTGATAGGGATGTGTTGAAGAACTTAAACTTGAAGAATTAAAACATTCCAAGTGGAAGATGAGCGGTGAAGAAGGGGATTGAGGAAGGAGTAGTCTAGGGGTGGGGAAAATATTGGGGAGGTTGTATAGAGACTCTTAGTTCTTTTGAGAAGATACATATGAACCATATGCCTTTTACGTCAATCATTTGAAGGAGAAATGTAGTGTGGTGCATGTATCGTTGAGGCAATGTACTATGTAGATATCTCGAGAGAAAGATCCTATTGATCAATACTTGCAATGTCAATTGTTTCTTTTTGCAAAGTTATCCTTTGTGTTTTATGGATAGTTAGAGTACACAAAAATTTAAAGGCAATTCGATTGCACATGTTGTGATACCATAGAGAGATGGACATTTGAGGTTCTTAACATTCATAAAATTTGTTCAATATTCTCATTCATATAATCTTATGCCTATTTATGGCATTATGGAGCTTTACTGAATGAGGGAATAGTCAAAGAAGACGAGAGAGGACCAACTATATGAGTATTCTCATAAATATTGTAAGGAATTTATCAAAGGTAAATGCACTAGAATTGTTGATTCATTAAATGTTATTTTCTAATATTATATACATATTTTCTATATCTTGCAAGGTTTTCACAACCACCATGCTTTCGTTGACTTTATCTCTACTAGTAATGTTATCATCAAGGTTTAAACACGTAACTTGGCACCGATCTTATTATTTTCTTGTTTCTCAATCAAAGACATGGATTTCATCGCTAATCATGGAGGTTATAGACTATGGAGATGATTATCTAGCTAAAGAGAAGAGGATATACTTGTCCAACAAAAGGGAAGAGGAGAATGTTGCAATTGAAGCACATTATAGCTATAAAATTTCAAGACAAGGAACATGTAATCAAAACCAAGAGAAACGGGTAGAGCGCAAGAGTTGAGGAAAGAAAGAGACATAGGACTGCAATGGATGACATGAGTTGGTTGTGATGATTGTTGGATCTTTAGTGTTAGGATTGTGGAGTTGAATTTTTTCACAGATAACATGTTTTACACCTTGTTGGTTTAGACAAAGAACCATCGTCGGTCGAATCGGGCTTAATTATAACCGTCGCTCGGTCAACATCAAGTTAATTGTAACCGTCATCGGTCAACATTAGGTTAATCGTTACCGTCCCCGTCGGGGTAACCACCGTCGGTTACTGTGCGTGATGACGCTTTATATTTAACTCACATGAATTAGATCTAACTTTGTTATAAAGTTGATATAAAGGTTGTAAATGCATAGCTAAAGTGCCCTAATTTTTTAGATGCTTATATAAGCATGAAAGCTAGGGTTAGATGTTAATGATGGCATGTAATTGATTATTATTGCATGTTGAATCCTTGTTTGAGAGGATGAAGAAGAAGAGAGAGAAAGAACAGGTTACATAAAGACAGAGCTTCCATGAAAAGGAGTTGGACATAAGGAAATAACAAGCACATTTGAATGGTGAGAAGAGGGTAACATCTTCTACTATATTTCCTTTGTATAGTTATTGTCTCATTGTAATGGCTTGCATAATATACAAAGCACATATAATTTCTTCTTGTAGATCCACATGTTGGTGAGATCTTGTATTATAGATCCATGTACATCTAGTCTTTTATCATATATCCATGAGATCATATTGTATTGTTGATCCATGTAGATCTAGATATTATAGAGGAGGTTCTCTTCATGTTTGCACATGTTATGCAGTGATGGAGAGACAAACTTACTTCTTGGTGCACAATTATAGTTGCACATATGGTAGACCCATGTGAGAGGTCTTGTCACAAATCCACAGAGAACTTGGTAGCAGCCGAGAGATGCAAAGTTCCGGTTATGTGAGATTGGCTGGTGGTGTTTGGAGGCACGGTTGTAGTGCACTCATGGAGATTTGTTTATAGATCGAAGGAGAGGAGATATCTTGTTGGAGAGATGCATTGTACTCTTGTATTGAAGAGTTGGTTTGTACTATTGTTGTATTATATATATGAGATCTCTATCTTTGGTGGATGTAACCCACATTGGGTGAACCATAGTACATGTTATGTTATGTGTGTTTACTTTGTTTTGATTTGGATTATTCTAATTTATACTTCCACTTTCTAGAGATTTTGGGAATTGTTTAAATCTTGTGTGCATGATTGAGTTTGTTATTAAATCATAACACTATTCTGTAGTCCCAAATTCCCAACAACTAGTATCAGAGCTTGGTTATTTCAGAGCAAGATTTTGCTTCAGTATATTGTTAGTGTTTTACTGACATGTATGAGGGCAAGGTTTCTTTTGTCGATGTGAAAATCGTAGGAAGAGATTCAATCTCAAGTGGAAGATGGAAGAGTAAGGTAGCTAAAAATTATAGTGACCGACGTCGGTTAAGTGGCAACCGACGTCGGCAAGGTGATCGTGCTCGATTCAAGGGGTAACCATGGTCGGTTATAGGGTGACCATGGTTGTTCTTGAACAACCTTGTTTTAAACATAAAATCACATATTTGAAGAATTAAGAAGATGTATGGAATGTATCTTGTTTGTTGAGGTGTCCCTAATTCTTGGAGGCACAAGCATGTTGGTCGATTATAGATCCGGTTATTGAGATATGGTTTTATCTTGGTATTGCAGTGCTTATATTATTTTGGTTACACATGCATGTTTGGGATTGCGAGATTTGAGTATGGGATAGAGGAGGAGTTATGCATCCTTTGGTGCGCTTAGATGTATGGGCTTCGTAGAGAAGTAAAATGTAGTAGCACATAACGAAGACGAGCTTTCCATCAGAGAAGCATGTTCTTTAGTTGAAGATGCGGTTGAGTATCTTGGTGCTGGTAAGGTGATGTATTTCATCTTGATGTAATTTTATTGCATGTATTATTGTTAAGTTTTTTGTGCAAGATTTGGGTGCTTATTGAAATGACTGGCTCAACACAATTATCGGCTTTGGTTGGAGTAGGCACCTTGTTTGGTGACCTATGCTAATTTGTGGCATTGTGTTCACTCCAAAGAAGCACCGACATTGGTCGAGGAATCGACATCATCCACAAGAGTGTAACCGTGATTGGTCATCAAACCGTGGTCAGTCTCTGTGACAAAAAGTTTGCACATGGTTTCTTACAGTAGAAGAGGGCATGGTTGGTTCAGTGTCCTATTTTGGAGGATCAAGTTTCTGGCATAGTGTGTATAGGTAGAAACAATGCAGATCACTTCAATGTTTGGATCAAAAAGAGGACGAAGTTGGCTCGGTTAGTCCAGTGAGACTTTGAGTCAGGTATCTCTATATGATTCACATTTTATTTCTTTTGTTTGGAGCAACTGATATTATGATTGGATAATGTGCACAAATTTACACCATGGTTTTTGGTGTTGTTTGAATTTTATTTCCTTGTTGTGTGGAATCTTGAGACAAAGATATCTAGTCTAAGGAAGATATCCTCAATGAAAAGTCATGGTTAGAAACATTGTAGGTAACAAAAGATTTTGAGTACACATGGGATGAAAAGAAGTTGATTCACCTACTTCACAAGAAGTCCAAACTTCGTGATGTAGAAGTATTCTTTGATAAGAAGGGAATAATTTATATTTTCTTTCATCTGGTTTTATTTCTCACTGACATATTAGCTTTTGAGCTTGGTGTTAGAGGCAATGCAGGGAATTTCGTGTTCAGTGGGAGCAAGCCATGGTTTTGGCATTGCAAGATTGGATACATGATGCACATGTAGAGTGAGAGGAGATCGCTACTATTCAAAGTGGTAAAGGCACTAGTTGGTTTTGGATGGTATTCACAGATTTGCATGTATATTGAGTTTATTGCTTTGTGATGTCACTTCTAGTTTATTTTGAGGTGCCTGGATATTCCTTAGGGATGGTAGTTGATGGTTGATTCGACTGGTTTTAGATGATAGAGCAATTTTCAAAGTTTGAAGGGTGAAAAATGAGAAAATCTACTAGTTACAAAGATCGATGTTAGTTAGGATTAACCATGATCGGTCATCTAGTAACCGTGGTTGGTCGAGTCGTCAAAGCGAGTGTGGTCGATAGGAAACCATGGTTGGTTTGGTCACATGTTTGACAATAGTGTTTATTTACCATTTTTAGATGGTGCCCTTTTTTTTTCATCTTGGTTGGTTTGTGCAAGTATGTTGATGACATGTATATTGTTATTTGCACTTGGTATTAGTTGCATGGTTGAGCATGGTTTTTTGTTATTGACATTAATGAGCACAAGATTCATATTCAACTTTGGAGTTAGTCAAAGTGTAGACTTGGAGCTTCGGAGATCTTGGAGATATGAATGGATGTATAGGTGAGTTTATACATGTGGATAGATTCAATTTTGTGAGTCTATGATGATGCAAATGTTTGATTTGCACATGAATGCCTATGAGCACAATTTAGATGCCTTGAGCATGAGTAGGGGATGTTTGTATTTCCTCTTATTACTATGTTACTCCTTGATAGATGTTATCTATAGATGATTGTCTTGGACACGCTAGCTGGTTATGCAGGGTTGGATTTGCAGAGTAGTGTTTGGATTTCTTTGAGTTATATAGGTGTTTGTGGATTGATCACCCACTATTGCATGTAGAACTCATTCATGGCTGTTTTTACATGGGATCATGTTTTGCTTTTGCATATTCCATTATTGACTTGTCTTTGGACAATTACATTGTTGGTTGCGTGGAGACATGGATAGATGGTTGGAGAACATGGTTGGTTTTACGGTATGGCTATGGTTGCAGTTGAAGCTCAAGTGACTTTAGTTTGAGTGGGAGCTAGATTACGATGTGTGTTAGTCATGATGGATTGGTTGCATGAGAGTGTTCATGTTATGATTCAAAGGGGAGCTAGATTCTTGGATAGCTCGGTTATCATGGATCGAAAATAGCTTCAAACTGCAGAGGTCTCATGGTAAGTCACAAGTTTTTTATCTTCATTTTAGAAGATGGTTTGATCTTCCTAGTTTCATTTGAGAGAATTGTTGATATAAAGATAAGATGGTCTTCATGGTATGTAGAGGACGATGATACATGTGCAGTACAAGTTCAGCAATTTATCTCCAAGTGGGAGATTGTTAGGATTATGGAGTTGAATTGCTTCACGATAACACGTTTACACCTTCTGGTTTACACAAGAATTGTCATCGCACCGAATCAGGTTAATTGTAACCATAATCGGTTAGCATCGTGTTAATTTTAACGACATCGGTCAACATCGGTTAATCGTAACCATCGCGGTCAGCATAAGGTTAATCGTAACCATCGCCGGTTACCTGTATGTAACAATTTATATTTAACTCATGGGAATTACATCTAACTTTGTTATAAAGTTGATCTAAAGGTTGTAAATGCATAGCTAAGGTGCCCTAAGTTTGTAGATGCTTATATAAGCATGAAAGCTAGGGTTAGATGTTAATGATGGCATGTAATTGATTATTATTGCATGTGGAATCCTTGTTTGAGAGGATGAAGAAGAAGAGAAAGAAAGAACAACTTACATGAAGAAAAAACTTCCATGGAAAGGAGTTGGATAGAAGGAAATAATAGGTACATCTGAATGGTGAGAAGAGGATAACATCTTCTACTGTATTTCCTTTGTATACTTATCGTCTCATTGTAATGGTTTGCATAGTATGCAAAGCACATAGAGTTTCTTCTTGTAGATCCATATGTTGGTGAGATCTTGTATTATATATCCATGTAGATATAGTCTTGTTTTGTAGATCCATGTAGATCTAGTCTTGTATTGTAGATCCATGAGATCATATTTTATTGTTGATCCATGTAGATCTAGATATTGTAGAGGAGGTTGTCTTCATGTTTACACATGTTATGTAGTGATGGAGAGACATACTTATTTCTTGGTGCACAATAATAGTTGCACATATGGTAGACCCGTGTGAGAGGTCTTTCGCAGATCCACAAAGAACTTTGTAGTAGTTCATATATGCGGTAGTTCCAGGTTATGTGAGATTTTCTAGTGGCATTTGGAGGAACGGTTGTAGTGCACTCATGGAGATCTGTTTAGAGATCTAGAGGAGAGAGATACTTTGGAGATATGCATTGTACTCTTATATTGAAGAGTTGGTTTGTACTCTTTTTTATTATATATATGAGATCTCTATCTTTAGGATGTAGCCCACATTGGGTGAACCGCGATACATGATGTGTTATGTGTGTTTACTTTGTTTTGATTTGGATTATTCTAGTTTATATTTCCACCGTTTGAGATTTTGGGAATTGTTTAGATATTGTGTCCATGATTGAGTTTGTTATTAAATCATAGCACTATTCTGCGTTTCCCAAATTCCCAACATTTAGTTGGGCGGAGAGAGGTTATATCCAACAAAGTCGCGCCTCCTATTTTTGTCCTAATTTGAAAGTATTTTCCCAGATTGATTTTGGAGAATCCTAGAAAGAGGAAGGAGGAGCTATACACATGTTGTGGAGGCTATAGACTCTAGAGATAGATGTGAGATTAAACCCTTGTTTTCTAGTCCCTCCAATATCAATAGTTGCTTTGTGCAATGAAATCCCATGCTCTTTGTGGATTGACAGAGGCTAAGCCATTTCGAGGGGAAGTTGCCCATGGTTCTTTTGATAGACAAGGGAGACATGCACACGATTTTTCAGATTAATACTATATGCATATATAATGTGTTGATCTATGTTTCCAACTTCTTGTTCTAGGTGAGTGTACGAGTAATCAAGAAACATGAGACAACATCGAGTATACAAGGGCTTAGTACTTTGGAGATAGTGATGGATGATACGGGTGCAACGAAAACAGATGCATGATATCAAGAAGCTAGATTTGGAAAATTAAACCGAGATAAGATTAGAACAATAAGTGGGGTTTCCTGACGGAATACCGCAGGTTCCAAGAGGATTTCAACTCCCTTGGAGGATGTCAACCCCTATGTTAGACAAGATAATAATAGATTGTGAACAATAGTAAAAATGAAAAGCAACTGAAATAACAAGAGTACTTAGCTTATGTCTAAGGATAAGCATGGAGATGAACCGAGCATCAAGATGGCAAGATAATGAACCATGGCAAAGGTTTCTTCTTTAAACTCCACGAAATTTAATTAATCTCTTCCTTCTCTTCTCTAGGCCTAGGTATCTCCAGTGTCTTTGGTCCTTTCCTAAGTCTTCCATCTAGGGTCCTTGAAAAATATCCCTCCTGAAATATGGGGGAAAACACCATATTTATAGCTTAAATGTGAGACTAAACTACAAGTTAAATGATACCCGGGGTGGAGTAAAGTAACATGAGTTAGGGATATGATGTGATCACGTGGGGACCATAGCTTGAATTATTAGATGTAGTGGGGGGCATGGTGGGTGAGAAGATTCCATTTTAAAAAAAAGGGTGTTGGATGGGTGCATTTTAATACTCATGAATTAAATAATTTGTGAAGGTTGGGGATATGCCAAAAGTTGAATTATCAAATGGGTCCATATGGATCCCATTGATAATCAATCAAATAATGTGAGAAAATAGATAGTATTTTATTTAATTTAAGAGAAAGAGATGTGAGAATGGAAATTGGATGAATGTGAGATGACGAAGGGGCTTATATTTCACAAAATAGGTGTCTACATTTGCCCCTTTTTGTTGAGTGGTTTGCGATAGCAAGCCACGAGACAAAAAAACAAAAAGTGTTAGATGAAAGATGTTTCCAAGGATGGATGAAGATATGACCAAAGGCAAGATGCCCTAGGAAAAAAAGGATCGCAATAAATAATATTAAAAAAAAATATGGCCGTGACTCCAATATCACATCGGTAAAGGACAATTGTGGTCTCAACGGAGACAAACAACAATATTCTACTTTTCCCAATGCTGAGTGGGTGAAGACCATGCAGTATGGATGTAAACCAAGATGACCAATGGGTCATAGGAAAACATCAAAATATGTGCAAAGCTGAGTGCGAAATATATGCACAATCCTTTATTTGTGAGGAATCATGTAAAAACATCATGCGTCCAAAATGGACGAGAAGGGAGATAATGATGCCCTAGCATAGGGCACGAGAAGGACACAAAGTGAGTTATATGTGTTGACAAGTCGCTCTGAAAAGGTGCCCCACCATAAGGCATAGATAGAATAATCATAAATGTTAACAAGATGCTCAAATAGGATAGAAAGGTGAGATAAAATGCCCTAAAAGGGTAATAAATATGATGACAATCATGTTTCATAGGAAATATGCATAAGTGTTAGCAAATTAGAAGGTGAAGAAGACAAAGAAGTCTTATTTCTTTGGTAAGTGTGATAGAGATACTTTTGCAACAAAACAAAAGCAGAGAAAATATTCAAGGAAGAGAACAAGATTAGATAGGTGATGGTCATTATGGTATCTTCCAAGACAAAAATGTCAAAAGAAGATGGGAATAGATTCTTAGAAATGGATATGATGAGGTTCTCTGCAAGAGGACCGACAAAGATAAAAGATGTGATAGGGTTCTCAAAAAGAGAAGACGTCCTTTGTTGCAAAGAGAAGAACAAGAACAATAATGAAAGGGATAGATGGCGATAGGTAAACGGAGAAACATCTTTCTGAATGTGAATGCCAAATGTAAGGGATGTTGAGAAAGAGAAAAGGGAATGAACAAGAGGATTGGTTGATTATGAGAAGAGCAAGAAAGATTGAATATGAAAAACGATAAAGGTATGGAATAGAGGGATGGAGACGGAGGAGGAGAAAATAAAGAGTGAAAGGGGAGGAAGAAGATAAATGTCGAAAACATGTAACATCCCCATTTTAAAAATACCGTAACAAGGGAATTTTTTTTTTTTTTTTTTTTTTTTGTTCAGATATAACGTTCTCTCATATGAATTATAAAATTCAAACACACGTTCAAGTTTTAATAATTGTTCTCTCGCCCAAACAACACAGCTTGATCATACAATTTCTTTTTAAAACGAATGTTCCCCTGCTCACATATGTACAATATGGAACACACATTCAATGCCATTCAATCTTATAATGCATTCTATATGCTGTTGTAAATGACTCGATGAACTTCCGATCTTCCATTTTCATGGCTCGAGTTTCAACGATCCTTCATTTCATGACTCGCAACAACCGATCCTTCATGTTCATGACTCGCAACAACCGATCCTTCATGTTTTTTATGCATAGTATATTATATATATACCTGCTTCTCATAACCTTCCCCGCTTATCGAAGTGATCCATTTAAGAAGCCTATCTCAATATCTCATATCGATATTCATCCGACATCCCGCATCTTAAATTAAGTGATAAGGACAACGCAACCAAAGAATCGCGATACTTTGGCCAAAGATTTTCACATGCTTTGCAGATGATCATATTCCCGGATGTGATACACATCTACTAATACGCCCTTCACTTCACTTCACCCGTTATCTAGAATGGTCTTTCCCGGTTCCTACCAAATTCCTCAACGTTTAAGTTCAGCTTTTAAACTTTCGGGCCCCAACTAGTAATATGAACGGTATAGAAGGCACTCCTCAGAACTAAAGATACGCAGACATACGGTCGTTACCCCACGACTCCATGTGTCTCGATTATCTTTAGTATTCCTGAGTCACTCCGTATACCGATCATACCCTATCCCCACCCCACCTAAGATCTACACATTCACCTATGTATTCTAAATGTTTTAATTCGGAGGGCATTGCTATATGTCACCGCAACATTGTGTCGTCATGAAGACCCCGTCTTCATGAAACACCTTGCCTGTAGCCGGCGATGCCAATGTCCTGCGTAATCCATCCATCGAGAATACACATCCCGCTCAAGTGACTTAGCTACGAGTAATAATTAAAAATGACTTTCAAAGATCCGCGCCGATCTCTTGATCCTCGCTTCTCGCTTCAGTTGATATAACTAAGAGGGACTAAACTGTCCATTAGTTTGCTATATCGCCTCCTTCGTATCAGGGCTACATTTCCTTACTTGGTTTATTTCTTAATCATTGATTAAGCAAATTGCATCGATGGATGTAATAAGTTTAACCTATTAAACTTAGCCAAGATGTTTCCAACTGCAACTAATTTCAGAATATTAACTTATTAGACGTCATTCAAACGAGGTCTAATCTTCGAGAAATGAATTCATTTGTTCCCCTTAACGTTATATAGTTAAGGATCATTAGTTATGGATATATTTATCCTATATCCTTTATTCTGAATTTTATCAAACGGGATCATTAATGGAGTTCGAAAACAAGGTTCGACATCCAAATTGAATTGATATTCCTTAGCTCCTAAGCTAATCCTGAATACCTTCTGATTATGAAATCATATTCTTCTTAATCCTTTTAATGTCAATTAAAAATTCATCTTTACCCAAGTATGAACTAATTGCATTGTTCAACTTAAAAGTTGTATTTAAGTAAGAATAGATATCGCTTCAATTCAACATCCATCCAAGGATAATGAAACAATTCCAAATCAGAAATAACATCATATTTTCAATTTAAACAACAATATCAACTGATATAATTATAGAAAATATCACACCTGTAATTGTATTCAATATTTCAAGACATAATTTGTACATTTGCCAATCCAGCTGATTGGGTATAGTTTATACAAAGCATCCATACAACTCATGGACAGAAGAATATATTTTCTTCTTTCGCAATTCCTCAAGAGGAATAAAAGCAGCAATTACAAGTTATTGTACATCTAATCAAGAGGCATCAGAAAATAGCCAAGTCTTCATATTTAATCAAATTCCATCTGCAAAATGAATTGCACGGTCAGCTAATGAATCGAGCACATTAAGCACTTATCCTTAAAATAAGATGCTTCAACTAATCTGCTTCAATAAAAGAACCCTACTTTTATGAAACGACAAAGAAACATCAATCTCAAAATAGGCACAAAGGAGAGATCAAAGCATAACAACCGAACTATCGTAAAAATATCATCACAATCCGCCAAGGGACTCGCTGTCCTGCTTTCCACATAATCATTGCAAGTATCAATTTACAATATTTGTAACGTTAGGAATACAAGTAGTTTGCTGCCTATATAGCATACAGTTATCCTTTCCACGCCTTCCATTAATAACAAATGCAAAGGATGAAACTAACTGAATATAAATCCATTACTTTCCTTTCCGTTCATGAAGCATGCTAAATTTAAAGCATTCAAGTACTAACAAGAAAGCGAACAGCAATGCATATAGTAGCTCCCATCTAAGCACTATAAAATTCATCATTCACGAATTCCAGATTTCTAACTGAATGAAAGAAGAAAGATCATTTTTCTAACACATTCATTCATATCTCTATTTCCTTCCACATGACTGTCCTAACAGTGGAATCCAAACGAAAATCAATTCAAGATAGCAGTTCAGAGTGAAACTTACAAAATCCACTCGGAAATTCACTTTCTGGCAGCAAGAATAATTTCATTTATTTCCAGTTCATATGAATACCAAACAGGTTAGTAAGACATTATTTTCATCGTTGAGCAAGCCATATCAATATGCATACTAGGTATTTGCTATACTAGAAGATTCCCTACTTCTTACACTGTATAGCTAACCAACAACAATTATGCAACCACGCAAGTATATATTCATATGATCTTTTATACCTCTGAACGCATATAGTTCTTAATAACAGGTGGTACATTGCTGTTACCTACAGCAAGACCAAGTCATATGCACTATAATTCCAATGTCACTTTCAGAGTCCCAAATAGCAAAAAGAGAAGAATTCATTCTCTTATGATTTCATTAAGAAACAATCATTGTATTCAGAATGAAGTAAAAACATTCAAATCATGTTTTTCTTAGCATGACAACTCAACTTAGAAAGATAACAGAGTAAACGTTCTCATTGATAAGCATCTCACATAGCCAGTACAGCTGCAATCCAACGAGCTACAGCAATGAACATTCCAGCCAAGTTCGCATTCACAAGATAGTAAAAAAATAATATCAGAAGGTCAAACCACGACTGCTAGACGCAATGGGGTCAACCTTCATTACAGCAAGAAGAAATTATAATCATTCATTGCACAGACTACAAAACCAGTTTATAATTGCGTCAATAGTCTGATTAAGAAGACCGAACAGTATCAAGAAAACACAATGAAACCATCTTATCCACACCGTAAGAAAAGACATACTTCATTAAGGAGTTCAGAAGGAAAACGATTCACTTTTCCTACTTCACGAATACCCAATACGTGTTCGTCTATATCCAATCCAAGGAAAGGCACAGAGCAATGTAATACTACTATTACTTTATTAAAATCGAGTTCGATTACCCAAAGAACCCCGAATGCCATTTCCATTAAGATCCCAAAACTGGAGAAGGGAAAGGATCTATATCCTCAAACTTTCAATAAGAAACAATTTCAAACACTAATGCTTCTTTAATTTTAGTCCATCAGCCAAAGGACGTATAGTTTCAATGCCAAAAACAACTCCAGTAACCTGTACAGTTTACCTTCCATTCCACAAGAATAACCAATTAAAATTTTCATATAATACCCATAACCGGCACCTCATGGAGGTAAATCCATTCGAGAAGACAAAACAGTTAAACACAAAGAACGAGAAACAATTTTCTTAACATTTCCAAAAGAAAAGACAGCAAGGGTCGACAAACCCAATTCATAGCGACACAACTAATATATCAAGCACAGTCTTAAGATATATATGACGTTTTCCCATTACTGTTAAACACCCAGCTCGACAGGAAGGTATTCCGTTCAATAAAATACAAGGACAGTCGAATTCAGCGACCCATAAAGATGATTCATATTATTTCCGAATAATACCAAGAGTTATTAATCCCCAGTCATAGCAATATAATCACGACTGTAATTCCATTTTTCTCTTCACATGTAATAGCAGTTCCAAGCACAACAACAAGGAGAACGATTACACTATAAGGAAAAGATTAAACAGCCTGTCCACTCCATACCACATGTACAGAGAAAGAAAATGTTTATTTCATTCCACAAACTGTCAGCAACCACAACGGTAATTCATATTCCAACCCAATTTAAGCAACAACAAATCAAGGCCGAGCAACCAGAGCCGTTTTCTTATCATTTTCCAAAGAAAAGAAGGCAAGAATCAACAAATCCATTTCAAAATCAACTCAACAGCAATCATGCAATCCCAACCCAAGAGCAGGGTTGTTTTAATGAAACATTTAATCAAAGCAAAGATTTTTAAAGAGAAGGGCTTAACATGCCTGTAATCTTTCTTCCAAAACTCGAAGAAAACCTTGTCTGCCGCGTTTTTCCTTTCCACAAATGACAAAGACAAACTCTCCAACACTTCCTTCCTTCTTCGGCTTAACAACAGCCTCCAAATCCCCAAGAAAATGTCAAATGCCAAGAGCTGGTTCGACTGAACCAGACCAAAGAAACCAAATGCAGAGCAACTTCGGCCAAACCAAATCGAAACAATGAAAGATCAAATTCCCTCATGCTGTTTCCAAGGCGAGCTGGTCGCGAGGACCAAAAACCATTAATGCATTAAAGGCTTTGCCTTTTTCCTTACTTTCCACGCCACCGCCACTTGGGTTGGCAAGCTTCTAAATTTCAAATTTTCCATGCAACTGAATTTGGCTCTATTTCAAAATAGATGCCTCTAAATTCCTTACCTGCCCCGCCAAAACTGGCGCCGTCCACGAAGGGACAGTTCATTAAATACCAATGAATGCCTCCTTCCCATCCTTATCCCTTTCCTCCCAAGGGTCTCATGCACCCCTTAGTTTAGGATTAGTTTAGGTCAGAAGTAGTATTCAACCTAGGTCCTAATTCAACCTTAGGTTTTAGAATTTAGGTTTATTTTCCTCTTTTTTTTTTTTTTAATTTAAAAATCCACTTAGGATAGTAGTGTAGGATGTATATTAGGCCTTAGGTTAGTTTAGGTTTAATTCATACTAACCACTAACACTAACAACTTCCTTCCAGCCTTACTACTAACATTCACGTTAACGCAGAGCAGACGTCCGCCTTCGATTACATGCCAAGGCCACCCGTGTCTAGGCATTTCTCGCCCACGAGGTCCCAAATTCGACAAGACAGGTTTCAAGAATCGAACCCCTCGCTGCTGGCATTTTCGTGCTAGCTATTCACACTGTAATCAGCGCCGCACGCTCATAATAATCCTAGTCCAGTTCAAGTGTGAATTAATCATAGAAAACACAAGAGGGCCTCAGCATACTTGAATCAATGGAATTGATTCAGGGTATGCTGTCAATCAGCACAAGAGCAAGCAATTATACGACAATCAGTCGTCACATCAAGAAACACACTAGTACAATATTTGTCGTTCTATGGAATAAGTCACAAAGATGCAAGAATCCAAGTTAAGAACACATTCTCTTAAGATCAAAACATATCTTAACATGTTTGCTTTCATTCCAACAGCTATAACAGTATGTAAAACATTCACCAAGTTAACATACAAAACCGTGAGTGTTACAACAAAGAAGGATTATAGAGAAAGGGGGAAATGAAGAAGGATAAACAAAGAGAAGACAAGAAAAGAATAGAGAAGAGGATGAAATTATGAAAAAGGGAGAGAGTTATTCAAGAGGAAAGGCATGATGAAGGATGATGCAAAGGAAAATAGAGAGGTAATGGAAAACAAAAGAGATGATAGAGAAAAGAAAATTGAAGGAAACATATCATAGTGAGGAAATCCAAGGCAAAGAATATGGAACTGACCACATGGAAATGCATGTGGATGATGAGATGATAAAGGAAATGGGATAACGCTGAAGAGTTAGGTTTTCGATGGGGAAGTAAGGAGGAAGTGTGAGGTAAAACGAGGAAGAGGACGATAAAGAGGAAGTGAAATAAGACAAGGACAAGAAAGGAGGAGAAGACAATGGAGAAAATTATGTAGATGGAAGGGAACCAAGAATGAAGATATTTGGTAAAGAGTGAGAAGCATAAGGAACGTAAAGAGAAACTTGAGGGAAGGAATGACATCGATTGGAAAAGAAACAAAGATGCATGAGATGAGGATATGCTGATGACGAGAAAATAGAGAGAAGGTGTATGATGAAGACAATGAAGAAATTGGCAAGGAAGAATGGCGAGATAGAGAGGTGGCAGGAAAAATAAAGGATGGGATAGGGGAGGCAATGCCATGAATAGATCTTAGGAGAAATCCACCGATAATGATCAACAGAAAAGATGAAACAAAATATAAGACAAGGGAGAAAGTAAATGAAGAATGGGAGGGGGAACACCAATGAAGGGATGTTAGGAGAAGTCCTCCGATAATGATCAGAGGACACAGAGGAAGGAAGGAATGAAGATAGAATGGAGGAGGTCAAAGAAAAGGATTCAGGTTGTGTAGAATGGGGATGAGTGATTTTTAGGAGAAGTCCACCGATAATTCTTAGCACAGAAACAAAAGAGGAAGATGAAAGAACATTAATGGAAGATCAATGACAATGACAGTTAGTATGGGGGTAGATATGTGGGATAACTCTAGAAGATGGAGTGAAAAGGGTAAAGGAAGGATGGATGATGATGTGTAGGAAGATGAAGACGAGGAGAGGATGTAGTGGATGAGAATGAATGAGAGAGAAATAAAGAAACAAGACATGAAATGAACGGAGAAGTAATGGTTAAGTAAGATTACCCAACGAGGGATGATGGAGATGAACAAGGGACAAATAGGAAGTGGTGTTTGCATGAATGGAAGAGGAGGTGAGAGGATGTGATGATGGAGAATGATGAGAAAATGTGGATGGAGAGAATGTGGGGTAGTGGGGGAGTGCAGAAGACAAAACATGCTTGAGAGGGACTCTTAAGTAAGATCGCCATGCCGCAAGAGGATTTAAGTAAGATCACCAAACCGGCAATGATGATATGGAAGGAGAAAGACAACATTATATTGGATGTAGGTGTGGAAGGGTTGGTTGGACTCGATGAGTATGATGAGATGTGGAAGACAGAATATGAGGAAGAGATGATGGGAGATGGAAAGATCGGACGAGCAACCATTCTTAAGAGAAACTTAGTAAGATTTCCTTGCGATGGAGATTATTAAGTAGGATCGCCAAACCGAAGAAGAAGAAGAATGATGAAAATACCGAGCATCAGTATACCAAAATGGAACAAAAGATGAAAGGAGGTGATAACAATGTGATAACAAGGAAACACAGGAGTTTGACATGAATGGATGGAGGAACATATGTAATGTAGATGGAGAGTGTAAGGGCAATCCTTAACTAGGATGCCCATGTGGTGGTAGTGATGATGCAAGAGTGTTAAACAAAAAGGTAGAGTGGAAAGACGTTTGTGGTGGTGATTGTTGTCTATTGAAAGAGGAAATGGTGGAGAAGATTCTACAATGGGAGGATCCAAGGAAGAAGATATACCTTAACTAAGGTTCTATGGCTATATGGATGGTTAAGCAAGATTGTCAAAATGAAAGTGGAGGAATAAAAGAGAAACTCAAGAGGAAAGACAAGTAAGATATCTGACATCGTGCAAGGGGACAGAAAGGTGAGAAGGATTATGTGGAGACAAATGGTGATGAGTGGACATGGAGAGCGAGGATCAATGTATCAAAGATGGTGTTGAACATGTTGAGAGATAAGGAATTATAGAATAAAAATTGCCTTGAGAAAGACCTCAAGTAGGATTCACAAACTACAATGGTGATCAAGTAGAATTCATAAACCGAATTGAGTGTATTTGCAAACACATTCATGGAGATGATGGATAAATATAAAATTCATAATGTGAAATTTGATGTGATTTTCATAAAATATTATTTAGATGAGATGAATGGAACATAGTCAGTAGCTTGGGCGTGCACAGGAAACTATGTTTCAAACTGGATCGAGATAAACAAGAAAGGGTTACTACTCAAGGCATCAGCACTTATAGCCAATAACAAGTGTTAACACATAACCAATGATAGTTAGTTATACCAAAAGATCATGAGGGAGATATGGGTGAAAGACGCTTATAATTCTAATATTGACATGATAAAGGGATCAAGATGTGACTTGACGCTGAAGAGGATCTCCAAAGTGGTGTTCCTTAAATCTATGCCCCAGCTTTGGGAAAGGGAAAGAATAGAATAAAAGAAAGCTGATCAATGTGGGAAGCTTTCGGAAAATGTTGATAAAAGAAGGTTGATCAATGTGGAAAACCTTCCAGATGCCATAATAACAAAGTAGCCATCCTTCGAGGGTATGGTCTACTTTATACATAATATGGATGGAAAGAATAATATGATAGCCGTCCTTCAAGGGATTGGTCTATTTCTTTTGATTTTACTTGGATTTTGATTTGTATACTTTTTTTTTGCATGAACAACTATCCTTCGAGGGATTAGTCTATTTTTTATAACTTTGATTTTGATTTTTACATACTTGAGTTTGAGCTTCACATGGGGGAGAGCTGGGAATAGTTAAGTAAACCACTTAAGAGGGGATAAGAAATGTACAAGAGACACCCTGGACCCTCTACATAACTACAATAGGAGAATGAGAAGGTGACATGGATGTAATGGTTATGGGATCACATCAAAGTAGTGAAGGCGGACCACATAATTCATATTATTACAATGACAAATGGAAGGGGCTAAAGATGGCAGAACAATCTAAGGATGTAACTAAGTTCTCATTGGTAGATATGCTAATAGTAGACTAGTCACAAGTGCAATGCATTAAGAGGCTCCATCTCTGGTTTACCACCACGAGAGGGAAGACAATGTAGTTACAATAAGATGAGATGATAGCCAAGTAGGAAACAAAAACTATGTCCTGAAGGAAACAAACATATGACCACAATGGTGGATTTAGATGAAAATAAATGATGCCCTAAGAGAGACATAAACATATAAGGACAATCATGGCCTCAAAGGAGGGCTTGATGAAATAAACGATGTCCCAAAAGAGACACACATATAACCATAATGGTGGAATTCAAAACAGATGGTGCCCCACAAAGGTGGAAGAGACACAAATATAGCCACAAAGGTGGACTTAGAGAAAAAGGTCCCTCAATGGAGAGATAAACATGGCCTCAAAGGAGGGCTTTGATGAAAAAGATGATACCCCCAAAAGGAGCACAAACATAAAAGAACAAATATGGCCTCAAAGGAGGACTTAAAATGAGATGAGGATCTGGATATAATTAATTTAGATTGGATGGATGTGAAGAAAGTAGATAAAACAATGTCAAAGAGAAAAGTCCCCTAGTAACAAGGAGTTGTATAGATGAGACACTTAAGGGCGAGGGAAGGTTGTTCCCCCAATAAGTTAAATGTGAAGGAGTTAAAGGATGTTGAAAGAGTTTAGATGAGATTGTTTTAGATTTGGATGGGATAAACGATCGGAGACCACAAGTGTGTTTAGTAAGATAAGCGGCATTGATGAACAATGGAGGGCATTCCTTAGGAGGAATGACATGGGCTGGATGGATATTAAGGGATGATGTGGATGGAGGGATCATGGGAGATCCGAAAATGGGATATGGATTGGATTCAAGGTAGATGGAGAAGGAACTTTCCCTTGAATGAGGAAATCATCTTTCTCAATAAGGTTGTGGACGATTGACCAAAAGGCCTTACAATGTTCGATGTCGTGACTTGGGGTACGATGATAAGCGCAACTACAATTAGGATTGAACCATGATGGCTTGGGACTATAGGGATTAAAGGCTTTAATAAGAGGAAGTTTGATGGCAGATGTTTGAGTTAAATGTCAAAAGATATCTACGTATGACCCCATTGAAGTGTCATGGGGAAGGTAACTCTTATGGGTTTTGATAAGATATCTCAACTTGGAGTTAGGAGAAAACATGGATGTAGATTGGATGTGTGAATTTCGTGTTTTGGAGGACAAATAAAATTTGGTTGAAGGATGACATTGTTTGGATGTGGATTGATTATTGCAAGATGTCATAGATGGAAAAACTAATCCTGACATGGATGTTGTGGCATTGGATTGTTGAGAAGAGGGAAAACCTGAATATTTTCGAGGATGCACAGGGGACTATCGAGGATGTTTGCCACAAACCTTAGACTTCAACCGAGAAGATTTACCTTTAGTAGGGATGACAATAATTTCAACCGGAGGATCTAATAGCGGTGGTGTGGTTATCAATGGAGAAACTGTCCTAAAACAAGATGAAGATGTCAATGAAGAGATAGGTGTCTCGTATGATGTGATTAATGATGTCTATGTGAGATGTGGATTGTTTTGATTTGGCCATGGAAAGAGATGATTTTGTAGAGGGAAAAGGTAAAGCATATTCATTTGATTTAGGTGGATGTGTTGGTATTGTAGGTGATTCAAGGGGTATATTGGGTAAGGTTACAGATCGAGAGGATTGGGTTGGTGTGATAGAAGGATTAGGTAAAGAATATTGGGGTAGACTGGGTGACGTGGCCACGGGAAAGGTTGTCAAGGTAGAGATAGGTGGACTTGTTGATATGATAGGTATAGGGTTGCTGGGATAGATAAAGATGTAGGCATTTTTGGAATATGTGGAGATGTGAGTGATGTGATAACCGATGGAGTAGACCTTATGGGTAAGGGTAATGCAACAAATGCAGGAGCATTTTCAGATGTAGAAGTAGAAGTGATTGGTTGTTTCATAAATGTTTCAAGGGGTAAGAATGATATTTTTGCTAAAGGGATTGATGTTGAAGATGGGGTTGCAAGGGTACATGTTGTAGAACTAAGTTTATTTGGGATGGTTGTGAGTAATGTAGGTGTAGTAACAGGTGTATTTGAGGCAGATGTGGGTGAAGAAATAGATGGGAGAGATGTAGGGATATGTGTGGATACAAGTGGGGCCAAAATGGGTACTAAGGAGGAGTCCGATGTGGTAGATTGGGGTGTATTTGAAGCGGCGGAAACAGATGATATAGTTGAATTTGATGTGGATGTGGCAAGGATAGGAGAAGGTATAGGTTCAACACAAGTAGTAAAAGTTGATTTAGGTGTGACAAGCTTTGAATAAGAGGTGGGAATAATGTTTACTGTGGGAGCATGTGGAGTTGGTGATAAGATGGGATCTTGATTGATAGAGTTAACCATACAAGTGTTTGATAGTTGAGATGTAAAGGGGGTGACGTGATTTTTGGTGGTTGATTAGTTTGCACGCAGTGGAGGTATCAATTTGGATATCCCCTTGATTTACAAGTTGTTGGACACGATCTTTAAAGGAATGAAATCTCTCAATGTCGTGACCTTTGACTCGATGATATTTACAAAAGTGGGCCTCGTGATACCAAATAGGCTTGGCTTGTGAGTTGTCTACGGGTCGTATGGGAGGCAGTTGGATAGAGTTTATGCTCATCAACTTATCAAATACAAACCGTATGATTCTCCTAAAGGAGTGTAGTTGGTTGTTGATTGAGGAGATCGTTGTTGAGACCATGTGCTTGATATAGATGGGGATGAGGGTTCAATGACCATAGTGTTGGCCACACCCTTAAATTTGTCGTTATATGTGAATGGTTTGGTAGATTCAATTTTTGATTTAGTTGAACTTAGTTTAAGATGACCCTGCTCAATGGCACGGGTTTTGAGCTTACGAGCCATTGTGAAAGCTTCATCAAAGGTTCGGAATGATTGGATTTGCAAAGTGGATGATATATGTTTGGCACACGAACATGAGAATAAGTCGATGAGTTCGGTTTGCGGGATAATGAATGATAGTTGTTTTATAACATCATGCCATCGTGTGATGAAGTCGGCGATGGGCTCGTTTTCATACTGTCGAATGGTATATAGATCAATGATAGTGGTCTTGCATGTGATATTGATAGAAAAGTTTTTTCTAAGAACAATTGTGCAAGTTGGGTGAAAGAGAATATGGAATGTCATGGGATATCATGTGGTACCACCAACGCAGACCAGCATAAAGACATAGGGAAAGTGCGAAGAAGTAGATCATGATCATGTGCAATAAGACAACATGCATGTTTAAATGCGAGGAGATGTTGTTGGGGATCTTCTTTATTATTGAACTTATTAAATGCAAGAAGTTTCCAATGAGGGGGATAGGGTTTAATTGGAACCAACGGATGAATCGGTTCATTACAGATTTGTTCATAGGATAAGGTGTTCTTGGGTGGTACGGTAAGGGTTTCTAAACTAGCTAACCGATTCATTAAGGTGTGAATTGAATTAGTCGAGGTATTGTAAGGTTGATATTCATTTAGCTGTGTGGTTTGAAAAGTAGTTTGATAAGGTGAATGATAAATTTGTGGGTGTGTGGGTAGTTGAGGAAGCGTTTGATAAGGTGGTTGATAAGTTTGTGGATAGGATGTTTGTGGAATGGTTTGATAAGATAGTTGATTAATTTGTGGATATGTAGATGTTGGAGGGACTACTTGGCAAAGACTAACATGTGTCATAGATCGGGACTGTTACATAGGGCTGGTGTTGAGCAATAGGGGCATGCCGATGTGGGATATGTGTGTTAAGAATTGGAGACGATTGAACATGCCTATTAATGGAATTGTCAAAATGGGATGTGGGTGGAATGCGATCCACCAATTTTGGAGATTGGGAGGATTGAGAGATTAAGGATATGATTTGAGTAAGAAATCATGTATGGGGTTAGGAGGAGATTCAAGTGTATCTAGAGGAGCCGGAGATGGTGGTGCGATCGATATAGGAAGACTGACTTGACAAGAGATATGAGGGTTGATATCAAGGTGGGGACAATTTTGTATGACATGGTTCTCATGAGGTGAGACCAGGGAGACTGGAGATTGGGTGACTGAAGACATGGTTTTGAGTTTAGTATCTTGTTGAGTAAGATCATCAGAGGAAGTAACTTTATTGGATAGAGTAGATTGTTGTTTTGTCTCGATTTGGGAGAGAGCGACAATAGGTGTGAAATAGAGAAACATTTGTTTATGTATGTTGTTGACAAACAAATCAAGCATAATATTTTTTAACATCATGATTAATTTAGAGGATGTGAACATAAAGAAAAGTAAGTAATGAAGGTGCCTAAAGGAGTCTAAGGCTGGTTTCAGGTAGTTATGGATTGGGAGATGTCTGAAATGGTTATCTATTGGGTGTTTAAGTCCTAATCAGTTAACTGGTGAGAGGAGTATTTTGATGTGTTAATTATGTTTGTGCAAATCTTAAGTAGTTTGTGATAAATGAAATGCAGAGAGGTTAAATCCTTTACTTAAGCTATGTGATCAGCAGGATGCAGAAGATTCGTTTTAGACCAAAATGAAATGTGACGTTCGATGTATATAGACACTCAGGAAAGGGAAAGTTTGATGCAAAAAAGAGAAAATAGGGAAAATGAGAAATACCTGGAGAATGGCTTATTGGTGGTTATTTAAGTGCATGTGATAGTGATGTATTTTGAGAGCGCTAGTTAGTGGCCCGAAACACCCGGGTACCCTAAAATGGAACCGTTTATAGTCAGATGAGGCTAGTAAATTTTTTTTTTTTTTTTTGCAAAGCAAACGATATCTGATTTCGTTGTTGGATGGTCGTGAATTTTTGATTTCACCGGAAAATAAGATAAATATACTTAGTTGATATGGTTAAGAAAGAAGATATAAATGTTATAAAAAGTTACTTCACAAAAGGAAGCACACTAATAATAATGAAACTAATTAAACAAAAGAGAGAGTTATAGACCAATATTCATATACAATAAAAGGAAATAAGCTACGAAAGCTATTAATAGACTATAAAAGATTAAATTCTATACACTATAAACTATAAAACTATAGTTTATTAATAGACTATAAACTAGAGACTAGTATTATTATAAAATAAATGATTAAAGAAACTATGGATTAAATAAACATATAAAACAAATGGCAAAATAAATGATTAAATGCTAAGATATATTATAAACTATCCACAATAATAATAATAATAATAATAATAATCTATGCAAGAAACTATGAAATGAATCTAACAAAAAGAACTTGGGAGTAGATTAATCGATTCAAAATCAACTCGAGATGAGGAATGCATCTAGCGCTTCAAGTGGAACAATGCGGGTGTTTTATAGATTGTTGATGGTGTCTATGCTATAGTTGGATTATTTTCAGTCAGACATACAAAAGGTGTCTCAACTTTACACACCCACATGTGTGGGACCAATAAATTGACTTCCCACCACCAAGCACCAAGGGGTCATTCTACGTGGGGAAGAGTGTTTCCAAAAATCGATCAATTTATAAAGATGATGGATCATTTGATGGAAAATCAAATCAAATCTAATGTGTGCTTTTAGGAACAACAAAGTCAAAAGTTGAATCTAGGAGGACTGGTAGATGGAAAATGGTTAGTTATATTGCACATGGACGTGGCTCTTCACATAACATCTTAACAAAACATATATAATTAACAATGGTGGTATGAGCAGTTTATATAAAAAGAACTGTTATAAATGTGTTCTAAAGATTTGGGATCCAATGGTTTAGATTTTTGAGGACAGGTACCTAGGACTCAAAGTCCAGAAATTTAATCTTTTTGCTTTGTTTTGTGAGGTTCATAATGAAAGTGATGATCTTTGACGTGGCCTTGGAAACTTACTTGAAACTTAAATATGTCTTCTAATGTGATCGATTATATATATCCTTCATGAATTCACTATTACATTTCAAATCCCATCTTTATCCTATATTTTCTCTTGAGTCACCTACCGCTCACTAATTATATTCATTGACTAGGACATAAGTACCCCTCAAGAATGCGAGAAATACTCAACACACACACGTATCCGAAGACATTGAATCAAGAAAACAAGTGTTCAGTGTTTTGAGATCCATTTAGAAAAATTTGATCATGTTATAGAAAGAGGAATCCATTTCCCCTACCGCCTGATGGATAGATCGATTTGTATTATTGATTATTCATTCATGGATTTAAATCAAATCCTATACTTTGTGGAAGTGAAACGAGTCTCAATACCCTAAGACCTTGGATTCGGGAGATAACTCGGAGGAAGGAAGTGGAATGGGAGCTCACGTGCAACGTTGACAAAGCAGCAATGAGGATCGCGGTGAGGGAAGCAAAGTGGGGAGTAGGATGGAGTGGGTGAGTAGAAGGGAGAGAAGGGGATGGTAGCGAGAGGCAGGGAGAGTTGGTGGGTGTACGAGCAGAGTGCAACCTAGGTGTGGGAGGAAGAAGGTTGAGAGGACGCGCCGAGGTAGAGGAGATGGGAGGAAGGAAAGGAGAGGAGCGGGCAGAAGAAGGCATCGGGAAGCTTGTGGGGAGAATTCGTTGAGTGAGGCGAGCATGATGAGGTGTGGTGATAGAATCGTGAGAAGCAAGGGAGCTCGTGAGGGAGAGGAGATGGAAGAACAACATGGGGGGAGGAAGGTAGGCTCGGGAGGAGAGAAGGGAGATGGGGAGAGTCGGAGTTGGGAATGGTGGGTCTGCGTGGGAGACAGGTGGACAAGAGGTAACGCGAGAAGAGGAGAGTGGAGCTTGGGAAAGCTACAATGGAGAGCTCGGGGTGTGGGAGTGGCGAGATCATTGGGAGGAAGATGTAAGCTCGGGAAAGAGGGAGGTAGGAGCGGCAGGCGGTGAGCCAAGGATAGAAGGAAAGTCGAGGACGGTGAAGTGATTGATATAGCTTGGTGGAGAGGAGTTGAATGCAGAGGATGGGAGATGGGATTAGAATTGCAGAGATGTGGGAGTTGGATGGAGAGAAGGGATGATAGAGGTGTTGGGTAGAGAGAATAGCTCGGTGGGTAGTCGGAAGGGGAGGTGGCCGAGCTGGAGAGTTGGAGAGGTGAGGAAATAGTTAGGGGGATGGGTTGTATGGGGTAGTTTAGGATTTTTTTTAATAGATATATATTTTTATATCTTTATTTATTTATTTATTTATTTATATACTTTCCTATTTTTCAATGAATATAACAATAAAATTTTATAACTATTATAAAAAAATTAAATAATAACCTTATTCAAAATGACAAAAACCACTTACCTCATGGCAAAGACAAAAATGACTATATGTACAAAGGATACCACACTAGCGAAGATAATTAAATCTTACAAACAAGTGAGTTTCCAAATGAAATATTCACAAAATATATGTCAAGTAATGACAACTAAAAACAAATAAGATAAACGTCATCTTTACGACACCTGCACACAACAAGTAATGCAATAAAAATGACCAAATCTTGGGTCTGGTCCCACCGGCCTACCAAATGTTGATTTGCGTTCCTAGCTTCCTGTCTAGGTGAGTGTATGAGTAATCAAGAAACACAAGACACTGTTGAGTATACAAGGGCTTAGTACCTTGGAGATGGTGATGGATGATACGGGCACAAGTGAAAATAGATGCATGATATCAAGAAGCTAGATCTCGCAAAATTAAACCGTATAAAATTAGAACACAATATGCGGGGTTGCTTGACGATACCGGTTCCAAGAGGATTTCAACTCCCTTGGAGGATGTCAACCCCATGTTAGACAAGATAATAATAGATTGTGAACAGTAGTAAAAATGACAAGCAACTGAAATAACAAGAGTACTTAGCTTATGTCATGTTATGGAGATGAACCGGGCATCAAGATGGCAAGTTAATGAACCATGGCAAAGGTTTCTTCTTTAAATTGGTAGAACTTAATTAAGCTCTTCCTTCTCTTCTCTAGGCCTAGGTATCTCTAGGTCTTTGGTCCTTTCCTAAGTCTTCCATCCAAGGTCCTTGAAAAATCTCCCTCCGAAATATGGGGGAAAACCCCATATTTATAGCTTAGATGTGAGACTAAACTGTAGGTTAAATGATACCCAGGGTGAAGTAAAGTAACCTGAGTTAGGGATATGATGTGATCACGTGTGGACCACGGCTTGAATTATTAGGTGTAGTGGGGGGCATGGTGGGTGAGAAGATTCCATTTAAAAAAGGGTGCCGATGGGTGCATTTTAATACTCATGAATTAAATAATTTGTGAAGGATGGGGATATGCCAAAAGTTGAATTATCAAATGGGTCCATATGAGAATCTTATAAATCATAGAAATTTCCCATGGTTCCTTTGATAGACAAGGGAGACATGCACATGATTTTTCAGATTAATACTATATGCATAAATAATGTTGATAACAATAATGTATCGTTAGCTTCTTTGGTTATGTGAGAACATAAATGCTTCGGGACTCATCTTCAACCTCACCTAATTTCGTTGAATCTGGCTAAGAAAGAAGAGGCAAATTATCAAGGCCTTTGTAAGCACATGGCGACAAATTCGTTGGAAAAAAGGTTTGAGAATTTGTGAGACCTTCAATTATTTTTCTAATGTAGCCTCATATGTGGCACGAGGTGCACACAACGCAGTGGGTACAAATGGGATCCAACAAGCAAATTAAAGGGAAAGGTTCAACCCTATTGAAAGGCCCCTACAACTCAAATCCCTCCTCTGTCATCTCTTAATGATCACGTAAACACATAATCATCAAGATAATACATTAACATGTAAACATATAAATGAGAGTTATGGTGTTATTTAGACATATGTCTACTTAACAATTAAAAATCAATCTTCAAAGTCCATAAGCAAAACAATTTTAATTTTATTTAATTTAAAATCTTTCAAACTTTATAGAAAAATAAAAATTTAAAAACATTAAAAGGAAAAATACAAACTCATAAAATAAAATAAAAATATTGATAATAAATTAATGTATGTGTCAACAAACCAATAATAAAAAACTCTAGATAGAATTTAAAAACTATATTGGTTTCTATATTTAATCATGCATTTAACATTACAATATCATGCCTAAATATATGGAAAAGTAATAATCAATTTATGAGATTTTCACAATTCATCATTGAGAAAATTATTTGGAATTCGTGTGATAGTTTAAAAATATGACATTTTGGGTAAAAAAACTAGACCCATCTTCAGGAAGGAGAGATTTTAAAATATATGGAGGAGTAATAGTTGTTTGGTGCTTCGTTTACTAATGCATATTTTATAGCTTGAAGACTTTATATAGGAATCATGCAAATAAATATGCATTTAAGACTTTATATAGGAATCATGCAAATAGAAACTAATACTATATTATGATTATTTTAATAACTCTTGCACTTGATATCATATTTCAATAAATGTAAAAAAATGTGTTTCTCTTTGATTCTTCTCACACTTTTTATCCTCACACTTTGTATAAGTTAAATATTTTTTTCGCCTCAAATTCTACTTGTGTTTTCCTCTTTTCTTTTACATTTCAAAGTCATTTTTATAAGAGTTAAAAAAACATAAATCATATTGAATGCTTGCTTTTATTTATTATCAATATTGTTGTGGCACTCGTATAATGCATAATGACAATTATGGAGGGTCTATTGTTGCAAAAAAATGGAACCTAGATCCATCTCGCAATGGTGTTGTCCCACAATATGAGAAGCATTTATTTAGGGGCCAAATAATATTCCTTGTGACACTTTTTCATTGTGATGGGACACTCAATTCCCTTAAAATAAAATCAAACACTTTTTGGGATTGATCACTCCAAACTCTACAAGAATGCCAAGTCAAAATCAAGATGTCTGCAAATACTCTTTTCACGTTTGTTAAGCCCTTTGATGCTTATATCACACTACTCCTTATCTCTACATGGGTCACATCGATGTCCCACGATGTCTTTTATGCTTTGGATACTTTATGAGCATGCCTAACAACCTCTTGTGTTTCAATACTATCGGATATATTATTATTATTATCCTTCCTTTACAATAGTTAATTTTATTTACTAAAATAAAAGGGGGCAAATGTAGACACTAAACTATAGACAAAATTAGTATTGAATCATGTTTTTGGTAAACTTTATATGTGTGGGTCTTGAACTATGAAACTAAGTCTTTTGGTACAAGTAATGATTGTATCACTTCTATTGCGTTTATTTGTCTTCTAATATGTATTGTTGGATGTTTTCTTATTCTTTTATGTCATATCATAGAGATCTATTACTTATTTCATTATTTAATTTTCTTTTTCTAATGTTGGATCAAATTTGTATAGATTGATCAAGATCCATACTACGGTCCCAACCGAGATGTATGGTCCTACCACTTTTTGATTTTGGGTCCTTTCTTCCCATTCGGTCTTTTGGTCATTGTTTTCTCTTTCACAACTTATATTTATGATCAGGTTTCCATGCCACTTTTAAAGTGATAGACTCATATATACACAAGTTCACCTTAAGCATTTATCATCTAGAAAACACCTATATGTACCAAATACAAGGCTAAGAATTCAAGAGTACAATCTTCATACTGCATATCACAACATAGGAGGGCATAAATATATTTTTGACATCTGCACACAAGGGTTTCATGGGAAAAAACTACCATATTCCACTATTAGTGGGGAAGCACAAGGAACACTAGTATAAGTGTTCTATATTGCATGCACATTGACAAAACGTACTAGGGTAACTACATTGAGTTTAAAATGTAGTGCAACACCGGGTGACTCACAAACAGGGTGAGTGCCAAGGTTAGTCTAACTTAAGCATTGCATACTTTATTCTCATATCTAATCGTGCTTGACCTTCTTGAAGGAAGCTAAGTTTGTTTTGTAGGGTAATCCTGTTAGTGCAAAATCACAACACCCCTGAATGTTTGCAACTTGACGGGTTGAGACTCTCAGTGTGATTGCACAACATGGAGCATCTCTCAAAGTGTGGGACTTTGAAAATGAGAGAGCTCTCCAAATGAAGGCCGGTTCCTATTCCTCTGTTCAGGTGCACACAAATAAATTGCAGAGGATCTACTCTAAAACCTACTCTATCTTGCCAAGGAGACATGGTTAAGAAGATGTGAGAAAATAAACCTAAGCTAACAAGGTGATGCACCAAAGGAATGTTAAACACCCATTTTGCAATATAACACAGACCATAGAAATGCAATACAACCACCATGCATAGATAACCAAACTACAATGAGAGATTAAAAGATAACAATGAACACATGAGAGGGTTGAGAATCATCCACAGACATATATTATTGCTCCAGAGTTGATATAGTACATTACAGTAGCCAAGAGGCAAAACTTTGTATTACAACTTGAATGGGAGGTTTGAAAACTCCACAAATTCACTTGCAGACAAGGGAAGAAGGGAGGGTGCAAAACAAAAATGTCCAACCCTTTACAATGAGCCAAGCTCTTACCTTTATAGATGCAGTGAAGAGAGGAGAAGAAAAGAGGCGGGAAACCTGATTTGGAGCTCATTCTACGGACATCATCAATGCCCTCGCAAATCCTCCACAATCTATTGAGTCTATTGCTCTATGTCTATTCGGCATGTTGAAGAAGGAAGAACGACAGATCAAATCGAATCTGATCTGGTTGTTGAAGCAATCGGATCGCATATTAATGGCATGAAGACATTTTCCCAATTCTCACCCACCTAACCTCATCGAAATTAAAATTTTAGGTTTCCATGGCATAGACGAGGTTGAGACCTTTCTAATGGTGCCAAATTTGTTGAATTTTGAGCATTGGATTGAAATATATGTCCATTTAAATGTTTGAGTCGATCCATACAAAAATGGCAAAAATAAATTTAGCAGAATGGGTTTGCGGACCGGAAATTCACTTTGTGCCTTATACGAAAAATGCCAAAATCACAAAATTCCTACCGAACCCCGCAAGCCCGAAATTCACATTTGGAAAAATTTCCTCTATAAACCCGCTTTAGCAAAAGAAATCATCTCGAGCCCACCGGCCTGCTTTTTCCACTTGTGCGAAAAGTCTTCCCCAAGCCCGCCGACCCACTCTTGGCGAAGAATCCCTCCAAGGCCCACTTTCCTGCATGTAATTTAGGCTTGACACATGGCCTCTCTAGGCATCGGTGGAGGTGTGGATTATTTTTACACTTTACGCCTTCTCAAGCCAAAAACTTCAAACTGCCTCCGATACCCACCTTCCCGCCTTGACTTGAAACATGGCCACGTGTAGAGTTGGCGCGCATTTGGGGACCGCTTTTGGATTTTGTTTTTGAAGTTGCACCGAAGAGACACGTGGCTCCTTCCATGGCTTTTCTATGTTTCTTTGTTTTTGGCTAAGTCCTTTTTTTGGTAGAGTCATATGTCTGACTTGGGACACGTGGAGGGTTGGCGTGTATTTGGGACCTATTTCTTGATTCTACCTTTTGAATTTGCGAGGAGATGACACGTGGAGGATTCTACCGTCTCTTCCATACTAAGTCAATTTAAATGGTGGCTTTGTCCATTTTTGACTTTTGGGTATTGAGTATAGAGCTAAATTACTCATGTTTTAGTATGCAATTGAACATGCGGGAAAATGACAGTAACTCGACATCGGTTATGGTGTGACCGACATCGGTCAAGGCAAGTTGGAACTGGCAATGGTTAGGTAGAACCAACATCGGTTACCTATGTAACGAGCTTTTAATTAACTCTCGGGTTTTATATCTATTTTTAGCATAAGAATAGATTTAATGAATGTAATTGCATGGCTAAGTGCCCTAAAGTCTTAAATGACTATTTAAAGCAAAAAGCTAGGGTTTAGAATAAGTGGATTGATCATAATTACAAGATAATTATGTCAGTGAGAATTCTTGGTGAAAAAGGCAAAAATCTTGAAGGAAGAAAGTACTGAACATCTGAGAGGTGTGGAAGATTGTAAATCTTCATTGTATATCTTGTCAAAGCTTTGGATAATAGATTGGCTTGTTTCTTGGTGGACGTAGCCCACACTGGGTGAACCACGTTAAATCTAGTGTTGATTTATGTCTCTTGTTTTGTATAATTCTTCTGGTAGAATATCCGCTTTTATTTGCATGTATGCTTAGATCTGATATATTGTCTATACAACCGGTGTGCTAACCCCAACAATTGGTATCAAAGCTTTGTTTGAGGGTTTTGTGTGTTGACAAATTTACTCACAGAGGGTTTTCTGATTGAGTGGGAGCTACAACAATGACAAAAGATAATAAATACAAGGTAGAGAAGTTTGACGGCCAAAATTATCAATTATGGAAGATGTAGATTGAGGATTATTTGTATTAGAGAGATTTGTACTTACCATTGGATGAGAAGTCTAGACCTACGAAGATGACTGATGAAGAATGGAAGATTCTTGATAGAAAGGCTTTGGGATCTATAATATTGAGCCTGACAACATCCGTGGCTTCCAATATTACAGAAGCGGCTTCTACGGTAGACTTAATGAAATCTCTTGCTAATTTATATGAAAAACCTAGTGCTTCAAATAAAGTTTATTTGATGAAGAAACTTTTTAGTTCTAAGATGCATGAAGGTGAATCTACCTCTAGTCATTTGAATGATTTCCGATCTATTGTAAATCAATTAAAATTGGTTTCAATACCATTTGATGATGAAGTAAAAGAAATTTTATTCTTATGTTCTTTGCCTGATAGTTGGGACAACTTGGTAATGGTTATTAGTAATACAACATCTACTAATAATATTTTGAAGTTTGATGATGTGGTTAGTATAATCTCAAATGAAGAAATTCACAGAGAAAAGTATAGAGAGAAACATCATCCTGAAATGCTTTGAATTTAGAAAGCGAGGGGTAGGCAGAAGGAGAGATCCAAGAGTAAGAGTAATGGGAAATCAAGGTCAAGGGATAACATATCTAAATCCATATAAGGGAATTACTTGTTGGAAATGTGGAAAGAAAGGACATGCAAAGAAAGATTGTTGGTCAAAAGATAAAGAGAATCAAAAACTAGACAAAGGTAAAGAGGCAAATCTTGCTTGCATCAGAGGTAATGCAAGATGCTCTTATTCTTTCTTTAGACAATAGAATTGAATCTTGGGTTTTAGATTCAGGAGCTTCTTTCCATGCAACCCCTAATAAGGGTTATTTCAGAAATTATGTCTAGGGCAATTTTGGGCATGTCTATTTGGGTGATGATGAAGCTTGCAGATATTACGATAAAGGGAAGTTCATCTAAAATTGCGAATGGAAATACATGGGTATTGAAAGATGTGAGGCATGTGCCAAGCCTCGGGAGGAATCTTATTTCTACAGGGGTAACTAGGTGAATCAAGTCAGTATGGTTACTTTTACAGAGACTCTTGGAAAGTCACCAAGGGTGCTTTTGTTGTGACAAGAGGTAATAGGGTAGGAACGTTATATTTATCTACCTATATTCCCGATTCCTTTTCTGCATTATCTACTTGATTCATATGCATGCATGTGGAATAATCAGTTGGGTCATATGAGTAAAAAAGAAATGCAGATCTTAAAGGCTAAGGGTAAGTTATCGATTTGAAATATTTAGATCTTCATGCTTAATAGGTCAGCCTTGGTGATGGCCATAAAGATATGAATAGTATATATAGGGATTATAGGTAGTATTTCATTATCATTTGAGCATTTGAGTCTTATTATATGGTTTGGAGGTTGCCCCCTCAAGTGGCGAAGCTATTCTAATTGCATATTGAGATCATTATTCTGAAATATTGTGTTATTTGGTGTTCTATTGTTGCTCTTAATCTGAATTATACAAGTAATTTCATTACAAGTGGTATCAGAGTTGCGATCTGGGCCAAAATTAGGCAAAACCCTAATTTTTTGTTTCCACCACATATTGCAAACCAGAGCGAAATTGGTGGGAGATATTTTTACCAGAGTTGTGAAAAATTTCAAGTAAGGTTCCCTGAAAATTTCAGACTTTTTTGATTTATTTTGCAAAAGTTATTACAAATTTAGGGTTTTTCATAAAATCACTCCCTAGGGTGCAAATTGTGGAAAATTTTCAAGTTCTTTACATTTTCGAAAGCTCTCAAAAAATAGTATTAGTATCTTCTCTGTGTTTTTTCCTATTCACCCGAAATTGTATCAAAACCCTAAACCCTAAGGTTTGACATCATGGCGGGGCCTTCCACAAGAGCAAAAAGAATCCAAGTTATCTCCGTAAAACCCCGATAAAGATGGGGGTAGATTGAAGAGATGGAGTCGAAGGGTAAATACAGATTCCTCAGCACTAGGGTTTACCTCAGTTGATCATAAGGTGAGCCAACTTGAGTATGAGTTGTGAAATGTACAATCTGAGATGGCCTCTAAAGGAGACATAGCCCAAATCAATCATCGGTTGGATGATATCATGCAACATGTAAAGGGTAACCAATATGGCCCAAATCCAGCCCATATCAACCAAGGAGGACCTTCAGTTCAAAATCATGGACAAACTAACCATATTGATCACTTTTCCAAATCCCATCGTAATCAAACTTATTCGCAACCACGAACATGATGCCAAAGTGGATATGCACAAATTTGATGGTAAGGATCCCCTGAATTGGATAAATCAAATGGAGAACTTCTTTGAGTTACATCAAACACCATCAAGACAAAAGGTGACATTGGCATCCCTATATCTTGAACCCGACCAATTTGTTTGGTATCGATGGTTATGTGCTCAGAGGCGTAAGAATGGTCTCAGGTGTCACTGGACAGCTTTTTACCGAGGAGTTGCAATTGCACTATAGTTCCAAAGTGTTTCGTAGAACTACTTTAGTCAATTAGCAAAGTTACGGCAAAACAGATCACCAAAGATTATGTGCATCAATTCCAAAACCTATCCTTAAGGGTGGAGAATATTCCAAAGAGAATCAATGACTATTTCTTGGGGTCTTAAGGACCACATCGAGCATGAGGTACGTATGTTTAATCCAATCAAGCTTTCTGATTCTATTATCATGGCACGTCGTGCAGAGGAAAAAATTCTTTGTAGTAGGAGGCCACCTTTCATTAACACCAAAGACCGTAGTATCTCTTCCCCTTCATTTGCTAGGCCAATTAGACTGACTCCTCAACAAATGGAAGAAAAGAGAGCAAAAGGATTATGTTTTAACTGTGATAGAAAATATGGACCGGACATAAATGTGCTGAGAAGAAGTTGTTCTATATTGATGGAGGTAATGAGGATGATGAGGAAGCTGAAATTATAGGAGAGGCTGAGGAACCAAGAGAAGATGAAGTAGAGGATCACCAACCTACAATTTCTTGCCATGCATCATTCAGTATTAGTACTCCTCAAACACTCAAGGTTATCACATTATCTCAAAAATAGAAGGTGACGGTGTTGATTGACTTGGGAGTACTCATAACTTCATAAATAGTAAGTTAGCTTAGCCCGCCTCAATTGTTTTATTTACCCAACTCTCTAGTAAATGCAAGTTATGATCATGGATGGTGGGACAATCAAGTGCACAGAAAAGTGCCATAAGATCAAGCTTTCCATGGGAGACTACATGTTAGACTCACCTATGTTTGCTATTTCTATGGGAGGGGCAGATATTGTTTTGGGGTCCAATGGCTCACAACCTTAGGTACTATAGAGATGAATTTCCAAGAATTGTTCATGCGATTTCATTCAGATGGAAGGACAATACAATCAATGGGATGGTAGCTAAGTCTCCACAGATTATTAGCTCTCATCGAGATGCGTAAAGGTTCTCGTAAAAGGAGTGGATGGCTTTATAAAAAAGCTATTTTCCATAGAAGTACAAAATACAGTAGTCTTCAATGCCACCCGATCTTCAAAGATTGTGGATGCTCACTCATCTATTTTTTTGATGCAATTCCAAAGGGACTACCACCAGCTAGGGATCATGATCATGCCATTCAGTTGATTCCAGGAGCCAAACACCTAACATCGTACCATACATATACCCATATTCCCAAAAAAGTGAGATCGAGAAAATGGTGGAGGAAATGTCAAGGCAGGTATCATCAGCATAGCCAGAGTGCATATTCTTCACCAAAGGGTCATGGTACGTAAGAAGGATGAAACATGGAGGATGTGTCCAGATTACGAGAACTCAACAAGTACACCATCAAAGATAAGTTTCCTATTCCAAGAATTGATGATTTACTTGATGAATCGCATGGTGCTGTTTATTTCACAAAATTAGATCTTCGCTCGGGTACCATCAAATTAGGATAAAAGAGGAAGATGTTCATAAAATGGCTTTCAGACTCATGAGGGCCATTATGAGTTTTTGGTAATGCCTTTTGGTCTTACAAATGCACCTCAACCTTTCAAAGCTTGATGAACACTATTTTTAGGCCATTTTTTAAGGAAATTTGTATTAGTTTTCTTTGATGACATATTGATTTACAAGAAGACATGGGAAGAACACTTACAACATGTAAATAAAGTGTTGAAGTTTTGGAGAAACATACTCTATGCAAAGCCATCCAAATGTTCTTTTGGTGTACAAGAGGTAGAGTACTTGGGTCATATTGTATCCCATGAAGGCATCAAAGTTGATCCTCGAAGATCAAAGCTATGGTGGAATGGCCAAGGCCCAAAATCTCAAAATCTTCGTGGGTTCCTAGACTAACAGTGGTACTACAAAGATTTGTGCGGGGATATGGTAGAATAAAGAACCCCACTCACCGCATTGCTAAAGAAGGATGCCTTCCATTGACAGACAGTAGCCACTAAATCCTTTGAGCAAATGAGGAAGCCATGTGCAAGACCCTAGTTTTGCTACTCCCAACTTCTCAAAAACCTTCATTGTTGAATGTGACGCTTCAGGATCAGGATTGGGAGCAGTTCTAATGCAGAAGGAAGACCAATTGCATTTGAGAGTCACCAATTCAAAGGAAAAGATCTGCTCAAACCTGTCTATGAGAAAGAAATGATGGCTATTCTTCATGCGGTCAAGCAATGGAGGCCCTATCTCATGGGTAGACACTTCAAGGTAAAAACTGATCATGATAGTCTCAAATACTTTTTGGAGCAAAGGTTATCATCTGAGGAACAACAAAAGTGGGTAACAAAAATGTTGGGTTATGATTTTGAAATCATATACAAAAAGGGTAAAGAAAATGTAGTAGCTGATGCGTTGTCCAGAAGGGATACATCCGCAGATGCCTTACTATGTGGAATGTCCATGTTGATGGCCGATTGGGTGGATGAAGCAAGATTGGAATGGAATCAAGATAAGGATACACAATCTCTAATACAAAATATCAAGCAAGGATCTATGACATCTAACAAATTTGAGTGGAAAGGTAATGCCCTATGGTACAAGGATAGGTTATACTTGAGTAAAGATTCTGAGTTGAAGCATAAGATTCTTGCAGAGCTACATGCCTCACCTATTGAGGACACTGGGTTTTTCAAGACATATCATAGAATAAAAAGAGAATTATTTTGGGAAGGACTCAAGGGGGATGTACAAAAGTTTTGTATCGAGTGTTTAGTGTGCCAACAGAACAAAGGGGAGACAATTAAGACACCAGGTCTGTTGCAACCCTTACCAATTCCTAGCCAGAGATGGGAGGAGGTCTCCATGGATTTCATCACCGGATTGCCTTGTTCAGAGGGTAAGAATGTTATTTTCATGATTGTGGATAGGCTCACAAAATATGCCCATTTTTGTGCCCTATCACATCCATTTGCAGCCAATACAGTACAAACTATTTTTTTGGAGACAGTTCAAAGGCTACATGGAACCCCAAAGATAATTGTAAGTGATCGTGATCCTATTTTCACAAGTAATTTTTGGACGGAATTATTTTCATGTTTGGGTACTCAGCTAGCTCACAGTTCATCTTATCATCCTCAAACTGATGGGCAAACAAAAGTGGTCAACAAATGCTTAGAGGGGTATTTACGTTGTTTTGTATCAGATAAGCAGAAAGGTGGATTAAATGGCTACCACTGGCATAATGGTGGTATAACACATCTTTTCATACCTCTTCTCAAATGACCCCATTTTTAGCATTATATGGTTACCATCCACCTTCTATCACTTCCTCCTTGAGGGTGCAAACTAAGGTCAGAGATGTTGAGGAACACATTCAACATCAACAACAAGTTTTGGCTAGTTTGAAGGAGAATTTAGCATTAGCACAAAACATGATGAAACAACAAGCAGATCAACACCGTAGTGAAAGACATTTTGAAATTGGTGACTGGGTTTTTGTACGTCTCCAGCCTTACAAACAGATGTCCCTAAAGCAATATAAAAAGGAAAACAAACTTGCTCCTAAATATTATGGCCCTTATCAGTTCTACATAAAATTGGTAGTGTTGCTTATAAACTAGAGTTGCCTCCATCTTCACACATACACCCAAAGATTCCATGTTTCATGCCCGAAGAAGGTTATTGACAGAAATTTGAAGCCCAGAGAGTTACCTAAACTTGACGAGGAAGGAAGAATCATTTCGGGAGCCGAGAAGATTCTACAAACACGTACTAAGAGGTCGAGAACTAGAGACATTAAGGAATATCTCGATCAAGTGGAAGAATCTAAGCATAGAAGATGCAACCTGGGAGGATGAAGGTTTTCTCATGCAAAGAACATCCAGATTATTCAACATTGAGGACAACATTGGTTCAAGGGGAAGGGCATGCTACGCCCTTAACCTATTGCTTGTATTAGGATATGAGTAGCCGACTTGTGGCTTACCATATCATTTTATTATATCATTTATACTTTCTCATGCTTAATAGGTCGGCCTTGGTGATGGCCATAACATATGAATAGTATATATAGGGGATTATAGGTAGTATTTCATTATCATTTGTTGCCCCCTCGAAGTGGCGAAGCTATTCTAATTGCATATTGAGATCATTATTCTAAAATATTATGTTATTTGGTGTTCTATTGTTGCTCTCCTAATCTGAATTATACAAGTAATTTCATTACGTATACATTCTAGATTGCCCTTGCGATTTGGGTAGAAGTAGTTGATACAACAGGTTTATTTGATTAATCTGTGGCCCTTCAAGTTCACTAGATGGAGGAATACCAAAGAGGAAGCATGGACCGAAAAGAGGTAGATCTTTATTTTCTTAAAGTTTTTGGTTCAAAAGCTTTTTGCATGTTGATAGAGAAAATAGAATAAAGTTGATGCAAAATCTAAGAGGTGCACTTTCATTGGTTATGGATCCGGTGATTTGGCTGTTTTTGGGATTTAGAGAATTCTAAAAGTGTTAGGAGTCGTGATGTTGAATGGAATGAAAAGAGAATGTACAAGAGGATCAAGTTTTGGTACCCAAGGATGAGAAAATTGAGAAGTTTATTGATAAAAATGAACTCTCGAGTTTTAAAGAAACACCTTCGAGAAATACAAAGAATCGTGGTTAGACAGGCCTCCCGACGGTCAAATGAACCGATGGTGATGGTTACAGAGATCGAACCGACATCGGTTAGCCGAATCTGACGTCGGTTAGAGGTGACCAGTGGCGTCGGTCACCGCGAGAAGTTGATACTAATGTCCAGGAGGTCCAGATTGAGCCTCCGGTACCCCAAACTCCTGTGATAAGGTCACAAAGGGTAAGTAAACTTCTAGAAAGATTTTCACCTTCTCTATTTTATCTATTAGGATGATGAGATGAACTATTTAGAATAGAACCGCACTTGGGATCTTGGGTTAAATTGCATGTAGGAAAGAGAACATTGCAGAACAAGTGGGTTTACAAGAATTAAGGAAGAAGAGGGTGGATAGAAAAGGTACAAGGCAAGGCTTGTAGTAAAGGGATTTACACAAAAGGTAGGTATTGAATTTGGTGAAATATTTTCTCCTGTTGTTAAGATGACTTCTATTCATACTTGTATTGAGTTTAGTTGTAGTAGAAGATTTGCATTTAGAGCAACTAGATGTGAAGACGGCTTTCCTTCATGGTGATTTGGATGAAGAGATTTATATGTAGCATCGCTTGGGTATGAAGTCAAGGGTAAGGAGAAATTAGTGTGCAGGTTGAAAAAGAGCTTATATGGGCTCAAGCAAGCTCTAAGGCAATGGTACATGAGGTTTGATAGTTTTATGCATGAGCATGGTTACTTGAGATGTGAATCTGACCATTGTGTTTATTTCAAAGAGCTTGAAAATGGGAGCTATATTATTTTGTTACTGTATATGTGGATGATATGCTTATTACAGGATCTAGTATGTAGGACATTGGTGAGCTTAAGAGAAAGCTAGCTCACACATTTGCAATGAAGGATTTAGGAGCTGCAAAAATAATCCTTGGCATGCAAATACATAGAGATAGGAAAACAAGAAATTGTATTTGTCTCAGGAGGATTATATCTACAAGGTGTTAGAAAGGTTCAATATGCAAAATGCAAAACCTGTTAGCACACCTATGGTTGGACACTTCAAATTGAGTAAAGATCAATGTCCTTCATCACAAGAGGAGGTCAAATACATGACATGAGTGCCATATGCTTTAGCAGTTGGAAGTCTCATGTATGCTATGGTTTGTACAAGACCATACATTGCACAGGCAGTGGGAGTTGTGAGTAGATATATGGCTAATCCAGTAAAGAGCATTGGAAAGTAGTCCAATGGATACTCGTGTATTTGAAAGAGACATCTAGCATACAATTATGTTATGAGAGGTTCGGATATTTCATTATGTTGCTATGTTGATTCGGATATGGCTAGAGATCTGGATGGTAGGAGGAGCACTACTGATATATATTTCACAAGGTGAGGTGGAATGATAGTTAAATGGATTTCAAGATTGCGGCGAAGGTTGTGGCTTTGTCTACTACAGAGGCATAGTATGTTGCAGCTATAGAGGCTAGCAAGGAGATGATATGGATGAGTAGGTTCATGGAGGAGTTGGGAAAGGAGTAGGATGATTGCAAGTTGTTCGAAGACAATCGAGTGCAATCCATTTGGAAAATAACTCATTTCATTCCAAACAAAACACATTCAATTGAGGTATCACTTCATACGATAGGTATTAGAGGATGGAAAGTTGAATCTTGAAAATATTCATAAAAGCAAGAACCTCATGAATATGCTAACGGGCCATTAGCAAAGGAGAAGTTGGAGCTACACTCCACTTTTGTTGGTCTTTGAGTTTGAGGCTCGAGGAGGAAGAAACAAAGCTAAGGATGATCCATGAATGGAATCAGACAGGTGCATGGTGTACAGGTGTGCAGTAATTAATCTCCAAGTGGGAGATTGTTGAGTATGGAGCTAAATTACTCATGTTTTAGTATGCAATTGAACTTGTGGGAAAATGACAGTAACCGGCATTGGTTATGGTGTGACCGACATCATCGGTCAAGGCAAGTTGGAACCGACGATGGTTGGGTAGAACCGACATCGGTTACAAACGTAGTAACGAGATTTTAATTAAATCTTGGTTTTATATATATTTTTAGCATAAGAATAGATTTAATGAATGTAATTGCATGGCTAAGTGCCCTAAAGTCTTAAACGACTATTTAAAGCATAAAGCTAGGGTTTAGAATAAGAGGATTGATCATAATTACAAGATAATTATGTGAGAGAGAATTCTTGGTGAAAAAGGAAAAAACTTGAAGGAAGAAAGTATTGAACATCTGAGAGGTGTGGAAGATTGTAAATATTCATTGTATATCTTGTCAAAGCTTTGGATAATAGATTGGCTTGTTTCTTGGTGGACATAGCCCACACTGGGTGAACCACGTTAAATCTAGTGTTGATTTATGTCTCTTGTTTTGTATAATTCTTTTGGTAGAATATCCACTTTTATTTGCATGTATGCTTAGATCTGATATATTGTTTGTACAACCGTGTGCTAACCCCAACATTGGGCATGTGGAAGCTCCACACTTGCTTGAGACCGGCCCTTAGGTTGCCCTTTGAATTTTCACCATCGAGGCACGTGGCACCCTCCGCTGACTCTGCCCCATCTTGACTTTTCAACTATCGACTCTGTCTCTTTTCGGACTGGGACACATTTGAGATTGGCGCTTGTTTGGGAGACCCACTTTTGGATTTACCTTTGAAGATGCGCCAAGAGACACGTGGCACCTTCCACAAGTCTGCTACACTTAGCTGATTCGGGCCGATGCTTTTCTCAAACCCTAGACACGTGGAAGCCTCGCGCTCATTTGAGTCTCCGCTTTGGGTCACGCCTTTGAATTTGCACTGATGAGACACGTGGAGACTTCTGCCGGTTCTTTATACTTAGTTGATTAAAACGGCCGGCTCTATCCCCTTTTTCGACCTCGGATACATGGAAGCTCCACGCTTGCTTGGATACCCGCTTTTGGATTTACTTTTGAAATTGTGCGGAAGAGACACGTGGCATCTTCCGCTGGCTCAGAATTTTCAACGGCCGGTGCAACTTTTGGGGCTCTGGACACATGGAGGCTTGGTGCTTGTTTGGGGACTACCTTTTGGGCTTAACCCTTGGAGATGCACCGATGAGGCATGTGGAAGCTTCCGCCATCTCTTCCATACTTAGCCAATTTGGGCTTGCTCTGAATCATTTGTGAAGCCCAAAGACTTTGAGCCTTTCCTCGTTTCTCTCCTGAGAGCCTCTGGTTTCTTTGACATTGTTTGCCTCCTTCGTCGACCCTGCTCCTCCATTTTCAAGTCCACCCGCAACCCGATTGTTGGATTTTAAACGTGGGCTCTTTCAACAAAACGACCCTTAGATTTCCTCCCGTGCGTAGCTCGGGTTTGATCCTAATTTTACCGGGGGGAAAAATTAGGATAACAGTACAAGTGCAAAATACAGGGTTATGGGCATATCCGAACATACAAAAGTGTGGCACATGAGATAGAAAAGGAACCTAGAAAAAATCAAATCCTTGCGATCCAACAATCCAAGATGGTAGGAATGTTTGATTTATGGGATTTGACCCTCAGTATGGTCCCGCTTGCATTTGACGAAGAACCATTAATATGGGGTTTCTCAAAATACTTCACACATTCCAAAAATTTAATAATAACACACTTTGAAACTGATATAAGACAAGCTACATCATCTTTCTAACCGTACTTGTGCTTTTAACTTCCTAAATTCTATTGTAACTTTGTAAATGACTATATATTTCTATATTTTACATAACATATAATATCCAATCTTAATTAAATTAATTATCTAAAATTAATTTAGGGTTGAAACACGACTCATAATAAATGTGCCCACCATTATTCACATCTTCCCTTAGTATGTTGTAATTCCACATTAACATTCTACTTCCTATGAAACATATTTTCGAGTTAAATCATCTTACACAAACCATTCCACAACATCAATTATGGAATTGGTTCCTCTACTAAATGTTTATTTATTGCAAATTGTGAAAGCATGTTGACCTCATACTACCCTTGGCATGTTGAGCGCATAGTTACTAATAGTGAAACAAATTAATATGACGATTCTTCCATTGATGTGACCGTAAAACACCCCAAAACTTGATGAGTGGAAATTCATGATAAGAACATAAGAGAACTTGACAAGCTCAACCATCACAATTTTGACATCCATCATAATTGAAATATAAAAACTACCTCATTCTTACAAAGAAATAGACACCTCATTAATAGAAGTCAATCAAGAAAGCCACAACACGCAGCAATAGCGAATTAATTTTCCATCTTTCCTAAAACAATTTTAGAAAGAATATTACAAACAGTTGTACATAGTTGTGATTCAATTTTATTACAACGTCTGGTTCTCGATTTGGGCCACATCCTCCTTACGACATTGCATGCACCCCAAACGAGGGAGGGCATCATCGGCTGAATCAATCACCCCATACAACAATTTATAGTCGCAGTACATCACATATCAATATAGGTAAAACACGGTCTTTAGTCTCAACAATGGCCTAAAACCCGACTTGGATCTTTAACAAAACACAAACACTAGCGCCCAACTCCATACATTACCACCTACGTGCCCCTAACCCTTCTTGGGCACCTATGACTAGGGGCAATTACAACATTTTTCTCAAATTGACACAACTCAACAATTTACACAACAGATTTTACAGATGCAGACACACGGTCCTTCAACACTCAACATGCATGTGCTACACCTTATTTTCTATTTTCATGTTGGATCAGACTGGATCGAAATGGCTCGGATTTGCATACACCATTTGTAGTGGTGTTAATAATTCAAGAAATACAACAAAGGTTGGAGAATACCACTAGACATTTCTCCTTATATTTCTTCTCGCACTGCGGTTAACTAACAAGAGATAGCCTAAAAACTCACACTTTGCACAACTAGCATGAGATCACCCAAGAAAATCGTTCTTCTATAACATCTTTAGGATCCTTTCTATCTCTTTCACTAATCACGGATCAGTGCACATATTCCTCTTCACATTTTTACATACTTTCTTACGACTTTTATACACATTTTGATCAAATTTTTCATATACACGACGTTGACTACTCGTTTGATCTTCTCTTTTGTAGGCCCATGCTTATGGGAAGCAACAATCACATCATCCAGCATCAAACGACATCAACAATAGGTACACCATGACATTTACACATATGCTTTCATCCCTAGGGTCATTATTTTTGACTTCCTCTTCTATAGCTTCCACACTTACCTTTTTATCACTCCACACTTTTTCTTGTCTCCTCGACACACTTTTTGCCATCAATCTACATGGTTATCAGTACACATCTCTTATCTACTTTATGTTATCGAGCATTCACTCAACAACATAAAGTGGGGGTAAATGTAGACACTAAATCACACACTTTGGGTATATTTCTATTCTTGATCACATACCACTATTCATATGATTCCTAAGCGAGAAAAGTACTAATTGACCACTGTTTTTGGCCTCTTTGCTTTCTTTCTGGTTTCCTTCTTGGTCTTACACACCTTCTTGCCTAGTCTGAATTTTGACACTTCAATTTTTTTGAGTCTGGACACTGAATCCAGCCAAACCAGACACTAAAGCCCGTGTGCCCTCGTCCCTCCTCAGTGGCGCCCCCTCTTTGTATCTTACTCGCAACTTTTTGGGTCCTTTCTAGTTGTTGGGAATCTTATTTTCTTGGTGGTCAACCTTTTAGTGGTTAATTACGAAATTCAAGCAAGGGAATCATATAAATACAAATCTATGTAATAATAATAAGGGACCAAGCACTAAGCATATACTACTATCACCTAAGTCAAATCCAAAGGCATTTTAAAACATCAAAGCATCCATCTAACATCCACACAAGGGACAAGGAACTACATTCTTTTGCATACACTTCATAGAGGGGAAGTTCATTTTTCCATGTGCATATCTATCTACATTTTCTACATTTAACTATTGCTCGATATTCAAGTGCAACTTACACAAGAGCCACCTTGAGCACGATTCTACACACACACACAAAACTACATGGAGTTTGAAATGTAGTGCAGTGCTCGGATCGTAATTTCACTTAGTTGGGTGACCATCAGGGTCACTCATAATCTCCATTTGCATCTTTTTCTTTTCAGGATTTGATGTGTTTTGGGGTTTTGTAGGTGTTTTTTCTTCTTGCAGGTTTTAGGCAATTAATGAGGTACAAAGACATATAGGTGACTAAAGGTGACACCCAACGAACATCTCGTGACATTACAAAATTGAGTTTCACAGATTTCCGAGAAGTCACGAGATGCCCATAGAAGGTCCCTAGCACCACATGTATCCCTAACCCTACATAGGCACCTTAGTCCCGTCATTCCCGACAACTTTGCATTTTTTTAAGGTCTAAGTGCGATAGTCTACTTTTTTATTCCAACAAGTTTCCATCTTGCACAACTTCATATTTATTACGAATCAATTAAGTATTTTACCTCCTCTTTTGCAACTAGGGTTTCATATTTTTATAGCTTACTTGCTTGTGTCAAAGTTTGTACTTTAGTTGCATATATCTATATTATGCACTCGCTTACTTAATTATCATTTAACACACACACACACACACACACACACACACACACACACACACACACACACACACACACACACACACACACACACACACACACACACACACACACATATTCAATATTTGTTAAATCATATTAATGTTGAATAACACCCATATGATGTGATTTTCTGGGTCACATATGCTATTAACACAATGAGGCTCCATTTAGGGGTTATAAATGTCATCATTCCTCCATGGCGAGGCTCATGATGAGTAGTAAGAGTCAAAATATCTACCCAGATAATTTTAGTGATCGTATAGCTAAAAACTTGCCACTTTAACTTCATGTAAACATGGAATGTACATCTCTATAAATACCTTCCTAAAATATCACACAATATAGTTGCAGTGGAGTCTATTAGACCCTCGACACTCCAAAGAAGTAATTCATCGAAAATGAGAATCCGAGAGACATATCGTCAAAATTTAGGTCCGAAATCCGTCATAATGTTTTGTGAAAATTGTTCACTGGTTAGAAAATAAAAATTCACTAGGTTGTGCTTTTTGTCTAGTAGAAGTTTCAATCTCACCTTCCTCGAGGTGGGGAGGAGGGTCAGAAGAGCTTCGAGTTCCCATTATGTGGGGAGAAAATGGTAGCTATCGAAGTAAAACTACCCTTTTCCTATAAAATAATTTGAAATCCCGTTAACTCCATAGATGCCCTAAAAGGAGGAGAACATCGTGGTGGAGTAGTAGATGTCATCTCCCGAGATGATGAGACATAATCCATAGAATGGATAGGAGATAAAATCTTGAATGGGCTTAGGAATGGTATGTGCAATAATTAATTAACTAGCTTGTGGTTTAACAACCTTGGAAGCACTAAGAGTAGGGTGGAGAACGAGGGTTTTTTTATGGTTATTTTTATGACCCATAATGATCCAATCATCTTCACAAGAGGCTTGAGAAGGCACAACATTGAGATTTGATTTTTTTGGTTATCCTCAACTAATAAAGGGAAATCCTAATCATATGGTATGTAGATTGAAAATAAATATAGGTGTTGGGGAGGTTAATGTAAACCACTCACGAGTGTACTAGGATTCTCCCACTTTGATGTCAATAGTTTCTTTAATGTCCCGAGAAAGGTTGACCTCAACACAAACTCGTTGCTTAGAGGTATGGTAGATAGAACCAAGAAGTTCTTTGGTTATGATTTGGCCTATAAAGGAAGCACTGAGGTCCAAAAAGTGTTAATAAGGCATGAAAATTCCACCCAAACTAGGACCTTAAGATCCATATGCTTAGAAACCACAAACTCACAAGTCCAAGGGGACACAATGAGGAGGGAACTGCAAACACACAAGGGGAAGAATTATGTAACATTGCGGTCACACTTGGTGGGTTAGAAAAATGAAACAAGAAAAATCCTTTTGGTCATATTCTAGACAAAGTCCATCTTGATGCCAAATTGAGACCAATCCATTTGTACCCAAGAGCGAAGCTTGCTTTAAGAGGGAATCCTTCCAAAAAAATAGCCTATCATGAAAAATTTCTCAAGCCAATGACATACATAATTAAATTCCTCAACCGATAATAATATATTAGGGGCAAAAACATTACCTCAGGGAATACTTTGGGCACAAAATTTCTCATTTTCTTCCTTGAGGGACCATCGAGTCCTGTCTTAGTTGAAATAACCAAACTATGTGAATGAGAGGCCATTTATAAAGTATCCATTCAAAGGTTTGAATGCCTAAAAATGAAGTAAATGCAAGTGCATGCAAAAAAAAAAGTGGGAGGCGGTATGAAGAGGACCAAACACCTTAAGGTGGTAGTTGTACAAAACATGAAACCCTCAGAGAGTGTTTTTCACCCAATTTTCTCAATAGAAAATGTTTTTGATTTATCAATTTTTTGGGGGAATACTTTGAGTTCATTTAAGTTAAAATTAATAAGATGATTTCGATGTGGTTGAAACGATGGTGTTGGGAAACTTTTTCCAATTATAATAAATGCAAAGATAGACACTTCCAACTTGAAAAATATAAGCAATTACACATGAATTAAAAAGTACACGGAAGGAGTGTCAATATTTGATTTGTAATTTTTATTTCAACAAAATAATTTATTTTTCAATATGATGTGTTATTTTTGTCAAATAGTTTTTCTTTATTTTTAAGAAATCCAAAATCATTTCTTAAAAATTAAAAATAATAATAAAAAGAGAGGAAAACCACCCCATGTAGTTGTGTAACGCGAACTCACTCGAAATCATAAAAGTTCATCACAAACCATTGCCATATCCTCTTCCAACATAACTTTCCTATGTTTCCTTGAAACAATAGTGAAAAATACACCGATTAGATATATAGTCATATGTTTTAACTAGTATCCATGTTTTTATCATAAGTACAAAGGTGTATGTATGCTTACAAAATTGACGATGACTCAGTATCTTGCCGATAGAATGCACCATGCCCCCATAAAACTTTGATGCACCCATCCAATGCCACGTGTCACATGCGTTGATAATTTTTTTTGAATTTTTGTTGTTGAAAAACACATTGCATTTAGTTGTGGGATTCAAACTGGAGACCTATTGTATATGAGCATGCATTCCCACCAATGGAGTTACGCAACTTCACGGATGCAACTATATATTATCAAACTCATATATTAAAAAAATCTACCTATGATATGACACCTGACCACGGGACCCACCCATGCATGGGCATGTATGTCTTTTATGGAGGCATGGTGCATTCTATCGGGAGAATAGCCATTGCCATTGCGATAGCTATCAGAGGAACTGGAAGCATCCTAAATGAGGAAAATGCATATACTAAAACTCGGGAACTAAAAGATGAAGTGCCACAAATCTAAAATAAAATAGAGAAAAACGTGTTCTTGGGAAGACTATGGCATGACACCATAAAAACCTTGCATGGAAAGAGTTTGCAAGAAATAGTTTCACTAAAATGTACTGGAAACAGTTTGCCGATTAATGGTGTTACAAACATTTGGCGAAGGCTATTCTCTTGATAGAATGCACCATTTTAGATTTGTGCCCCATCAAATCCATGCATGCCCATGCATGGACGGGTCCCACTATGAATTGCCACATTACAAGTGGCAAATTTCTTAAATATATAAATTTGGCAAAAATGGTGGTGTATGTTTCTTTTCACAGCTCACTAGGTTTGACCATGCAATATTTTATGGCATAGGTGTATTCTACCCAATCGGTTATGGAAAAGGAGGCAAATGGCTTCTCATTGTCACACACTTGGGACACAATTATAGATATAAAAATAGACTTTTTCGGTGGAGCACCGTGGAGGTGATGAACACCTCACACGTAATAATATATTTTATAACGTCACGTGTATGGTGATAAGTTGATAACTTCCACCCTTAAAAACATCAAAATACAAAGATTTTGAGATACTATTTTTTTCATTATTTAACGTGTTTTCCTAACACAAACATCTTAGTGTCTCTTTTTTAAGAAGTAGATCAAAATTATTGAAACAATTTTTCTATGGGCGATTATACATAGACCATAGTCTAACTACTTGTTTAAATCGTGATGTCACCTTTCATTGTAATAAAACTTTCGTCAAATAGTTGAGCTAAGTTCCATATCAAATTGTTCGATTATTGAATTTGAATAAAAGGTGAAAGATCTTCATAGTATATGATTGTAGTGTTCCTCATGGTTCTCGCCTTGTAATGTTCTTACTCTTTTTTTCCTTTCCTTTTTTTTTTAATTGTAGACTACTTTCTTAGTGAGGTCTATTCGTGATTGATTGGATCTACTTCTATTGTGTTTTTGTATTGTTTAGTTTCAATGTTTACGATTAAAAAAATAATTATCCATTCCACTAAATTTGTACATGATTTAATATTCATTCTCACCTTTTTCGTATTTTTACAATTTATATTTTAAAGAATGACATAACACCATTTAACTATCATCAACATTGATGAACAACTCTTTAATGTAATACCTCATTTTAGTCTTCTTTACAATTCTATTTTTAAAGACCACAATGAACAATTTGTAATTTCTAATATCATATTATTTGTACACAATGGTGATCTATGTTTCTTAGGAAAGTAGATCTTACATAATAACACTAGGTCCATAAAACCACCGACTCCACATATTTAACACCTAAATTAAAATAATTACATTCGAACTAAAGGTTAGGAGTGTCCTAGGTAATAATTGAAGTGGACGCCCTCTCACAAATTTAGTTAATATTATTTCCTCATTAAATAAATAAATAGAAACTACTTACATTCTCATATTTTAAAATTTGCATCAAGATTATAATAAATTACAAATTTAGAGAAACAATTATTTTAAAGGATTAAAAATAATTTGTAAAACAGAGAGGGATGAGAAATATTCTATGGATGGAGAGAATTAATCGCAGAAGATGATCAAAATGCAACAAAAATAATATTTTATACAACGCTGCTTGCAAATTTGATTTACCATAATCAAATAGGCGATGAGACTCAAACTAGAACACCATTTTTCACAAAGCAATAAAAATGCTTATGTAGCTTTCATGGTTCGTCCCGTGAGTGGTATTAGGACTAGATCGATTCTTCCATAAAAATTAATAGATATTTATGCCAAAAATTAGGAATAGAGAATTAAATACTTCTTTCTTTCAATTATGTTCACCTTTAGCGACTACACCAATGACATCATAAAAATACATGAATATTTTTTCAAAAAAAAAAGCTGCATAATTTAGAGCTTAGAAATATGTCATTTTGTTTTTACTTGCAAATATATAATAGTACATGCGTATGCATGAAATTTATATTATATAATAATATCAATAAATAGAAACTTAGGCAAAGATGCCATTAAAATATGTAATCGAGTGCCTAATTGTATGACACCCCTAGAGGTGTTCAATCAAAATAAAAATAAAAAATTCAATTAATATAGAATATTTAGATAAATTGTTTTAATTTTAAATTCTAAAAATAACCGATAATAAGGAAATTATTTAGATTCAAGCCCCCTTTATGCCTTAGACAATTCAGTAGTCTCCTTGAGACTTAATCCCCCTTGAAAGGAACCACCGACCCACAAGGCTTGACTGGCTGCAGATCGAATATATGGAGAGAGATAATGATCATTATCATGGATATCTCATTATATTTGTGGATCTTAAGAACCTGATGTTCAATATCCCCTGCTATAAATGGATTAAACCCCATGTATGATCAATGAAAAGAAAAGGTGGAGCCGAAAACAAGGGCTAAGACATGAACAAGGAAGAAAGTCAGGAAAATGTAGAGAGCAAGATGATATGAGACACAGAATGGAGGTGACCTTTCCCAAGAGAAAAGGCCTGAGCATAGCTTGAATCCTTGACATGTTCACATCCTTGAGAATAATCTTCTGCTCTTTTGAGATGGGAAAGTATGTGAGGGAAGACATGTTTGTGAGAATTCTCTCCTATAAGAAGATCAGAATGTCCAAATCCTTCAACAACTACTCTTTCATGGTGGAAATCTGGCTGGTGGAGCTTCATAAACTGGTTTGCAAGAAGAGAGACATTTGGAGTCACAAGGAGGGACCTCCCACCAGAAATATATGTAGTGGGTAATGGCATCCTCTCTGGATGGATGAGAAAACTGTTGTTTCCTTTAGAATCCACAATGTGACCGGCTATGCAAATTGAGCGAAGATGGGGAAAGTCTGCCATTGGTAGATGAGGCACCGCTTCCTTGTAGAGCCAATGGTGCATGGTGGTAGATATGTTATCATGCCAAAACGTATTCCCAAATATCCCAGAGAAGATCTCACATTCATCCAAAGTGCATCTCTCTGTTCGAGGAATGGTTTTGGCTATGGATTTCAGGAGCTTGTGTCTCCATCCACCTTTTGAATTCTCAGACAGTTGTAGAATGGTTTTCTCACCCAAGATTGCCATTGAAATCTGCAAAACGAACATGTGAAATGACTAAGTTTTCTGAGTCACACAAACTTTATAGGGCATAGTTTACCCATTAGCTGAACTTCTAGTCACCAGAACATACAAGTATTATAGCAAATTAACTGTGTAGATTACCGAAAAACAACAATATATGTACAATATAATAACCATTAACAATATAATATGATGTTAAATTGTTACTATTAGGTACATATGCTACTCTTCAGAACATTTTCCATTGTCCAACATAAACTGATTGTTATGAGGTAATGGGGAATAGGCAGTGTTAAAGAACTTACAGGGATGAGTGGAAGCATGAGCTTGATGAATGCAGAGGTTGTGACCTTAAAAACATTGATGAGTTGGTGCAAACCAAAGAGGCAACATTAGTGGCTGATATATAGCCTCCTAGTAGTGACATATGAATTGCAAGGCCTCCAACACAGTGTGCAATCACATGGACCTTCATGTCAGGCCCATGTATCTCTGCAATCCTTGTCATGGCTGTATTCATGGAGCATGAAATCAGCATCACCAACATGGATTAGAATTTAAGTCCTTTGCACACGCTCTCACGCATAACTCAACAACAAAAAGAATTATACTCAGGTATGAGAAAATGAGCACCTGCAGGTATGTCATGGCGAGCAATATCTTCAATTGTGAATTTGTTGGAGGAATGTAGAGGGTGTAGGCGTGGTTGAAGTAACCATACTTCATATCCTTCATCAAGTAAAGTTCGAACTAGATCCCTGGGCTCAGTCGGTAGGCAGAAACTCTCTGTTGAATGCCCATTTAACAATAGCACAGGATAATCCTTTGTTGGACAATCGGATCCATTGCAGTTTGAAGTACATTTCCATTGTTTGCAGCTAAACGGAAACCCATCAACTGCACACATTCTAATAATCCATATTAGAAACAAATGAAATGCTTGAAGAATGGAAGTACAAAACTATGATACTACACACAAATTAAACAAAACAATTCTAGGAAAATCCTTGATAAATTGCAGAATTGAAGAGATAATTGTTAGATGAGAAGAATTAAAGGGAAGTCCTTATACAAATGGCTGTATCTAGTATAAGAAACTGCAAGAACTGAGAATTGAGAAACTTATTCATTGACAAAATGGGAAAACCACTGTCAATTAAAACCATGAAATATACCTCTTTACCTGCTGTAATCTCATGCAATACATGACATGGATACGTATATTTCTTAATGCTGCCATAAAAATTTGATAGATCACCCCGAGGTCTTTGTAAAATGTATGTTCTGATTAGGCTTTGTATCAATAATGATACAAACTTTCCTTTGTCATTTCCTCTCAAGGTGATCAAACTTCTTAATAGCCCAATTGCAGATACTCTAAGATCACCCTCCAACTCAACCAGGCCTGCATTATGATAGGACACCCTATAATTCTGGTGGTTCCGAGTAATCTGACGAAGATTTACATGCAGTGTGGTTGATTCTGTCCATCCAAAGGAACCAAACAAGAAGGGGTGCATTGTCTTCTTTCCTTCAAAAATGTATCTGCTTAAAAACACAGGCGATCACAATGAAGTTTGATACTGTAAATCCTACTGTGTACACGGTTTAAAATAGATTCTAACTGGATACACAAGGGTATTTTACATTTAGACCTTGCACTGATGTGTTGTTTGGAGGAATTTGCACCAAACGCAAACCCCAAGAAAGGATGACATAAATCAAGAAAAACCCCAAGAAAAATAGGAGTCTAACCATAGATACTCAGGTGGAAATCAAGAAATTGCCATACCTTACACCAGAAGCTGATGAGAGAAGAAGATGATAGTGCATATATTGAGTAAATGGTGTTCGAGGGTTCGACCAACACATGTTTACTGTGCCATCCACTATGACAAGATTCTCTTTATGCAGGCATTTCATTTGCATGTATCCTCCCACTCGGCCTCTCAAAAGAGGATGATAATCTCCAAATCCCCTGTTTATGCATTCGAAATCCCTAGAAACCCAAGCATTCATCTGAAGTATGAGATACAATGTACACGGCATACCTCCTAATTTCCCATTCATGGTTTCCCTGACAGTGGTACCCTTAACTTGCCTCTGCATTTGCATGCTGCCATATGTTTCAGGCTTCTTGACGATTCCATTGGATACAGAATTATGTAATCCATGCATGTCCTTTCCATACACAGTTTTGGCAATAAACTTCGTATCCTTTCCATGTTTCTGATCAGCAACATGTGAACCAGCTAAGATCGGGTATCCATCAATTGGGGTTTGAATTTGATAAAAAAACTGTGATTCCATTGATGTTTTGAATTTGAGAGCATCGACTACAAGGATGGAAGACACATATTCCGCAACTGTGGCAATTGTCAAAGATGGATTTAGGCCTACTGCACAAGGAATCAATGAGGCATCACACACATACAGACCGGAATGTATTGCAGATTCAGATTTGGAGGAAATTGTTTGAGATTGTGAAGAATTAATGCAAGGATAGAAAACTTGTCCAGATGGGTTTGTAACACCCGTGGAAGGATCCTGAGCTGCATTGCATCCCCCAAGAAGATGAACTGATGTGCTGCGAAACCTGGACATAAATAAAATTCCTCCCAAGCGGTTGGCAAGTTTCTGAAATGCTTTGGTTTTATGAGGAAGCAGGGGATCCTGAGGAGGACAGAATCGGATGCGATCTGTCTTATTGTCTAGTGAAATTTTTCCATCACCATTATCGAATCCCATCATATTCAAAATCATTGCTTGTGAATCTGATGTTTTAGCCAGGTGTTTAAATTTGTCTATAATACCATGCAGAAACCAGTATCCCTGAGGCCATCCATAGCTTCCTAATCCTTTGAATAGCAAATAAGGATAAGCAGCAGGAAGGACCCCACTCTGCATTAACATAATAACATAGAATCATGAGCACTCATCTAGTGAAATGTGGAATAAATTGATGATTTTGGAACAGAGAAGCGTGTGATATTAACAATTTATTGGAACATTTATTAACTTTGAAAAAATGAAGGTTAAAACAAAAGCAGATCCCACAGAAACCATCTCGGTGTTGTTTCTTTGTTTGCCTGTAATTCTAGCGCCTGTTATTAACAATTTAAAGCTTCTAGTCTAAGAAATATCAGTGACCTGTATGGTGAATCCAAGAGAAGAAGTATAAGATGTTGTAATGGTTGGGCCTGGACGATGTGCCTTAGCAATGTTTGGAAGTTCCTCCTTATTCAATCCATAACCATTTAATTGGGCAGTACTTCCTGCTACATATGCGACATTGTTTCCATTGCAACTTAATCCCAATCCAAGCGTTTCAGAGAGCCCAAGGCCTCTTTTTCTGGACTGGAATAGGATCTCTGTAGTGCCTAACACTCCAGCTGCAATAAAGTCCCCATCATGCAAGATTTTATAATAAGTCTAGCTACATCAAATTCAATGTAAATTTGTATCTGTAATATATGGAAGGAAAGTTGCGTTCCTCTATTAAAAATCTGTATCAAATTATCTTTAAGATGTCAGATTTATAAAGACTCAAGAGGTGAAAGTTGAAGATAGAATTGACACAAACAAATTACCAGAGAGAACAACAAAATCTGATGACAAATATTGCATTTCATCCATATGTACTCGCCATCTTTTTTTTGGTCTTTTGTCCATGCTTCTGCAGCTGCAACTTTGAAGGAATTCCTCGAAACTTTCCATAATGAATCGAACTTGGCACTCAGTTTTTACCTCACATCCAGCCTACAAGACCAAATCCAATGCAAGAAAAGCTGTAAGAAAAAAACGATATCCCGTGCAAAATACAATCGAAAAGTGAATTTTAGCATCTGATAAGTCTTTAAGGTATTCCTCTAAACTTTTCACAATGAATCGAACTTGACATTCAGTTTTACCTCACATCCAGCGTACAAGACCGAATCCAATGCAAGAAAAGCTGTAAGAAAAATTGAAATCCCGTGCAAAATTCAATTGAAAAGTGAACGTTAGCATCTAATAAGCCTACTTATTGATGAAAGAGCCTATGGATCAGGTGTTTGTAAGGCTGACTGGTTAAGTGATGTTTAGGCTGAGCCCTTACTGATTAGAACATTTTTGAAGCACCTAACTGTCTTAGGAATGAATCCGACGAACAACTATTAGTTTAAAGAAATCCAATTAAAACCAGATTACAGGGAAAAAATCATACATGGTAGGGTGCAACAACTACTACATACTATCCAAAACAAGAAGCCCAAATTAATAATCAGCTTACATGTAGATGATTTTCGTCTCCTAAACTTATGATCAAGTTCAACAGCTTTTCATGAAAAAGGCAAGCTAATAATTCAAAAAAAAATTAAGTTCATAGATCCCATATACAAAAAAGTTGAAGTGAAATTTGTAGTTTACAGGCCACCTTGATCTGAGAAAAGTTCAGGTTTAAAAATACCTTAGACCCACAACGATAATTTACCTTAATAGCCAAGGCAAGATAGTTTTTGTCTGTGGAACCTTTGGCATTGTAAGGACATCCGGACAGACAATTTCCACATGCCATGCAAGCATTCTGTTGCAATCCTGCCGAGCTTTCCCCTTGGTTGAACTTGACAGAGAGTTGAATTGGATCCAAAGTCCTTTCCTCTATCTCTCCTGCAATATCTCTCATAACTTTTGCATTGGGAAACTGGTGAGGAATAGTTTCTGGCTGTAATATCCTTGTTGCTCTGGCCTGGCAGGAACTCCAACTTCCTTCCCATTCCTTTGGCCATCTTGGATCTCTCCTTGCACGCATTGGTGTTGGGGCCATTACACCTGCATTAATCAGAGATCCACCTCCCAATCCTGAGCATACCAATGCCAGAGAGTCTTCTTGCTTAAAAATCTGCTCAGAAATTCATCAATATGATTAGGGGAAGGAAAAATCCCAATTCAATTATAATACTTCTAAACTCGTTAACTAGCCTCAGGATTGCAAAACTTAAAGTCAAATCTCACAAATTAAGGTTTCTGTTATGTAATGGAAGTATGCAATGGAAGTATGCACAACTGCAACTACAGATGCATTTTCTACGCCACCTCATACTACAGGACAATCTTCTGATATCCATGGGAACAATCTTCTAAACTAGTAGATACACTTTGAAGGATCCTAGACACCAATTTGTCTTGAAGGACTCAAATTGTACGTCATTCGAATAATAATCAATTCACTTTATCATCAAAACCCACCTGGAACAGGGCACTTTTGCTTCCATAGCATCCAAGATTTGGAGTTTCAACCCTGGTAGCAAGCATTGCCTGAAAAGTATTTGTGGGGAAATCTTCTGCCTCCCATTTCTTTCCCTTTTCAAGCAGACAAACTTTCAGCCCAGCCTGAGAAAGTCTGCAAGCAGCAACTGATCCTCCATATCCAGAACCAACAACAATTGCATCATAATCATACCCACTTCTACTTCTTTCACTAAGACTACTACACTTCATTTCATTGAATTGTGAATATTCCTCAGAATATTCGAATATTCAGAAACCAATCCAATGCAATTCAGATTAAATTCAAATCTCCCACTGCGCCAAAACATTGAAACCCACTGTGGCACTTACTTGAAATCATATAATAACACTTTTGTTCTATATTCTTACAGTACTTCAAAATTGAAGAATAGAACTTGATGGTAAATTTGCAGGACACTTCTGTTATATATATCTACGTTGGTTGAATAAAACATGTTAGGAATTTTGAGGCCTGATTTTTAATGCCATGACTCTTCTATTGATGGTTACAATGAGGTCCAATTTATTTTTGGAAGAACACATGGCAACTAACATAACTCCACTTCAACTGTCTTTCCTTTGGTTAGCCTTAATATTGAGGTTATTTTATCGCCACGTACTTAGCTTGCTCCATAATTATTCACTCTTATAATGATTCTAAGTTTACTAGAAAATCCAAATTAATATTTGGTATGCAAACCTTACGGGCTAGTGGTTAATTTTTTAAAGGTTTTATGTATGTTTAATTACTGGTTTTATAGATGTGGTGTGTTCATACTTAGCAAAACATACCATATGCCATTGGGAGTTGCAAATCGATAATTATTGTATACTAGACTCTTATTTCTTTTGAGAAGACATATATGCAATACTAGACTCTTATTTCTTTTGAGAAGACATATATGCACCATGTGTCATTTATTCCAATCATTTGAAAGAGAAAGGTGGTGTGGTGCATATATCATTGAGGCAATGTACTATGAAGATATCTCAGAAAGTAAGACCTGTTGATCTCAAAACTTACAATGTCAGCGTTGCTTTTTTTGCAAAATCATCCTTTGTGTTTTATGGATAGTTAGAGCACACAAAAATTTAAAGGGACTTCAATTGTGTGTGTCGGGGATACCTTAAAGAGATGGACATTTGAGGTTCTTAACATTCATAAAATTTTGAAGTATTGTCATTCATATAATTTTATGCCCTATTATTTTGAAATTATGACATTATGGGGCTCTACAAAATGAGCGAATAGTCAAAGAAGATGAGAGAGGACCAAGTATATGAGTATTATCATAAATATTTTAAGAAATTTATCAAAAGTAAATGCACTAGAATTGTTGATTCATTAAATGTTATTTTCTAATATTATATACACATTTTCTATATTTTGGTATCATCAAGGTTTAAACACACAACTTGGCACCGGTCTTATTATTTTCTTGTTTCTCAATCAAAGACATGGATTTCATTGTTAATCATGGACGTTATAGACTCCAGAGACAATTATCTAGCTAAAGAGAAGAGGATCTATACTTGTCCAACTAAAGAGAAGAAGAGAATGTTGCAATTGAGGCATCTTATAGTTATAAAATTTCAATACAAGGAACATATAGTCAAAACCAAGAGAAAAGGGTAGAGCACAAGAGTGGATGAGAGAAGAAGAGACAGAGGAATGCAATGGATAATATGAGTTAGTTGTGATGATTGTTTGGTCTTTAGTTGGGGCGGAGAGGGTGTATCTAACGAAGTCGCGCCTCCTATTTTTTTTCCTAATTTGAACATATTGTCCAAGATTGATTTTGGAGAATCTTAGGAAAGAGGAAGGAGGAGATATACACACGATGTGGAGGCTATGGAATCTAGAGATAGATGTGAGAGTAAACCCTTGTCTTCCAAATCCTCGATATCAATAGTTATTTTGTGCAATGAAATCCCATGCGCTTTGTGGATTGACAGAGGCTAAGCCATTTTAAGGGAAGTTGCCCCTGGTTCCTTTGATAGACAAGGGAGACATGCACGTGTGTTTTTTTAGATTAATACTATATGCATAGATAATGTTGATAACGATAATGTATTGTTAGCTTCTTCGGTTATGTGAGAACATAAATGCTTCGGGACTCATCTTCAAACTCACCTAATTTCGTTGAATCTAGCTAAGTAAGAAGAGGCAACTTATCAAGGCCTTTGTAAGCACATGGAGACAAATTCGTTGGAAAAAGGTTTGAGAATTTGAGACCTTCAATTATTTTTCTAATGTAGCCTCATATGTGGCACGAGGTGCGCATAACGCAAGTGGATGCAAATGGGATCCAAAAAGTGAAGTAAAGGGAAAGGTTCAACCCTTTTGAAAGGCCACCGCAACTCAAATCCCTCCTCTGTCATCTCTTAATGATCACGTAAACACATAATCACAAGATAATACATTAACATGTAAACATATAAATGAGAGTTATGGTGTTATTTAGACATACGTGTGTACTTAACAATTAAAAACAAATCTTCAAAATCCATAAGCAAGACAATTTTAATTTTATTTAATTTAAAATCTCCCAAACTTAATAGAAAAGTACAAAATTTAAAAACATTAAAAGGAAAAATACAAACTCATAATATAAAATAAAAATATTGATAAAAAATAATGTATGTGTCAACAAACTAATAATAAAAACTCTAGATAGAATTGAAAAACTATATTGGTTTCTATATTTAATCATGCATTTAACATTACAATATCATGCCTAAATATATGGAAAAGTAATAATTGAATTTATGAGATTTTCACAATTCATCATTGAGAGAATTATTTGGAATTCATGTGTGTTAGTTTAAAAATCTGACATTTTGGGTCAAAAACTAGACCCATCTTCAAGGAGGAGAGATTTTAAAATATATGGAGAAATAATAATTGTTTGGTGATTCGTATACTAATGCATATTTTATAGCTTTAAGACTTTATTTAGGAATCATGCAAATAAATATGCATTTAAGACTTTATATAGGAATCATGCAAATAAAAATTAATACTATATTATGATTATTTTAATAACTCTTGCACTTGATATCATATTTCAATATATGTAGAAAAACCGTGTCTCTCTTTGTTTCAAAATCATAATATATAAGATTCTTCTCACGCTTTTGTATAAGTTAAATATTTTTTCCGCCTCAAATTTTACTGTGTTTTCCTCTTTTCTTTTACATTTCAAAGACATTTCTATAAGAGTTTAAAAAATCATAAATCATAATCAATGCTTGCTTTTATTTGTTATCAATATTGTTCACTAAAGACTGTATAATGTGCATTGACAATTATGAAGGGTCTATTGTTGCAAAAAAATTGGGACCTAGATCCATCTCTGCAATGGTGTTGTCCCACAATATGAGAAGCATTTATTTAGGGGCCAACTAAGATGCCTTGTGACACTCTTCCCTTGGTGATGGGACACCCAATTCCCTTAAAATAAAATCAAACACTTGTTGGGGATTGATCACCCCCAACTCTACAAGAATGCCAAGTCAAAATCTCCATGTATGCAAATACTCATTTCATGTCTGTTACACCATTTGATGCTTATAACACACCACTCCTTATCTCCACACAGTCACATCGGTGTCCCACGATGTCTTTTATGCTTTGGTTACTTTATGAGCATGCCTAACAACCTCTTGTGTTTCAATACTATCGATATAATGTTCTTATCCTTTACAATAGTTAATTTTATTTACTAACATAAAAGGGGGCAAATGTAGACACTAAACTATAGACAAAATTAGTATTGAATCATGTTTTTGGTAAACTTTATATGTGTGGGTCTTGAACTATGAAACTAAGTCTTTTGTACAAGTACTTATTATATCACTTTTATAGCATTTTATTTGTCTTCTAATTTGTATTTTTGGATTTTTATTATTCTTTTATGTCATATCATGAGATCCATGACTTGTTTCATTACTTAATTTTCTTTTTCTAATGTTGGATCAAATCTATATAGATTGATCAAGACCGTACTACGGTCCCAACCAAGATGTATGGTCCTACCCCTTTTTTGATTTTCAAGTCCTTTCTTCCCATTCGGTCTTTTGGTCATTGTCTTCTCTTTCGTAACTTATATTTATGATTGGATTTCCATGCCACTAAGATTCAAAATTTCAAAGTGATAGACTCTTATATATACAAGTTCACCTTAAACATTTATCATCTAGCAAACACCTATATATGTACCAAATACAAGGCTAAGAATTCAAGAGTACAATATTCATACTTGCATATCACATCGTAGGAGGGCATACATATATTTTTGACATATACACATAAGGGTTTCATGGGAGAAAAGTACCATATTCCACTATTAGTGGAAGCACAAGGAACACTAGTATAAGTGTTCTATATTGCATGAACATTAACAAAACATACTAGGAGAACTACATTGAGTTTAAAATGTAATGCAACACCGGGTGACTTATAAATAGGGTGAGTGCCGAGGTCACTAACTTAAGCATTGCATATTTTATTTTTAGATCTAATGAGTGCTTGAGGTTCTTGCAGGAAGCTAGGTTTGTTTTGTAGGTACAAGTGCAAAATATAGGGTTATGGGTATATTAGAACATACAAAAGTGTGGCACATGGGATAGAAAAGAAACCTAGAAAAATCAAATCCTTGCGATCTAACAATCCAAGATAGTAGGAAAGCTTGGTTTATGGGATTTGACCTTGACCTTTTGTATGGTCCTGCCTCTAGGTGCATTTAACGAAGAACCATTAATATGGGGTTTCTCAAAATCCTTCACACATTCCATAAATTTAATAGTGGCACATGTTAAAACTACTACAAGACTAGCTAACTCATCTTTTAAACCATACTTGTGCTTTAATCGCCTAAATTCTATTATAACTTTGTAAATGACTATATATTTCTATATTTTACATAACATATATTATCCCATCCTAATTAAATTAATTAAATTCATCATCTAAAATTAATATAGGGTTGAAACACGACCAAAAATAAATGTGCCCACCATTATTCACATCTCCCCTTAGTACGCCGTGTAATTCCACATTAAGATTCTACTGATGAAACATTTTTTCGAGTTAAATCATCTTATACAAACCATTCCACAACATCAATTATGGCATTGGTTCCTCTAGTGAATGTTTAGTTATTACAAATTGTGAAAACATGTAGACCTCATACTACCCTTGGCATGTTGAGTGCATAGTTACTAATTGTGAAACAAATTAATATGACGAGTCTTCCATTGATGTGCCCGTAAAACACACCAAAAACTTGATGAGTGGGAATTCTTACGCAAAACCAACCTGAATCGTGATAAGAACATAAGAGAACTTGACAAGCTCAACCATCACGATTTTGACATCCATCATAATTGAAATATAAAAAAACCACCTCATTCTTACAAAGAAATAGACACCTTGTTAATATAGGTCAATCAAGAAAGCCACAACATCCAGTGTGACTTAATTGTCCTTCCTTCCTACACCAATTTTTTATATATAGAAAAATATTACAGTTGTAACATAATTGTTCTGTCACTTCATCTACAAACATAGTGCTCTTCCGTTGAGAAGGATTTCCCAAATGACTACTAGTATATGAATATTGTACGTCATCAAAAAATTCACGTGACTTAATTGACTTCACATACAGGTCATGATACATTTCCATTGTTATTTCTCTCCAAATGGAATTGTAACTTTTAACATTAACACATAAACCATACATGCAGACTTTCATATACTTATAAAGGAAATGAAACCAATCAAAGGTCAAGTACTTGCACAAATTTATAAGAGTCATTGAAGAATGTCCACTACATTCTCATTGATGAGATGAACTTCATAGGCTCTAAGTTCTTCTCTCATATATACATGTGTTTGTGTGAAGCATTCCCTAGGCACATAAATGTTTTGTTTGACATCCAATCTATTATGATTTTGGTGGCTTGGAATAAATTCCTCTAGTGAAGGACATACCCATGTTTGTAGGAACACCATATAGTTCAAACCTTTAGTAAAACTTCAACACTTAGATATTACATTGTAGATAATTTTTTGGTACCAAGGTTCAACCCAAACCAAGTGGATGTATGAAACCTCTCGCACAATACAAGAAATGCATAACCTAAACTTGAAGATCGGGAAGTGCCCTAGGCACATAAATGCTTTTTTTGGTGTCCAATCTATTATGATTTTTGGTGGCTTGGGATAAATTCCTCTAGTGAAGGACATACCCACATTTGTAGGAATGCCATATAGTTCAACCCTTTAGAAAACTTCAACACTTAGATATTGCATTGCAGATAATTTTTTGGTAGGAAGGTTCAACCCAAACCAAGTGAATGTCTGAAACCTCTTGCACAATATGAGAAATGCATAACCTAAAATTGAAGATCGGGAAGTGCTCATGTCTTGAATAGATGCCTCGCTTTTTCCAAAAGAATAAAATATTTTCCTCAACACATGTATATGCAACATATAGTTTGGTTTGCATTATAATAATAAATGTCAAGGTATTTAAAACTAACTATCGCACATAACAATGCAAAATATTATAGGAAAACATCCTCTACAAGACTTGATGGCATAAATTAATGAGATGATACCTTTGTGTAAGGGGAAACAATTCATGTTTACTTGCCAATTTGTTGATGGAGGTCGACTTTATTGAATGGGACACTTGGAAAAATTCAAAATATTGTTTATATAATTGGCACAAATTCTCCTCATTTACTAATGTTTTTGGTAATCCTATTAAAAAAATGCATAGGATCATTGTAGGATCTCCATAACTTAAAAAATATTTCTAGATCACACTGCTTTGTATGTGGAAATCACAAGCAACTTCCTTAAAATTGGTTTAAGCTCTCGTAAAATACATGTCACAAGGTCTAATATTTCAAAAGGCAATAGTCAACATCAACAACATTGATTAAAATTGATAGACTTTTACCGCAATCTTAAGAGTTCATTTAGTACATGACCTTCATATTTCACCGATTTCTCTTTCAAATGATACATAGCAATGCAAGATAGTGTTTATGATCAAATAAAAAAGAAAGAAGACCAAATTATCTTACTATATATTCATGTCAAATATGTTTTTGAATTGACTACTTCTTTCTTTATTTCCCTCTGCACAAACTTCCGTTTCCATCTATCACATTTCTAACCATTTGTAATGCTTACCTCCTCCACCTTGCATAGTTGAACATTATAGCTTCATTCCTTTCCACTATATGTTTCCCTACCTTACAAATTCCTTTTAGAAATACAATTTTTGTATTTTTGAAATATATAATCTTACATACATAAAGTTGACTTACAATTTCAATTTGTTCTATTAATTACTTTTTAATTCATTTTTAAGATATAACTAACATCTACACATTCAACTTTTAAACTCTACTTGTAGTTTCTTCACCACCCTAATGTTTCATTCCTTCTCATACAATAGTTTCTTCTTCACCCTAATGGTCCATTCCTTCTCATACAATATTAATTCAATTCTTAATACCTCAATCTCTTCACTTGATTCGACTATTTCTATTAGTATCCTATATTTTTGAATTCTATTACGAGACATTTACTTTCTATTATACTTACGCCACACATATATACCCTTTGCTTTCATAAAAATAAATCTTTACATTTACCACAAAGAAAAATTAAATTTCCATTTATGGATCCCACATTTCTCTTTCATCATTTCCCACGGACATGTACATTACAACTTGAGATGCAATTGTTAATAATGCCAAAGTTCTAATTGGATTACCTTGTCAAAATTGACAAAGAAAATGTAAAAATAAAAATAGGAAAAAGTCCAATATTATTTGTCATTTCATTTTATTTAAAAATTTAATATTAAATAGTAGTTTATTTTATTTTATTATTATTGGTAAATAGTTTTAAAGGGACTATACCCTATTACAAAAAGGGCTCAACATCTAAATATAACTATAAAGGAATAACAAAAGATGATAAATATCCTTATAAAACACTATGTGCAACAGTAACCAAAAGATAGTTACAAGCAAGAAATAAAACAGAACATAAACTACAACAATACAACACAAAAGCAACATATATTTAATATAGTTGTTTCAAGTGTATGCAGAGATGCATATATGTGTATATACATACATATATACATTCATGGATAAAATTTGAAGTTGTCAATATTTTTGAAATGTCTTTCAACTTATCATAAAAGAATGATTAAGCTAAAATTATTAGGAAAAGGGTTAAATTTTTACTTAATAAACAATTAATTCAATATTTGAATTTTCAAATAATAATATTATTTTTAGTTTTTGCTAGCTTATAAATCATGTTTGAAAATTGAGGATTTAATTCTCAATGCCATTATTTATTTTACAAATTGGGCTATTAAATATTAATTTTTCTACGAATGTTTATTACTAGGTCAACACCTTATGCACGAGCAATAAAGAAGTAGAGATAAATAGTTTCCAATTTTTTTTCCTATAATCAAACTTTTAAATTTTATTATAAATATTTATCAACTTATAACTTGTATAATTACTTTGTTGAATCTTAATTATTTAATTTAAATATTTCTAATTTTTTTAATTAAAATTAAATATTTTATAATTTTAACTAGTTAATATTTATTTTATATAAATTAATTAAATATATATTAAAAAATAATTAACCTTTTTATTTCAATTAAAAGATAATATATTATTTAATCTTTCTTTATCAAGGGTCAAATTCCAACTTTTGTTTTATATGTTTCTTAAATTGTTTGGAGAGGAAAACAATAATTTCAAAAAAATGATCACAATTTACAATAGAATGTGGCTGGCTGTCTACATCTAACATGCATATGAAAACAATGCAACCCTGTTTTATATATCATAAGAAAACGAGTATATATACACTGTACGACAATAATAGACTCAGTTTTGTCACAAACATATACACACAATTATATTCTTAGATATAATAGTCTAAAATGCATGATAGTTGTAAATACTACAAATATTCTGAAATTTTGAAGTAATATTCATCGTAAAGTTCCCCAACTATATTGAATCTTTGTGCATCTTATTTATTTATTATTCTTGTGATCATGCGTGATTCTTTTAACAAAATACAATAATATGCAGTGTGACAATAAACTTGTTTTATATAGGTGAATGCAAATTAACAAATAATAAATTTAATGAAAAAAACAATCATTTAATGTAATAGAATGTGGATGACAGAAAATATACTTAACTATTGACCTATTTAGTTGCACCTCCCTCTCAACTTATTCCCGGACACAACTTAGTTATTGGTATCATCTAACACTCCATTAAAAATGTAAATTTGTTAATTATGTTAGTGACAAACAAATAAGGTTAGTGTGTTAGGAAAGTTTGGATTTTTTTTTTTTTTGGGTTTGGTTTTCATTAAATTTTGGGAGGGTTTTGGTTTGTAAATGAATGTTATGATGGGTGTGATTGTTTTTTGGAAGTTGATTTTTTGTTTTTTGGTAAAATATAATTTTTATTATTGATTCAAGGTTATTATAGTCATTTTTAAAAAGTGGATAAATTATCATTCATAAAATTGTATTGTTTAACTATTGGAACTGCCTTTTATATTAATTAAAATAAAAGAGAGTTACATAGTAAGGAGTGACCGAAGAACTCATGGTCCCACAAAATATCACAAGGGCACTAACAAAGTAGAAAACGCCATGAAGGCTACATCAAAATGTCCAAAGGGTAATGAGAGAGTACATGAGAAAGAATACCACCGCTTAATCAAACACATGCCACAAACACAAGGAGGAGGGGGCATCACCCCGAGGAGGGATAATCACCCCACTATTCGGCTCAGCCGAGGAAGGATCCACCTGCCAACCATCATGCTCAGGAAACTACATCTGTAATTGAACCATAATTCCCCATCCAGGGGGAGGTGATATGACAATAGTTTGCAAGCCTGGCGGCGGAGATCCCCACCTCAGAGAGTTGGTAATGCCTTCCCCCTCGGAGGCGGGATCCAACTAGGTCCAAACAAGGACGGGGCTGAAGGGTGGCCTCGAGGAGAGGCATAATGGTGGCTGCGTGAGCGACTTCTATGTCGCAGCTCTCAGAGGTGGCGGCTATCGAGGCGACGATAACCAAGGTGGTGGTAGCAGAGGATCCGGTGGGACCCGAATCATAGTGCAGGGCACACTCTCCCAATGATATGTAAGCTCCCGCAGATGAGAAAACTCTAGGTAAACCTTAGCAGATTGAGCTTGAATCAGATGCAAGATAGTAGACAAAATGACCACTTTGTCATTAGTGGAAAAACAAGTAACAAATTGATCATGCTTGAAAATTAAGGCATTGTGAGATTTCCAAATATGAAACAGAATACATGCACGAAACAAATTCCAAAGCGTATCAATGTAGGGAGGCCAAAGACTAAAATCACCAAATAAGGCTAGATGTCAATGATGTAATCTTCAGGGTGGTAAGGCCGAAATAAGGAATGGATCTAAGTCTAGATTTCTGAGCAAGGGACAAGACCAAAAGATGTGTTTTAATAAATCATGGCGAGAGAAAAAGGACATTTAGGATTAGGGATGCCAATATGACTAAGTCGTTCTCCCACAAGCAAACCTTGATAAACTTGACACTAAAGGAAATGATTAACTTTGGGCTCAAGAAAGAATTCCAGGTACGGGAAAACCGGTGAAGCCAAGTGGAATCTGTGGAATGCAACCACCACCGAGCATTGAGTTTGTCAATGGAAGGAAAGAGCGGCCCAATGTTCAGTATATGGTTCTAGTGTTGTAATGAAGGAAAGTAATTTCCTGATTCCATCACCAATCTCACCACCAAGCTGCAAGAGGTTTAAGCCCCAATTTGTGGAGCATAACATCTAATAGGAGCTCTTGAATTTTACAAATAGATGGGAGGTCCGAATTGGAAAGATTGAACTTCATCTTGATCTCAAGATAAGAAGTCTAGTCTTTACTACTAACAAACTCTTATATGGTATGAATTCCCTTGTGATAAAGTCGGAGAGATTTGATGCCCAAATTTTTAGCAAGCAGAAGATTGCCATTAGTGATGATAGGAGACCACTAAATATTCTATGAATTAAAAGAGAGCCCTGTGTGAAAACCATCGCCAACCTAGTGCATCAAAGGATTAACCAGCTCAAAGGCTTTTCGAGATACTTTTAGCAACAAAGGTACCTATAATTTTGACAGGAGCCGAAGTGATAATAAGATTAGGCAACTTAATATTATTCTAACACTTCTTTTCATACGGGCTCCAAACTCAATGCAATGTCACATAATGTTTTTCTAGGCCTAATCATTGCCGATAAACACCGAGTCACCCACTTAGAGCATAAAGGAACACTTTGCAAGTAGATGTCGATGACTCCTATACCACCTTGATCTTCCCAAACTACTCTATCAAAACTAATCGAACCAAAAGTTTTACACCATAAAAATTCCTAGAAAGCAACTTGGAAAGTTAGGAAAACAAATTGCGAGAAGGGCACCAACACGCAGAGTAGTAAACATGAGTGGTGACAAAATCCTTAGTGCAGACTTGGAATTTACTAGCCAAAGATAAGGGTTTAGAGGACCACCTTGAACTTTATGCTCCACCTGTTAGTAACATCTTGCCCACAAAGATCCCCGAGTCACTAACAAAGGCGAAGGGATAAAAAAATTGAATTTCTCACCACAACTAATCCATTTCCAAGGGTAGGCCTTCAACTTGATCCCGAGAGAGGCGAGACAACTTTGCCGATAGCCCTAAGTTTTTGCCAATTGAATGTTGGAGCCATAAGCCAAACAAAATGTGTCGAGGTACTCAAAGACTTTGGTAACATTCTACTCAGATTCATTAATAGTAAGAAAAGAATCATCAACGAAGTGACCATTGATAAGTTGCATCACATGATCAGGAAGGACAATCCCCTGAATGTGACCTTGAGCAACCTGATGGGAAATTAAATATCCTAAAGATGTCAATAAGTAAGAACAAACAAATCGATACATGAGAGGGAACCCTTGTATGATTGAGCGAAAAATGCGATGGAAGTGGATTGGTGACCATTAATGGTATGTTGGGATGAAACATTAGAAAACAAAGCATCGATGACCGATTGGAAGAATTCACCAAAGCCGAGGGCTTTGAGCATGGCAAGGATGAACAACCACTCGATAGAATCATAAAATTTCTCAAAATCAATTTTGAGGAAGAGAGGTCACTGCAAGGAAACATGAGCCCATTCCATGCCTTCCCAAACAACAATAAGATTATCCAAAATATACCGGCCTTTTACAAAACCAATTTTTTAGGATGAATAATTTTGGGCATAAGATCAACAATACGAAGAGCCAATGCCTTGGCAAGAATTTTATAAGAAACATTCAACAAGGTGATGGGCCACCAATTATTCATCTGCTCAGGGTCACCAACTTTAGGGATGAACTTGATGTTGCCTTGATTGATGAAACTCCTAAAAGATATATTCGAGAGCTTCATCAGACACGAAATGAGATCAGTCCCACAAAATACTAGATCGCTTTATTGAACTCACATAGGAAACCATCCAAACCCAGTGTCTTGTCTTTCACAAGACAGAGCAAGGACACATGAAACTCCTCTGAGGTAAGAGGGGCATCACAACAAGCTTGATCTCTGGGTGAAAGTTTATTGGGCACCACATCAATACATCTCTAGAAGGCATCCACTTTCACAATTGAATCCCCCGAGCTTGAAAAACAAAATGATATTGTTTGACAAAGTATGAGTGATCTTTGGGAGCTCAGTGAGTAGTTTGTGTGAATCATAGTGTTTCACACAATATTGTAGAATAGAGTTATTTATCTTTTCATTCTCTTGAGAAATGATAAGGGTTAGGGCTAGGAGGAATACCTGTTGAGTGTTGGGAAGGTGTGCGCATACCGTAGAGAGATCAGACCGATTGTGAAGAGCTCCTTTTTGTCTGGGAAGGACTACCTGTAAATAAGAATGCAAGACCACCAGATTTTCATTAAACAATAAGTGAGGGAACTGCCTTGGCCTGAAATATTAGACTTCCTTTCGAAGGTGGTCAGTTCCCTTTTAATACAAATTAATGCAAATGATAATAAAGAAGCTATTGCGAAATCATGATTTAGGTACCTCACTACTAAAAGCAATAGAGACTAAACTACCAATAATAAAATGTCATGTTGTTTGTTTGGTCACTGGTTATTGATACGTTCAGATCAAGTTACAGGGATAGACAAGGCTGGATATGAGATTGTTTGGAGGTAAATAGGTGAAAGGTTGGTTTTTGGTATAAGTCACAAAGACCGATGCCGCCACCGGATAACCGATCATGGTTATAAAACCGGTACCGTAGGGGGGATAACCGATATCGAGGGGCAAAGTGATTTAGGGCTTTTAAATGGAGGTTGGTCAGTAAGGTGGTTATGGGGTTTAGAAGGTCAGGTAGATGGTTGAGGGGAGTAGTAGGGTGATAGAGAAGACTCAGAGAGTGAGAAAGCTGTCTTTGGGGCAATATAGAGATGGATGAATGAAGGTTAGGTGCAGGGTGCTGCTGGGTGGTAGATCCAGGAGTGAGCTTATAATCACTATGAATCAAAAGTTCACAAAGTAGTGTCTAGAAGCATACAAGGTAATAAAAGAGACTACTTACTAGTTTCTGATGCGGATGCAGGTCCAAGGAATGCAATGGCGAAGGCAAGGCTCAGTTGGGATGATCCGGCAATCGAAGTGAGCTGATGAAGCTATCCTCCGACTCTCCCAATGTTTGATGAGTGTGACAGTGATCTAGTTGCTCGCCATGCCTTGGGCTCAATACTCCTCTCTGCAACCTCTTCTTCTCTCTCTCTCACTTGTCCCTCTCTCCTGCAAAATGAATTCGATCCTTTGTTTTGGTTAGGGGAGGTCATTTACAGGGAACCGATGGTGGTTACCTAACCGACGCCGGTCCGCAGTAGGGACCGATGTCGGTTAGGTCAAAGTTGGCTATTTTTAGTAAAATAGCCAACTTTCCCTCCTTTTCTCCCGAGGGGTCAGTTGTGGGCTTGGTCAAGTCATTATTAGGTTCGCTTTGGTGTGGGTGAGGGGTGATGAGTCATGGGTGTGGGTCCTGACCAAGTTATAGGTCTTAATTAGGTTAGTTTAGGTTAGGGCTAGGTCATGGTGAGGTGGCGAGGTGAGGTGGCAGTGGGTTGAGATGTGGATTTATTAATTATAAGGTAATTAATAAATAATTAAGTGTGTAAGGTTTAGGTGGTGAGGTAGGGTTAGGTCATGAGACGAGATGCGGGCACAGGGCATGTCGTAAGACCCAAATTTGGTGTCTACATTTGCCCCTTGTTGTCGTGTAGCTTGTCTTGTAAAGCTGCACTGACAATAATAAGAAGTGGTTGCCCCAGTTAAGGGTATAGGTAATCCCCCTCAAATCTATCACAGATTGAGGCGACGTGAAATCAGGGATAGGGTTGATAAAGGGTGAATGATGATGAGATGATGGTAAGATGGTGGGGTAAGTTCAAGGAAGCAGACGACATCAAATGCAAAGTGCAAGCGACTGTGTACACGATTCAAGAGCAAACAAGCAATTCATAGGCAAAGGTCGATAGTTTATCCAAACAAGGTTGATATAATCCTGGTATCCAAGGCATAGGAAGTAGCTCCAGGGGATATAACGGGTAAGGTACCGGAACGTTTAGGCATGTTCGGCAGTACCAAATGGTTGGTTTGGTTGAGATAAACGTCACAGTCTCAGTCTAGGCAAAGCTGGTCAGCTGATCAATTCAAGTATCCTAGTCATGCTAAAACACGAACAGGTGAGCTCGATTGAACAAACAACTACATGATGGGTGGATAGAATCGTAATTTGTGGGCCTCGGTCGAGGTACTTAATTGGTGTGGCCTTGGGTCGGGCCGATTGGTCAGCGGCCGGCCGTCGGGTCGTGCCGGGTCATGGTTGGTCGGCGCCGCCGATTGGGCCTCGGGCCGATTGGTTGGTCAGCCTCGGGTCGGGCCGATTGGTCGGGCCGATTAGTCGGTCGGGCCGATTGGTCAGCCGGGGGTCGGGCCGATTGGTTGGGCCGATCAGCGCCTTGGGTCGGGCCGATTGGTCGGTCGGCCTTGGGTCGGGCCGATTGGTTGGTTGGCCTTAGGTTGGGGGCCGATTGGGTTACTGCCTCGGGGGTCGGGCTGATTTGAGTTACGGCCTCGGGTCGGGTCGATTGATGCATTATGCGCCTTGGGTCGGGCCGATTGGTGAGTCATGCCTGGGTCGGCCTCGGCCGATGAATTCAATTAAATACGTGGCTATTTATATTTTTAAGGAAAACCATGGGTTAGGTAGGGGATGGTGAGCTAACCTCGGGAGATCCCCATGTCTCCTAAGGCCGTAGGTTAAACAAAGCAAGGAGGGGCCTCAGACCGATGTAGTTCTCCTCGACCAGTGGGTGACCGATTCGCTTCGGAAGGGGTCATTGGTTAGCAATTTGTTGGTCAAAATTTTGATGCCTTGGTAATGTAACCGATGTATCATGTCAAGACCGATATGGTGGTCAGAGGGGTTAGCCCCAAGCATAGCGTGTCCCGATTAAGGTCAACACATAATCCTTGGGTCGCTAAAAAAAAGGCAAAAGTGTCCTATAGCTGAAGAAAAGCTAAACAAATTTCATTGTGAATTTGAGCCCAAAGTTTCATATCTTGGGTATAGTGGAAGTCGATAGGTGAAAAGAGTTATAATCACAATAAGGACCCTCGAGGTTTGTGTTATCAATATAAATGTACGTGAAAATATTTATATTTTTAAGGAAAACACAACTATGATATAAGGTGATTATTCTGATTGGATGGTCGAACCTAACCTTAGACCCCATGACTCCTCCTGCTTTTGCCTTATTTTGCCCCATAAGATAAAAATAAGGAGGGGCCTCGATGATGTAGTTCTCCTTAGGACCAAAGAGGAAATTGTTTGATAAAGGTCAAAGGTGAGTGTTATCAATATGTTGAATACGGTAAATATTTATATTTTTAAGGAAAACACAACACATGATAGGTTATGGTAGGGGATGGTCGAGCTAACCTTTGGGAGACCCCATGTCTCCTAAGTGCTGCCTACCTACATAGCCCATCGCACAAAGCAAGGAGGGGCCTCAGATCGATGTAGTTCTCCTTAGACCAGGAGAGGTGAATTCAGGAATTTGGTTGTGGTTAGGCAATTTGTTGGTTGGTAAAAGTTTGATGTTGGTAGGGTAATGTTGTTGGTGTTGGTAAGGTATTGGTGGTGTTGGTGTGGGTATAGGTGAAGCGAGGGTTAGCTTACCCAAGCATAGGAAACCGTGTCCTGATTAAGGTCAACACATAATCCTAGATTCGGTAAAAGAGGCAAAAGTGTCCCATAGTTGGAAAGAGCTAAACAAACCACGTATTATCGTAGGATGAGCTTGAATCCCTAGGTACCTTGCATAGGTGAGAAGTCGATAGGTGAAAAGAGTTGTATAATCACAATATATCGATATACGTCACGTCCCTTGAGTTTTGTTGTTTTGAAGAATGGTGAGGTGAGGTGGATGGTATAGCTGGGGCGCAGAGAACTTGTTATAAGGTGATTATTCTGATGAAAGAGAACCAAACCTAAATAGACAAGTCCATGACTCAAAAGTGCTTTTGAATACTACTTTTATTTTTCTGGATATAGACTGATCGATGCGGAAGTCTATATGGGATATGCATTTTGTTGTTCTTGAGGTCTTCACGAAGCTGATCAATGCGAGAAGCTTCTGATAGAGGCTGAATTTGTATAGTTGTCCTTCAAGGGAGCAGTCTACTTATAGTAGCAGATGCGGCACATAGTCAGTCCTTCAGGGAGCAAGTCATAGTTTATACATATAGCAGCTGTCCTTCGAGGGAGCAGTCTAGTTTATAGCTTAGAGGTCTAGATGTCCGTTTGGCATGAAGCATCTAGTTTTGCAGGAAGTTTGACTCAAGAATATCCTAGAATTGTATAATTGAGAACTTGTTATTTTGATACTTTTAAGTCATGGACCAGACTAAAAAGGGGAAGGCATCTTTAAGAGGAGGTGATGATCAAACCACGTGAGTTTGATTCTACTTTGAGATGCACAAAACAAGGTGTATGAGGTGGTAAATGAGCTCAAGGGACGAGCGCAAGGTAGATAAGAAGTGATGTAACACTAAATTCAATAATAGAATGGTCAGAGATGCAAGGCATTAAGGGGTTCAGCTCAGTTTACCATTAAGTAAGCTAAACGATAAGTACCGATCCGTAAGTGTGAGTGATAATGTAAGGCCCAATCCAATTAGGAGCAAATTTTCCACGTTTTTTCTCTTTTCTAGTTTGGTTACATGTTGATTCTCTTTGAGGACAAGATCCCAATCTTAAAGGTACGCTCATGAATTCACTTATCATAAGCACGCTTGATGCGCTTTTGATAAATTTGAAGGTGGTCAAGAAGATGACGGAAGCTCTTCACCATCGGAGTCATCATGAGAATATCCTGAGAGATAGAGGAAGAGAAGATAGCATTCACGAAAAAAAAAGTTAGGAGGGATAGATTCCGGTCTATCGACTCCGTGGGTGAAGATGGAAAAATGGGCGATGATGGTTCGGAAGGGGTGACTTCATCATCTTCCTGGATACAATTGACACGAGGTTTCTTCGGTGTAGGTGGTTCAAAAAATCCAAGACCACTACGATCTTTGTGTTTGTGTGTAGTCATGGGAATGATCGTATGTCGGCCTTGTTCATAAAGACCAAACCAAAACCTTTCCAAGCACAATACGAGTCAGGAAGGTGAGGGCGAAACGACGGTTGGTTAGATATTGAAAATCAGATTGGAAGGGAACCACACCAAGGGGAGGTTCAGGGGTGACAGAGGATGCGTACACCCCCATACGTTAGGTTGGTGCGGCAATTAGGTGGTCCGTAGGAGATCACCTCCCCCACACGACGGTCGTAGGTAGGATGCGCATGTAACTGTCCATACTCTTGTGGGGTATGGAAGGTGCTAACATTGTATAGGTGGTACTCCCCCAGCAGTAAGGCATTGAAAAACACCTACCAAGGGATCCGAGGTTGGGATGTTGTCCACGGGGAAGGAAGAGGTATTCGCGCGGTGGTTTCATTGGTCGAAGGTGTGGGTGCGCTAAGGTGGATGGTCGAGGCGTGGTCAAGTAGATGGTCGGGTCGATCAATGGGTGCCTTGACTGGTACAAGCACATCATTAGGGCGGTATAACATATTACAGGTTTTGAAGGGGGAAGCATCAGCTGTGACGGTGTATGACTTCCCTCATACTCAAATTTTATGCATCTATGTAAGGTGGAGGGAACGCATCCCATAGCCCGATCCAAGGGCGCCTAACAACATGTTGTATCGAACTCTCCTCAAGGACATAGAAGAGTTCGGGCAAGGTACGTGGCCCTACACGAATGTTAAGGATCACGGTGCCTAGGGTAGAAGTAATAACATCGTTGAATGAACGCAACATGGTGGGGTTGGCACACATGCAACTAGGAGGGATATTCATCTGTTGAAGGCTTTGAAGAGACGATGTTTAGGCTAGCACCCTGCGCGATCATAACACGACATGTACCCGATGTCCCGGACGTGTAAGCCGAGATGAAAAGAGTGGGGTCAGGATCTTCTGCACCAAAGACGACAATTTCTTCTTCGAAAAACTTGACAGCAGTGGCTTGTTATACAGGGACAGAGGTGGTTGTGGAGGTAGGTTGTTTGGTGAGAGAAGCGACGTGGTTAGGTGTTAAGATGGAGGCGACGGGTAGGGTTTCATTAGGTAGGACCTCTATCCCTTGGAGGATCTCAATTAGAGCTTGATGAGATTCAGATGTTTGAATGAGATCATAGAGTGTCATTTTTACAGGAGATTGGTGAAGTTGTTTGATCATGGTGCGATGGGAAACTCCATCAGAGACTGGATAGGCAGGTCCACGAATAACCACTTTAGGTGGTGGTGCGATCGGATGGCGGAAGGAGAAAGAGAGGCCGCAGGTGTGCTCTCTTTAGCTTTTCCATTGTTTTTCTGACCTCGAGTAGCAATGCTAATCATGTTGATCTCATGAATACGAGATGAGGAAGATGGCAGGGATAAGTCATTGTTCTCGAGAGGCGGGGTTGCAATGATGATAGATTTTGGTGAGGCGGGGACAGGTGGTATAGGAGAAGGGATCAAGCTAAGGGCTTTTCCCTCCGTAAGTTGTCTTTCTTAGATTTTCTATCCGAGATAGGCAACTGGTCGAAAGATGGCTTTCAAAGCTTTGCATCCTTCTACATTGTGTCCTGGTGTGCGGTGGTAGGCACATATTTTAGATTCATCATAACCTATAGGTCGAGGTTTAGATGGATCATAGGGTCTGAGTGGGGGTAGGGAAATGGTCGCATCCCCTACCAACATATCAAGGATCTTGGCGTAAGATCCTTTGAGCGGGTCAAATTCAGATGAAGATGAGGCTATTGATTGAGTGGGTGAGATTATTGATTGTTTTGGTAATGGTCGGGTATGAGTGGTTCATACGGGTGGTGGTTTAGGCAAGGGATTTTGATGATTGGGTTTAACTAGGCGTGGCTTCTTCTACGCAGAAGTCATGTTTAGTTGGTTAGATGATGAGGCCACAGATGACGTGGTGGGTGAAACAACCACGGGAAAGAGGAGCGACAACAAACAAGTCCTTCGATGATCGAGTTTGCTTAGGGTTGGTAGGTAGGTAGGATACTTGGGGCGACGGTGTTGAGATGCCCGTGGATTTCTATATGGGTGTAGAAGGTGCAGTCAGTGTTAAAGAAGACGTGGGAGGCATGGTGTATTGAGGCAAGGTGGAGGGGTGAGGCCCCAATATAGAAGGTAGGTGTGATGGCGAGGGTTGAAACCATGCCTGCTGTACCGGTGTGATCGGGGGTGAGGGTTTTAGTTGTGGCGGAGGCATAGATTGGACTCGAGGAGATTGGGTCTGTCTCCTAGGTGGATTGACGGCTTTATTTTTGGATAAATCTAACCATTTAGGTGGGTGCGTCAGGCTGGGTATTGGTGAAGTCCCAAGCATAGGGGAAGGTTTGGTTAGGTTGATAGAGGTGGATGAGGTATTCGGTAGAGATGAGGGGGGTGAAGGTGAGGACATAGGCATTTTGAGCTTTTGTAAAAACTTCGGGCATATGGTAGAGGTGTCTGGATTAGTCATCTGCATTTGAGTAGAGCATGGTGTACTCAAACGTTCCCATAAGACTCATCTATCTTCTGGGGGATGACAATCTTCACGTGTGGATGGGAATTTTGGTATGGAAGAGAAGTGGGCTGTGATTCCGGTCCACTGTGGGTGTGATACAGGGGGCGAATGAGGCGTTGTATCAATGGGTGTTAAGAGGTCAACCGGTCGCTGGAAAGATTTAGGCGATGAAGAACTGATAGGGAGGAGGGCATGTTCTAGAGGATCCATCATGGTTAAGGAGTTTGGTGATGTAGGCTCGAGGGGTTTCTCCTCTAAGGATGACAAAAAAAGTGGCGATCCTTCTTCTTTTGCAGCAAGAGTGGTGGAAGGAGATGTTTGGGAAATAGATAGGTTGGATAACATCCACTCACAGTCTTACAGGGATGTGGTGTAAGAAGGCTCTTCTGTGAGAAGAGAACTCTGGGTGGTTGATTCCTTTATGGGTAAAGGAATAGCGGGGCTGTCCTCTTGTCCTGATGAAGGAGAAGGGGGCGAGGACCCCTGCATTGGTGAAGAGGCTCGATTCAGAATTTCCTCGATGGAAGCCCTTGGTTGGGAGTTGAAAACCGCATGGATCTCATGCACACTCTTCTCCTCAGCTGAGGTTTCTTGGTTTGTGTTACTGTTAGATGAATGGTTTGGAAATGGTTTGTTGAAGATTTTTAAATTTTGATTAGCAGGGGCATTAGGATTATCGAGGGTTATATCCCCTGCATCAACCATTTCCTGCACTATGTTTTTCAACATCTTGCAGTTTTCGTGGTCTGTGTCCCTTCACGCGATGGAAGTTACAGAAGTCATTTTCTTTATACCAAGAAGGTATAACGGGGGGAATCAAACCCGAGTGAGGTTTAACAGGAGGCAAGGTGATAGCTCCTACTTTAAGCAATTTTTCCAAGATCACATCATAAGTTTCTCCCAAGGGAGTGTACTTGATGGGCTCGGCTTTATACTTATAGGTGGATTTCGGCTGGGTATTAGATGGTGCTTGAGATTTGACCATCACCGCGTGTACGGATCCTTTTGATTTCGAAGCAGCCGATGCGAGAGTTGGTGGTGTTGGGTTTGTTGGTGGAGTCTTGGGTTCGAAATTTGAGTTTTTGTTGCGCAACTTCAATTTCTCCTCCTCTAAGGCTCGAATCTCTAGTTTCCGAGCCATAGTAAAGGCCTCATCAAAGGTGCGGAAAGTTTGAATTTGGAGGGTGGGAGAAATGTGTTTAGCGCAGGCCCACGTAAAGAGTTCGATGAGCTCAGCCTGAGGTAAGGCATAAGTAAGTTGGTTGATGAGGCCCCGCCATCGTCCAACGAAATCTGCGATAGACTCATCTTCAAATTGTCGATGGCATAGAGGTCGGTAATGGATACTTTCTTGGCAATATTGATGGAGAAGTGATCCAAGAAAGATTGGGCTAACTAGTTAAAGGAGAAGATTGAGTGTCTGGGCTAAAGCACTGTACCACTCCAAGGCAGGTCCTGATAAGGACATGGGGAAGGTACGGAGTAGTAAGGCATCGTCATGAGCAATCAGATAACAGGCATGTCTAAACGATCGCAAGTGTTGTTGAGGGTCCTCCTTACTACTAAAGTGAGTAAATTTTGGTAATTCCCATTGAGGAGGATATGTATGAAGGGGGACAGAAGGATGAATAGGCTCCCAACAAACTTGCTCGTATGTCAGGGTGTTACGGCTTCCTGAAACAGAAGCCTCAAGATTTTGCATCTTGTCCATCATCTGTTTGATTAAATCATCGTCAAGTTGGGTTAGATGATGGTGTTGTCATCAAACGGAGGAGGATTGGGCCAAGAGCCGCTACTAGACAATGGTGGGGTTGAATGTTGATAAGGTAACGATGATGAATGTGTTGGGGCAGCCGAATAAGGGTGTCCTATATAAGATGTTGAGGCCACCGGATGAGTCTCATGGAAATGAAAAGGTGGGCGAGCCTGAGAGGGAAAGCTCATGTGGATAGATGGTAGAGAGCGAGTTATGAAAGAGGCAATCATGGGAGAGATGAGGTAGGGGCAGTGGATGGTAGTGATATGTGGGGCCCCAGATTAACCAAAGGAAGGCCAATTGGTGTAGTATGAACCACCAAAGCCACTGAGCTGGGAGACGGGGCTAAGGATGAAGACGGTGAGGCGGAGTTATTAGGTGGGGAAGGGGCTAAGTGAGCGGCTATACTAATAGGCATACCAAAGAGGAGCTGACCGTCGGGTGTACGGTCAGGGGTATGAGACAAATAATACTGTACGGCACTAGGATTAGCATCCAAAAATTTGGCAAAGTCCGGATCTCCTACAGGGATCTTGGGAAAAGCACTGGTGTCCGTAGGATTCCCCATAGGATGCAAAGGGGGTGACTCAGAAAAGACACGGAACAAGCATGTGAAACCATGGTTGTGGCTTGTTGTCGGGTGATAACAACCATGGACAAGAGGATACAACAGGGAATTAGTCAATCAGGAACAAAAACAACAACAAAATGTTGGAATTGGTAGGTTGCTTGGTTTGTCAGGAACTGTGAAACACAGTAACCGATATCGGTCTGGTAACCGATGTCGGTCGACGACGTAGATGGCCGCGCTTGGCCAGCCAGTAACCGATGTCGGTAGAAGAGGACCGGTGTCAGTCACTGAAGGCAAAGAGAGAATGTAAGAGGCTACTGGTTTGGGGATAACAAGGCTTAGTATACCCACCAAACTATCTGAAGTGATCACTGAGACAGGGTATAACAGAGAAACAAAACTGAAAGAAAAAAAGAAAAAAAAAGCAAGATACACAAGCAAATCAAGAGACTAACCCTAGGATTAGTTTTAATCACTTTGGGCTTATGCCTTAGACGCAAGATGATGTCAATCCTAAACAAAAGACCTAAGGGAGATGTCAAGTTTGTTTTGGCTTGTAAGGCTACCTCAATCGGCAGTGAGGAATACCACGGGAAGGGGGATGTTTGAGATGTTGTGTAGATTATGATGTGATTTGGTATGTGTTGTGCAGTGAGAGTAAGATTAATTTCTCATCAATACCGTGGATATCACCCCCACGTGTACGACCTGTTACTTAATCTACGTTCACTAGAATTAAAAACAACAAGCAAGAATGTGATGCACGTGTTTTAAACCCAAATCAAAATGATATTCGATGAAGCAAAGAAAGAGAAGAGGTTAAGAAGATGACTTTCACTAATGCAAAGATGCGAAAGAAAGACAAGTTCTTTTACCAAAATGACAAAATATTTTGTGAATATTTAGAAGAAAGAAACAACAAGTGTGCTCCCTATATGAAAACAAGCAAGAAAGAAAGAAACCCGAGAAGGGTCCCACCGGGCGTGCCAAAATGTTTCACATAGAATTTTGTTCCAGAATAGAGTTATTTCTATCTTTTCATTCTCTTGAGAAACAGATAAGGGTTAGGGCTAGGAGGAATACCTGTTGAGTGTTGGGAAGGTGTGCGCGTACCGTAGAGAGATCGACCGATCAGAAGAGCTCCTTTTTGTCTGGGAAGGACTACCTGTAAATAAGAATGCAAGACCACCAGATTTTCATTAAACAATAAGTGAGGGAACTACCTTGGGCCCAGGAAATATTAGACTTCCTTTCGAAGGTGGTCAGTTCCCTTTTAATACAAATTAATGCAAATGATAATAAAGAAGCTATTGCAAAATCACGATTTAGGTACCTCATTACTAAAAGCAATAGAGACTAAACTACCAATAATAAAATGTCATGTTGTTTGTTTGGTCACTGGTTATTGATACGTTCAGATCAAGTTACAGGGATAGACAAGGCTGGATATGAGATTGTTTGGAGGTAAATAGGTGAAAGGTTGGTTTTTGGTATAAGTCACAGTGACCGATGCCGGTCACTGATAACCGACCATGGTTATAAAACCGGTACCGGTAGGGGATAACCGATATCGTAGGGGCAGTGATTTAGGGCTTTTAAATGGAGGTTGGTTATAAGGTGGTTATGGGGTTTAGAAGGTTGGTAGATGGTTGAGGGGAGTAGTAGGGTGATAGAGAAGACTCAGAGAGTGAGAAAGTTGTCTTTGGGGCAATATAGAGATGGATGAATGAAGGTTAGGTGCAGGGTGCTGCCGGGTGGTAGATCCAGGAGTGAGCTTATAATCACTATGAATCAAAAGTTCACAAAGTAGTGTCTAGAAGCATACAAGGTAATAAAAGAGACTACTTACTAGTTTCTGATGCGGATGCAGGTCCAAGGAATGCAGTGGCGAAGGCAAGGCTCAGTTGGGATGATCCGAAAATCGAAGTGAGCTGATGAAGCTATCCTCCGACTCTCCCAATGTTTGGATGAGTGTGACCGTGATCTAGTTGCTCAGTTACAGTCTTGGGCTCAATACTCCTCTCTGCAACCTCTTCTCTCTCTCTCTCACTTGTCCTCTCTCTTGCAAAATGAATTCGATCCTTTTGTTTTGGTTGGGGGAGGTCATTTACAGGGAACCGATGGCGGTTACCTAACCGACGCCGGTCGCGTAGGGACCGATGTCAGTTAGGTCAAAGTTGGCTATTTTTAGTAAAATAGCCAACTTTCCCTCCTTTTCTCCCGAGGGGTCAGGCAGGGGGCTTGGTCAAGTCATTATTAGGTTCATGCTGCGGTGTGAGGGTGATGAGTCATGGGTGTGGGTCTGAAGTTATAGGTCTTAATTAGGTTAGTTTAGGTTAGGGCTAGGTCATGGTGAGGTGGCGAGGTGAGGTGATGAATGTCAAAAGGTTTGGTCTTGAGATGTGGATTTATTAATTATAAGGTAATTAATAAATAATTAAGTGTGTAAGGTTTAGGTGGTGAGGTGCTACATGCTCACCAATTCACCAACACATAGGAAGGGTGCTACATTTATCATTCGGGGCTCCACCATATTAAAGTCTCCACACACTAGCCAATAAGAAAATGGTAAGTTATCACCTAACCATTTCTATAAAGTTGTCTTTTCAGAGTTGTCATTAGGGGCATAAACTTTTAGAATATGAAAAGAAAGATCATTAATACTCATAATCACCTAAACAAACCTATTACTGGGATCCTCACCCGAGGTGGTGATTAATGCCGCTTTTTTTGGCACAATGGAAATGCTATCATCACCTCTACCATCAATATGTTGTGTGTGGAAATGTGTAAAATTTGGGGCAATGCAAATTAGAATATTTTGAAGCAAAAAACCAAAAATCCTAATTTCCTCTAAATAAATAATATCTAAACTATAAATAAACCGACAAACTAAACAAACAATATTTTTATCAAGGGATCTGTCAAACCCCGAACATTCCATGACATAAAATTCATGAAAAATCAGACATATCAAATTCCCTCTACCTGCCAAGAATACCATCCTCGGAGTTGAGAATGGAAAAATTATTGGCAAGAAGAAGCCGTATGAATTAGAATGCTCAACTCAATGGAGTGGTGCTTTGCTTCATTATCTCCTCGCACACCATGTGAAACCTCTCGGGGTGGACTGTGAGAGTGTCATAGAGGAAGAGAGGATGATGCAAAATTCCCAGTAATCTATGAAGTGGATGAAGTAACCTAGATCTACGAGGGTTTGGAAGGAATGGAAACTGACGGGTGGGGTGGCTCCACTCTTGGCTCATCCTTGAATAGAGGAGGGAAAGAGGTGGTAGGCATAACATCAATAGAATGTTTCACACTATAACTCTTCTTAGACCCAACCACAATGCAACCATCATCTGGAGGGTCATCTTTAGGCTTAGAACCGGTGGGTTGTGTTGGTGCGAGCCAAAAGGAAAATCCCAGATGCGATGGTCTGGGGCTTGATAGTGAAAACAAATGTTGGAAAGGTTGAAATAAACAACCTTTTGAGAGATACCCAGGGGCCCAATTTGAATATCTAGATGGTCTTGTAGATCTTTCACAAGGTCCACTTTGACACACATACACTCGTTAGGTCGAGTGAAAAAAAATGCTCCTGTTCATGGCAAATCACCTTGCCAATGGGTTTCAAAATATTTGATAGGAAGGACCAGAGATGAACAATAAGGCCAGGAAGTTCAATCCAAAATGGGATTTTTAACGAGACTTGGCTAGTGGGATTAAAGTCCTGGGTCAATCAGAGAGCGTAAAAACAAGGTATTGCCTAAGTACCAAAACACCACCTTAAACAAAAGGGATTGGAGTTGAGAAGGCTCACAAAAGGAAAACAAATAAAACCCCTTGGTGAGGTTACGAACACCTGATACTAGGATACCATTAGACTCCCAATGGTTTTTCATCCAATTTTGCAAGTAGGCTTCTGAGGGTATGCGACCACAAAAATAAGCAATAAGGCAATGGTTTTGATACCACTTGACCACATGATCTAAACATTCATTAGAAATAATTACATACGGGGGATTCGAGTCCATACCTTGTCATAAAATTTCGGCACAAACTTCCTCATGTGCTTGGGATTCATTTCACTAGTTGCAGCAATAATTGTTGCAATGTGAGGAGAGTATTCCATTTATAAGCTACACACTACCTTAACGGTGGGAAAATATCCGGAAGACACTATGATATGACCGATAGGAGACCTCTAGAAAATCTATGGATGTACAATTTTTGTAGTGAAGTATGAGAAGTGAAAGCATGAAAAAAACCTAGCAGAGCCAAAGTCTTCTCACCCCATAAATTGTATTGTTTTAGGTATTTGTGTGTTTGTTGATTATTAGTTAGTTTTTTTATCAATATAGTTTCTTGTATGATAATTTTTGTTGTGTTTTATCATATTTCTTTATCAATCTCTTTATTTTCCTAATATTTTAGGTTTTTTTTTCCAATATTATAGTTATATTTTTGGTTTCCTTAAAATTGTAAATCTCCATTTAGGGTGTTTTATTAAGTTTCCTTTTATTAGCTTTCTTTGTATCCCTAGGGGTTTTTGAACTTCTTTTTAAGTTTTCTGTTTGTTTCGTGTCCACTTACACACAAATAACTTCCTTTCAATTTAACAAGTCTATAAAATTGACCATGCAAACATATGTGATGTTTATGCACAACTATTTGATAGATGGATGAGTGATAACAAAACATCTCTCTCATTGAAAGATAATTGCATGCATTTAAAACATGCATTCAAATATGTATTATGTGTTGAATAAACATATACTAGAGTATTTAAAGATATACAAATTAGGTACTTTCATAACACTAATACTTGTTAAACATTGCATTACATTTAACATTTATTTTCAAAAATTATTCAAATATATAAGTTGATTAACTAAAATAAACTATGTAGTATAAATATAGTTAACCTAAGCTATGAAATTTTGCAAATAAAGTAAATAAATGCAATAAAAAAGTATGTAAATGATGTAAGTAACTATGTAAAAATAAATGCTAACCCTAATGTGCAAGAAGGAAGAGGAAAGAACTCACCGAATGGAAGATGCTTGTAGGACAATGTTAGTAATGATAACTGGAAAATACGTAAGAAGGAACGACTATACATGAGTCTCGAAAAGGAATGATACGGATGATCTAGATGGAATGAGCACTTGGAGAGGGTTTGGGGTGCCTACGGGCACTTTGGTCTATAGTCCAGCACCTTGGTTTGTGAAAAGCTCTAAAACCCGATCTTTACAGGGATGAGAGGTGGTCGAAACCCTCGCTATCTCTGTCACATCAAGTTCGTTGTCTCGTATCGGATGTCGCCAATAATCCAATGTGAAAGAAATACTTGCAAGACCCCAAAATAAACATCAAACACTAAAAATAAAAATGCACATGAAGGGGGTTGGACCGACCTCACTTGCCACAATGTAATAGATGGATGCAACTCTAGATGGAGTGATAATACTAAGTGATGCTAGGTCCCTTATTCTATGATAACCACTTTGAGGGTTTTATCAAATATTCTATATGCAAATTTGAAAATGAAAATCAGAGCAAATTGAAATATAAAATCATTGACTTATACTCGCTAAAAATGCCAAAAACACCACAAACACTACCAATCAATTCACCATTATTTTTATATGATGTATGGAATTTTAGAAGACAAAATATCCAAGAAACACTAAAAACACACAACCAAAAATGAAATATTCATTGAAATCGCAACCACAAATTAATTATGAAATATGGGTCTAGAGACCCTCTAAATTCATGCAACTCAAGATTCTCGCCTTTACAAATAGTGCACATTAGATTACAAACTCGAATTATCAAATTATTCTTCAATTACCTCAAACCCTACCCAAGGTAGGTCACTCCACCCTAGATAAATGCAATAATAGCTAGAAATGACACAAGGATCTTCATATCAACTCTCTTCTTCAATGTCAAATGACAATGAAGGGTTTTTGTCCTTCACACAAGCCACATGAAAGGTTTTTCATCCTTCAATGAGGCCTTACAAGAGGGTTTTTTCCTCAAGTGGATGACCAAAGAGAAACTAGCTCTTTTTCCCAAGTATAATAAAATGCACCAAGACTAGATCCAAATGATACCTCTAAACTCCTTTTATATCTTCCTTTTTGTGCCAAAGATTAATTAGACAAGGCCGACATGTATAATGCAAGAAAACACTAAAGAAAATATAATAAAATTAGATTAAATATATTAGAAATATGCTTAAGGGTCTTCTCCTTCATTTCTTCTTCTTTGCCATGGAGAAGGGATGACAAGAAGACCAATTTCTAGCTCCTAAGTGGGAAAAAGGACATTACGGTCCTCGCTCCCCAAAATTGCTTGTCCTCAAGAAATTGCAAATGCCCGGATACCAAACAAGTTTCAGCTGCTCCCTTTTTGTATAATCACCATCCAAGCATTGGTAACCCACTATATCCTTCTTGTTGTCCCAATCACCAATAGAACCTTGCTCTTCTTCTTTAAAATTCAAGATGAGGGAAGTTAGAATCCCACCTCCAATTGTACAAAATAGTGCAAGAGTGTCATGGTGTAGAAAATACAATCTCCGACTATAGAATTGTCTTCTTATGAGCCAAGGCTTCAAGAAAAACAAACTGAAAATGAATAAATCAGCAGACCCTTTTGGTGGAACCATCTTCAATTTGACCCTTGGGTCAAAGTATCTACAATCCCATCTTTCTCCCATGTTTAGACCATTGATTCCTTTAGAGAAATAACACCAAAGTGATTGAATGAGGGAAGCAAAGTGATTATAATAACCATGAAGTATTTGGTACATCTTCAACCATGTGCTTAGAAGCTCTTTATTTCGTACCTTATAAGTAAATAAATGGCCGGAAATTTTGTGATCAACAAAGAGAAAGGAGAGTACAATAGATAAAATCATGACATACCTTCAAAGTTTCCCCTTTCCTTCTTGGTATATCAACAAATCAAACACAAAAACTTGATTCATATTCACGCCAAGAAGGTTACAAATATATAGGCAAAACAATAGGCAAATTACTTCCAAAAATATGAAGTAGGAATAACAAATAACCCAATATAGATACACGGGTATAATAATATACATGATCCCAAATAATAATCTAACCAATTTAACAATAACCAAATGGAGCACTAATAATATTATTCCTAACATTCCCCCCCTTAGTGCGAAACATAAGAAGAATACACATTTGAAGAACTAGAAACAAAATCGTATGGCTCCACATACTTTTAGGTCTGTATACTACTAGCTTGGATCTTGTTGTTTGGATCTTGTTGCACATGATCAATCCGCTTCACCATAGTGAACCCGATACCAGATGATCACACTTCCATCGATTCACCTACATACACAAACTCAACAGTTCCCACTTTCACTTCTAGTGAACGCTAGATTTCACCGGCCGATTGATGTTAGAAGTACGACAATCGAAGGATCTCTCGCAGCTTAGAGGATCACTCCGCTCACCGCCCTCCTATACAACCTGTTCTTAAGACCCAAAATACACATCCTCCTTGTTTCAATTTTTAGCAGGGAATGAAAACCAAGTTTTATTTCTTCACACACCACTCAAAGCAAACAAATAAAATAGTATAAAATAATGCCACCAAAGCTATAAGCGACCCCCCGTTGTTGTTGGTGACTAGACGTGAGGCGTTGATCACCCTCCATCCTCTATTTCCTCCCCGCCTCCAAAGTGACATGCCGCTATCTCAATTGGATTTGACTTGGACGCTCAATAATTACATACCTTACCCGAACGTCGGATTCCACCGAAAAATGCATTCGTAAGGCAATTTTTTTATATTTTTATGATACTTTGACAACACAAAAAATACAAGAACACGAGACTCTTAATGATAATTTTGACAAATAGTCAACTAACACATAACAACTAATAATTAATTACTTTTTAGAATGATAAAATACACGAATTAATATCACTATAACACGATAAGGACTAAACACACCAAGACAATATGATACTAATGTCATACAACACTTAGAAGAAACTTTGTAATGAACAAGACTGTGAAGCATTATACTAATGCAATAATAATATATCTAAATAATACCATACCCTATACCATTTTTCCAATGATGACTCTATAAGCTTTTAAGATTTTGATAACTTTGCACTATGAAAATTAAAGAATCTAAGTACCCTAAATCTAGACACGACTAGAATAATCCTCTACAAAATAATTAAACTTATGACCAAATACCAATGACTAAACAATATTGACCTTTGAATGATGCCTAAACTAGTTGATGCGCTGAAGTCGAGCTTGAGATAGATTCGTAGGTATGCATATCCGAGCTTGCCAGTGTCGTGAAGGATCAATGTGGAGTTGGGGATCAAAATGAGCCACGTGTTGATGGAGTCTGTGCCAATGAACTGTGCAGTTCAGTCTAGAAAATAAGATAGATAATTCTGTCAAGATCCACGAAGGACGATGCAATCACAATGATAATCCACACAGAACTCAGAAGGGACAAGGCATTGTTCTACAAGCACTTAGACTCTCATCATGGACGCATGAATATTTTGGATGTTTACTTGGTGGGTGAGTTTGAGTGTCTCCACATCAAGTTGTATCCACCTAGGTAGATCTGTTATACCACTCTGTGATCCAATTTTCCCAAGTAGAGAGTGAGGATCTATTGACAATTTGAAAACTGATTTTGTTTGCTCCTTGAGGAATGTAGGTCAATATATATCATCTCAAGATTTCCATTTTTTAGGGATACATAGATCAGATGTGTCGTGGCAAGGGAAGATAGGGATGGATCGATCTGTCCAATCTGATATGCCAGTCTTCTGCCGCTTCACTGTTCACACTTATCAAGTAATCTGAGAAAATCTAATCTCCTCAAACAAATAAAGTGACTATAAATCACTTGAGGATAGAGATGAATGAAAGTGCAAGTGTGCTAATGCCAATACAATCTCTACCAATCACGAAATATAAGAAAAAAATACAATACTTGTAGGTGGAGATTTTGATATACATTTTTTTCAAAACTAGACTCACATCTACAGGAGCAACAATAAAGATGTACTGCCCAGTGCCAATTTTTTTAGACATCCATTTATCAATTGCAAATGATCGCTCTGATACCAATTCTTGGTATATCAAAAAATCAAACACAAAAACTTGATTCATTTTCAGGCCAAGCAGGTTACAAATATATAGGCAAAAAAATAAGCAAACTACTTCCTAAACATAGAAAGTAGGAATAACAAATAACCTTGTATAGATACACGGGTATAACAATATACATGACCCCAAATAATAATCTAACCAATTTAACAATAACCAAATGGAGCACTAATAATACTATTCCTAACATCTATCCATGCTATGGGAGTTGGCCACAAGATTAAATCTGATAAGAACTTGGAGAGATGGCTGGAAATGCTCATACAAAAGCTTATGGAAATGTTCATAGAAATAAAAAATATGCTTGTCTTACTACCTTCCTCCATCCCAACAACCCCAATCCCATTTTCCCATGTTATAGAAGCTTCAAAAGGAACATTCTTATCGCTGTCTGGAATTGTAAATAACTCATAATCTGATTGAAACCAGACCATAACTTAACTTTTCTTCTAAACTCATGGGGTGGCTGAATTTGTACATGCCCAACCAAAAATAAATTTTCCCAAAGGGTTGATATGTGAAGAAGAGTAACATAATGAAATTTTCCCAAAAATTGGAACCATTGCATTCCCCAAGCAACACTAACTTAAGTGGGATTAATGTCAACAAACACATTGCATACCGTGTGCCCTTTTATGAAATTTGACAACATGAAGATGCTATCGGTGACCTTGAAGCTTCCAAGGTTAATTATGACCGTGCAATTAGGACTTCTTCCCTTTTTAAGGCTCGCCATAGTACCAACAATACATGTGCTAAAGCAATTTAGGTGTTGTTCCCAAGTATCCTTGCACCCTTGGCTACACCATTCACTTCTTATCTTCCCTTTACTTGGCATAGGCTGATCATTAGAGTAAAAACTCAGGAATAACATGGAATAGAGCAATGTAATAGAGTTAGCATACCTCTCTAAAAATGTGAACTGTTTTGGCATGTTGGGGAGCAATGAATTCGAAACTCTCTTGAGCCATGAGCTACCCTTAACCTTCCTTAAACTTAGAATTTCTGAGTTAGAACCAACACTCAGAAAATATTTCAAAATCACCTTACCTTCATGCTCTTTTGCTTTCCGAGTGTCATTCTCGAGGCCCCTTTGCAAAACTGATTGGCCTTGTGGATGGTGAAGGTGAGAACATGGCAACCACATAAGAAAGAGAACATAGACCTCCTTCCTACCCCTTTGTTCATGATATCCATTATTTTTCTTATGCCTCCAAGATTCTTTAGTATCTTGCCACATGCAACCATTAAAAAACAAAGGAATATCATGAACAACCAAAAGTTCTTTACCTTCTTCTTTGCTTGATGATTGCTTGACAATTTCCCCATGTTCTTGAGCTTTCGTAGGGCTGAGATTTTCCTCAATTGACCTTCTTTTTGCTGTTGTTAGGTACAGTCCAGCCCCTTCATCTTGTTCTTTATGGGGAGTTTTCTCCCATTTCCATGGCCCAAAAGGGCTTGTTGAGGTATTATCAACACAACTCCAAATTAATCTTTCAAACATAAGTATATCAAGCGGATGGCCAACCAAACTAAAAGAGGAAACAATTACCTTAGTATGCAAACCATGGGCCTTGGAAATAAGGTAACCTTTTGTTACTTCAATCTCAACTCTTTTCCTAGAGTGGAACTTGTTTTGATACATGCATAACTTAGGGATTTCCGGAAAGGATGCAATTATCCCTTATCACTTAATGTGCATCTCATTCTACCCATATTTGTATCAAACCGACGATGATGATCAACTCCATGTGAGGGTAAACTAGGTAGCAATAAATTAGAAATGTATTTGATCCTCAAAATTGCAACAAGACTTTCATCCTCTTTTTCCTTATCATCTTCGATACTTGGATCTTCCTCCCTTTGCACAACCCTCATACCTTGTTTACATGTACTTGGAATATCTTGGTGGCTCTTACCCAAGTTTAATTTTTCATCTTTGGGTTCTTTATTGTCCGCTGTTATAAACAGACCAGCGAGCTGACTTTTATCATTTCCACTTGGGAAATGGGTTCCATCCATCCCTATCACTACCTCTTCTTGTTCACAACCCCCTCTTTCATCTATAAATTCATCAAATGCAAAAATATCATCATTATTAGTCAAACAATGATCAATACTTCACCATGTTGACCATCGGAACAATAATGGAGGTAGGGGTTGAATCATTCTTCATGGCTCTTTTTCCTCCATGGTGCAAATATGGAATAGTGTGTTCCTCCTTCCTTGGCTCATGTTCCACAATTTCATTAAACCCTTGTGTCACCAAGGTGTTGTTAGGAGACCCATCCAAGTGATCAAGTGTGGCAAGAGGATTGGAGATTTTTAACCCTTATAAGGGCTGCCCCTTCTTAATGACTTACTATTGTGATTTAACATCCAATTTATTTTTCTTAGGGCAGAAACATGCCCATCATCTCCCAATGAAGTTGGGGTTATGTTCTTTTATTCAAAAGCTCCATAGCCACTCTCTGCTTGGCCAACAAGATGGAGCTCTTTTTCACTAGGGTAGGGGTGTTTTCGCCAAAACCCTTATGTATGCCATGAGGCTTGGACCGAGATACAATGCCCATCTTTCTATTTCAAAATTTATGAACTCTGAAAATGTTAGGGCATCACGGATCTTCTCCAAAAGAGCTTGATATTCCTCAAAGAGAGCTAACACATTGTTGACTTTTAAAACCCTAGGCTCTTCATTTAAAATATCTTCTTGCACTTTCATCCATCTTCCATCAAACCCTTGGCCTTTGAGAATCCATGCATTGATACCACTATAATAACCCTTTTAAGGGTTTTATAAAATATTCTATATGCATATTTGAGAATGAAAATTGTAACAAACTGAAATATAAAATCAACGACTTATACTTGCTGAAAAAGTGCCAAAAATCACCACAAACACCACCAATCAATTCATCAATATTTTTATATGATATGTGGAGTTTTCTCAAGCCAAAATATCCAGAAACATGAAAAAACACACAAATGAAAATGAAATATTTACTAGAAATTGCAGCCACATTAATTATGAAATATGGGTCTAGAGACCCTCTAAATTCATGCAACTCAAGATTCGACCTTGAAAAATAGTGCAAATCAGATTACAAACCGAGAATTATTAAATTATTCTTCGATGACCTCAAACCCTACCCAAGGTGGGTCGCTCCACGCTAGGTAAATGTAATAACAACTGGAAATAACATAAGGATCTTCAAATAAACTCTCTTCTTCAATGCCAAATGATGATGAAGGGTTTTCATCCTTCACCCAAGCCACATAAAGGTTTTTTGTCCTTCAATGATGCCTCACAAGAGGGTTTTCATCCTCAAGTGGATGACCAAGGAGCAACTAGCTTTATTTTCCCAAAGCTTAATTAAACAAGGCCAACCTATATAATGAAAGAAAACACTAAAGAAAATATAATAATATTAGATAAAATATATTAGAAAGATATTTAAGGGTATTCTCCTTCATTTCTTCTTCTTTGCCATGACAAGAAGAGCAATTTCCAGCTCCTAAGTGGGAAAAAGAGACATTACACATTATGGTCTCATAACTTTATATTTATAGAGTTCTCTTGGTCTAATTTCTTAATTAACCCCGAAAATGCCAACCACAAGAAAGATAAAGATCTCAAATGGCTAGAAGGAGCCCAAAAAGTGGAGAGAAAGTGTAAAAAGGATAGGGTGCCCCCTGGTGGGACCATGGCGCCTACGTGTGCCCCATTACTAATCTAGGCACCCCATTCAAGGCTAAAATAACATGGGAAGAAAAAAGATGACTAGACATATAGGTGTAATAGGTCGTTAATGACAAAATAAAATAAAATAAGATGGCAAAAAGACAAGGGTTAATAATACTTTCTTCACTCAAGAACCTTCTAAATAGTAGTATGATAGTGGGTTAAATAATGTCCTGAAGTGCATGATATTGTGACTACATTTTTCCCCCACTTTATGTTGGTGAGCGCAAAAGCTCGAAGAAATAAACTAGATAAATATGCGTGCACGATGTCCATGAAAAGTGTAGCGAGAAAAATGTCGAAGGACTAGACAAAGCATGCAATGAAAAAAAGATGGAGGAGCGTGGAAACTAAAGATGAAAAATGCTTAAAGAAAAAGTGATGAGAGTGAACGTAGGGTGGAACGCATGTGTGTAGCTGTCACATAGTGTAGTGTACTTACATAAAAATGTGATGTGTCTGGTATAGTTTGTTGTTGCATAATGTTGTTGTCCTTGTCATTGTTGTTGTTGTTCCCATTTTACTTGCTTGCTTGTTTCTCATATGGTTGGACCCGTAAAGAGAAAATGATCAAGTAGTTAAATATGTATGTATGCATGTGTAAAAACGTAATGTAAAAGATGCATGTAAAAGTATGTAAATGTAAAATATGCAAATGAAAAAGTGTAAATGGAACATGTGCACTGATCCATGTCGAGAGAAAGAGTGTAGAAGGATATCTTGTACTATAAGTTTTTGGGCGATATCACACCATTGGCCAAGAAGTGTAGGTAGGAAATGCTCCGTGTCCTCCAAGCTCTAAGTGCTTCCCTAAATGTGTGTGAAGAGATCTCTATATCGTCCCTAGTTTTTTTGGGTGATTTGATGCCACTATCCAAAGTAATATAGGGAGACACACCCACTATAACCTCCAAGCCTGTATCTGTTTCTCATAATGCAAGATGTGTGTAAAATGTAAGGTAAGTAGAATGTGTTAATATGCAAGATGTAGAATGTAACCATAAGAGGTGTAGAATGTGTGGAATGCCAAGTATGTAGATGGACTAGTAGTATAGTAAGATGATGTAATACTAGAATCATATATGATGAAGACTAGTATAGTACGTAGAATATGTGTGAAAATGTGCGGTGTAATATGAATGGTATGTATATAACCGAATTATGCAATATGTAGGATAAGCATAGGATGGAGGACGCATAGATAATGGTGTATGCATAATGACAACTAGTATGATGTGTGGTGTAGAAATGTAAAAGTCTCAAAAATGGTGCAGAGTGAATATAAAATGCATGGTGTATGATGCGTAATGTATGATGAAATGCAATGTGTAATGTCTATAGTGAAGTGTGTGGGGTTAATGTTTGGTAAGTCCTCAACAAAAAGTGTGAACCAAAGGACAAGAGTGTTTTATCGGGTAATAATGACACTAAGGTGTGTAATGAGTACGTATGTGCTATGAGATTGATGTATGAGAAGGCAAAAGTGAGATATGCATAGATACTAAGATTAGGGGGGATGTGGTATGTTATGCCCCCCAAGTGTATAATAACACATGTACTATGTGATCAATGATGTATGAGGGTGATGAAGCATGATAAATTTCATTTAATTGATGATGTGTAAGTAGCGTTAGATTATGATAGAAATGTGTATGTATAGGTGGTGATGTAATGGAGGAATATGGTAATGTAAGATGAAATGAGGTTCTTTATGGTAAAATACCCCTCAACAGTCATATAAGAACCATAAGAATATGAGTGTGTCATTAAGAGGGTAGAGTAACAAGATTCACCTACCAAAGACCAAGTCTGTGCGGTGGAACCATGTTGGATAAAGTCAATAGGAGCACTATGTGATGGTGGTGAAATTGAAAATATATCATGATCACTAGTAAGAGGATTAGTTGTTGGGATGAAATTAATTAGTTGGAGTTTAGATTTGAGAGGAGGCCAAGTTGCATTGAGTCTCAAGGGAGACTACTTAGGTTGACTTGGTAATGTAGTAGATAACTTAGTAGGAGTGGTTTGTGAACTAATTTTGATAGGTGGTTGACTTTGTTGACTTGGGGATATCGTAGGTGATTTCTTAGGTGGATTGTGACTAACCGAAGAAGGAGTATCCTTAGTAGCCCACATGGGTGTAACCTTTATAATATGATGTTGTGCATTAAATGAAATAATACCTTGACACTTAAGCTTTTGGATTATGTGATGTAAAGTATGGCAATTATTGTCATTATGTCCATTGATTCGATGATAATTATAATATGGATGACCTTGATAATTCACTGGTCGATAGGGAGAATAGTAATGAGTAGGTGGTAGGGTGATGAACTGATGTCTAAGGATCTGAATAGGAATTTCATTTGGCGTAGTATTATGCTAAAAAGAGAGGCTCAAGCAATTGCATGTCTTGAGGTTCAACGAGATGACATATAGTGGTCATAGATTGCATATGAGATGTAGAAGGAACACAAACATGCAATTGAGAAGCATTCTTAAGTTGTTGAATTTCAGATTTGAGAGATATAATCATGGATTCCATGGCCTTAAATTTATCTTGAAATAAATCATGTAGAGCGTGGATTGAGTCCAATAGGGTTTGATTAGATGGAGACTCACTAGGGTCGGTAAATAGACAAGCGAGCATAGGAATTAGTTCGTGTGGTGGCATATTGTCATCATAATACTTGGTGTCTAAGGATTTTTTCAAAATAGCCTGACAATTAGGGTATCTCTTAAGTAAATCAAATAAAGAAACTTGACCCATGATAGAGAGAAAATGAGGATCCTAAGTGTGAAATACGTCGGGTTCACCAAAATTATTAACTAAAATAAACTATCTAATGTAGTTTAGGGATATTTAATCTAAGCTATGAGAAAATGTAAATGAAGTAAATAAATGCAAGAAAGAAACCATGTAAATGATCTACGTAATTATGCAAAAAGAAATGTTAACCATAATGTGCAAGAAGGAAGATGAAAAAACTCAGTTGAATGGAAGATTCTCACAAGACAACATCACAAAGATAACTTAAAAATACGTAATTATAGGAATGACTGCAAGCAGAGTCCCAAAAATGATGGATCTAGACAATCTAGCCGGGACTAGAGCACCTGAGAGAGGGACTGGGCACCAGTGGGCACTCGGTCGCATTTTGGGTGCCCTAGTTTGTGTAAAATATCTAAAACTGATCTTCATAGGGCTGATAGCTGGTCGAAACCCTAGTTTTCTCGTCGCATCAAGTTCATTATCCCATGCCGGATGTCGCCAATAATCCTATGTGAAAGAAAGACCTACAAGACCCCAAAACAAGCATCAAAACATCAAAAATTTAATTCATATGAAGGGGCCGATCGACCTCAACTACCACAATGGTAGATGTTATCCAATTTACCCCAGAAAATTGGTCAAACACGACCCCATACGTAAGAAAATTGGAAGGACCGGCTCTATCTTGCGAGCTCACATTTCAAATATGAAAACCGATCCCAAACCGAGGGGCATGCGGGCTCTACAATATGAGGATTAGGGTCGATGAAGGAGGCCATCAACGTCAAAAGAGTCCAGAGGCTCAAAAGGAAGAAAGTGGGGAAAGGGGCTTGAATTTTTAGACTTTGCCGCATACGGGTAACTCGGGGCGAACAAATAGACTCACCGGAGGAAGCCACATGTCACCTTGACACAATTCAAAAGACATACCCAAAGTGGAGACTCAAATGAGCACAAACCCTCCACATGGTCAATGTCCGAAAGGCAAGACCGACCGTTGAAGAGTCTAAGTACAACAGGGCCAACGGAAGCCTCCACGTGTCCCAACGGCACACCTCCAGAGGTCAGGGCCAAATAGGGTCTCCAAATATGTGCAAACTCTCCACGTGTCTAGGGTCCAACATAAGTCAAATGGGTAGTGGGCCCAAATTAGTTAAGTATAAAAGGACCAACGGAAGCCTCCACGTGTCTCAACGACACACCTTCGAGGGTCGAAGCCAAAGGCGGTCCCCCAAATGAGTGCAAAGCTTCCACGTGCCCTCGAGTCGAAAAATGGCCTCGTCGACCATTGAAAAGTCAAAGAGACGCAGAAACAAGCTACGTGTCACCACAACGCACCAAGGCACGAACCAAAGGGCAGGACCCAAACATGCACAAGCCCCCCACGTGTCCCGAGTCAAACATATGGCCCCGCCAAACAAAAGGGACTAAGCCAAACAAGAGGAAAAAGAGGGGTGGCCTACAGATGATTCCACATGTCTCCATGATCACAATTTAGGGGGCTGGTTACAAAGGTCCCACCCGTAAAGACAATATTCATCTAAGACCTGAATCATCTAAGTAAAGAAGGATCGGTAGAAGCCTCCACGTGTAATCTCGGTGCATATTCAAAAGGAAACTCGGAGGTAGGTCCAAAACAAGCACCGATCCGCCACGTGTCAAAAGTCTAAAAAGTTGCAACAATCAGTAGCAAAAGTCAAGGAACTTGTAGAAAGTCCCACATGTACCTTTGGCACTCTTTCAAAGGGTGAATACAAAATCGGTCTCCAAATGAGCGCCAACACGCCGTGTGGTTAGGGTCAAAATTGGGGACAGAGCCGCCATTGAAAATTCCAAGGCCAAGGAGAAGAGCCACGCATAAGTTCAACACTCTTTCAAGGGGTAGATTCAAAAGAAGTTTCCAAATGAGTGTAAAGTCTCCACGTGTCTCCCGCGAGCATAATGTCTCCACCAACATAAAGGACTCGGGAAGAACATAGAGGAAGCATGAAGGCCCGCGGACAATGCGACATGTCACTTTGGCACCACTTCAAGAGCGAGAGGGGGACTGAATCTTTGACATGTGCGAGGCTCCATGTAGATCTCGCGAGGATAGACTCCAAACCCGAATACCTTTAGGTGGCCATATATTTCACATGGAAGATCATATTTGATCGGGAAGGGAGTTTTGGAAAGCTCCCGATGCCAACTACTCACCTACTCCCATTAATTTTTCAGCCCGCCATTTTTGAGGCTATCAAGTCTCCCACCTACTACCATGATGAAGAATGGGCTTCTTTTCTTGTCTAAAGCAAGGAATAACACAGGGGGCATGGGTTTTGAAGTAAAGACCATCTTTTTGCAGGATAATTCAATGCATATATAGGGGTGGTTGGAGCAGAGTTTGAGTTTTCTTCTTTATCTCTCGCCTCGACATTCTATATATTGTAAACACTTCTCATTTGAGAAGAGAGACATTTTGGGTGTGGGGAAAATCAGAAAATTTGTTTCCCAACCGCATTTGAGTTGTAAGCCTTCTCCTACACCCGACAAGCGTATTTATGCCTCTCGAGAGGGAATGTAATGGTCTCATGCACCTTCTAGAGAAATAAACTCATGATTTTTGCCTCTCTTCAACCCTTTCTCGTGTTTTATTGTTGCTTCGTGCCTCTTCCTTTTAGATCTATTTTCTCAGTGCATATATTTCACATTTACGGGCTCATAATATGTCATGTTTCATTGAGTTTTGATGGTGGATTAGGATATGAGTCTCATGTCACTTTTGTTTGACCTCCCTCATCCCCTTTTCCTTGTTTCATCCTCCCTAGAAGAATATCTCACCTCTTTCGTTTTCTCGGTGTATCACCGCTTTAGTGTAGGCTCTCTTTCACTCTCTCTTTCTCTCTGGTTCCTTGGCATGGTTAGATTAGGATAGACTCGTATGCCCCGCACTAGAGTAGCTTATGGCAGATAGTTTAGGAAGAAGAACCAAATTTCTCTAGAGGGCCATCTCGAGTCCGCAAGTCCCACAACTTTAGAGATGGTCCAATGTCAGGCAATCACACAGATGCCCCACTTAGATCTCGAGGTGATTTGGGGTGATGTGATTTTGCACTAATAGTTTTGGGCAGATCTGTGGGACACTGAAGTTATATTTTTCATCTTCCCAAGGTGTCTCATTATCAACAACAAATATTAAGCCACCGTGCAACCACACTAACAGTTTTGGCACGCTTGGTGGGACAGGTTTGAAGCACCTTACCACTTCATCTTAGCAGTTGGTGTGTTCCTGTTAAGATTCATCCTTTGAGGCACATGCAAAGCACATCTGGAAACTCCATCTGGTCAACAACCCATTCTCTGAGTTGTAGACCTTCCTTCCATCCATTTCCACTTATTTTTCTTTCCATCTCTCATTTTCTTCCATTCATGAAGTTGTGCAATCATGACTTCATTTCCATCTTGGAATTCACACTTGTAGCAGTAATGCTATTCAGATCCATCTCCAGTTACTTCAACACACCTCTAGAAAGGTTTCACAATGAAAATCAACACTATGGATATCTAGGTGAGCCAGATTCAAATTAGTTTAGTCATTTTCCAAACTATACAGTTGTTACAGAGCATGGATATACAGATTTTGGAGGTAGTTCCACACCTGAAGAAGCTAATTTGTACATGGAAACTCTGAGAATGGAGGCTCACATGGTACAATCAAGGGCCACATCTCAGATGAAAGCGTTTAGAATTGGCTATAGGGCACCTTGTCCATGGGCCGACCCTATGCCAAGACATTACAGACCCTCAGAGAAGATTGACTTCATGGTTGAAATGATGCCTCAACTTGCACAATGGATTAAGGATATTGAGGCATATGAGAAAAGTGTGAGACAACCTTGTCAATGGGGAAGTCAATCACCAACTTCTTATGCTCCCTTTTCTCCATCCCAAACTTTATAATTTCAACATGGTCAAGAGTCAAGCCCCTCACTTGCATCTCCATCTCATAATCCTCCATCTCATCTTAATTCTTCTACCCTTTTCCCTTCCAAGCAGTCATTCCCTCTAAATAAACAAGAAGTTCCACTTCCCTCTCCACCACAAACAATAGCAAAATTGGTTGAATCCTAACCTACCACTCCTCTTGCCTTCCCAATTCCATGTGGGGAAGAGATTCCAAAGACGAGTCAAGGAGAACAACAAGAAGGAGATCCAAATAGAGAAGAAATGATAGAAAATATGAAGAGTTGGGCTGCCAAATTTTTGGATTACAAAGATCCCCTTGATGGTTAAGCCAACAGAGGAGGTCAAGATTGAAGAGCCAGTGGTGGCTAAGGCTGAGTTTGCAGCGTAAGGAGAAGATTAACAATTTGTTTTCTCTAAATGTAGTTTCCATAACGACAATTTTTCTGAAGAGGATGTTGATCTAATCCAAGCTACACAATCAGTCATCAAGGAAGAAGAACAATCAACTCCAAGTCCTATTGAAGAGGAGCAACTGGAAGAGATCGAATCAGAGTTGAAGCCACTTGATGAAGAAAGTATTATTGAAGATTTTTTTCTTTCATTTGAAGGGCTTGATTTGATTGATGAATCCATGATGGAGGAGAGCTATCAAGAAGACATTGCTGCCCAAATAGTCCTCTAGAGTAGAAAATTGAAGATTTTGATTTGACAAATTTCATGCTAGAGGAAGAGGCTACCCAAGAGCAAGTTGGTCTTCAAGAAGCAACAAAGGAACTCCAGAGCCAACAATGTGTTGCAACAAACTATAATGATGCAAAATCAACTTCACTGGATGTTGCAATCAATAACAACGAGTTGCAGATTGCAGAGGAGTTCCATACTACTATAGAGGAAGGAAAAGAGCAAGAGGATGTCATCATTCCTCTCACACCATCCATCCAGGAAGGTCCATAAGAAGACTCCATACTTGGAGTTGGAATTCAGATCCATGGGCACATTTAAAGGACCAGACCATGCCCAATCAGGTACTTGGCTTCATTGGAGCCAAGGAGAAGCCAACACCAGTCATTCTCACTTTTGAGCATGAGGATGAGTATTAAAGTGCCAAGGATCATCTGCAATGCCTCTTTAACCCAAATGTAGAGCAACTAAAATAGGCATTTTTATTGTTTTCAATTGACACCTTGATGATTTGGGTGGAGAATCGGCTTATAGTTAGTTTTTCACTCATACAAGCAGCCATATTCAATGTCAAATCATTTGCATGGCTTCCCCTTTTTAGAAAGGAAAGCTACTTCCCCCATACTAGTTACTGGGATCTATTTGAGTCCCTTTTCTCTTTGGTTAGTGTAGGAGTAGGAGTATATTTTCTTTCAATAGAACAAGTCCTTTTGCACACTCTACATCTTCCATTTGGAGCGTGTATGATTTTAAGTTTTTGTACATAGTGTGTTGTGGTGTTTTGTTGATCTTATACAAGATGACAGAGGTAGCATTTGGTGGGATCGCCTAGTTCTAATAATGTTTCAGACAATGGAGCAGCTTTAGGGTCACCAAGTGTAAGTGTCAGAGCCAAGTTTCAGAGACAGGATTAGTACCAGGCTCTCATTCATGACTCCATACCCAATGGATGCAACAAGGCCACTGAGCTTTTCATCTAGCAGGCAGATGTCCCCATGAGTTACCAAATTGTTATCCAATTTCCCCCGGAAAATTGGTCAAACACGACCCCGCACGTAAGACAATCGGAAGGGTCACTCTATCTCACGAGCTCACATTTCAAATCCGACAACCGATCCCAAATCTGAGGGGCAGGTGGGATCTACAATCTGAGGAGTAGGGTTAATGAAGGAGGCCAGCGGCATCAGAAGAGTTCGAGGTTTCAAAGGAAGAAAGCGGGTAAAGGGGCTTGAAGTTTTGGACTTTTCCGCATATGGGTCAACTTGGGGATGAAAAAATAGACTCGCGGGAGGGAGCCACACATTATCTCGATGCAATTCCAAAAGATGCACCCAAAGCAGAGACTTAAATGAGTGCCAACCCTCTATGTGGTCAAAGTTCGAAAGGAAGCACTAGCCGTTGAAGAGTCTATGTACAATAGGGCCGGCGAGAAGCCTCCATGTGTCCACACGGCGCACCTCCGCAGGTCGTACCAAATAGGGTCTCCAGATATGCGCAGAATCTCCACATGTCTAGGGTGTAACAAAAGTCAAATGGGAAGTGGGCCCAAATCGGTTAAGTATAAAAGGACCAGTGGAAGCCTCCACGTGTCTCAACGGCAGTGCACCTTCAAGGGTTGAAGCCAAATATTTTCCCCCAAACGAGCGTGGAGCTTCCACGTGCCCCAGTGAAAAATGACCTCATCACCATTGAAAAGTCACAGAGCCACAAATGAGCTATGTGTCACCACAACACAAATTCAAAGGCGTGACCCAAAGGGCAAGACCCAAACATGCGTAAGCCCCCCACGTGTCCCGAGTCAAACATTTGGCCTCACGAAACAAAAGGGACTAATCCAAACATGAGGAAAAGGAGGGGCGGCCCGCAGATGATTCCACATGTCCCACTATCACAATTTAGGGGCTAGTTACAAAGGTCCCACCCATAAAGGTAGTATTCATCCGAGACTCAATCGACTAATTAAAGAAGGGTCAGGTGGTGGGGAAGCCTCCACACGTCATCTCAAAGTGTATATTCAAAAGGAAACTCCGGAGGTAGGTCCTAAACAAGCACTTGTCTACCATGTGTCCAAAGTCTCAAAAGTTATAACAGCCATAGCAAAACTCAAGGGACTTGTGGAAAGCCCCACGTGTACCTTTGGCACTCTTTCAAATGGCGAATACAAAATCGGTCTCCAAACGAGCGCCAACTCGCCACTTGGTCAGGGTCAAATTTGGGGATAGAATCGATCGTTGAAAAGTCCAAGGCCAAGGAGCAGAGCCACGCGTCAATTCAACACTCTTTCAAGGGGTAGATTCAAAAGTAGTTTCCAAATGAACGTGAAGTCTCCACATGTCTCGTGGCGAGTATAGTGTCTCCACCAAAGCAGAAAAGACTCAAGCGAACATAGAGGAAGCAGGCGAGGCCCGCGGACAATGACATGTGTCGATTCGGTGCCACTTCAGAGTGAGAGGGGGACTAAATATTCAACATGCGTGGGGCTCCATGTAGATCTTGTAGGGATAGAATCCAAACCCGAATACCTTCAGACGGCCATATCTATCAACTAAAAGATCATATTTTAGCGGGAAGGGACTTTTTGGAAAGCTCTCGATACCTGCTACTCACCCGCCCCATTAATTTTTCAGCCCGCCATTTTTTAGAATGTCAAGTCTCCCACCTGCCACCATTATGAAGAATGGGCCTTTTTCTTATCCAACAAGGAATAACATAGGGGCCATGGGTTTTGCAAAGAAAGAGCATCTTGTTGCGGGATAATTCAATGCATGTACAGGGGTGGTTGGAGTAGAGTTCGAGTTTTCTTCTTTCTCTCTCGCCTCTACATTCTATATATTGTAAACACTTCTCATTTGAGAAGGAGAGAGACATTATGGGTGTAGGGAAACTCTCAAAAAAAAAAAATTCCTAACTCCATTTGAGCCGTAAGCCTTCTCCTATGCCCTGACAAGCATATTTGTGCCTTTGAGCAGGAATGTAATGGTCTGTGCATCTTCTAGATCAATAAACTCATGATTTTGTGGCATTCTTCAACCCTTTCTTGTGTTTTATTGTTGCTTCGTGCCTCTCTATTTTAGATTTGTTTTCTCTCCATATATTTCATGTTTGCAGGTGTAAGATGTCGTGTTTCATGGAGTTTTGATGGTGGATTAGGATCTCGGTCTCAGTGTCACTTCGCATGACCTCCCTCGTCCCCTTTTCCCTATTTCATTTTCCCTCAAAGCAGAGTATCTCGCCTCTTTCCTTTTCTAGTGTATCACCACTTTAGTGTAGGCTCTCTTTCACTCTCTCTTTCTCTCTAGTTCCTTGGAATGGTTAGATTAGGATAGATTGTCTACCTACACTGGAGTAGCTTGTGGCAAGTAGTTTAGGAAGAAGAACCAACTTTCTCTGGAGGGCCATCTCAAGTCTACAAGTCCCACAACTTGAGAGATGGTCCAATGTTAGGCAAGCACACCACATGCCCCACTTAGATCCGAGGCCATCCGGGTGCTTGTGATTTTGCACTAACAATAGACTTACTAACTTAATGCTACACTACATCTCGGACCCAATATAGTTCTATGTGTAAGTGTGTGTGAACATGCCCTAGGTTTCTCTTGTGTTAGCCACACTTTTTGAAGTAGCGAGTAATAACTACATGTAGAAAATGTAGTAAAATGTGTGTATGTAATAACAAATTCCCTCCCCTATGAAGTGTGATATAGATTTCTAGCCTTGTGCCTTGATGATGGAGCTATGTGGATGTAATTGATCTCAAATACAATAGATGGATGCAAATCTAGATGGATTGATAGTAGTAAGTGATGTTAGGTCCCTCATTATGGTCCCATAGCTTTATATTTAGAGAGTTCTCTTAGTCTAATTCGTAATTAACCCCAAAAAGGCTAACCACAAGAAAAATAAAGATCTCAAACAGCTAGAAGGAGCACAAAAAGTGGTGGGAAAGTGTAAAAAGGAGGGAGGTGCCCCTGGTGGGACAAGGGTGCCCACGGGTGCCCCAATACTAATCATGGTGCTTTGTATTCGAGGCTAAAATAACGTGGGTAGATAGAAGATGAGTAGGCATATGGGTACAATAGGTCGTTAATGATGAAATCAAATAAAACAAAATGGCCAAAAGATGAGGGTTAATTAATACTTTCTTCACTCTGGAACCTTCTAAATAGTAGTATGAGACCAGGATAAATAATATCTAAAGTGCATGATTTTGTGACTACATAAGCTTGATAATATTGAGGAGATATAAAAACAATGCATTTTTAATTAATGTCTTTGTTTGAAATAAAATTTCTGCATAATACAATTCATCCTTAGTCTCTTAATATTTCTTTGGTCTTGTAAATTTTTTGTACAAGACTCTAAAACTTGAAAAAATGGCTATATTAGTTTCTATACTTCATTCGTTTGAATACAAGTTTGTTTTATTTTACTAATAACTTCACATGTCCTCTTACCTTATGTCCACTATGTAATTAAATTACATATGCAGAGTGTAATTGATGCCTAAATATAAGGAAAAGTAATAACCATTTGGTGTTTAATTTATTGATGTATATTTTAAGACTATATCTAAGAATCACACAAATTGAAATTTGTATTAGATTATGGTTAGCTTTTGATATCATATTTTAATATATGTAGAAAATATTTTATGTTTTCTATATTGCCTCAAGTTCTTATATCCTAATTTTAGTTGTGACTCATTCTTGTTACACTTCCATCACTATTAAAATGCATAAACAATTTTGTCAATGGATCAATCAATTGTCCCCTTTACACACATTCCAAATGCATGAAAAGTTGCTCAAGCATAAAAATCAAAGTATAAAATGGGCCCTTTTCTTGCTGAATATACATTAACAAGGGAATATCCCATCATTATTCCAAATGGAATAATATGGATAAGGGAAATCAACCTATAATTTTGTACACTCTTACCTAAGTCAAAGAAATGCTTTAATTACAATAGTAAATTTAATTTTATAGGTAAGATATGCATGAGGTGGCTGATATAAAATTAAGTTTCCATATCATTAGCTTCCCTCAAGATATACGCATAATTACCACATGACTTACATGATATGTTGACATGTTGGACATCATTTTGGTCAAAATATAGGGTCCTTGGTAAAAGCCGTATGGATTTTAAGTGAGCGAGAACACATTTCATACAGTGCCCCGAGGTGTAAGTTAGCACATTATATATACTAAAAATATGTCCTAAAAATCCACTCTCATCATTGCATCTTTCATATACACATGTTTCCTTCATGCTTCTTCATGTTTCTATTAACAAATCCCTGAATTTGAAAACATACAAAAACCCCATAATGCATTTGAAAATATGTTTATTCCCATTTTATAATATAACCCTCATCACATTTTCCCATTATTCCTAATACATAGATAAAGATGCAAGAGATGTGACACTATTTATAACTTTCCAATTAAGTTGCAACTCCAGCTAGCATGGTATGTCTAGAACCATGATTATCTCCTTAAAGTAAATGCAACGTAGAGGCGGGTTTTCCTATGACATTTCTACTCTATATCCTACGGGACAAGCGATGTTTAATCAATTAAACCTTACAAAATTTCAAATGCATGAATATGCACTTAATTTGATGTGGTATCATGATGGAAAATTTGGAAGTCATCTAAGATTAATATATTTCTTTCTTAATATTATAACGTGTCACCATAACCAAGATATAACCAATGTGTTTGTTGAATTTTTTGTAGACAATCTTCTCACTACCATTTCTTCACTCCACTAATGGCTATATGACTTGATGGATGATAACCTTGTGATAACTTGATTTGATTTGGTTCGAACTTGTAAGGAACGTAGTCCTATTGGGGAAAATTTCAAGATGAAATTTTATACATGATCCTATAACTAAGTCCTCCCACTTTATTCTTCACATTTAGTGTAATAGACAAAAAACAACCATATTTATATTAAAAATGGCATATAAAACCCTCAAATGGTTTACATAAAGACTTTCATTGGAGGATTCAAAATATTATATCTAACCAACATCATGCATTTTTGTATATGCATCACACATTCACAATTTTCCATGAGGAGGTGTGGAAAATACATTTGCAAGCACATGTACTTGGTACATGTGCATACTAACAACATTTCAATTATATTTTATCGTTAAAATAAATTATCTTTCCTCATTTCTTTTATACATACATTTCAAAAACAAATATGAATGAAAACATAGAGGATATGCCCATATTCATGATTTCCCATGGTTAGAAAATACACCTAATATTAACACATTAGACTAGTAAAATCAAAATGCACTTGATGTTAAAAAATACTTCAAAAATATTTATTGGATCAAAATCCATAAGACATGGCCTCTAGATTAACAACCTAGTTCACCATTTTATCCTTGATGACCATGCTTATTGAATAAAAAAATTATTTGCAAGAGATCGTGTTGTTGACCATGAAGATATTTTAAATCATATTCAAAGAAAAACTAAATGTGGGGAAGAAATATGCTTACACATAAAAGGTGCAACCTTTCATCAGTAACTCAGTCAATGACCTATGGGATTTACATTAGAAATCTTTGATGTTGATTGAAGATGATGAAAGAATATATTATTAGAGGTGTAATGATAACATATTGAACATCTATAGTCCAAACAAGATTTCCATTTGGAAAACTAATGTTTATTGACAAATTATTATCTCATGATGTCACATCGTAAATTGAAAGATATTTTTAAGTATGCATCAAAAAATAGAATCGGTTAAAACTGTAGACACCTGTAGTTTTCTCAAAGCACTATTATTCCTAATATTGCACTAACTATTCTCCTTCTCGCAAATTGACGATACCTCGTCAATTAGACTCCTCTAACTCATCATTTACGACATTCTTTTGATCGTATTTCTCCTATAAACCAACTAATGGGGTTAATATAGTCCCTTATTAGCTAAACCATCTTCTCATCCTCTTATATACCACTTTACTTTCTTCCTAGACTATCAATCCATTTCATTAGATTGATTAGACCTCTCAAAACCCTCTTGAAACCCTAATTCCTCTCTAAATAGGATTAGATGGCATAACCTAGTTTAACTAGTCCTAAACCATGATTAACCTCTTCTAAGCCTAGTCAAAACTTACTTTGACTCACTAAAGTGATTTTTGGCTTATTCATTTGTCCCACATGCACCAAAAGTCTCCCATTTTCCCAAATGGAAAACTATAAATAGCCCACTACCCCTAGACCATTTCTAAGAACACTCCTCCTTTCTAACATAAACTATAGCATTTTGCTTAGGGTTTAGAGCTTATTTCATTTGTTTTATTGAGCTATTGCTTTTCCATTACACTACACACACAAGCTTTGAGTAAATGGGAAAACCATTGGCCTAGAAGCCATTAATGGTGAGCTCTCATTCTCATAAATCACAAAATTGATTCTAAGAGTCTTTAATAGGTTCATTCTTCATTAGCTTTCATGGAGTAGAGAGATATCTAGATATGCTAGGGTTTGAATGTTTATTTCAAGTTTATATATGCATGTAAAGAGATAGTTTCTTGCTTAGCTCTAATATGATGGTCCATTGACTAGTTTGTTTAAATCTTTTGGGGTTTCTTTAGTGTTCTTACCCCATTTTCATAGCTTTTGCAACTTTTCATTAAACACAAAAACGATATCACCATATATGCTAACAATATTTGTAAAGGATGAAAATTCCATTACCTTGCCTCAATACTATTCTATAAGATTTTGATTCATATTATTGATCATGACATGAATACAAAAGAGAATTTCCTTTTCTTGTAAAAAAATTCCTTTTGTATTGTGTAGTTACTATTTTTTTCATTAAATGTTGGAAGGAATGTTTTTTTTTTCATGTATCCTAAATTTTGATTGATCCACTTGTGGCTTTAAGCTTCATTGATAGATACATGGCCCACTCTTCTTCAATTTACTCACATCCGCTTATCAAAGCCACAAGATCTAGGTTATTGGAAAGTACCATCTCGAATCACAAATGGAAAAAAGGAACATATCTACTATTGTTCACATCTCCCTTAATAATATGTAATTCTACATTAATATTATACTTCTTATGAAGCATTATTTTTATTCAAATAATCTTGTATAAACCATTCCACAACACCAATTTTGAAATTAATTCATCCACTAAAATTATTATTGCAAATTTGGAAAGCATGTGGACCTACTACTACCCTAGGCATGATGAGTGCATAATGACTAATAGTGAAACAAGTTCATATGATGAATATTTCACTGTTGTACCCATACAACACCCCGATGAGCTTAATGAAAGGAAATTATTGTACTGACCCGACCCAAACCATGATAAGAACGTAAGAGATCTTGAAAAGCTTGGTCATCATGATTTTGGTGTCCATCATAACTGGAATAGAAACAAAGCTCCCAATTTGTACAAGAAATAACTACTTCCCTTATAGAGGTCAATTAAGAAAGTCAAACATCTCACGTGTTTTTTTCCATGTTTACTACTAGGGTTATTTATCTATAAAACCAAAAATTCAACTAGCACTATTCTTTGTGGTGTCCCCATTTCATCCCGAAATATGAGACTACCCTATCCGAAAAAAATTTGTACTTTTAAAATAATGGGTCGCTTTTGTGTTTTTATTTCTAGAAAGTTCCTATAATGTGTCAAAATATTCTCAAAGAGCCCATATTAGCCATTTTCACCAAATACCCGATGCCCAAAATTGTTATATTCTCATCAAGTCGGATTTACACTGTGGGAAATTTGTATCTAATTATTTTGAGCCTGTTTGAGGCAATTTGTGCTCCGGTTTAACTCTGTTGTGATGAATACATATCGTTATTCATGTATGCCAAGAGGGTTTTAACCAGGAATGCATTTTAGGCTTTATTTGTAACTTCTGGCAACGTTTTGTGTTTTTGTGTTTTTCCCGTTTTGTTTTCTGTGAAATTTCTCTGGATCAATTCCTTTGCCAGTTTGGCCTGATTCTTAGCCTGAGTATCCGGAGATCACATACGCATGTTGTGCCGAAGGAATTTTCCATCGAGGTCCGGTTCTCTCGGGAAAAGATGAAGTCGTGCACCAAAAAGCCTCTTCAGGCTAGCCGCATTTTTGGAAAAAGAGGGTTTGAAGTGGATTATGTGATTTTGGAGGCAACAGTAGGTGGAAATTTTGTACCTACCTAAAGCAGGTACTTTTTCCCATAGAAGCAACGTCACTTAAGTCACAATGGGAAAATTAGAGGCAAAGAGAGTGTGCAAGAATTTCTTACCCGCCTTACAGGTAAAAATTCTCATTGTGGAATAAAGAAAAATCACTTAAGTGAATCATGGGATTTTATTGCCTGCCTTGCAGGGTAAGTAATCCCATTATGAAAGTCAAATGACTTAAGTGAATCATGGGATTTTCAGGGCTGCCTTGCAGGGCAAATAATCCCATTGACATCTACTTTTAAAAATAGAAATTCTTTATTCCTTAAAGTGCGACCCACCTTGGGTGAATAATAAATGCATTAAATAAATATTTGTTAATACTTATTCACCCAATTTTGGCACCCAGTGTTTGAGGAAAAGTCAATAGAGGTAAATGGATGAAAGGAGGTTGAAAATAGACTGTTCTAAAATTAAATAAATAATATTTATTTAATGCAGCCCCTTTATGTCAAAAAGTGTGCCCCTTTTGGGAGAGAAATAATACTTTTAAAGTATTAAATGATTAAATTAATTCCTATTTTCAGTGGCTAAGGTCAAAGCATACTGCGAGGCTTGAGTTAAGTGGAAGCAGAAGTCTAAAATTAAATAAATTTAATTTATTTAATGGCAGCCATAAGCATGCACAAAATAGGCGCCCCATTTGAAGAGTGAAGCTTATTAATTAATTAATTAATTGCCAGTAATAGCAAAGGCATTAATTAATTATAGAATCATAAGGATTATATAAGTAGGGGCTGCCATAAGGATGAATTAATTAATTCACAGGTAAAGAAGTGCAACCTAGAGGAAAAGTGCACCCCATTTGGAGAAGATTTTTACTCAGAAGAAGGTGAAATTAATGTTAAAAGCTTCCAATTTTGGTGCACAGGTTGAAGGAGATTGATTTGTGTCTGGATAATTGTTTGCATAAGTGATACATGTGCTCAGGTGAAGTTGGTAAAATTCATGCTTGTTTTGCATGCAAATAAAACATCAAATTTTGGGGCAAAGAGGCTTGAATTATGCAGATTTTTATGATTAAAATACACCGTACATGTTCCAGATTGCCATCTTTGTTTGAATTAATTACAGGAATTTGTTATAGGTGCTTTACAAAAGAAAAGGAGCTTAAATCAATGTCCAATACATTGAATATATCCTCTCGAATCAATAATTATCTAGATCTCGCACTGAGCTTTGAAGAATTCTGACCTGAATAAGAAGAAAAAGAGTTGTTCGATAAAGATAGACACAACCATGGCAAAGAGGGATGAAAAAGAAATCACAATGGAGTCATGCATGCAATTAAAAGAAGTGGAATTATTCGAACCGCAACCTTTCCACACACAGCCCAGTTACTAGAGTTCGTTATGGAGTGTGCCATTTCTTATCATCCATCATCCAGGTCAGTACGAGATGCTACGGGGAAAACAATAATTCGGTTGGACGCAGAGTTCATCAATTATTGTTTGAATATTCCATCTTGAAAGGTGGTGACTTCCATCAGCATTCAGGATGCTAGCAGAGGTGGGAGAAGCATAGAGTTGACTACGTAAACATAATGAACAACATATACATGAAGAAGCCCAGATCTCCTTCTAAGTTCCCAAGAACTCTTCTGCGGTCCAATCTAGTACAGGAGGTAGATGATATTGCCAAATTGTTATGCAGGATAAATGGTGAAGCGAACGCTCACACTTTCCGTACATGGATGTATGCTTTCATCAGGACCATTGAAGTCAACAAGGTTGATTCCATAATCAATTGGTTAGAAATCATTAGTGACAACATTGGTGAGCAACTCCGGAACATGAAGCATACTTTTAGCTTCAAAATGACTTCCTATTTGGTATATGCAGTAGCTTCACAAGGCATCTTCTCCAAGCTGGATAGATGTGGCGTTCTTTCTAAGGACCCCATTTTTGAGTGCTATCCACAACTTTCTGTGCCTGCGTGTAAGAAATATTTCAAAGTGGTCAATGATAGATTCTTCTACGAATTCATTTGCAAGTTGGACAAGGATCTAAAGGCCAACAAGGTGAGCAAGGAAGCATGGGAAGTTGTATCCAAAATTGGTAGTCTATTCATTCAATTTGTGGATTTCACATAACTTAGTGGTCACTTGATTTTTCTCGAGAACCAGTTAAGTTTGCCTAGATATCCAAATGATAGATTGATCACCATGGAGCCGAAAGCGCAGACAACTTACGGAGAAACATGACCTTTAGTCAAACGACACAAGTCTACGGGCTTCTTCCCGATCATTGTGGGACATTATAGCTGCCAGAGCATTCATAAAGCCCGAGGATTGGAAGCGGAAATGTTATCCGAGTATGAACAAGAGTTCTTCCCAAAGACAACCTAAACTTCGATCTATTTGGAGTAGCCAGAATATGATCTCCTAGGAGTACACACATGTGCCTTCATTAGAGGATTTTTGGATGAAGTGTAAAAGTGAGTACGAGGTTAGAAAGAAGGATTTTAGCAAAGCTATTAGCAGACCGAAAGTGTTTGACTTTGGATTAGCACGGATACCTGCGGATCTTAAAGATGATGGGAATGTGTTACTTGACACTTACCATTAAATGGGAGGAGATAGAGCCGTATTTCAGGAGAACGTAGGGGGATGTTATGCGATTAAAGAAAGTTCAGGCGCATTCGTGAATACTCCAAACTGGTTTCTTGTGAAGGGATATTGCTTGATGAAGCATTGATGAATCAAATCACGGGCAACATCGGCACAGGAGATTCCCTCAAGAGGAAGCAAGGAGGAGAAAGCAACAGAAGGCTCGAGAAGATGAAAGTGCACAAGGTATCAATCAAAAGAGAAGATAACTTCCACAACAATGACATTAGTTCCGACTTCTCCAACATCTAATGCTTCACCGATTGTTGTACTTCAGCAGGACACTTCCATGCCTCCATTGAATCCGAAAACATTCATCTTCTCTCCTTAGCCACTCCATTCAGCACCTGTTCTAGAAGAGACGTTGAAGCTGCAGATGATAGAGTTTGAAAGAGATTTGTCCTTGGATGATTCAAAAGATGGCAGCCATAACACTATAGCAGTTTATGATGGAGAGGAAACAGAGCAAGAGATAGTAGTACACTCAACAACTTCTCATTCTCTAAGAAGTAATTTCTCAGAATGGTTGACTTTGTAGTTGGTTACAGAGGTTAGAGTGGAAATGAACTTGGAGGAACATGACTTGCAGTTGCTCCAGAGTCTAGGCGGAAAAGATAGAAAACCTAAAGTTGTTAAGGTAACTTCAAGGTTGATCATCAAGGAGTCGGGCAGAAGTTTGTTGAGATGTTAGTTCCGGCGGAAGGAAAGAAAGAGGATGAGCTCACGATAGAAGACATAACAGTAACCAGAGTACCCATCGGTCAAGCCACCACAGAAGGATTGAAGTGGGATACACAGACATTGATAGATGCTCTATTCCTTAGGCTTGATAGAGAAAAAGTAGAGAAATTCAAATTTTAGAAGAAAGTATCTCAGTTGTGCGAGATCATTGCCAAGGTTGCTAAATCTTCCACTCAACCCATTTCAGCTCAAGAGCAGGTGAGTGATCATCTGATGCAGGAGATGGAAGATGCAAGCAATCAGGTGAAAGCTATCGACGAATGGAAGAATCTGATTATTCGTCAAGCTTCTGTACAACTCAGAGAGGTGCCAGCCCACCTGAAGGTTATGAATGATGCAACAGATCAGCTGAAGCAACTAGTGACAAGCATAGTAGATATGAACACAATTGCTGAGAGTAACCTGAGTACTTTGGCTGAAATCAATAAGCTATCGGGAGAAGTGTTGGTTACAGAATAAAGATTGTACTAGATGGATCAGTTGAGAAGGGGAAGCAACTGGAGTTTGCAGTATCTTTCCGTTTGGAGATTTGCAGAGTTTTGTTAAAGAGGATGCAGGCACTTGAGAGTAAGACATCATCTTTACCAGATAGTATCATTTCTTTCATTGAGGAGGAAGTGGTCGGAAATGTTACTTCATACGTATGGATCATTCCTAGCAGAGTGCCTAATTCCCTGGAAGGGTCTCTTCTGATGGTACAAGGGAGAATTGATGGAGCTACTAAGCCTTTCACGATGAATTCCATTAGCGACTGGTGGCATGGTAGTCAGATATTACGAGGTTCGGGCCAAGCTTGGAGGATGTGGAAGCATGTATCAAGGTGTTGAATGAAGGATTGCTATAGTTCAAGACAGAAAAGGAAGTCTGTGGCTAAGACAGATGGGAAGATGTTGAATTACATGTTCGACAAGTATATTTAGTATCAGAACAAAAAGAAGATATAAATGTTACAACTGGCTTGACTTCTTCTTCTATTCTTTCTTCTTCTATTTTCCACATTCTTGGATGAAATTGTAAAACTTTAAAGTTATTGGTTTTGAAACCATTACTTAAAGTTATGTGGAACAATTCTATTAATTAAGTGATATGTGTCACTTAAGGAGAAGTTAGTGGAGAATGATTGCAAATGTCATATTTACTTGTTGTTTATGTTTCAAATTCGATTGAGTTTCCCATTTATACTTTCCTTATACATTCCCTTGTACTTTCCCTTATACATGTTGAATTACATGTTCGACAAGTATATTTAGTATCAAAACAAAAAGAAGATATAAATGTTACAGCTGGCTTGACTTCTTCTTCTATTCTTTCTTCTTCTATTTTCCACATTCCCGGATGAAATTGTAAAACTTTAAAGTTATTGGTTTTGAAACCATTACTTAAAGTTATGTGGAACAATTCTATTAGTTAAGTGATACATGTGTCACTTAAGGAGAAGTTAGTGGAGGATGATTGCCAAATGTCATATTTACTTGTTGTTTATGTTTCGATTAAATTGAGTTTCCCATTTGTACTTTCCTTATACATTCTAAAATTAGAAGAAGAACCTCCGTGTTAATAATGAGAATTTGTAAGTAGCATTCTTGTGTTCCAGACTTTGTCTTTGAAACCCCGATAGCCACTTGAAGCAAAGGAATATAAAGGAGCAGGTTTCCAGAGAACTTTGTGTCACGGTGCATTTTGTTTCTAGCTTTCTATCTTAGATCTTCTAATAAACTTTGTGTTATTTTAGATCTAGATCTGGAGGTACCTTTGCTTATAATTCTGTGTGTTGATATCTATTTGTTTCTTCTATGTGCATGCAATCAAATCATTATCTATTGATTGGGTTGCACATCTTCCCCATTTCTTCCTTGTGTTTTATTATTTCCTTCTTCTATAAATATTTCCTTTCTTAAAAACAACTACTTACTTGCTGCAGAACTATACAACTATGGTTCATGAGCTGAATAGTTAAAGTAAACCCCATATAGATACTAGCATATTTTAATTGAAAAATCTGACACGGGAGCCTCACCGGTAAATGAGGGAGATTTATCTCATGATCGCCTAGGTTTTATGCCATGCAGAAAATATAGCCAACACTTTCTCACTTAATCTACAAGGATAATATACTTCCATTGAGAGTGATTTTCTAAGGGAATGGTAGATTAGTAATATTGTACCTCATCAATAGAATTCACGTGGCTTTCACTTCACATACAAGTGTTGACACCTTTCTTTTGTTATTTCTCTCTCCAACTGGAATTATAGCATTGAACATTAACGCATAATCCATACATGGAGACCTTCATATACCTATAAAGGAAATGAAACCACTCAAGGCTAAGTGCTTCCAATTTATAAGAGTTGTTGAAGATTTTCCAATACATTCTTATTGATGAAATGAGCTTCATTTGCCCCAATTTTTTCTCTATTTTGACAAGTGTTTGCATGAAACATTCCCTAGGCATAAAAATATTGTTTATTGTGGTAAACCTATTATGATTTTTGGTGACTTGTTCCAACTTCCTCTAGTTAAGGACATACCCATATTTGTAGGAACACCATATAGTTCTACCCTTTGGAAAATATTCATCACATCTCATGTGAAAATCTTGGACATCATGATTTTGGCATCCATCATACCTAGAATAGCAACAAAACTCCCCATTTGTATAAGAAATAACCGCTCATTTTATAGAGGTCAATCAAGCAAGATAAACATCTCACGCAATTTTTTTCCATCTTTCCTACCACATTCTTTATTTGTAAAACCAGAAATTGCAACTAACATTGTTCTTTTCACTTCATCCACAAGGATACTTTGGTTCCATTAAGAATTATTTTCTAAGGGACTGAAAGTTTAGTAATATTGTACGTCATCAATAGAATTCATATGGCTTTGACTTGAGACACAAGTGTTGACATTTTTCCATTGTTATTGCTCTCTCCAATTGGAATTGTAGCATTGAACATTAATGCATAATCCATGTACATGCAAACCTTCATATACCTATAAAGGAAAAGAAACCGCTCAAAGGCCAAGCACTTGTAAATTTATAAGAGTTATTGAAGAATGTCCAATATATTATTATTGAGGAAATGAGCTTCATCTCGCCCCACATCTGCCCCAATTTGTTCTCTTATATTGACATGCATTTGTGGGAAGCATTCCCTAGGCACAAAATGTTGTGTTTTATGGCCAACCTATTATGATTTTTGGTGACTTGGGCCAACTTACTTTAGTGAAGAACATACCCATGTTTGTAGGAACATCATTTAGTTCTACCCTTTGGAAAATATTCAACATGTTATTACATTGTAGAAAATTTTTGATACCAAGGATCATACCCAAACTAGGTGGATTTCGAAACCTCTTACACAACATGAGAATGCATAGCCTAAAATGTGCTCATGTGTCTTGAATAGATGCCTAAATCTCCAAAGTATTTTTTTTTTTCATCAATACATTTAAACATAACAAACAATTTGGTTGACATACAAAATATATAAATGTTGAAATCTTTAAAAGTGCAAATTACACATAACAATGCAGAATATTCTAGGAAAACATCCTCTACAAAACTTGATAATGATAAATTAGAGGAAAACATGTGCTTGAAGATATAGAGGGATATAATTCATGCTTACTGCCAATTTTTTGTGGAAGTCGAACTAGTGAATGGGGCTCTTGGAGAAATTTAATGTATTGTTTATAAAACTAGCACAAATCCTCCTCATTTACTAATGTCTTTGGTAATCCTATTCAAAAAATACATAGGACAGCCCTAGGATCTCCAAAACTTAAAAATTGTCTATCACACCCATTGCAAGTGGAAATCGTAGGTGGTCTCCCTAAAAATGGTTTTCTCTAAAACTACATGTCACAAGGCTTGATATTGCAACAGGAAATAGTAAACATTGGCAACATTGATCCGAAAAGGTCAAATTTTCCTAAAATCTCAAGATTTATTCAATGTGCGACCTTCAAATTTCACATGCTTTATCTTTCGAATGATACACAGGAATGCAAGGTAGTGTGTTTGATCAAATAAAAATAAATAATTAACCTATTATCCATGTTTAGATACGATTTTGGATTAACTATTATTTCTTTCCCTCGCAAAAAACTTCACCTCTCATCTTTCACATTTCTAACTATTTTGCTGTGCTTACCTCCTCCACCTTGTATAGACTTATTGTAGTCATCCACTTCTGATGTATGTTTCCCTACCTTAGAATTTCCTTTTAAAATATAATGCATTTTCATTTCGTTTTTATATATTTGAAATATATAATCTTGCATGCATATTGATTCGTAATTTCACTTTTTTCTATTCTATCTATTTTTTAATGCATTTACTAGATATAACCATCATCCACTCATACCTAACTTTTTGCCTCTGTTTGCAATTTCTACTTTTCCCAAATGATTCATTCTTTCTCATACACTAATATTTCAATTCTTAATCCACCATTTTAAATTTATAATATACAATAAAAAAATTAGTGTGTTTTCAAAAAAATTAAGAATTTTCTTTATTCCCCGGTAGGCGTCCATTTTGAAAATGTGTTGGCTGGAAAGTATCAAATTCCGGCGGTCTTAACTTTGCAGGTTGTCGGATTTTAGATATTTTTCTACTATCCTAGATATTCATCTCTGACTTAACATCTTTTAAATGATATTATGCAATTGACAATGGCCATTATCTGGTGCCCCTGCTTTTGGGAATAGCCGTGAGACCATGGATGACATCTATGGCCTTACTTCCCTGACCTGCGCCGTGAAGGAGAGCTCGGTAATGAAAACAGGGACTTGTTGAGTGTGGTGGAACATTATTTTTCCTTAGTTTGAGTGCTCAAAACTTGTACGCATCATTGCAAAAGTACTTGAAGAAAGCGAGGCATGATCAGGTTATTATTGATAGAGGTGTTGCTCATGTAGAAGAATCCCGAACTCCTCTATAAGAGGAAGAGTACATGGCAACAATAGATGACCTTAGGTTCTATTGGTCGGCTGCAGCGGGCGGCCTGATTTCATGCGTGGACAACGAGTTTCGAACTAAGCACCACATGCAAGTAGAAATGCAAAGTAAGCTTGGGATTTTAAAGAGAAAGCTTTAAGTATCATAAATTTATAACGGTAGGTTGTCCATAGTAGCTGGGATCGTCAACAGATTAACGAATCTCGTGTGTGCTCAACCGCGGTTGCAAGATGTATGTGAAGGAGATTGGTGCTTCAAATCTCTGGGAAGGTTTACATCTCAACAGGTTTTGGTGGAACATCTGAATTTGGGAACTTTTTGATTTGCAAGAATATGCAGAGCATCAAGGCGCTCGTGGATCGTCTGCAAGGCGAGCTTGGTGGAATTTCTACAAGCATTGAATTTGGGGAAAGACATGGAAATTGTTGTGCTCTGTTGCTGCCTATAACAAATTCTTAACAAGCGGTGTGGATTCCTAACACAGTTGGATGAATTCAAAAATCAAATAGACATTTTCACTCAAACCATCTTCAAAGCTCGAACTGCTGTTTTGCAGAAATTAAGTGCACATCATAATCCATTTATGAGATGCTAACTAATATAAGAGGATATATGTATATATCACATTTTGTTGTTTTCCTCGTCTGGTTCTTCAATTATATTGCACTGCACTTCATACCGAGTTGAATTTCGCTCACAACCCTGCAATTTCAAAAGGGATATTACAAACATTTATTTGCGTGTATATTACCATGCACTGTTGTGAAAGCAACAAACAAACACGTGCCCAGTTTCCTAACAAATTCCAATAAATTAATGTGTAAATCTGATACTAAACAACATCACCGCCATTGACAATGTAAAGTTTTTAGTTATTCTAATTACTTTTGAAGTTGAAAGAGGCGTTTTTCAAGTTATTCTCCTATATTCAAGATGTCGGCTAGAAAGTGTCAAATTTGACATATTTTAAATAATATTAAGCAATTGGCAATGGCCATTCTCTCGTGTCCTTGCTTTTGGGAGTGGTCGACGCGAGACCATTGAAAATCTATGCAGTGAGGTGGGTGTTATGGGTGACATTGAGGAGGGTGTTCCATAGTCACAAGTCCAAATGGTCACATCGGACCTGTCCATAATTGAGATGCGGGAAAGATAACACGATGTTATAATTCCAAGCAGAGGTGGATATGGTGATGTTGATCTTGTCCTCGCATAGCCTTACTTCCCTGACCTACGCATGTGAAGGAGAGCTCGTAATGCCGCGGCCCTGGTGGTAAAACAACAAAGAAGAAAGATGCCTTGGGCCTGTTATAACTCGTTGCAAACATGTCTAACTGGGAGGAATCCACAGGGAGTGGCTTTTTTTCGGTCGGCGTTGCATGTGCTCACATAGGGTGGAAAACCACTGTAAATTAAGTCCTGGAAAGCTGTCGAAACAGAGGGAATGTAGATTGTTTTGTTCTTAGCTAATAACCACGTTAGCCCCATGAGCTTGCAATCCCGGCTATCAATCATGTTTGTTTTGTCTGATATTTCTTTTATCTCTGCCATTTCATTAACCTATTAACAAAAACCCATTAATCAATTAACTTTACTAATTTTCAATAGTTAGAACACCCGACAAAGTAGGTGTTCTGCAACTATCCTTAAGAGCAAGGACGAAGGGCGAGGTGGTCACATGGTGGGGGTGGTCGGTGACATTGAAGGCCTGCGGGCACGTCAAAGGGATAATCTAGTGCAACCGAGTCCTGCAGAAACACACCAGAGGTCGCAAGTGTCGTTAGGTTGGGAATGTGTATTTCATGGCTAAGCAAGGCGCTCTGCAAATTATCCACACACTTGTGGGAATCATCTCTTTGTTTGGTGGGTAGAAGAGATTCAAACACCTGTCAATGATACCCAAGATGTTGCAGCGAAAGAGCATCTCCATGCTTCCTATAAATGAGGCCTCCATCTTTTTGTTCTTATCCAGAACTTCTACTCCCGCTTTACATATTTGTCATCTTCTAACCACTTGCATCGCTCAAGTACAAAGACGTGGTTTCTTGTTTACATTTGCCATCATACTCCTCGCCTTGTTTCATTGTATGCAACAAACAGGTCTCCAACCCGATCAGTTTAAATTTGCCAGCGTACTCCCAACTTGTGACAACATAAGAGCTATCGAACAAGGTATGGACAACCATCAAAACATAACATATAGAGGAATTTTGTTAGATATAGTTGCAAATGTTTTGGTAGACATGTATGCAAAATGTGGCACCTTACATAAAAGCACGTGAATAGTTTAGCAAGAATGCAAATTTTGTTATTCTCTCAAACATCTGTCATAGATCATAGAATATCTGTTACAACAAATTACACCTCCAACAAACTTAATAACGTTATCCTCATCGACGTAAGTTACAATTCATGTGCAATTGCTAGAATTAAAACTTTGCATCTCCAAAATACTAGACCAACCCTAATTTCCTCTTTCTTTTATATATATATATATTACCACATTGTCCAATGTCGTGCTTCCTTTAATAAAACACATGTCCCTTTCAACTATTACGCAGAAATAATTCCCTCACTTCATTTTCATCATCTCACATCGACGTGAACATTAGAAAATGTAAAATGAAAAATCCAAAGTTCTAATGGTATTTTAGTTTTACAAAGAAAATGTAAAATGAAAATAGAAAAAGCCACAATTCGTTTGTCATATACTCTTGCTCCAAAATTTAATACTGAATTTTTAATTTTTGTTTTTGTTTTTCCATATTCATTTGGCATTATTTATATAAAGGCATAATAACTTTTGTTTATTCGTTGTATCAAACATTGTATCGTAAATATTTTGTTTGGAGAGGAAAACAATATTTTAAAAGAAATGATCACAATTTACAATGGAATGTGGCATCAAGCATGCATTTGAAAACAAATATATACACAAAGAACTCCAATAAGAATTCCTACAATTTTAGATTTTTTAAACCAAAGAGATAATAATATGTATTGCAGGGGACAATAAACTTGTTTTCTATATAATTAAATATGAATAAATAAATAATGTGTATTATTTGTTGATATAATTTTTTAAAAACTAATTTTGTGTCTCAATTTTTTCATCAAATTTTAATAAGTTCTTTTTCTTATTATTATTGATCCAAGATTGTGATAAATATAATTTTAGATACATAATTTTTATACATAATCAATTATTAATCATTAAATTGTATTATTTTAGGGTATTTATGTGTTTGTTCATTATTGGTTAAATTCTTATTAACATATTTCCTTGTTTTTTTGGTAATTTTTTTATCTTGTCCTTAGGTTTTACTTTGGTTTCTCTTATTTCTCTTCATACACTATATTTTTATAATATTTTAGGATTTCTCTCAACATTATATAGTTATAGTTTTGGCTTCCCAACATTATAAATCTATGGTTCTAGGTTGCTTCCTTATGTGTGTGATTTTTCCCTTCTTTATGTCCTTAGAGGTTTTTGGAAATTCTTTTTGGGTGTCCACTTGTTTTGTGTTGATAAGACCCATGTTTAAATTCAAGATGTATATAAAATACACGGATGCATCAATTTGATAGTTGGAGGAGTGACAATAAAAGCACCTTAATGCCGAAAGGTATTTACAAGAATTTAGAACATACATTCTAGTATGTAAGGAAACCTAAATACAATGTAGCATTTATTTTCGATTAACATCAAACGTATATTAACAATCTGAAAGTGATAAGGGTTAGGTACTTGCATGAAATTAGTACTTGTTGAACATTACGTTCTACTTGACATGTTATTTTCAAAGAATTGTATAAATATATATATGCCTAATAATAATTGGGGATAATATGCCTTCCAAAATCCCATTTTTAATTTTGTTTTTGCAAGGTGTTGGTGTTCTATTAGGGTTCTAAGGAGGAGATTAATTTCTTAGAGATCCACACAAAATTTTGGAAAAAATGAACGAAGTTTTTTGAGCTTTCAAGATGATGACAAAATTATCACATTATATTTTTCCTAGCTAAAAGGTACTAAAACCATACACTAACGGTCCCAAAAAGTAATATTTCACTTAATCATTTTTGCAAAGGTTCTCTATTTGTGTTGACATTTCAAGGTTTTGTTTGCCTCACACCATCTTAACTTGTTACGTGTTGTCTTTTTTATCACAATCTCTAGATTTGTAACATATTAGATATTCTTCTAAAAACTCCTTTTTCATTTAGTATAATTCATGAATGATTGAAATTTGACTATGCAAGTAGGTCTAATTTTAATATTTTAAACCTATTTAGATATTATCGCACTTGTTTGTTGGTAGATATATTAGATTGCTGATGTAAAACTACATTCTAGAGTACCTAAAATTTGATCTCAATACACTCGATAATAATATTTGACATTTAGTCCAATATCATTCAATTTACACATTTATTAGATAAACTCAATAGCATCGTGCATGATCCTACACTTTAACTCCACTAAGTCATGATTTGTCAAAATGAACAACTTAATTTATAAAATAATATTGTAATCCAATCATAAGAACATCGATGAAAGAAAGTGTGATATGGTCATACATAATATTACAATCGTCATAAAGATCCCCAAATGTATTGAATCTTCAGTGCATCTCCCTCTTCGTGTATTCTCGGCACCTTTCAAGACAACAATACATAGTCTTTATTGGTATCATCTAGCTTTTTATGCATTGCTAAACTTCAACACTAAAAATGTACATTATTTTAAGCATGTTAATGGCAAACAAATAAGGTTAACAGTGTTCTCTCGTGTTTGGAGCATTCTTGTTTGGTTTTCATAAATATTGGGAGGGTTTTGTTTGGTAAATAATTGATTATTATGGGTTCCAAATTAGTTGGCAATTCGTTTCTATTTTGAGCTTGATAGTTTTTAATAGTACTTATTGTCTATTGTTTAAAAACTATGATTAAAAAAATATAGACGTCTAATTTTTATACTTGTCATCAATTATTAATTGTAAAATTATATTATTTTAGGGTAATTGTGTGTATGTTGATTATTGGTTTAATTATTTTTAACATTATTCTCTATTTTTGGTGATTTTCTATCGTATACGTTATGTTTTACTTTACCTTAGTCTTATTTCTATACCATCCCTTTTCTTCGATAATATTTTAGGTTTTGTACCAATAGTATATAGTTATACTTTGTGTTCTCCAATATTGTAAATGTAAAATTCTAGGTAGCTTCCTTGTGTGTTCCTTTCTTTCTTTGTATTCCTAGGAGCTTTTTACCTTATTTTTAGTTTTTTCTTGTTTTTATTGTCTTGCACACTATTAAGGTTCTACTTTGAATTCAATATGTCTAAAAAATACAAAGATAAATTAGTTTCATAGATTGATGAGTGGAAACATAACATCCTAATGGTAATTACAATAATTTTGAACACACATTCAAGTATTCAAGGAAACCTAGAAATAACATGTAACATTTATTGTGTGTTAAATCAAGCATTTATTATAACAATGAAATTGATAAGTGTTGTGTACTTACATGAACCTAGTATGCATTGAAAATGTATCCTTCATATTAGAGAAGACGGTTGTAAGGGAAATGTTTTCTAGGAAGAAATTTGGTCAAAGATATAGCATGATAAAACAACATGAAAAATAAATTAGGAGGATCATCAAGTTGTAAGAATCAAAACCGACATATTCATTTTAGGATTGTGAGGGTGAAACTAAAAAAAAATTACAATACTTTTCTTCAAATCTAGATAAATCAAGAGCCAAACCTTTCACAAAGATACATTTAATGCTTTTATCCTAATAATTAATGGTTTCAAAATTTAATTTTAATTCTAGGATTTTTGGATTGAAATAAAATTTAGGTTTTAAATCTATAAGACTATTTGTTATAAATGAGCAATCATAGAAAATTGAGATAATTGATTTAAATTTTTGACTCATATACATGTTTCTTATTTCTTCCCTAGTTGGATAGTCTTGCAAGAAATAAGGAAATACTTGTTGACTTTAATAGAAGATACAAGAGTAACCTTATAGTATTGCCAAGTCATTACCTAGGGTCATAACTCTTGTGTAGTGGCTTGTATGATAGACACCCAAAACATTCATAAACCTAAAATAAATCATAGTAGTTATGATAGGTAGGAATTAAGAATAGTATATTATTGCATGACCATATTTACTCAAGCTTAAAAGGTTTGTGAAATAATCATAATAACATTCATACCTGAAAAGAGGGGTTATTTACATTATAAGGAAGCTAATTTAGTATTAGAAAGAGCTTGTAGAGCCTTTTAGAACCCTCATAAGGAGGGTACATTTTCACTATGGAGAGGATATTGTCTATTTCACTTATCAAACCCAATTCCCTACATTTTAGCATCAACTTAATATGTGATAAGAAATTTCTATTACAATCTAATATTTGTATTCAATTTGGAAGAGATATCACAATTCTTATTAATTTGATACATTTCTTATGGATTGAGGATTGAATATGCTAATAGGAAAAACTAACAACGTGATAACATTATTGATAAATTTGTACACCTACAATAGTGAAGAGATTTCTTGAGATCCTATAAAGGTTGCTAGATTGAAATAAGAATCAATAATGATTTAATAAATTGCATTTTCTATTATTAAAAATATTAGAATCTAGGAAGAAAGAGGTTTATCACCTTATTCCCTTTTTAACATTTGTCATCCACTTAAGGGTCTTTTACAAATTCTCCGTACTATTAGAATTTTTTCTAGGAAAAGAAATAATAAAGTACTTGAAACACAAATATGTATTAGAATCATAATTATACGAATAAAAATTAACAACTATCAACTATACTCTCTTTAAACATATCCATCATGTAAACTAAGTATTTTATCAAAAATCATAAACATTCTAAATTTGTATGTGGTTCATGGGTGGAAAAAAGTAGGGTGGATAACTTGCTAGATTTCATACATGATTTATTCCTAGTTGGATCTTCATTTCCAAGCACACAATATAATTGTAAATATTTGATTTTGAGGTTAGGGTTAGCATATGAAAACATAGATGCATGTGTGAAGGTTTGAGTTATACGTCATAAGACACTTGTAAATGAGATATGATATGTGGAAAAACATGTTTAGATTAAATTTCAACTCAAATGCTCCAAAAAAGTTTTTCTGTCACTTTCCTATTATAAAATGATTAATTCAAGTGTATATGTGTCCAAAATTTATAAACATATGCAATAGTATTCCCAAAATGAGATCCATGATGGAAAATAATGAAAATTATTTGATTCTTAAATGTGGATGAAAATTGATAACATGTTGCCCAGATTTTGCACAATAACAACACAATATAAGGATTAGATTAGTTTTAGATGGTGTGAGAAAATTTTTAGATATGATTCTTTGCTTTCAACCTAACAATTGTTTTTGATAAATTACAATTTTCCTCCTCGTTTAGCATCCAAACCATATTTCCTTACACTTTCATTTATTATATTAGGGAATAAAAGTGTAACTTTAAATGTATTAGATGCTTATTTGGAACCATTCTATAGTGATTTACAAGAATTGAGGGAAGGGGATAGTGCATTTCAAGCTTTGCAATGGGTCTTTATTGATTCTCATATTAAGAGAAACATTAAATCTTACAATACATGACCTACATGTGTATGTAACCCTAGCAATATTCATTGTTCTTGGCTACAAGAGGATTTTATGTTTGCATTATCAAATTATTTGTGCAATGTTTAAGAGATTTGAATAAGTGTATTTATTGTGAAGACCATGATTACCTTCTAAAATATCATTCATATTATCATCAAAAATCACATTTTTTATGGTAAGGAAAATTTTCAACAATCCCCCTACGATAAAAAGTGAATACATTATTGAGAATGTCGAAATAAGAAATAAATTTATGGAAAGTAATGGTACTTGTGTTGATAAATATGACCTAAAAATCTCACTTGTGTAAAATTATTATGTGTATTCTACAAGTTTTCATACTTTGCATAATTACCCATTAGACACACAAATGACTTTATGCTTTGTGAGAAAATCGTTTCATTTCTTATTTTAGAAAGTCATTTTGGTGGGTATGATATTTTCTATGTGATAAGACTTGATGATTAACTAAAAATATAAAATGGATACTAGTTAATCTAAGCTATGAACAACTGTAAATAAAGTAGATAGATGTTGTAAATAAATGTAAGGATGACACAAAAACTATCGAAAAAGGAAATGCTTATCCTAATGTGTAATATAGAAGAGGAAAGAACTCAAATTTGAATAGGATATGCTCATAGGAGTGTGTCGCAGAGGTGACTAAAAATCTAGAAGCGGGAATAGCTTTGCAGAGCTCCAAAAAGGATGGATATGGAGTATCCGGTTAGACTAGAGTTCCTGAGAGGGATGGGGCGTCCATGGGTACTCTATTCTACAAACCGGGCACCCTGTCTCTGTAAAATATTTGAAACCCGATCTTCACAAATTTAGAAGATGGTCTCAAAACCCTCGTTTGTGTGTCGCACTAAATTCGAAGTGTCTTGCGTCAGTGTCGCCATAATCCAAGATGTATTGAAGACCTACAAAATACCAAATAAGAGTATCAAACCCCTAAGAAAAGAATGCAAATGAATGGGTTGGACTAACCTCAAATGGCTAGAAAGATCCCAAAAAGTGGTGGGAAAGTTCAAAAGGATTGAGGCACCCATAGTGGGACCAGGCACCCATGGGTGCCTTAGTACTAGTCTGGGTGCCCCAAAAAGATAAAATGATGGGAAATGATGAAAGTTGACGGGGCATGTGTGTGGTGGAGTTTGGGAACAACGAAAAAACCAACTAAAATGGCCAAGATACGTGGGTTAATTAGTACTCTCTTCACTCGAAACCCTCTAAATATAAGTATGAGACCAAGACTAAATATTACCCAAAGTGTGTGATTTCGTGTTGAAATTTGACCCCACTTTATGTTGGTGAGAGGAAATATTGGTAACATAAATTAGATAAAGATCCATACCGATAACCATGTAGATTGATGAAGAAAGTGTTGCAAAAGGAATAGACATAGCGTGGAATGACCAATAAATATGATGGAGTTTGGAAACTAAAGATGAAAAATACAAAAGGTGATGAGAGTGAACCTAGGGTAAAAATGTGTGTCTTTCTACGATGTGATGTACCCGCATGGTTAGTATGTGAATTATGCCACCAAGTGTTGTTGTTGATGTCTTCATAATTGTTGTTGTTACCCCCATTTGAATGCTTATTTCTCATATGGTCGACCTACAAGGAGAAAAAACTATAAAGTAGTCAAATATATGTGTGTGTGTGTGTGTGTGCATGTGAGTGTGTGCATGCGCGCGTGTGTGCGTGTAAAAAATGTAATGTAAAATACACATGTAAAAGTAAAGTACACAAAATGAAAAGTGTAAATGTAACATGTGCACCTGATCCATGTCGAGAGAAAGAGTGTAGAAGGATATATTGTCTTGTCGGGGGTTTTTTGGCGATTTGACGCCATAGGCCGAAGAAGTATAGGGAGGAATTTCTCTTTCTCCTCTAACCTTTAACTACTTCCATGAATGTGTGTGAAGATATCTTTATATCGTCCTAATTTTTGGGTGATCCTATGCCCGCGTACAATAATTATTGGGAGGAATTCCATTATATCCTCCAACCAAGAATCGCTTCCCCAAAATGTTAAGGATAACCATGTCCTGTAAAACACCGTTGTGTATGGAGTTTGTAGACTGGTTTGAATTCACTCGTTGTATGTAACCCACAATTCCAAGGGTAGAAAGTGCACCGAATTGAACCATGTAAATTTGTTGTGTAGATCTGTGAAAACCCAAATGATGCCCCCTCTTTGGGGGTGCATATAACGTCACCGATAGGGAATGTGGCCCTAAAAGAGAACCAACCACATGAACTCTATAACTCTTCCCTACAGGGGGAAGGGAATGTGATTGGTAGAAACCAAGGCACACACAAAAATATGGCTACCCAAAGACAAGTGTTAGTATGAACAAGCATGTATGTATAAGACAAAGTGTAATCTATGCATATAGTGTAAAATCTACCAAGAAAAGTAGTGTGAAACACGTAAGAAGAAAAGTAAGACACAAAAACCAAGCCACAAACATGGGACATCACTCACAATGTCGCAAGACATGCAAGGCCATCATGTCCGCAAAACAAAAAAAAGTTTACACCAAACATAGGGTAAATCTCGCATACATGAAGAAAACAATGGCAAACAATGTAACAAACAAGTTTGGAAGAAAATATCCCTGCATAACTAATGTTTCATGTGAAGAACCCGTTAGCATGTTAGAAAGATAAATAGTATGTCAAAAGTTTGAATAACCAAGTAATATAAAGTGGTAAGTACAAAAATGAAACAATAACACTGAGAGAGACGAATGTGGATTCCCTAAGTGACCAAAGATAGGAAGGGTAGAAGGAAAACATCCATGATGCATGCAAAATACTTGTATCTACAATCACAACTAGAAAAATATGTGAATGTGCATGTGTGTATGATATAGATAAATGACATACAAGTAATCTAACTAGCATGTGTAATAAAGTGACCATGAACAAGAAAAAATAAGTAAGAGTAAAATCAACCATAATACGTAGTATGTTGTGGATGTATGGAATGGAATGCAACATAGAGTGATAGGAGCATGTTTCCCAGTGAATGGAAATGTATGTAATGAGGTTCATTTTTTTCCCCTCAACAATCAAGAATGAACCGTAAATGAGAGTGTGTCATTGGGAAATGCTCGAAGTGTGTGTTGTGTCTAAAGCATTGTGATGAGTGTATATGTATAGTGAGGAAATATGGCTTAGAAATGATGTATGTGCGCGAACCCTATATCTGAAGCATATATCACAACAAAATCAATGTAGGAGTGATGATTAATCCTAAAAGCATATATCACTACAAGATGAATAGTAGAGAGTGGTGATGTAGCCTAAAGCATATACCACTACATGATGATAGAGTAAGTGACGAATTAGCCTATAATGTGTGTCACTAGGCTGGAAATGTCGCATAATGAAAAGATTGAATAGTAAATGTATGATGAGTGTAAGGTCCATTTGATTTTGTAAACCCTCGGCTGTCGAGTATGGATTGACAAACTAAAGTGTGTCATAACATGGTGAGTGCAACACGTAGAAGACAATATAATATAGGTGATGATGATATATGACCATGTGATAAGAAGAATGTATAAATATGTGATATGTAGGATGCGATGCAAGATGTGTAGAATGCGTAAAGTGTAATTTGTATTAGATAATGTAAAATGTGTGGATAGACGAGTAATGTAGTATGTAGGATGAAATGATGCTAGACTCGCATATAATGAATACTAGTATAGTATGTAGAAAATGTGTCATGTGAAGATGCACATTTATGATGTAAGGCATGTGGTGCTAAGTGTAAGATAACAACACTATGTATAGAATGCAATGTAATATGTGTAAATAACCTAATAATATAAAGTAGGCTATGTAATGTGTAAAAACCTGAATATGATGTAAAGTGAGTATTGTACTTAATAGAAGTATGACATATGTATAATGACAACTAGTATGATGTATGATGGGAAATGTGTGAATAGATGCGGTGTGTGTGTGTATGACCTAGAGTGTAGTGTGTGGGGTTCATGTGTAGTAATCCATTAACGAGTCAAGTATGAATCAAGCACAAGAGTGTGTCATCGGGTAATGACGACGTTAATACTGTGATGAGTATGCCTATGTGAGGATATTAATGTAAGATAATACAAGTATGAGAGATGAACTAATGTTAATATGATGGGGGATGTGTTAGATGTTATGCCCCCCAAGTGTGTGAATGATGGAGGTCTAGTCAAAGGCCACTAAGTGGATCAATGTAGGGAGTAGTTTCCTTAACAAAAGTGATGGACGCTTGAGGTGGTAATGTTGCAAATAACTTGAGTGGAGAGGTATTTGCTTTAACAAAATGATTAGGAAATGAAAGTGGAGTAGGATGGTGAGAAAGCTTGAATGGTGGCAACTTTGGCGGTATTGATGACACTACCAAAGGAGAAGGTTGATTGAATTTGAGAGGCGGTTGTACACCTTGACTTGGTAATGTTGTAGATGTGTTGGGAGGGAGAGGTGTTATATTGGTTTTGAGAGGTGGTTGATTAGGTGGTGCTTATCTTTTCATAGAAGGCGCATGAGAAACGGTGGTATGATGGTCATTAAGTGGAGTAGAAGAAATAGGAGAAGCATGTGATGGAACTATAATAGTTGTTTGACTAGGAGAAGAATCAGTATGCACATGTGAGTGATTTTCAATAGAAAGCATATAATCAATAATAGGATTTCTAGAAATCCCTTAGAAATATTAGAAGGAGGTTCACTAGTAGCCATATAACATGGTGTAGCAGTTGTAGATGGGCATGCAATAGAATGTTGTGCATTGAATGAGATAAAACCTTGACACTCAAGATGTTTGATGATTCATGACAAAGTGTGGCAATTTTTTCATTATGTGCATTGATTTGACGATAATTGCAATATGGAAGATCTTGAAATTTTTATAACCGATAAGGAGAATAATAATGAGTAGGTGGTAGAGTGATCAACTGATGACTAAGGAGTTGAATAAGAATTTCATGTTGCGTAGTATTATGCTCAAATATGAGAGGATTAGGCAATGACATGTCTTGAGGTTCAACTAGATGACATGTAGTCGACATAGATTGAAGAGGGTATGTAGAGGAGAACAAACATGAGCTTTAGAAATGTCCTTAAGTTGTTGAATTTCAAATCTAAGAGATGTAATAGTTGATTCCATAGTCTTCAATTTTTCTTAAAATAAAGCATATAGAGCATGAATTGAGTCCAATAGAGGTTGATTAGATGGAGGATCGCTAGGGTTGGTAAATAGATAAGCGAGCATAACACTTAATTCATATGGCGGCATATTTTCATCCAAATACTTGGTGTCTAATGATTTTTGCAAAATAACCTGACAATTAGGGTATCTCCGAAGTAAATAAGATAAATAAACTTGACCCATGATAGAGGGAAAATGAGGATCCTAAGCATGAAAGATATCGTTCACCAAAATGATGAACTAAAAATATAAAATGGATACTAGTTAATCTAAGCTATGATTTTATGTAAATAAAGTAGATAGATGTTGTAAATAAATGTAAGGATGATAAAGCAACTATGAAAAAATAAAATGCTAATCCTAATGTGCAAGATAGAAGAGGAAATAACTCAACTAAATAGGAGATGCTCACGGGACTATGTTGCAGAGGTGACCGAAAAATATGGAAGCATAAAGAATGTGTAGGAGGTCCAAAAAGGATGGATCTAGAGTATCTGGCTGGACTGGAGCACCTAGAGAGGGACAGGAGAGCCCATAGGTAATCTGGTCTACAAACCAGGCACCTTAGTCTATGTAAAATCTCTAAAATTGATCTTCACATATTCAGAAGATGGTCTGAAACCCTTGTTGTGTGTCGCACTGATTCGATGTCTTATGTTGTGTGTCACCATTAATCCAAGATGTATATAAGACCTGCAAAAGACCAAAGAAGAGTATCAAAACCCTAAAAAAGAGGAATGCAAATGAATGGGTTGGGTCGACCTCAACCGCCACAATAGTGGGCTTACTAATCTGAGTGTTACACTACATTCTGACCCAAATGTAGTTCTAGTGAGTGTGTGCATAATGTGCCCTAGGTGTTCTTGTGCTAGTCACACTTTGTGAAGTAGTGAGAAATAACTAGATGTAGAAAATGTAATAGAATGTGTGCATGGAATAGAATAGAATCCTCCCCTATGTTGTGTGTGATGCAGATGACCTAGCCTTTTGCCTTGTGATGGAGTTATGTGGATGCAAGTGATCTCCAATGCAATAGATGGATGCAACTATAGATAAAATGATAGTTTTGATAGTTCTTGGTCCTCCCTTATGGTTTCATATCTTTAGATTTATAGGGTTCTCTTGATGTAATTTTGTGATTAACCTTGAAATGGTCAACCACTAAAAAGATAGAGACCTCAAATGGCTAGAAAGAGCCCAAAAGTGGTAAAAAAGTTCAAAAGGATCGATGCGTCCATGGTGGGACCAGGGCGCCCTTGTACTAGCTAAGCTTGGGTGCCCCAGTCAAAGCTAAAATGATGGGAAATGAAAAAAATGACTAGGCATGTGTGTGGTGGAGGTCAAGAACAATGAAAAAACCAAATAAAATGGCCAAGAGATGGGGATTTATTAGTACTTTCTTCACTCAAAAACCTTCTAAATAGTATTATGAGACTGGGACTAAATATTACCCAAAGTGAGTGATTATGTGTCTACACTTGAAAAAATCCTTAGGGTTAAAATTATTAATAATATAATATAAAAAAATCCACATGTTCCTTATGTGTTGATAAAGGACAATGTCGATAATTCATGAGTGTTCTTTCTTAAAAGCAGTTTCCCACTAGATATGCAAATAATACTTTAAGATGTCAAGCTATTATTAAAGGTTCAAGAGTTCTAAAGACTCATGAATATCATGTGTTTATTATGGATATTTTACCTGTTATATTCATATTAAGTTTGGAAAGGGGCTCAAAATATCAATCATAAGGTTACCCTTGTTATCGAAAAGAATGAGTTACATGTATTGGATCCTTTAAAATATGATAATTTGAGGAAATAGATTGTTGATTTCCTTTGTATTTTGAAATGAAAGTTTCAACTAGAAATATTTGATATTTCTATGCATCTTCCACACACATAGAGAAGGAACTTGAGTAATTTTTTTCCCTAAGAACAAGATGGATCTTGCCTATATAATTATGCATACAAGTTTTGAAAAAAAAATCTAATAAGAAAAATACCTTAAGATTGCATGTCTAAGGGATATGTAATACAAACAACCATCAAATTTTGCACATTGTATATGAAGGCATCTATAAGTGCAATTCAACATCTATGGGATGAAAAAGAGAATGAAAGAGTTATTGGAAGGAAAGGAGGCTTGATTTCAACTATCAAACAATGAAAGAAATGTGATACATTCATATGTTATTAAAAACATGTTTATAATGGAGAAGTGGTACATTTGAATATGATATTTATTCTTGATGATTTTTGTTTAATTTTTTTAATTAAAAATCAATATTTTATATTAAAATTATTAGAATCTCATACAATGATTATGTTTGTGGGTAGTATAGTCAATATATTTCAATAAAAATGTCTCTTTATTGAAAACATAAACAAGATTTGGTTAAAAATATTCATTTTCATGCTTAAAAGAGTGGATTAAGGATGAAATGAATCAAACACAAAAATAGGTTCAATATATAATTGTTTAGGAATATGAGCAAGTTCACATCCTCCATAAATTGTGGCATCGAAATTCAGTGGAATGTGGGCATATAGTAGTCATTTTAAAGAAAAAGATAAAAATCATGGGAATGAAAATTGTGGTTTTCTTGTGAGCGATGGATTTTAACATGGTTCTCATAAGAAATTTTATTTTGGTATCATAAATGAGATCGTTCAAGTTGATAATTGGGAAAGCATGCTAGTATTATTTAAATGTAAATGGATCAATCCAAATGTAATACATCATAAAGAGTATTGATTCATATTTTTTAATACTTGTCAATTTTTGATAGATAGATGAACTATATGTTTTCCTTCTCAAGTCAAGAAAGAATTTTTATTTATTTTTGTGTGCCTAGGTTTTTTTTGTCTATATTAGGCTTGTGGTCATGAGTCTTTCCTATTACTTGTGTGTTGCGAAAGTCTCGAATGTCTATTCACAACTTATCATGTCAAGAATTATCTTGGCGAGCACACCTAAGTTGTGATTAAAGGACCAATCCCTATCAATTTTGGAATGAATTGTGAATTACTACTAAGTTTTACGTGGCATTTTTTCTAGATTCACTCACCTAGGAAATAATTAGGTTAGTGGGAGTGGTAACATTAGCACATATAAACACATTAAAATAATATTATCTCAATGACTTACATAATACACATATACAATATGATCATATTAATCTTGAAATCAATTGATATACTATTTAAATTTTTCTATTACACGTAATACCATTACAATAGTATACTTGAACTCATATTTTGAATAATTCCTATACTAGAAGTTGGAAGACTATGAAATCAAATCCACAACATGACATAATACAACATCGACCACCATTTACACAAACCCTTCAAGGGGTATTATACTAACGGGCATTTCCCTTTGTTAATTAAACATTAATTATGTTATCCATTTATCCATGTTTACGATGTCTATCTCGTAATCAATATGTTTACGATGTAATTAAACATAAATAGATGGAGCTACTCCATGTGTTTTTACATGACATGGAGGGTTTAACTCCCCGAAATTATACTACATAAATGAAATACCTATGTCCCATTGTAGCATTGAATTTTTATTCATAATTGAATTTTCACTACCTTTTTGTAGTGTTCCATTGATCTTCACTTTGAAACGTATGTGACCCAAAACATAGTTGACTTTTCCTTAAATTCTCTTAATTAAATTTCTTCAACCAATATTGCATATAAATATTTCATGAGTGTATCTTGATTATTTCATGGGTGTGAGTATTTGAAGGCTCTATTGAAACCATGTGCTCTATTTTATGGTATTCATTTAAGTCTTTTTGTGTGGGGTTTTAGGTTCTTTTGTAATTATGAATGTACACACAAAAACAAAGTTCCTTATGCACTATGGGATAAATACTTAGCCAAAATTAATTTTTTAAAGACAAAATTGGGGCCCAAAACTACAACACACTAGATTATTTTCCCTCCCTTTGTTAATCCATTGTCGATATCCTAAAAAAATTAGAGTTTCTTACCAAAACTAGACCTTATGCTCGTTCCAAGTATCAAATTCCTTTTTCAACATTTTTGAGTTTTTCAGTCCATACACTCAAGTATCTAAGGATTTAGAATTTTTCTTTCGATACTAAACCTCATCCTACATCAATTATATATCCTTCCCTACACTCGGTATTGGTCTTGTCAAGTGTGTTCTCATCTTTGAATGTTTTGGTTTATATTATGTGAGGCGCTTCTTGATTCTATCCTTTTTATCATTTATTTCCCCTTCTAGGTCCTCAATGTCTTGTAGTAATTTATCTCACTTGACCTTATCAATGGTATAAACTTCCATTTTGAGGGAATTATTATTTTTCTTTTAGGGAAGATGCACACTCTATGATTTTATTTTCTTTAATAAAGATCTTACACACCTTTTCAACAAATGTGGTTATTTCACTTATCTTAGTTGTTAAGTCCCCACACTCTTTGAGCTTCACCACATAGCTTAGCTTTCTCCTCAACTTTATCTACTTTTTTCTATTTCATGTGAGATCATCCACCACTTTCCCTCTCCTTTATAAGAAAGCTAACTAAATTCTTAATTTTTCAATGCCATCTCTGAATCAAGTCACACACTTTGTCTACAAGATCTAACACATTACTTTTTGCATAGTTGAAAGCTTTAAGGTCCATAGTTTTCAATTTTTCTAGAATTTTTTTGTTCCTTTTCTTCAATTGCAATATTTTTATTTTTATCTTGTAGTTAATTGGTTTTTTGTTGCATGTTGGTTTTAAGATGTCGATGTCATCATTATTTGAAATTTTAGAATGAACTCTCCGGATATTTTTCAGGATCATATTACCATTCTATTTCTCCATCATTTGTTATGCATTCATGAAGGCTACCTTCATTCCTTTTAGGACCATTTGTGGTGGGTACATATAGGATATAAAATGAGACTTGAAAGTGGGATTCATTTGTGTACACATCCATGGTGAACAACACCAACTTCATGGTCTTGGATTTTACACTAGTATTATCCATGTAATCCCGGAAGAGTAAATTTTACTTCTTTTTCCCTTATAAAATAGGAAACAAAGACTCATATTCAAAGGGTCATTCTCATCAAATGCTTTGAATTCCTCCTTCTCCAATTCCACTTTATTTTCTTTTCCCTTATATATGTCACAATTTTCATACCTCTCTTCACTCCTCACATGCTTATAGCCTTGGTATTCTTCCTCTTACTCCTCCTCATCTCCCAAATTGATTACCACATGGGGTCCTTGCGAGGAAAGATAAGTCAAACACCAAAATAATTTATATTTTAAACATCATTTCATGGGGATTCTTTATGAACTTGATATGTTGTAGGGTGGTTCCCTTGTCATAGTTATTACACTTTTCTTCCTCTCCTCATCTTTCTTTTCTCATGTCATGCACCTTACATATTCACTTATGTTTTCTCCTTAATCATATGTAATTTTCTATAACATGCAAGTTTAAGAAGGGATGTCTAGTTACACTTCTTTTGTAGTTATATTAGGTCTAGTTCCTTGTGTCTCCCCATTTTCGTTGTGCTTTTATATGTATATAGGATCCATCATGCTCATCAATATGGAGAATTATTCTACACTACTTGTTAAGTGGTACATAATTTGGGTCCTACTCTTCTTCTTCTTAATTAGTTTTCTCAAGGATTCTTGGTGGTACCTTAACTTTATTGGGTCTTATTGCCTTTTTTTGCTAAATTTCTCTTCTTGGGAACATGAACTTATTGATCTTCCTTGTCCTCTTTTTCACTGATCCTTCTTCCTTTTTGGATTCAAAAGTAATAGAGACAACCTTTTTTATTGTTCACAATAATTGTTTGTTGTGGATGATAATTTTGCTATGTTTTCATATATATGCTCTTCCCTGGATGCTCATAGGTGTTTACAATATATATATATATACACATATATATATATATATATATACATATATATATATATATACACACACACACACACACACACACACACACACACACACACACACACACACACATACACACACTTCAAATCAAGATTTATTTTCTTTTCATTCTTAATTCACCTTACGTATTGCAAAAGTATTTAGAAATGAAACTAAAAGGAATATTTTCCCAGGATGCCATGTTGTCGTTGGTAAAAGTGATGCACGCTGAGAGTAATGTTGCATCACTAAAATTTGAATGATATTTAAAAACTCAAGAGGAGTCAGGTACGTGTCACCCATCCTCAAATGATTCCTTGAGGTGCTTAGCTTATTTTTATTTATTTTCATTATATTCCTTTGTGAGTGTTGTTGGGAAAATTTAGTTTTTATAATGCATGACTGGTGATTTATATTTAAGGGATGATTTCTAAGTTATGTCCTTGTCTCCTTCACATATGTCAATCTCATTAAAAAAAAAAAAAAAGCAAGGGTAATATTATTTCCCAAGTTAACCTTCCCCAAAGGTATGTGCCAATTTTACATCTACCTCTATTATCTCTACAATAAACTAAGAGAGATTATATAATGCATTCCATTAACTGTCTTTAGCACTATGTTTGATTTTTTTGTTTGCTTCCACATATCTCTACGATCCTACCAATTTACCATTGATGGGGCACACTACAATTCTAGTGCATAAGTCCACAATGTTTACAATAGGGAAGGTGTGCTCTCCTTGTTTATATTTAAACAAATCACATATATTTTCTGTCTCATTTTCATCGTGCACATCTAACACAAGATCATATATGGTACATACTAACTTGGTTCTTGTTGGCCCAACAAAGTAGAAATATCCCTCATGAATACACAAAAGAAAGAATTGGATAAACTATGTGGGCTTACCAAAGTACATAAAGTTAAATTGCTACAATACCCCACCTTATTCAACATGTGCTTTATGTTTCATCAAAAATGATCCAACAATATTTGGTATTTGAATCTATTTAATTCATTTATTCTTATGTGAAAGTGTCTCCTCTAGTCCTCATATGTGATGATTAATGATGTTTTTTCACATAGTCATCATGGATTTCTATTTTTATGTGCACATGGAGTCTAGATACTATATTTATGAGAATATGTTTGTGAGGGCATTGTCAGCGACCCGAAAGGTGACCGAGAAAAACAAACCGGATTTTTATTTATTGTAAGTGAAATTTCCAATCACCCTTTTCAACCAAAAATAAGAATTAATGCCTCTCGGTTCCTAGTCCTACATATTCCTTCAATCATGTACAAGAAGCATAATAATTGTAACATACAAGAATACAAAAATTCATATTATCCAATATTAGAACTTGTTTTATTTTCTTCTGCTTTATAAAATATTTGAATTAACCATATGTAAACATTAGGTTAATAAAACCTCTATGATTATGCATAACATAGTATATCCTATTAAACTAAGGCATTGTAGTTGATTTTAACATCATGAGTATCCCTAATTTTGTTTTCTTCTTAATTAATTAAGTAACCTAACAAGTAATAAATCCATTCATTTGAATCATTTGGTAACATAGTCCACGATTCATCCATTCACTCTATTTCATTCATGTGAACAAAAACATTATACAATGAACTCATTTATTTAATTTCATTCATCTTATTAAACAACCACATAATCAAAGTAATTATTTGGTACTTGTAAAATAATAAAATCCTTTTACATGCATTCCAACACATAATGCTTTACATATATCCAATGTATAAATTCACATTACCTTGTCTTATATCACATAAATTTAATTAAATAAAATGTATAATTGATTACATTGTAATATGTAACTTTCATGATACAATTTATTAAGTGACACCATGTCACTAGTCATAAGAGATCCATTCTCTCATCAAACTATTGTGAGAGGAAAAGTATCGTTAGAGTGCTTTACCTCTAACCACGAGCCTTATGGATCCCCGAACACCTCTCATAACTTGAGTGTGTCCATTACCTTCACAAGAAGTAAGATGTGGTAATCAATAAGGAAAAAAAGAGTTTCATGTGTAAAATAGGCACCCAATAAACTATTATAGTTAAGATGGGGTAGGAATAATATACATAATAAAATCATAACATTTTTGTTTTTATTTTGGCCAAAAGTATTCGGATAAGAATAGGCACCCACCTAATCCTTGTAATTTGGGAATATGCTAGAGCATAAAATAGTTTAAAAACTAATCAAGCGGATAGTTTCTAGTCAATATGTTGTCTATCATGCATGCCCTCTTAGACATTGTCATATGTGATTCTATGTACTAGGTTGTTTATCCCTATCTATACTATCACCCCCTAATCTTAGCACATCTCTCAAAACATACTCTTTTTCCCAACTGAAATTGGAAACAAAACATCTTTATATCCAAGTAAACAAAGAGAGGAAAACTAGAATTAAAACACAAATACCACAACATTCCCGAATGTCCCATATCACACATTCATGTTATGGTAAAAGATTCCTAGTCCTAGTTTGTTCATTCCCTAAACAACACAACAACCGTTGAATAAGACACCTACAAATGTAACCATATTAAGTGTCCATGCCACTTAAGGAATTAATTTTTGCAAGATTCATATACTTGGTTTGTCACTATGAGTGAAGGACTACAATTATACATAATAATTTTCTAAGTACATGTCCTTCAGTTGTACGCATTCAAAGTCTTAATAATAATTTAAATAGACTTTCTACAAAGTCAATCCATATACAAAATCATACATACCTTATCAAATTTGAATAATGAAAAGAGTATTTTATTCCATAATCCTCTTTTAAACACATTTTTCAACAATATATGTTAATTATTATGATTTCATGACTATAAAACATGATTAGACCCACATAATAATATAGTTTAAAATTATAACATCAAGCCACTATATGTTACCACTAACAATAATCAAATTCTTCAAGGTATGTGAAATAAAAATTTTGGTAAGAAAGTGTATAATATTGCTCTTGCCAAATAGAGAGACAATTTGTTAAAAACAATAGAGCACTTGGAACATAGCATGAACATCCTTAAAAGCATAGTATGAATCACTACATGAAGAAATTGTTAAAACAAAAGGACTACAATTATATTAATAATTTTCTAATTACATAGTCCTTCGGTTATAATTTCAAAGTATTAATAAGAATCTAAATAAAATTTCTAAAAGTCAATCCATATACAAAATCATACATACCTTATCAAATTTGTTAATGAAAAGATATTTTATTCCATAATCCTCTTTTAAACAATTTTTCAACGATATATAATTATTATGATTTCATGACTATAAAACATAGATTAGACCCACATAATTATATAGCTTTTTAATTCTAACATCAAGCCACTAGATGTTACCACTAACAATAATCAAATTCTTCAAGGATGTGAAATAAAAATTTTGGTAAGAAATCTATAATATTGTTCTTGCCTAAAGAGAGACAATTTTTCAAAACAATAGAGCACTTGGAACATAGCATGAACATCCTTGAATGCATAATATGAAGCACTACATGAAGAAATTGTAGAAGACAACACCTTTTAAAGGGAGACAAGCTATTGAAGACGATAAAAGTGCAATGGGAAGTTTTGTTTTTCCTTAAAATGTAAATTTTAGGTGGCTTAATGCAAATGGCAAAATAACAAGATCCTATGTTTTGTAGCTTCTCTATTTTTTTCCTTTAATGTAAATTCAATTTGCACATGTCAATTTCCACAACACCTTTATTCAAATATATGCCACGAATGATGAAAATCCTAAACTACTAACATATGCATTTGAATCATAAAATCAAAATAACAAAATTGTGATAACATGTAAACATTATTGAATTTGAGTGTTTTAGATGTTGAATGATTCTTTAATATAGATTTGTAGTTGTTGAATGAATGATCAATCTAGTAGGATTAACCTTTAACCTGTATTTTTGAAAGTGTGGTAGTCAACATGTGTTAATTACAAATAAATTTTCTACAAAATTGGTATAATCATTTGTTGATAAGTGAAACAAGTATTTTGATGTTATAAACTAGATATGTAGAAATGTATGCCTATCTGCTCAACTTGACACGAATTAATGAGATATTTTATAGAAATTGTAAACAATAGATTCTTTATTCCCTACAATAATGGTTGTAATCAATAGTTCCTTAATTTATATTTCCATTTTCTCTTCCACATATGACAAATCTGCTTGATGTTTGAATGAGCTGTTGTGGATGTTGGGTTGTCATGGTAGTGCCAAACTTATTCTCATTTTCCATGATATTCAACCTTCAAACCTTCTCTATATTCACAATGAATCCTATGTCGAAGCTTTTCAAAAGCATATAAGCAAGGTAAGTGTCAACATCTCAGTAGTGGAGATATGGATAGATGCTCTCAACTAGGTCTTACATATTTTTGGCCTAGTGTTCAGCAAAGACATTTTTAAAGAAATTTATTTGTAACACTATAATTATTATAATTGCATGCATAGTTTTATTAGAATCATAATCATAGTTTAACAAATGAAACAAATAATGTTATATCTTGTAACTTTCATAGATTTATTGGTTATTTTTAATGTCATGGTAAGTGATTTTTTAAAGGATAAGGTCAACAACATGGTGATGTATGATCAAACTAGTTATGATAAGATCCTAGCACCAACTTACAAGCTCATCACACATTACATTTTATCTTACAAGATAAGGGTGAGCTCATGCATTCTCTACTTAAATTTATCATGGATTCTATGTGTTAAATACATTGGAATATTATAATTATTATTGGTGTTGTTATATTGGTATGGGTTTTGTGAGAAAAATACATTGGTATGTTGGATCTACTAGGAAAAAGATTAACAAAAGTGTGGTTGAAAGTTTTTTTCATGTTTGGAGGAAGTATTGAAATGATGCTTGTAGACATTTACAAAGCATGTAGCTATGATTCATTTATATGCAAGTAATTCCCAAAATAGAGTAACATTATGCTCTTGTTAAGAAATTAACCATTAGAATGATTTTTGTGTTGGGAGAATAATAGAGGTGTGCAAACTTGACTCTTTATAGGTTTAATTTATCGTTTAATGGCTAATGTGTATTGATAAACCACATTCAATTTGGAATCATGATATCATGCACATTCATGAAAATGTGTTTTATGTTTTTGTGTATAGGATTATATCGTTCTTGTTCACATATAAATAGATTCATTTTTAAATTTAGATTTATGTAAATAAAAAAATACCATTGGAAAGAGAATGTACATTCCATACGACTAGTTGGAAGCCCTTGTCATAAGCTATTCTTTTTCAATAATTGTATTGTATTCTACACATAACACTTGGTAATTTCTCTTGATCTTGGTCACATGGATCTTATTGATGCTAACCATTCATTTCATGATTATTTTTCAATGGTGATAATATAATACTAGTTTACCCATGCAATGTGTAAATGAATTACACTCTTACAAAGTTTTTATGTACATCTAAGTGTAGTTCCCACCTCTTTTTGACATTGTATTATAGATTCAACTAAATTATATTTTGAGCTATCACATTAGTATGGAGACTATCATACTATGTCGATTATTATTTAGGTACATGATGTTTAGACTATGATGGATATATGATGTATATTGCGGTCTATACTAACTTTTTGATAGGATGCATGATTAGTTGTTGACATTACATATTTACATCATAATTTTTATTGTTAATTCATTGCTAGGATGTGTTTTTATTTGTTGACAATTTGAGTTGTTTGGAAAATATGACATCAATGTTATTTTACTACATGATTTGGTTGAAAAGTTTTTTGACTTGTATGATTTTTATGGTAGCATATATGATGTTTAGTATTGTGCGTAGATTTTTGGGGACATACACACCTCCTGTATTAGATTGATGTTGATTACATTATGTCATGATTTAGTTGATTGCCATGCTTGGATGTTGCATTTTTCGGTTATATTTTATTGGGCAGATATAATTCATGTGTATTGAGTGTGCAGATTACAAGGTTGACGAATGTGGGTTTTAGGAGATCACTCTCATGATTGGCACAATTAATTGTTGGCCAAATTTCACTCCCTTTTTATTATTTTTATCGTATGATTGGTGTATTTGATTTGTAGCCTTTGTGGCAGTTTGATCATTCAAATTATTAGTATTTATTGGTATTAATAACCTTATGTTTATTGTTATTTCATATTGGGATGTTAATTTGATTTAATATTGTTGGTGATAACCTTTTTTAACTTATCTAATTTCTTGTCTTACTTTTCCTAAACTTTATTTGAGTTTAATGTTGGTTTATCTTATCTAATTTGGATTTGGATTTGGTTAATCATGCTTAGGAGGAGGCTACACTCTTCCCAAGAAATCCATTCACCCAAATTCGGATTTGGGAAGAATGAGATTTTGGGAAGTGTGCAAAGGTTGTGAAGGGCCATTTTTCCTTGAAAATATCCCCCAAAGCCATACCCATAGGTAGGGTAGGCTCTTTTCAATGCAAAGGGGTCCTTACCTCTTTCCCATGAGCATTTACTCCCCCTTTTCCATTATGTTTTTTTATGTTTTCCAAGTTCACTTGAGGTGAGTGGATTCACCTCAAGTGGGTGAATGATGTACCTTGGGTTTGGGGAATCCACTTGATTGCTCCATTTATGTTGCTTTGGGTTTGGGGTGAGAGGAGTGACATGGAATCTAGTAGGATGGTGACTAGATTCCAATTGGGCATCTTCCCATTGGATTACTTGTTGGTGGGTTTTGCTTACTTATCCTTCAAATCTGGAGGGATTAGGGTTAAAATGTGCTTTGGTCTTATTCCAAATTTTGAATTTGGGGAGTTTGGTGTTTACTTGGAGATTGATTTTGGACTTGATTTGGATTGGATTGGAGCTTGGAAAGCTTGGATTTTTGCTTGGATTTTGAGGTAGGTTTTCTATCATGGAAGCCTTTGAATTTTGTTGGTTTGATGGTAATTTTGTGAGATTAAAACTTGTGTTTTTTTTTGTCCATCCTCACCTTTTGGGTTGGGAATTTTGGGACTTAGTGAGGGATTTGAGGAAATTCCATACATAGGTACTTTCTATCTCCTATGGTGGAGTGGGATCCTCCTTGTTATGGTGGAAGGAGCTCCTCCCATCCTTGATTTAGGGAAGCCAAGAAGGGGATGGGCTTGAAAATCCTTAACAAGGAAGAGCTTGGGAGATATAAGATTTTATGGAGGTATAAGTGGATTTGGAGGCTTGATAAAAAAATTCTAAGTACCTAATGTTTTGTATGGTTTCTACCCTCTCCCTATGGCACAAAGTGGAGAATGGTACTCCTTACTTTGCTTGCCTTGATTTTGGTTTTGTGGGCTTGTGTTTTACATTGTTTTGTGAGTTTGTGAAAAACTCTTGTACAATTTTGAGAAGCATCTCCTCTCTCCCATGGGATTGGAGGGAGGCTAGTATTCCCATCACTTGATTTTTGGGCATATAATGATGCTTATGGTTGGGTACTAAACCAAGCCTTACAAATTTGAAGAACTTGGAGCTTGTAAGAGAAGATTTTTGCATCAATTTGGTATTGTAATTTTTTTTTCTAAAATTGGGCATGTTCCCTTATTTTGGGAGGCTTGTATACTTGAATTTTAATTGGTTAAGGGTTGTATTTAATCATTCTTGGAAGAATTCATTATTTGAAAGGACATGGAAATCTTAAGGATTATTTGTTGTGTAAGATCATGGAAGTTATTTTTTATTTTGTGTCCTCTAATTTTCATTGCATTGAAAGTGGTATGATGGGTTAGAAGTAAAGAAACTATGTTGGATTTTAGGTATTTGAGTTGCAATGTGTTAAATTGATAATTTAAGTGAATAGTTACATTTCTTATGCCTTGAATGGTTGAAAACCATAATTGTATATGATTGTTTTAATAAAAGGAGGGTTCTTCTTTTTACATGCTTACCATATGCCTATATATATGTACATGCACACACATTTGTATTAAATATCATATAATGGAATGTTTTGCAAAATAAATCCATGTTTGTTTTGACATGTCGAAAAAAATGCTTAAAATCATATTTAAGATACCCTATTTTTCTTATAGATTTAATTGAATATTATCATAGTTTAAAATATCTTATTCCATTGTGAAGATACCTTGTTAAAGTTTAAATAGTTATTCAAACATGTATATTTGTAATATGATCATATTTACACAAAATAAATTAAATATACACCTCTAAAATTGGGTTTTGGACTTTATTGTGTTGATTTTTTTATATAATAACTTTTCTGCAAACTTTGTTTCTACTGAGACAACATACCTCTTATTATTAAAATGATGAAATATAACTTCTCTTACTACCGAAAAAAAATTGGTATATATATGATGAATATATATACCTCTTATTAGCTTTTTGTTTTCAAATTTTGCGATTAATCAATATTTCTCAGTTTATAATAAATCTATGGTGATCTCTAATGTGCTTCTATAGATACAAGTTTAGGACAACAAGGTGGAATTGGAGGTGGATCGCCTTCAAATCCTAATGTGCCACTAGGGAAAAGCCCCATGCAATGTTGCTCAAGTGCCTCGATCTCCCACCGGTGCTCCTTGATTTTTTCTCGTGGTGGCTAGCACAACTACTCTTAGCGTCGTGCTTTTAGCCACACTTGTCACTCCTGAGGCCTTTCCATTAGCGCACTTACTCACCAACTCATCGTAGTGGCCAGGGCTCATCGACGCATTCGTATGCTCGTTAGCGGGGTTGGGGTTCGTCACCTCATCAAGCGGGTTGGGGCTCTCTTCCTTCCACTGCTATGCCTCAGATGGCTTAGAACACGCTACCACCCCTGCCACCACCTGAAAAATTCCCTCACCTCGGCCTTGTCATTCCTACTTGTGGGAAGTGGACCTGCAAGATGAAATGGGTATTGGTTGGGAACTTCTAGATGTGGGCAAAGAACTTCCGGGTTAAGGGTGGCCGAATGGTCGTGGGATCCGCTCGCCTTGGGCATGTTTGTTGTTGTTGCTTGATTTTTTTGTTTGTCTTCTCTTCGGCAATGCCTAATTTTGTTTTGTAATCCCCTAGGCTCAACGTAATTTGACTCTCGTTGTTCTAGGCTCTTCCTAGCTTTGTTTGTGGTTTTGGGGCGTGCTCTCATACCACCCACTTTTTGTTGAAAGCTATCTTGTATCGTATTGAATTTAATATAATATAAGATCATTTTCATATATATATAAAGGAATGCTTAGAGAGTTTATAAAAACAAATACATATATGTTAAATTAAATGTTCACATGGTTTATAAAAACAAACATATAGATATTTATATTGTTGTTTTGGTTTATACAAACCCAAACCGTCCACCTCTTGCTTAGCATATTTGCATATGTGTGTGTGTGTGTGTATGCATGTATATATATGTATGTATGTGTATATATATACACATACATACATACATATATATACATGCATGCATACACACACACACACACACTATGTATGTATGTATGTATGTATGTGTGTGTGTGTGTATAGATATGTATGTGTGTACATACATACATACATACATATATATATACATATCTATATATATATATATACATATCTATATATACATACATGTGTGTGTGTGTACACACACACACACACACACACACATATATATACACACGTGTGTGTGTGTGTATACATACATACATACATATATGTATATGTGTGTGTGTATTCACACACACATATAAACATATATAAACCTATGCTCTTTGTTGTTGGGGCGGCTTGTACCTCACAGGTGGGTCACGACACTCAAAATATTCTATTTTAAAAACATACAAATCGATATATACAATGCACTTAATTTCCATAGACCATTGAAATTGTGTGTGTGCCTTTACATATTTATTTAAAAGTCAAGTTTTCCCTAATCTCCAACTCTAAAACAATAAGCGTTTAAACATATAAAATGAAACAAGCATCCTTAGTTTTTGTTGCTGCAAATTAACTCAAGAAACGCGTGAGAACTAGTTGTAGTAGAAGAAAATAATAGAAAAATGAAGGTCATTATATTCCTAGATGGATAAGATCATCTCTATGCCCATGCCACAAGATAAAAACTCCATGAAAGCTTTACAAGGAGGAAAAAACACAGAAGACAAGAATGAGAGAGGAAGAAAGAGACACTTCTTTTTTAAAACCTCATATAAGGAAGCATATAGACTAGGGTTTCGGTGTGGATTGATTTAAAGGGTGGGAAATGGATGCTCATTTCTCACCCATCTTAATTCTTTAATTAAAAACCTTGGACCTCTTTAATAATGTGTTTCATGGATTTCATTAATCTATGGTTCACGATGTTATTTTGGAATTTGATTTAAATGACTAAACAACAAACAAGAAGTTAATGTTAAGAGAATAATTTAAATCATGGGATTAAGCAGGTTCATTCATTAAATCGATTAATTTAAATTACGAGAACTTAGTGTTTTATTTAATTAAGTTGCTTAAATTAAATTTCGAGAATTAAGTGGGTTATTTAATTAAATCAATTAATTTAAATTATGAGAACTTAGTGGTTTATTTAATTGAATCAATTAATTTAAATAGGTGGTTCATTTAATTGAACCAATTAATTTAAATTACGATAATTTCATGGTTTATTTAATCAAATTGATTAATTTAAACTACATGAGTTCAATGGTCTAAATTAATTAAGTTAATTAATTAATTTGTGGAAAATGAATGGATTATTTTAATTAAAGTGATTTAAAGGAAAATTGGGTTGGCTAGATTAATCTTATATTAAAGTAGAGAAATTCAGCTTATTTAATAAAGTAATTACATTTAACAATATTTCGAGAGATTGAAACCTTAGAGTTTATTATCTCCCAAAGTAAAAAAATTACGGGTGTTTGAGCATGGATTGGGATAAAATTTGAAATGCCTAATTTAAAAATGACTTGAACTCGAACTTTTTTAATAACTAAAAAATCCCAACTTCTTTTCCTTTGCAATGTTCCTTTTTGCTAGTTAGGAGTGGGCGCTACACTAAGTGTCATTGTTAAGTAGTAAATTATAAAACTCAATGTTTTTATTACAAACACATTATTATTGTCTACTCATTCTTATCATGAATTATGAGACCTTCTATTAGCCTTGTGCTTTAGATTTTTGTTTGATGTCTAGTAGATGTGGTCTTTATTAGTTGAATTATATAATTAAACTTTACAATGTTAATCTCTCTACTGTATGTTTACACTAGTTTTCATATTTTGACTTAATAAAAATTGGCTTGGTATTTATACCCCTAAATCAAATTTCTTGAAACTTTTGTTATAATGAAAGCAATTTTGAGTGCTTTGAATTTTACATTATGGCAGGTCCAAATGCACTTAGCTTAGTAGGATATGGAATCAACACATGCAATAGAATATGTAGTGAATGCAGTTGTGTACTACTACTAAAAAAATTATCAAGGGGATTAAGCCCTAGGTAAACTAGGCAACTGCCTAGGGCGTCAACAGTAAGGGGGCACAAAAATTTTAAAAAATCATTATTTTTGTTTATTATTATAACTTGATATTAATATTCTTTTACCTAAAGTCAATATTAATTGACCCTTTTATTGATATTATTATAAAGTAATATAAATTTAATGCATAAACATAAAAATGTACTATAATATTTTTACAAGTAAAATAAATATGCATATTTTTAAGCTCATCCAATTTTCTTGGTATTATTACCCTTTCTTTAATGTAGCTCTAAATAATTCAAGTGTGTAATTTTTTTCTCGAAATGTCTCATGTATATTTTATAATGTCATCGTTGAAGCTAATAGAGACAAGTACAATTGAAGGAAAGAATTATTTAATTCTCTATTCCTAATGTTTTAGGGGAAATGTCTTTTTTTATGGAGGAATTAGTAGGCTTGGTCCAGATACCATTATGCATAAAATGATGGGAGCCACCTAAGAATTTTTTTCTTTCAAAAAAGCGGTGCTTTTTAGCTTTAAGTCTCATCACCTACTTGATATTGGTAAATAAGACAAGTAACTAAGTTTGTATACAAAATTGTATTTGTCATATTCTAAGCACATCCTATGATTAATTTTCTCCATCCATGGATTATCACTTGTCCTTATTTGATAATTTTATAGGATATTTTTAATCCTTTTGTGTAACAATTTCTCTAAATTAATGATGTATTATGATCCTTATGTAAATTCTAAAAATGATAATGTATGTGGATTTTATTTAGTTATTTTATGGGAATAAATTATTAACTAAAATTTTAAGAAGGGCATCCACTTCAATTATTGCCTAGGGCACTCCTAACCTTTAATTCGGCCTTGATTATTATACGTAAGAAATAATGGTGTTTTTCTGGATTGTATGATGCAAGAGTAACTTATGAAAAAAATCAAAGGGTTAAGCATAGTACTTAGAGGTTGCAAGTGATTTATTGTTATATATAAGACATGCCTAACTACCCTATTTGCTTTATTGTTGTTAATCAAATAATAATAAAACATAAAAAGTGTCTTTTCGATATATTATATTCATGATTGGTAGTTTTTGTAGTTTTTACATCTCATATTGGTGAATCGGTCAATTAGTACTTGTTATAGCAGTTAAACAAAGGACCATCTCAAAGTTGTTTGTTTGATAATTTTTTAGAACAAGATCAAGGTTGTAATAATTTATTAACATTTTCACCCCATCTCTAGTTCCCCCAACCAAAATAATTCACAAAATTAAAAGACTAGTGAAATCTAAGAAATGCTAAAATCAAGGACATGAATTCTTTCATTAAAACAATAGGATTCATCTTGGACAAGGCAAACCCATTTTGGCCTCCAAATTGAATTGGCTTATATAATAGGTTATTAGATGTTAAAATGAGGGATAGAGAAATTTTTGCAACTTTTTTCTCCCTTATGTCTTTGCGCCTATTTTATTTTTAATGTTTAATTGCCTATTTTTTTTTGAAGTGGAGGTGGGGATAGAGTGTCCTTTGACCATAACACAGAGTGTATCCTAAATGGAGATTCGTCATTTATTAAGGATTGAGTATATTTTCATTATTAATACGAGTTCCCAAAACTTGTAAAAAAATTAATACACCTTATTTTAACATTTATATAACACTTTAGGAATGATGTAAAACTAGCATACCTATATTATATAAATATATGTAAAATATGTCGAGAGGTATAGTTCACAAGGCACTTATTCAAATTATGTCACACATCTAAAATAGGAACCTCGTGAACTATACCTCTCGATATATTTCACATACCACATTTTGATTTATGTTTATATAAATCTATGTATGTAAAATATGCCGAGAGGTATAGTTCACGAGGTACCTATTTTAGATGTGTGACATTAGTGGAATAAGCGTGTTGCGAACTATACCTTTCGACATATATTTATATAATATATGTATGATAGTAGCATCCATGGAATTACATTATACATAAAATTATACCAAAAATAAATTCAAGAAAATAAGGCGGGTATTTATTTAGTGTATGAATGACCTCGATGAGAACCTATCAAGTTGGTGACTTAAGACTCATATTATTAATAATAAGGATCACGACCATGAAGTTCATTTGTGTTCATCATCATGATCATCATTGTCATCGTTGTCATTGTCTTTGTCATCATAGTGATCATCATATTTTTCATCATCATCATTGTCATCATCATCATCCTCATCATCATTATCATGACCATCACCAAAACCATCATTGTTGTCATCATCATTGTCATTTTTGTCATCGTCATCATTGTTTTTGTGTCATCATCATCATGATCATTAGTACTCACCATCATTGACATGATCATCATCGTTATCGTTGTCATCGTCATATTACAATTTATAAGAAATAAAAATTATTATTATGATTATTAATATTAATATTAATGTATTTATTATTATTATTTTATTCATAGTATTTGTAATATTGTGGTTATTGTCGTCATCTTCACAATCGTCATCGTCTTCGGTGTTGTTGTCATTTTCATCATCATCATAATCATTGTCATCATTTTCATTGTCATCGTCATGATCTTCATCCTCATCACAATTTTCATTGTCGTCGTCATCGTTGTGATCATCATTTTCACGATCATCATCATCGTCATGATCATCATTATCATCATTGTCATGATCATCGTCATCGACATGATCATCATTATCATCATTGTCATTGTCATCATTTTTATATTTGTCATCATCATCATGATCATCAGTACTCATCATCATTGACATGATCCTCATCATCATCGTTTTCATCTTCATGATGAGGACGATGTAGCGATAATAACGAAAAGGATTATGATGACAACGATGAAGGTACACCGATGATGAAAATGATGATGATGATGATGATGATGACATAAAATGATACCAAAAATAAAGTCAAGAAAATATGGTGGAAATTTATTTCATGCATGAATGACCTCGATGAGAACCTATCAAGTTGGTGAATTAAGACTCATATTATTAATAATAAGAATCCTCGCCAACGTATTCATTTATGTTCATCATCATGATCATCATCATCACCATCGTTGTTGTTGTCTTTTCATCATATTGATCGTCATCTTTCTCATTGTCATTGTCATTGTCATCATCCTCATCACCATTATCACCATTATCACCAAAATCATAATCGTCATCATGAATACTAATCTTACTACTAATTTATTGATATTATTATTACAATTTATATGAAATAAAAAAATTATTATTATAATTATAATTAATTGTTATTAATATTAATGTATGTATGTATTATTAAGATTTTAATAATAGTATTAGTAATATCATTATTCGCATCATCTTAATCATCTTCATTGTCACAATAGTCATCATATTTGGTGTTGTTGTCATTTTCATCATCGTCATTATTGTTGTGTGCGTATTCACGATCTTCATCCTCATCACATTTTTCATCATCGTCATCATCATTATCATGATCATCATCATTGTCATGATCGTCTTTATCATCATTTTCATTGTCATCATCATCATCATCATTATCACGATCATCGTCATCGTCATGATCGTCATTATCATCATTTTCATTGTCATCATCGTTGTCTTTGTCATCATCGTCATGATCATCAATACTCACCATCATTGACACGATCATCATCATTATCATTTTCATTGTCATGATGATGATCATGTTGATGATAATAATGAAAATGATTATGATGAAAATAATGAAGGCGACAAATATTTAAAGTGATGATGAAAATGAGATGATGACATACTTATTATCATCGTCATAGTCACGATCTTTAACTTATCGTGATATTCATCTTCATCATCATCGACATCATCATTTTCACGATCATCGTCATCATCACGATCATCAATTTTATTTGTCATCATCATCATGATCATCACTACTCACCATTATTGACATGATCATCATCATCGTGATGATGAAGATGACGACGATAATAATGAAAATGATTATGATGACAATGATGAAGGTGAAAATGATGATGATGATTATGAGGATGATGACATAAAATGATACTAAAAATAAAGTCAATAAAATGAGGGCATTTAGTTCGTGCATGAATGACCTCGATGATAACCTATCAAGTTGGTGACTTAAGACTCATATTATTAATAATAGTGATCACATCCCACATAGTTCATTGGTGTTCATCATCATGATCATCATCATCATCATCTTCGTTGTCTTTGTCATCATAGTGATCGTCATCTTTGTCATTTTGATCATCATCATCATTTTCATCCTCATCATCATTATCACCACCATCACCAAAACCATCATCATCGTTGTCATCATCACCAATACTAATCTTACTACTAATATTGATATTATTATTACAATTTATAAGAAATAAAAAAATATTATTATTATTATTATTATTATTATTATTATTATTATTTTAATATTAATGTATTTTTTAATTATTTTATTAATAGTATTAGTAATATCATGGTTATCATCATCTTAATCTTCGTCATCAAATCCTGATACAATCGTCATCAACTTCGATGTTGTTTTCATCATCATTATAATTATTGTCATCATTTTCCTACTCGATATAATCATCATCATTGTCCTTATCATCATGGTTATCTTCTTAATCATGATCATTGTAATTTTCTCCTCATCCTCGTCATCATGATCATCATTGTCTTGGCGAAGTTGTCGTTTCATCATATTCTTAGTCATTGTCATGATCAATTTAATCTTCTTCAGCATTATCATCATCATTATGATCGCCATCTTCCTAGTCATGCTCATTCTCATCTGCCATTATCACAACATTGTCATCATCGTTTTTGTACATGTTTACAGTTTAGGATTTATGAATCGATTTTTGTAATTTATAATAAAACTATAAATTATTAATAAAAATATTGTTAAACATATATATATAATTAGTATATAATTGTAATATCATAAAAACCTTATATTATTATCATACTTAATAATATTAATATTTTTGTCATCATCAAAATCTTCATCCTCATCATGATCATCATCGTCATCTTCATTGTCAACATCATTATCATCGTTGTCTTTGTCATCATATGATGATGATGGCGGTGTTACGATAATAATGAAAATGATTTTGATGACAACGATGAAGGTGATAATGATAATGATGGCAATGAAGATGATGACAATGACATCAATGATGATAACGATAATGATGATGACTATGACCAAAACCAAAACATACAAACATTAGGTATTAAAATCATAATATTAAATAGTGAATAGTAACTATATGTGTGTAAAAATATTTATCATATTAATATATTATAATCATTAGTTATATAATACTATATTTTATATAGAATAATATAATTTATAAATTAATATTAATATATTATATTAATTATTTATTTATAATGCTATAATTTATATTTTAGTATTAATTACAATAAGTTATAATATTATAATAGAGATTGTGTAAATAGTAAATTAAATTAATAAGTTTTGATTTAATTTTGTATATAAATAATAATATAAGGTATTTATTTACCTTTGATTTCTTAAGATTTTTTACAATTTTTATTGTGTAAGTAATAAATTTAATTAACTATCAAGGCTTTTTAATGAGTATATAAATTTTATTATTTTAGGTTTTTCAATAAAATATATATCATAGGTGAATTAATTTGCACATCATTATAATCTAATGCATTTATTTACAATTTTTTACATTTGTATTATATGTCTACTTGTTTATCTAAATATTCACCTCCTAAATCATATGTTAAACTTATTTACCTATTATATTTACCTTTGATTTTTTAAGATTTGTTGGATTGTGTAAATAGTAAATTTATTTACATTTAAGCTTATTTACTTATTTAAGTAATTTAGGTAGTTGATTTATGATCGAATATATATATATATATATATATATATATATATATATATATATATATATATATATATATATATATATATATATATGCCGAGAGTTGTATGTATACAATTGTATATTGAGTGGATATGTTTGATGTCATGACCATGACATAAAAACTAATTTTGAATATATATACCTAATTTATTTACCTATTTAATATTTAAATACGGCCCCTATTTTTACATATTTATTTTTATTTTCAAAATTAGTTTTTATTTCATGGTCATGACATCAAACGTATCCACTCAATATACATTAATTTTGTATACGCCTCTCGGCATACTAAAGATAAAAACCATCCTCCATATGCATAATTTATCTTTCTATAAAAACTCATCATAATCTTAAAACAAAATTATCTTGAGTTGAAATAAACTTTGTATATAAGAAACCATTAAGAAGCTATTGAGATTTACATGATGGTACCTTAAGTAGAAAAGCATATATTTATTGGGTGTGTTATGTCTAATCTTAGTTCAAACTTATTCTCATATCAACATGTAAGATTAATTTCACTAACCCACAATCCTCTCTTGGCCCAATCCAAATCCTATCAATCACTCAAGCCTGCATATGTTATACTAAAAAATAATTCAAATTATATTTCCATGATGTTTCCATTTTTATTTGAAATTAGATGTGCACTATGCCTCTATAAAGCTTAATTCTTGAATCATCTTACCTTCCAAGTCATCAAGATTGATCACGAACACAAGAGTATCCACAATGGGACCTTTTGTAGAAATCTTACCTTGAACTTCAACTTACCTTGACTATAATCTATTTATTTGCACACCTCCATTAGAATCCATGCTTTTATCTCCTTCACTAAGCTTCTCATTCCTGTAGACAAGTAAAGACTTGATCCTCCATCTTCATCATGTAAAACTTTGTTTCAAGAGCAAACAATCTGCAATAATTTTTGTCATGTATATATTTTGCTGCACAAGGCCAATTTATCTACAAATTTGATATATTTTATTAGTCCCTACAAGGAACATATGTTCCAAATTTCATCCATTTTCAATAATGAATTTTAAAGTTATAACTATTTTCTAGACATACATTATATCAAACAGTTTACATGCATTCTCAGTTTAGATAGAAAAATACTTCACAACTCTAAACACACTTACAATTAATATAAAATATTATAAACCCGTCTATATAATGACCTTTTCCACCTACATAAAAATTTCAGATCATTTTGAATTGTGAATAAAAATTTATCATGATTTTTCCAAACCCTTGTTTTAAGGAAGTAATGAACAAACAACATGGTACAAGTTGTTTGGAGGTAGATTATGACAATTTAAAAATTATTATTAAAACATGAACTCATACCATTAAAAATTATCCCATATACACCCAAGGAATTGATGAAGAACACGAAATTCATGCATCCACAAGCTTTATATTCTTATTCCTTCAAATCCTATCATACAATACAATCAATATTCTCCATGTCTACCATGTTCTTCATTTTCCTACTCACACACTTATTCTACTAATTTTCTCGCCTATCTCCTCATGGAGATGCTCTATATCTCTCCAAGAATAATAATACACACCATTCTCTCTATAAAATATTTTTCATTCTAAATCAAAACATCCTATCTTATTCCTACTCCTTAGGATAAGACTAATCCTTTATAGTTGAGATAATATCTCAACTTACATATAAGAATAGATGGAGGTTAGCCAAGAAAACTGTCATGCCAACCAAACAATATGATCTATCAATATCCTATACAATCCTAACTCTCCTCCTAAGTATCGTTAGGTGTGAGAATAGTTGATCATATCCACCTAGGACACCCACATTTGTACTTTTTACTCTCGGAACAAGAGTTTATTACATCACAAAGAAAATATTCAAACTCCAAACAATTAGAGGGAAACTATGAAACTCCGTACATAACACTAATTCCTTGAGAAGGCTTATCCTAACTTTTTATTCAATTTCAATCATCTAGGATATGCTCATGTATCAATGTGGTTTTTTTTTTTTTTAGAGATTAAAATAAGTTGTAATAAAGACATATGTCTCAAACATCTCTAGATTCTTTGATAATGGTTGACACAATATTTTCGTACATATTATAGGTATAATCCAAATGGCATGTTGTTTCAAGATATAAATGAAGTATGGCAGAAGTAAGATAAAACATTAATATCTATAGGGGAAAGGAGTCATTGACGGTGGATGGGCCAATGGCCGTGAGTTGATATGTGAAATAATGTACTATTAGTTGTTTAAATTAAAGTTAGGACATGTCACTTTTAAACTTAAAAATTAAATAAAAGCTAGTGAATAAAGTAAGACATGTCAAGTCACACGATAAATTAACCAATGAAATGGTGACACATAAAGCGATCCATAAAAGGTGATTTTATTCCCAAGTAATAGGTCGTCTTATATTCCTTTGTATTAATTTTTTTATTTTGTATTCAAAATTTATTATTTTAAATCCCTTAAAATATGTTCTCCACATAATTTAATTGTGTAAAATAAAGTTTGCATAATAAAAAAACCATAATCTATTAAAAAAGTTTTCCTTTTTTTTTTTAAATATGATTATTAAGTCGCTTGACAAACCCTTACACTAGAGTTCACAATAATCGGCTCTTTTCCCCTAGAAGTTTGGTAAGATGAAACACATTTCCACACACACGATAAGAAGGATAAAATTCTAAGCCATGATTTACCAATTTTGACTTTCATTTATCAATAGACAATCTACACAAAAATCTAAAATTTTCTCTAGGGCTAATGTAGAGAAACAACAAACTGGTCACTTCTTAATCTCATCCTGCTTAGGATAAATGGACCAAGCCCTATTTTTATAACTGGTGCTGATGTTATATTCATATTCTATGGAAAACTATGTCCTTCCTCAATTTGATCGAAAATCTCTCCAACTTATCACTGTATATAGCAACATAAAAGGCCCAAATAAATGAAAATAAGCAATGAATAAATGAATATATAATTTGAGAAGGTTATATATAAACGTTGACACATAATGATATAATCAACAAATGGAAATTGAAATGGAAATCTCATTGAAACAAAGGATAATCACAAGGAATAACCTTATTATATTATATTTGAACATGATAAAATTAAAAAAATAGCATATGAACTAAAAGTATCTACTGTTCGACAAAATGCCTTAAATAATTTAGAAAAGGTTGTTGGCTCACTTGAAAACCCAATGCCAATTCTTGCAAATGGAGCATGGATATGATTGCAATACTAGTAAAAAAATACAAAACTACATTCTTAAATGCAGAGACACCAATCTATTTTTTTAAACTAAAGGAAAAGAATTACTCGAAACAAAATTATTGAATAGCATTTACACAGAGATAATATTCAGAATCAACTAAATTCAAACCCTTATTGGAAATTATGGAAATTTGATTTTGGTCACATCTTGTGTCAGGAATTTATTGTCTCGCTCTGAAATAAATAGTGTATAATGTAAAATCATTTGATGAAAAATCCACCTGAGAATTCTTACACTAGCACGTTTTTCATCAACCAAGTGTAATTATCATCACAATGTGTGCACCATGCTTCATTTTCCATGAAGAATAAAGGGGGTGTTAGCAAACGAATGAATTGATAGATAAATATGATTTATAATTAAATATAAGTATAGTTTTAAAAAAAAACTTTAAACATTAAAATTAGTAGGTTGCAACAACTAATTAGAAAGACAGAAAAAATTAATTGGTGAGGTGAAGGCAAAATACTTGAGCCACACTAATATACTAATATCATTGTCTAACTTGTCCCATACCAACATTTTTATTTTTACTAGTATATGTTTGATGTATCACATTACCCAACAATTTTATATTTATATTTATTATATTCATCAAGGCGGTTATATAATTTTCATCACAATTATTAATTTGTTTAATCTTATCAATAATTGTGTGCCATGTGTCATATTGTACTTCTTTTGTAAAAAAATTAATGAAATTTCTTTGAGAATATTCTGCTAGACTTTATTTACGAATATTATATTATTAATTATTTACAAAACTCCATTGACAATCAAGCTTTGATATCCTTCACTAATATTCTCATTCATGTAGACAAGTAAATATTTGATCCTCCATCTTCATCATGTAAAACTTTGTTTCAAGAGCAAGCGATCTACAACAATTTTTGTCATGTATATATTTTTTGCACAATTCCAATTTCTCTAATATATATATATATATATATATATATATATATATATATATATTATCAGTCCCTAAAATGAAAATATGTTCCAAATTTCATCCATTTTCATTAAGGAATTTGAAATTTATGACTATTTTCCCAAACAGACATTATATCAAACAGTTTGCATGCATTCTCAATCTAGATAGAAAAATACTTCACAACTCCAAAAATACTTAGAATTAATGTAAAATATTAAAAACCCATATGGAGAATGACATTTTTCACCTACATACCAAATTTCATATCATTTGGAGTTGGTAATAAAAAGTTATCATTATTTTCCGAACCCCTGTTTAAGGAAGCAATAAACAAACAACACAGTACAAGTTGTTTGGAGGTAGATTATGACAATTTAAACATTCTTATTAAAACATGAACTCATACCATTTAAAATGATCCCATATACACCTAAGGAACTGATGAAATACATGCATCCACAAGCTTTATCTTCTTATTCCTTCAAATCTTATTATATATATAGTCTGATGAATATTCTCCATGTCTGTCATGTTATTCATTTTCCTACTCATACACTTATTCTACTCATTTTATCACATATATCCTCATGGTGATGCTCTATCTCTCTCCAAGAATATTACACACCATTCTCTCTATAAAATATTTTTCATTCTAAATTAAAACATCCTATCCTATTCCTACTCCTTAGGATAAGACTAATCCTTTCTAGTTGAGATAATGTCTCAACTTACATATAAGAATAAATGGAGCTTAGCCAAGAAAAATATCATGACAACCAAATATGATCTATCAATATCCTATATAATCCTAACTCTCCTCCTACGTAGCATTAGGTGTGAGAACAATTGATCATATCCACCTAAGACACCCATATTTCTACCTTTTACTATCACAACAAGATTTTATTACAACACAAAGAAAAAAATCAAACTTCAAACAATTGGAGGGAAACTATGAAACTCCAATAATATAACACTAATTCCTTGAGAATTCTTAACCTAACTTGTTTATTCAATTTCAAGCATATAAGAGATGCTCTGCATCAGTGTGGTTGTTCTTTTTTTAGAGATTGAAATAAGTTGTAATAAAGAGACATGTCTCAAGCATCTCTAGATTCTTTGATAATGGTTGACACTAAATTTACGTAAATATCATAGGTACAAGCCAAATGTAATATCTATAGTGGAAAGGACTCATTGACCATGGATGGGCCAATTTGTCATCGTAAGTGGATATGTGAAATAAAGAACTATTAGTTGTTTGAATTAAAGTTAACACATGTTAGTTTTAAACTTAAAAATTAAATAATGCTAGCCAATAAAGTAAGACACATCAAGTCACACATAAATTAACCAATGAAATGGTGACACATAGGTAGTCCCTAAAAGGTGATTTTATTCCCAAGCAATAGTTAATCTTGTATTCCTTTATATTCAAAAGTACTTATTTTAAATCCCTTAAAAATATGTTCTCCACATAATTTAAATGCGTAAAAGAAAGTCTATGAATTAAAAAAACTATAATTTATTAAAGGGTATTTTTTTAAAAATATGATTGTTAGGTGGCTTTGGCAAACCCTTACATTAGAGTTCTCGATAACCACTCATTTCCCTAGACATCTGTAAGGTGAAACACATGCGTGCGCACAATATAAGGAGAATAAAATTCCAAGCCATTATTTACTTATTTTCAATCTAGTTGTAAATTGAAATCTTTGTTGGCTTCGACCATTCACACTAAGTCATTAATGACAGACACCTTTATTATAGTTGTTCTCTCCAACATGAAAATCCCCGCATAAATAAATATTTGATGTTTTGGTTGGAGGTGCGATACGAGGCATTCCTTTACTTTTTACACCCCAACTATATGGTCATTTGTGCATGCGATAACTTTTATTTCAAACATCAGGTTGGTACAGTTATATCCATTCTTGGTAACTTTTATTTTCCAAAAAGCTTAATTTTTTTGTTTAATTAAAAAAAAACTATGTACATACCATGTTTTATGGTATTTTTGTGGATTGAGTTGGATTGGAGTAGAGCTTTCGATGACATTTTTATTCGTGAGATTAAAGGGTATGTTAGTAGCTAAAATATTTTTTGTATTTATTATTGCCTTTTTATATATGATTTAATCTTTTCAAGAGACAAATTGTTGCATGCTAAAAGGCATGAATCTAAAGACCTTGCGAAATAAAATGATCCAACGAAAATATGGTGATAACCTCATGCCTAATGGAATATTATTTCTTTCCAATTTAAGACTCTTATATAAGATCAATGTGAACATTTCGTTGTTTTATTCAATTGTTTATTTGTTTGGTAAAAAAATTGTTGAGCTTTAGGTGTAGACACCAAAATTTGGTATCACTACTCTCAATTGCCCGCGTGTGCATCTTTCACCATGGTCCTAGCTAGACCCTCTTAATTTTTTTATGACCATCTATTATCCCTTCACCTTAATTCTTGTTAATTAACCTAAATAAGTTAATTACCCCTAACTAGCTTTCATTTCTCCTAATTAGCTAATTACCTCTATTTGGCTTTCTTAGGATGCTTTTATCCCTAACCACCTAAATCCACATCCCTACACTTTTTCTAACCCATCTTTATCTCCTATCCACCCATGACACTTCCCTAAACAACCCTTACCCGCCTACATGCTTTAAAGAACTTATCCCAATCTCTAAAATCCCCATATCTCGAGTAAATCAGTGATTTTACCATCTAAGGAAAGGTTGCCCCATGATCGAATGTGACCCTATAAGATTACATTCACCCCACCCCCTCCCCCTTTAGGAGGCATGCATGCAAATATCCAAGCTTTCTTGTGACTTGCAAACTTTTTCTTGTGCTTGAGCATCCTTGCAATAGTTACAAACCTCTTGGATCTCCTTCTAGATTACTTGCATCACTTGTGATTACCTTCATTTTGTATTATTTTATTCATTTATTATCATATTATCGTTGTCTTGTTTGCATCTAACATTTTATAGGACCAGATCATCTCCACAAACCTCATTTCGATCGTCCCTTGTACTTGCAAGTTGTTTTTCATTCCATCCACTCTCTGCTTAACTTAGTCCAACTCAGGTCATCGTCGACCCTATAAGGTTTTCATCGATCCGCTATCCATCTTCCTTTGTACCTCTATTTTCTAGACCCCAGGATCCTCACATTACTTTGTTTCGGTGTTCACCGGGTTATCAGATCCCCCTAACATCACTCTATTTCTCATATTCATCTTGTCAGTCCCCGATTATCGTCGTCCCTACCCGGTTGCCATCTATAACACCCACTAAAACAACCCACTTGAGACCCAAGAACAACCTAGGATTAGTTAGAAAAAAATATGGAATAATTTTTTTTGTTTAAAAGTGTCTACAACCATACTACAATACCGAAGTTTCCACAAACAAGTTTCAAGGTCAATTATAATTAATAGCTTATATTTTTCCCATTACAACAATTATTAAAGTTCTCGAGGTCAAAACTTAGGTTTAGAATAGTCATTTAAAATTGAAGGGCAATTTCTCACTTACCCACTCCTAGAACTCACTTAAAAGATTCAACCTGATTTTTCTCATAATTAATGCACTCAAAATTTCCTGAAAACACTCCCATTAGATAGGAAATTTCCTCCCCTTTCCGGTGATATAAAGAAGTCCCCCTAACTCCTCATATTTCTCAAGTTATGGGTCGGCGGGCCTTGGGAGGAAAATTTTCCCAAAGGCGGGCTGGGAAGAAATTTTGCCCTTAGCGCTCTTGGGCGAAAAGTGCATTTCACTTCCACGTGCCCATGACGGGGTTTGTGCCCAAAAGGAAAATTTCAAACTTGGGGTCCACTAAGGACATGTGTCCAAAATCCATGCCTAAGCGGGAAGGCGGGTCGCCGAGGGTAAAACGAGATTTTGACTTAATTTAGAAAGGGTGAAAAGGAACATTTTAGCCCGCTCCTCCGTCGACGTGCCAAGATGCCACATGTCAAACCAATGATTGGTTGTGGGTCTAAGGGGAAAAATTTTCCCAAGCGGGTGTGTGGGTCTGGGGGAGAATTTAGCACTTTTTCCCTTTGGACGAAATGTGAAGTTTACTCCGTGCCTCCGCCGACACCTAAGGGGGAGGGGCCACGTGTCAGCTCCTTATTGGTGCGGGTCAGCGAGGGCCGATGACAAGGATCATTGGGAAAGTTTGAATTTTGAATCACAAATTTTAAAATGCGTCCATGCCTCCGTCGTGGCGTTGTAGAGCCACGTGGCAGCCATCCATTAGCTGCGGGCCGTGGGGCCGCAGAGAAAAATTTTCCAAATTTACTTTTCAAACTAAGAAATCTTTTTTCGCCAAATGGGAGATGTGGGCTTCTTGAGCCATAGGAATTTTTGAATTTTTCCAAAGTTCTCTAAGTCAAATTCAGGCCCAGCGGGTCCGATTAACAAAATTTTCCCCTTAGCTAAATTTAAATTTTGAGCCCGAGATGAAGTAAAAACTTCAGAAGGTCATAACTTTTGACTGGGAACTCGGTTTTGGAAAACAAGGACTTTTTGGAAATATCTCAAGTCCTCTTTGCATAGGAATCTTAAAATTTTAATTTTGATAAACTTTGAAGGGTCAATTTTAAGAAAATGTTCTGCAGGATTTGTGAACTGGTAACATTTGACTTATAAAATTTTGTTCAATTCGACCTCCTTCCTTTCTCAACATGCCAAACAGACATGGAGGATTGCTCTTAGAGGAATTTAGGATGGATTTCAAGGTATATATTGTTTTATTGATTTACAATTCAAAATTTTCTACCTTTGACAACAAAACGACTGCAATTTTTCCTTTTCTTGATTTGAAAGGGTTCTTTAAAAAATTCTTAAGTGTTTTAGTTTTTTGGGGTCGTTTTGATCATGTAACCTCAATTCAATAATTTTATTTAATTTTCCAAGGTTTCAAGGTCGATATGTGCTTTTTGATAAAACATTTTCCAGTTTGAAAAACATCTAACAACGATCCAATTCAAATAGATTTGTTTACATTTACCAACTTCAACTATGAATTCATTCCAAAACACTCTAACCTATTAAGTTTATTTAAGCAAGGTATTCAAATGCCAAATTACAACTTCTGATTTTCAAAACATTCATTTCTAAAGAACAAAGCATTATGACATTTCTTCATACGTATTCACTTTTCATCTTTCCAACGAGATTTCAAAATACATTCAACAATTAGATTTTAATACCTAATAATACCATTTGAGAAAAGTAATACAATCTTTTATTGATTCAAAAGGATAGCTTTACAAAAAAATCTTCCATTCCTCGAATGCAACATACGAATACAATCTCTTTCACATTATTTCAAAAGTAAAAAAACAAAGTATATCTCTTTCACATTTCAAATTACAACTTTCATAGTCAATACAAAACATCTTTCCATCACAATAATATACAAGGTCATCCACTTCAAGTGGGAGAAGGTTACAATAAGGAATAATCTCAACAATGACTGTCAATTCTGTCTTTTCCTTTTTTCTAGAACAACAACATGCAGATCCATCATTCTCCAATTTGATCACCACAAAATAGGGGAAAGGCAATGCTCTCCACCCAACCAAGACATCCAATGAAAAGGAGAAGCCACCCTCTTCATTGGCCCCGAGCCCCAACCACAATGCAATAGAAGATGTGTTTCAACACATGGCAACAACAGGCTTCCACAACACAAAAGTAGAATTTTACATTTAAAACACAGTCCAACACACAATGTAGTTTGTAACCACATTAAAACATAACAAACAAAACTCAGGCTTCATCATGCAAGCCAAAGGAGCAAGAAACTATGGGGGATGCTACTTATGCCTCCCAAAAGGGAAATGGGTATCACCACCTGATTACAAACCACCAAAATATAGTATATCAAAACCCTGACATGCCCTTATGCCTCCCTAAGTACCCCTTATTCCTCACATTTCCTTATGCCTCCCCAACCTCTTATGGCACCCCATAACAAGTAAAGAAATGCAAGTTATTTCTTTACAAGGTGGAACCCAAATCCCAACTCCTTCACACTTATACCTCCCCAAAACACTTATGCCTCCCACAAAATATACCCCATAGCCTTCTCCTACACCATTCCTAGGCCATCTACCCAATAACCCACAAACATGCCAAAACATTCACAACAATAACATTTACATAAATAAAAGAGGAGCATTTCAAGAGTCAAGCTCCTACCTCTCCAAGATGGAGTTGTTCCAAGTTCCAAACAACAGCTTTATTCCAATGCAAGCAATCTAAATATCCATCAAGCACAAGCATTCAACGATCTTCAAACTTCTCCAAAGCAAGAGCTCTCAAACAATCAAAAACATTCTCCCAAAATGAAGTATCCAAATGTGAAGCAACCCAAACCAAGGTAGGGAATTCAAATTTTATAGAAGAGGGAAGAGAAGAGGATGAGGTGGATCCATGTAGGATGCCACATCACAAATCCTCAACCCCAACACAAAATTCAACTTCATTCTCCAATGCATATTAAATAGGTGGGTGAATAATATGACAGTTTTACTTACACACTCAAATCAAACCCACACCCAAAAGGACTGAAATTAAAACATGTAAGAAAAGTGCAATTAAAACATTCAACTTGACTTTCAAAATTCATAAAGAAGGTCTAAATTTAACCCTCCAACCATAGGTATGGTTGGTAAATAAATTTAAGAGGTGTGGGACAAGTCTAACTTGTCCCACAAACCTCCAAAATCAGCCTCCAAGGACAAATTCGAATTTCAAAGAAGATGAAGTGTTTCATACTCCAAAATCAACTTACATATCTCTTACACATCACTTACACATTTCTTACAACACTTTAATTCAAGGCCAACAACTCTATTAATTACTTTCTTATGACATATTTTAATTAATTAACTTAACAACATGTTTACTCACAATATTAACACACCATTTAATAAATAATGAAAGGGGTCAATGCACCACTAAATAAACACATGCAAACATTAACAAAGGGACCAAATAAAAGAAATACATAAAACCCCTTAGTCACATTTGAAGGTGATCCCCCATGGGAATCCCTAACAACAATCAAACACACACAAACAAATACAGTTGCCATGGTGACCTTGTTGAATTCATCTAGAATTCCAATGTGGTTGGTCTCCAATCCCCGATGTGTGTTGTGATATTTTAACCTGCAAAACACAAATACCTCCTTCAGCCTCGTGGCCATATCAGAACATCCAAATGAATATAAATATAATTTCAAGATCATCAATATATATGAATCACAACAATCATCAAGACAATCAACAATATCACTTACAATTTCATCAACAACTATATCATCATCAATTTTAATTCAATTTTCTCGGTCTACTCAATATATACAAATATCACATGTCCTAACCACATCCATATATATATATATATATATATGTGGTTAGACATGTGATATTTGTATATATATGAGTAGACATGAATCAAAATTGATGATGATATAGTTGTTGATAAAATTGTATATATATATATATAACCATGTCCAATGTATGTTAACATCTATATAAAATTTCTCTAACAATCATCATGCATCATATGTGAATCGAGTCGATAATAGTCCATGTTCTAATAGATAATCATCATACTAAATCAAAACTATAATAATGTCCATGATATAGTCAACAATGTCATGATCAATATCAAAAGGTGTCAAAGGGAAGTGGGCACTACACCATCGACCAAACCTCTATTTGTGGTATCCATCATTTAGATCCTTGCTTCCTCACACCCTTATGTTTACTCGTCATCTCATAAATTATCTGCAAGTGCCTACCAATCATCACAGAGCCTTAGCATTCTCGGTATACCCTCAAAATATCCATATTTGCATTCATAGTTGTTATTCCATCCATCTACCTCTGGTCTCCATCGATTGGACCTCTACAGCCTTGGTCACCTTCGACCCTACTAGGTAATTTTATTTTATGTCAATTTAGATCAGATTTGTATGTTCCTTACATTTCGCATTTTTAGTTTCTGTGTGCCTCAAATTCTACATATTATCCTATTTATTATCATTAATTTTATCATATCTTATCAAACACGGGGGTTGACATCCACCAAGGAATTTGATACTTCTTGGAAGTGGCTTCATCAGGGAAGCACCTATAAATACCATCTAATCAATTTTCTTTCTAGTCTTTGTTGTTTTGTGGGTTCATCAAGCTTGTAGTGAGATCATTCACTTTGCACCCATCCAATTGCATCCATCATGCATTTGAGGTACCTTAAACCATCACATTTTTGATCTATATAATTTTCTTTAGTACTAATTCATTAACTTGAAAAGAAAGAGAAAATTAGATCAACATTATGGCACGCCTAGTGGGATGGCCCTTTTAGGTGAGTCTCTTGCATTTTCTTTCATTTTTCTATTTTCCACTAACATTGTGGTAGAATTTTTTTCTTTTGTTTGTTCGTGTTAGCTTTTGGAGGTTCTTGGATTTCTCTTCACTTGTTTCTTCTTAAAGATCAGATAAAAAGTAAAACATTCACCAAGTAATCTTCTTTTTATCTTAGTTTCTCTTTCTTGCATTGTAATTTCCCTTTCTTGTCTACATCACCTACCCCTATATCTACCACATCAACAAATCCACTCATGTATACCTTGAAATCTTCATCACATATTCCTACATCTTTTCCCATGGGCCACATCACCTATTTTACCCCAATCTTCTACACTTAATCCTCCAACATCTACCATTTCCACATCTATACCCACTACCACACCAATCACATCTTCTCGATTTGCAAACATATCAATGGTACCCCTTGAAATATTCATGAAACAAGCACCCCCACCTAAGACAAACACAAAGGGCATTCATGCCTCCTCTACAAAACCAATTGTTTCCACATTAACCAATCCAAAATCTACACAATCCACATCTCACATAGACCTCATTAATCACATCATACAAACACCTCTTTCTCCATCAATATCCACATCTACACCACCATTGATCCTATACCTATATCTACTTCACCACTTGTCATGTCTACTTCATTGGATTTGATCATACCTACTACCTCACCTACATCTATTCCACCCTTACCTATTATACCATCCATGGAATCAATCCCAATTCCTCTTTCTTCACTTTTACCAACACCAATCACATTAACTATCATAACTACATCAACTTCATTTTCTCCTCCTACATATTTTTCATTGTTTAAGAGTTTATGAAAGTAATCCAATTCTTATTGACTTTGAATGATATGTCAACATTAAAATTTTCCTCCGTAATTTCTATTTTATTAATGTATGTATTAGGAATAGGATGTTGTTAAGTATAATTAGTAGTAGTGTCCAATAGAAGATAATGGCGCCGTCATTACAATGCCACCAATAAAAGTAGATTAAGGTAATAGTCAAAATACAAAAGGAATGTTGTGGTAAAAGTAAATATTTGTCATAAGTGGTCCGGTAATGTTAAAATGTCAAATTTTGGGTAAGTAGAGAAGTAGGGTCTACATTATTAGGAATTAGAAATATTATATTTGTAATAAGTACAAAGAGTGATGTCATAAATATTTTGTGTATTTTATTGTGAAAAAGTCTAAAAATGTGGAACCCATGTGAGATGATAATATTTATCTTATCTTAGAAGATAAGCCTACATGTAAAGACAAGAGTTTAGGCATGGAATATGATTGGCCGGAAGAGATTTCCTATCCTATCTTAGAGATAGGGTGGATAAACCTAAATTACTATAAATAAAGAGGCCACCCCCCTCATTTAACATAGAAGGAAGTAGTGAGAAATATTGTATGAGTAAGTGTGTAAAGGAAGCCATCATTTTGAAGGTGTGTTAAAGAAGCCATTAAGAGGTGTAATTGTGAAGTTTCTCCCATAGTTATTGTTGGAAGGCAAGTGAAGTTAGTAACACTTGAAGTACCTCATGGGTGAGATTGTAACAATTTCATGTTGATATGGTAATTTACACTTGATATTTCAGATTTATCATCATTCCTTCTTATCATAGTCTATGGCATTCTTGTGTTATGTTTGTTGTTGTGTTTCAGATTACATCCACTAAACTAAAAGCTTGCATTAGTAAATAATCATAGCACGAGGAGTTCCCAATGAAGAATTATCATAGTCTTTGGATTGGTGATGACATTTTGGTTCTATATCTGAGACCATTACTCATTGGTAGATTTTCTAGAGAAATATTCCCCCTTAGTCAGAAATCATTTGGAGGGTAACCTTGTTTTTACTGTGCATAGTAGTTACCATGGTAAAGTCACTTTTTACTGTGAATAGTATTTACCACAGTAACTTTACTTTTTACCGTGAATAGTATTTACCATAGTAACTTCACTTTTTACCGTGAATAGTGTTTACCACAGTAAAGTTAGTTTTTACCGCAGTAAGTCAAGTTTTACCATGGTCATTCCTATTTTACTATAGAAAGGTGTAAAGTCACTTTCTATTATAGTGAGTCCAATTATTTGTGCACATAAGTCTTGTTGATTGTACTTGTGGGTTGGTATTTCACTATGGTTACTTTTGAAAATGGGGAAGATTCTATTTTTTCAGCCCAATCTAATGAAGATGATTCCTCTTTCATTCAAGAATTTAAACGATCTTGCATTTGTAATGGCCTCATAAGAAGGGAACAATGGACTGAATTTTTTCCTACCTTTTTGGATGGTTCAGCCTTTAAGTGGTTTGAAACACTAGGTGATAATGTTTTCCTAACTTTTTGGATGGTTCATCCCATATCATCCTCACAATCGACACTTCCACATCCTCTTAAGACATTACTAAACAAAAATTACTTCCCCCACCAATACCAACTGATGAGACCAAATTAAGTCTCATTCATTACACTAAATAACATTATTATTTCTCTTATAAAGTGGATTTAGATGTAGTCTTAAGAACTATATAACTTATTTAAGATTAAATGTAGAATATATTTTATCTATCTTTGAAAAGTCCATTGTAATCTGAATGTTTTCATTTCCTAATATTTCTTGTAAGTTGGAATGTAGTATTATGTATTAATAGGTCATTTGATCTCTTGAATGTATTATAACAAGTGTAATACTCACATGGCTAAGAGCACATGACTCAAAAATATTGCAACATTCATAAAGCAAAGAGCGCAAAACTCAATTAGTGCACCAATGTAGGACTTGATTCACACACCAGCGCAAGAATCTAATTGGGATGTCGACACATGACTTTTATTGATGTGTTGGTGATTATTGGCATGCCAATGCAGGACTCTTATTAGTGTTTTGGTGCTTATTTTGTTTTGGCACATGGCTCTAATTGGCTTGCCGTCGCAAAACTCTAATTAGTGCACTTTGACGTGCAGGACTCTATGATTTAACAAAAACTTGATATAACTAATATTAAAAAGGTCCAAATGGAAATAGAAGAGAGGTTTTTGTTTCTCTTATTACTATGAGGAAAAACCTCTCTCCATTTTCACCAACAATAATGGTTTACAATATATCATCATTTGAAGCAGAAGGTTTTTTAGTGGAGAACTTGCATAAGCAAATGCAGAAGAATCACTCTAAATAAAATTTCAGAACTCTAAATGAGAATATGAGAGAGGTTTTTGTTCCTCTTATTTCTAGGAGGAAAAAATCTCTCCATTTCACACAACAATAATGGTTTGCAAAGATATCATCATTTGAAGTAGAAGGTTTTCTAGTGGATGACTCGCATGAGTAGTAGAAGAATCGCTCTAAATAAAATTTCCAAACTCTAAATGAGATATGAGAGATTTTTTGTTCCTCTTATTTCTAGGAGGAAAAACCTCTCTCCATTTTTACACAAAAATAATAGTTTCGAAGATATCATCATTTGAAGAAGAATGTTTTCAAGTGCATGACTCATACATGCAACATTAGATTCACTATAACAAAAGTTGAAGATCTCAAAATGATAATTTGAGAGAGGTTTTTGTTCCTATCATTGTTAGGAGGAAAAATATCTCTATTTTTACACAGCAGCAATAATTGAGGAGATATATTCATTTGAAGTTTCATCGAATAAGGGTGAAGAAAAGTAAATAAGACAAAAACACGGGTTCAGTAAAAATGTGATATCTTCCTCATTTCTCAACGAAAATAAGAAATTCAAGATGTTTTGGAAATCTCGGAACAAGGCAAACCAAATATAGATTTTTAAAGATATTCTTCTAAATGAATTAACAATAATTATCAGAAAATCAAGGATGAGAATATGGCGAGATAGTTGTCATGTTGAAGGATTCAATCATGCAAGAGTAAACTTAGCAAATAAAAATAAATGGTTAAGTGCACGTGTAAGAAATGGTTCAATCTAAAATTATAATATTTGTTTAATTCTCTTCCACCTTTATCTTCTTGTCATATGAAAGAAGTAGTCAATTGCAAGTGGAAGAGGTAGTTCGATCTAGAGTTGTAGTATTTGATTAGATCTCTTCCATATTTGTCTCCTTGTCAAGAGGAAGACGAAATAGTTAAATTTGAAGTTGTAGTGTTTGAATAAAATTTATTTCATATTTATCTCATTGTAAAGTGGAAGATGTAGTCAAGTATAGCCCAATATTATAGGTAAGTAGTTCTATAATCTTAAGAGTATTGGTTAAGGGATGAGGTATAAATATCTCTCCAAGGAACTCAATGTGATAGTGGTATGAAATGGATGATTTTTGTAACATCATTTCTTATTAATAAAATCCACAGTTTTAGTATTTTGGCAGCAACTTCTTTTTATTTTGTTAACCCAAATCTGAGGGAAGAGCAAGGGCCCACTCTTACCCAAGGAGGAGGATGTTTTATTGTTTTTTAAAGAATAGATCTTTATTATTTTTGTTTGTTTGTTTAAATTTGCATTCTCGTATTTTTTTTTTTTTTTTAATCTTCACTTCTATTTATTTTTTGTTATTTATTTATTTCATTTATTCATTTTTCTTCAATAGATTAGATTTGTTTTATGTTATTTATTTCAGTTTGTTAAATTAGATTTACTTTCAATTATTTAGATTATATTCATTTTCAATTTTAGATCAAAGAATTGTAAGATCATTATTTCTTTTAGCCCCTTTTGCAGATAGTCGTGGACACCACCTAGTTTTGACATTCTTTGTGATTAAATGATGAGGACTACAATGACCCTCATCACCAACCACACAACCTTCGATCCTCCAGTTGAGATTATTTTCATCCCTGCCAAGGGTAAACCTTCTCAATCAAAATCTAAGACTCTTGGTAAACATCCCCAAAGGTCTCTTATGCATCCTCATAAGAAGTTAGGTCTTCCCTCTTCTCAGCAATCCAATGTTACAAATCCATCCTAGGAGCACCCCCATCTATTTTAGGTCAAGCCCTTCATCTAAGACATCTCCCAACGATCAATCCAAATCCAAACAATCTAATCCTCCCAAATTTGATTCATCTTCTAAGACATCTAATTTACCCAAAACTTCCCCTAAATCCAAGTCAAAATATCCTATCAAAACCCACAAGAGCTATCTTCCTCCCAACACTTCAATCGGGTCCTACGCAGATACCCTTTGACATTTAATTCAAATATTTTCCATCACGCTTCCTCCTATTAAATATTTTGATCCTCATAGTAAGAAACCATCATGGTTTGATCCCAATCACATTTGTGCCTATCATTGTACCTCGGGTCATGACACTAAGCATTGTAAGGCCCTTCAAACTATCATCCATGATCTTATTGAGAGAGATGAATCTCTCATCCAAGAGGATCTTCCTTCTCCATCCACCACAACTAATCCAATTCCTATTTCTACATCTCCATCCATTGAATTTTCTACGAATATCCACATCATCCCCCATCATCTCCCCTCCATAAGAGGGTCCTCCCTTGTTCATTGATACTTTTTCCTTTCCAATCATCCCTATGATCCCCAACCATCTATCCAATCCAAATTTTTCATCCACATTCCTTCTAATGATCCCATCCAATCTTCTTCAACATCCACTAGTTCATCTACATCTTAATTGACCAACATAGTCTCCTTCGTTGGGGAGCATTCTACCCCTCATTATTGAATTTCACACATATTTTTCCTCATCCACACATATTATCCACATCAATTCATCCCCTATCCATCCATCTCTCTCGATGTTAGGTACTTCACTCTAAGAATTCCTCCTTGACATTTGTCTTGTTTAATGATTACATTTTTGCACTTGTGCAAAAAATGGAAACTCAAACTTCGTTTTAGATGGAAAGAATTGATGTGATGAACCTAACTAAGAAAGAAAGAAGAAGTGAAATGTTACTTTACAAGTTTCATAATTCCTATCTTCTACTTAGCATGTTTTTCACCGCATCTCTGTCATGATCTTGCACTAGTTCCCCAAAGAACCAGTGTAGGATTTTAACACAAATGGTAAGGGATAGGTAAGAGAAGATGGACAGCCCAAAGCTTATAGAGGGACAACCCACTTCATGATGTTTTCATTTTATGATTTATAGTTTATTAATGCAATGCATATCTACATCTATTTGTGTTGTTGTAGAATGCATCACCTCACATTTTTGTCATTCACATTTGTCTTTAGCAAAGAAATAGAGAAGCCCTAAAAAATAGTGCATAGCCTTGATAAAGGTGGGAATCACAAATAGATGTGGGATATTTCATCCCATAACAAAACAGAGTTGTTGTTTGCATGTAGAAGAATACATTATTGAGTTACAAGTACATCAAATCTTATTATTTATTTATGTTTAAGATTTTTAGTATGTGTCAAGTTGTTTACCATACAATCAATATTTACCATAAAGTTGAATGCAAAAGAAATAGACAACTCAATTACATAAATTAATGTCATTTATTCATAAATAAATTCAATGTTTCCCACACAAGTCGTGGGATGTAACTTATGTTTACTTAAAATAAAGAGGTACATATACATGAAATTGAAAGCAAAATATTAAAGGGAAGAACCCATCATTTCCTTGGGTTCATGTTATCTTTGTCTTCATGGATTCTCCATCTTCGCTTTTATATCCATGTATATGTGGATAGTTCTATTAGAGCTCTAGGTTTTAACCTTTAATAATGTGCTACCAAATTTAGGCAGATGAATCTCCTAAAATTAAGTATGCACAAGATACATAAGAAGAACTAGATGTAAAATCATATCATACAGAAGCACATGGGATATTCTCGAATTTGGGCCATGATAAGAAGAAAAAATAACCATAGTATATAAGATAGGCTGCAAGCTTTTATTTTTATAAATATTTTTCTTCAAAGTGTGCAGATACATGTAGCAGATGAAGAAAACAAAAGTATCTTTTGCATGAATTAACTACTGTACCAATAGGTACAAATTTCTATCAGCACAAATTCAACATGTGCAAGAATAGAAAGTGCAATGCAGGAAGAAAGATGAAGATCAATTTTATTTCATTCAACTGAAGAAGGACAAAAAGATGTCCATTTCCCACATAAAGCTACAGATTGCATACTATGGACTAGAGTGAAGAAATAATATGAACTTCTAGAACATGAGTTCGAAGCTTGAAGCAGAAAAAGAATGATTCTAAATTAAAGACAAGTATGTTACAATGACCATTTTCATTCATCAAGTTCATCGAGGCATATAATCGATTACTTGAATAGATAGAGAAAGGTTATGAAAGAGATATCTAAACCTAGAAGGAAGATAAAAGCTTGAAATATATTGCAGTAAAAATAAACACAAATATGTTAATATGCACTTTGGATGTAAAGGACATAAAATGTAACATATTCCAATTGATTAAAGAGACAAATGTAATTGCAAAGTACAAGTACCAATGAATGACATAAACAGATGATATTTAAGAAGCCATAAAATCTTAGTCTTAAAGTTTTCAAGATCTACCATTACATTTGAAACAACCTTTGGAGAAGTGAACAAAAATTTGTCATGATTTCTAGTGCAACAAATTTGAAAGAGTTTACTTTTATTATATCATTATTAGGTATTGCAAAAGCACAATGCCAAATAAAACATAGTAAGACATAAGCAATGAATCACAAAATAGCGACAAGTAGAGCTCAAGATAAATAAACAATGGTGGCCTATTTTTCTACATTAAATCAAATTAGAGCCTTTTGAAAAGATACACAATATGAGAAATGGTGAGTAGAAAATAAAGCTCATGAGAAAAATGCAGGCTCAAGTTCTTCAATGTAAATCAAAATCCATAGCGGCCATTACAGATCGGATAAATAGAGCTACAATGGGTAATACCCAAAATATCTAAATCCCATAAATGGATCAATGTGATACAGATCAAATGAGATTAAAGTACATAGTCCGATCTATTCAAATAAAATAGGAATGGATAAACAAGTCAACGCACACGTGTACCCGAATGGTCTAAACAAAGTGCTCATGGACACCAAAACCAGCCACACCTAGAGCAATTTCAAGCTAAAGAAGCATGGATCATCTTTGAATGCAACCAACAGAGCAAGTAGAGCTCGAATGTAGACAGAAAAAAGCAAACCCAAATGTGGGTAGTAGCAAAATGACTTAGAAAACTTTAACTTCCATGTCCATTAAAGATTTGCTTTGGAGTTTTGCATATTTATTCAAAATGGAGAAATAAATTACCACTTACAAAGGCAAGATCAAACAAACCCTCGCTCGGGAATTGAAGAAATCACAAAACTTTGAAGACCCAAAGACGTTTCCAAGCTCGGAAGGTTCCATAAAGTCAAAAGCCACAAAACCACATGTTTTTTCGAATCTTTCAAGATTAGAACGATTTAAAGAGAAAATGGAAGTACAACAGGTGTAAAGGAAAACCATATCCTTACCCTTCTTCAAAGTGATGACTAAACATTCTCAAAGAAATGCTCCCAAAATGGCCGTCACATCAAAACCTAGAGGCAAAAATAAGCAAACCAGTCATGAGTATGAAGGAAAATTTTGAGAATACAGAGCTATGAAGGAAGAGTATTTTCTAGCAAAAGAATGAGTTAAGTGCATACAAACCTCAAATCTTAAAACCCATCAATTAGATGCCATAGAAATATTAAAGAGTTTCTTCAAAACCCAAAAGAATGCTACGAGAATCAAGGAAACCAAAACTCAAACTTCTTCTTTAATGGGGGTAGACAAAATCTTTTCAAGCTTAAGGAAACATAGAAATGAAAACATGATCTCTAAATCACTGCATAGTTAGCACAAAGATCAAAAGATTTAACCATGGCAACTTGAGGAAAAATGGACATGGCTTCACCATGCCCAACCAGAGCTCATAAAAAATGAAAAAATGATAGGGTTTCAATGCTTTTTCCCCTTAACTCAAAATGAGTTATTTTACTCAACCACGGGTTCAAAATGCCCATGTGTCATCAACTCGTAGAAACCCTAATCTAACCATGGTAAAAATATCACCAACATAATCATCAAGGGTGAATCCTCATGGAGAATGGGGACCAAATAATCAAACAAAATATTATTGTTTCAACCATAGTTAGAGCCACATGATTACCAAAAGAGGAAGAATAAATGATTAAGGCCTTTTGACCTTGGTATGTCTAAGGTCCATGCCATCATAATATTCAAGGGGGGCAACGATGAATAATTATCATATGCCATGGAATAAGGTAAAAGAAGACATTTTGCCTAAGTATCAATTTACCTTAACATTTGCAAAGAACCTCGTACCTTCCAAGGTAGAATAAATTCAAAGCACAAGTGGCAGTGTACATGGAGAAGAAAAAAATCACATGTGAACAAGTGTCACATCATCAACTAGAGGACAAAATTAGCATGCATGTAAAGGATACTTGCATGAAGCAAGATTCGAAATAGCAATTATTATTCACCCAAGGATACCTTAATTTTTTCAAATATGCACCATACACTTTCATGCTTGGAGGATTAGAGTAGTCAACTACAGTTTGACTTAGAGTGTATTTTTGGAAATTAAGGCTATTTTTTTGCCTCATGTAACAACATGTTTGTTTTTAGCCTTTATTTATTCATGATGGAGGCTAATAATATCATGCAAGTAGGAGTTAGACTTGAGTTTATTTTTAGGAGGGGTGGGTGAATACTTTTGCTATTTATTGTGTGCACTAGCAAGGCATGAGGGGGAACTTTTTTTAGAGCTAAAGTGTTTGTTCCAAAATTTCCCTTATATGAGAATCAGTTGTTTCCTTTCCAATTTTTGTAGTAGTGTGTATGTATGTAGTTTATTCTTGTGAATCTTATTCCCTAAATTTTATTAAGCTTGCTTAGACTATTTTACCTTGCTGCAAATTGGTGTTTTCTGCTAGTTTTAGTGTGCATTGATATGCACTTTGTTGTTGTGAGCAGTCCCTCAATAGTAAAGTGTTTGCCTTGTAATTAGTCAAACCCATTGGTTTGTGATTGTGCAACTTATTGTGCATGTATCTCTTTCCCAATAGTTTTGGCATTTACTTTTCAATTACAACAATCTTGTACCCTTAAACCCCACAATTTTAGATTAGATACACCCATAAAAGGAGACAGTCTTTCAATTCCATAGATTCACCTCACAATAGGGAGACCCACATCCCATGAGGTGTCTCAATGTATATCCACAAAAGTGAGTAAGAGTCGGACTTAGAAAATATGCCAAAACTCAACAGTGGTGCAATTTTGTCGATAACATTTACCTCATCCAATCTTATCTAGTTTATCTATCTATCATCTCATCTCTCGACCAAAACCCACTTTTGTGGCCATATCTCTCTCTTCCTCATTTTTTAGGTGATGAGCATATTTTCCCATATCCATCTTATCTAATCCCAAGTCCACCTTTGTTGCCATATTTGTGCCTCTTTTGGGGCACTCTTTTTCATCAAAGTCCACATTTGTGCCTCTTTTGGGGCACCATCCTTTTCATCCTAAGTCCACGTTTGTGACCATACATGTGACATTCCTCAGGGCACCATTCTTTCTCATCAAAGTCCACATTTGTGGCCATATTTGTGCCTCTTTTGGGCATCCCTTTGTCATTAAAGTCCACCTTTGTGGCCATATTTGTGCCTCTTTTTGGGCACCATATTTTCCATTCAAGTCCGCCTTTGTGGCCATATTTTTGCCTCTTTTAGGGAACCCTTTTTCATCAAAGTCCACCTTTGTGGCCATATTTGTGCCTCTTTTGGGAACCTTTTTTCATCAAATTCCACCTTTATGGCCATATTTGACTCTCCCATCATTTCCATTCAGGTACCTCATTTTTTTCATCAAATTCCACCTTTGTGACCATATTTGTGTCTCTTTTAAGGCACCATCTTTCTCATCCTCAATCCTCTTTTTGGCCACCTCTTCATCTCAATGGACACAAATTTTCTTCTCTTCCTCAAGAGGTAGCACATAGTTTTTATCTTCTCTCATTTATCTCATCATATCCCGTCTTTTGCAATATGTCATCTTATCTTATTGTGACTTTAAATTTGATGATCTTGTCCTACTCTAGAAAGGAGCCAACATGGAAAGTTTAGCCCCATCGGATTGTACCATACTTTATCATGCATAAGTATGGATCGAGAGCCTATCGTTTGGCCTCCCTTGATGGTAAATTGGAAGTGGAACCGCTTAACGCATTGAACTTGCAACCATTCTATTGTTAGCATGTCTACCAGTGAGCACTTATTCATATCCTTATAGCATTCCTCCATCATTAGCCTCTTTCATGTATCATTGTAATGGTTTGGAATTATGTGGTCTACAGTCACTTTCCTAGACATGACCTTAAATATGGGCACCATGGCTCTGTCCATAGCATTTTCCTTATGGATAGGTTCTCCCTTTTTAGTGAGAAATCTGTGATCATTACATCCATCACCCTCTTATTTACCTATTGAAACCATGTAAAGGGGTCACGGGTGTCTCTTATACATTCATTATCCCCTCCTAAGTGGTCTACCTAGCTATTCCCAACTCTTCCCCATGTTAAAATCAAAGTTCATGGATGCTTTTATCAAAAATCAAAGTTATCAAAAATAGATTTCTCCCTCGAAGGATAGTTATTCATGTAAAAAAAATTTAAAAAAATCAAATCAAGTAAATAGACCGATCCCTTAAGGATGGTTATCATGTGTATCACTCTTTTCATCTATATCACATATGTATAAAGTATATCATACCCTCGAAGGATGACTACTCTTTGTATCATGGCATTGAAGGCTTCCCGCATTAATCAACCTTCCATTTTATCAACATCCTAAGAAAGCTTCCCGCATTGATCAACTTTCTTCTAGAAAACTTCTCGCATTGATCAGTTTGTTCTTTCCCCTTCCCAGAGCTGGGGCATAGATTTAGGGAGCACTACTTATGGATAACACTCTTTCCATGTATAATTTACATCACAAAACCCTTTGTTATGTCGACATTAGGTTTATGAGTTCATTTTATCCATGTTTCCTCATTTATATTTGGTATAAGTAATTATTGTTGGTTATATGCTAACATATGTTTTAGTCGCATGTGCTTTACATCACCTGGATCCCCTTATTGTTTACCTCCAATGAGGTTAGAGGGATTGTTTTCCCACGCACTCCTTGATACGATATGGCATATCTCATACCCTTTGCTTACATATATTACACCTTATCTATCTCATCAAATCTTATCCCATCTACCACATCTTAAGTCCACTCTTGTGGCCATCTTTGTGTTCCCTCTTAGGGCATCATATCACGCATTTTCTTATCTCACCTTTTTACCATCTTTTTTCTCTTTTTCTAGGGAACCATTTCATCTTATCTCAAGTCCACTTTTTTGCCATATTTACTCCCCTTAGGACATTTTATTTCATCACTTATTATATTTTTCCTTTTAGGCCATTTTTGTGCCCTTTGCAAGGGCATCATTCTTCCCATCTTTGTCCTTTACTGAGATGCATACCTTTTCACTTGATTCCTCATGTATGAAAGGATTTCACATTATTTTCACATTTGGTTGCACATTGGTTAATTTTTTCCTATGACCCATTGGTCCTCATGGCTCACATCCATTTGAGAGGTTTCCCATTGGATTCTCTCCATTTCGCAGTGATTTTCTCCCACTCATTGGTTTGTAGAGCATTACCGTCATCTCTATTGAGACCATTCTTTGTTCCCTACTAATGTGATATTGGAATCTACGCCATAGGTTATATTTTTTTAAATACTTTTCGCTTGGGTCATATTACCTCACCTTATCATTTTACCCATCTTTCTTCTCTCACCCACCCCTTCACATCTACCTCTTTCACACTCATCATCGATTCCCCTTTGGGTTATCAATCCCTCATTTTAGGGGGATCTCGTTGTCAACCTTCTATTAGTATTCATCTTACTCTTTATATCTCATTGTTTTTGTCTCATGGCTTGCTAGCACAAACCACTCGACAAAAAGGGGGAAATGTAGACACCAAAATTTGGTATCACTCTCTTGATTTCCCACATGCACATCTTTCACCATGGTCCTAGCTAGACCCCCTTAATTCATTTCATGACCATTTATCATCCCATCACCTTAAATCTTATTAATTAACCTAAATTAGCTAATTACCCCTAATTAGCTTTCATCTCTCCTAATTAGCTAATTACCTCTAATTGGTTTTCTTTGGGATGCTTTTATCCCTAACCACCTAAATCCACATCCCTACTCTTTTTTAAACCATATTTATCTCCTATCCACCCATGACACTTCCCTAAACAACCCTTACCTTCCTACATGCTTTAAAACACGTATCCCAATCTCTATAAGCCCCATATCTCGAGTAAATCATTGATTTTACCATCTAAGAAAGGTTTCCCATAGTCGGCGGCAACCCAACCGAGTCTCTCACAACCCTATAATATTACATTCACCCCTCTTCGGGAGGCATGCATGCAAATATCCTAGCTCTCTTGTGACTTGTGAACTTTTTCTTGTGCTTAAGCATCCTTGCAATAGTTACAAACCTCTTTTACCTCCTTCTAGCTTACTTACATCACTCGTGAACATTCCTTTCATGAGATTACCATCATTTTGTATTATTTTATTCATTTATTATCATATTATCATTTTCTTATTTGCATCTAACATTTTGCAGGACCAGATCATCTCCACAAACCTCATTTCAGTCGTCCTTTTTATCCCTTGTACTTGTAGGTTACTTTTTCATTCCATCCACTCTTGGCTTAACTTAGTCCATCTCGGAGTCGTTGTCAATCCGGTATCCATTTGTCTTTGTACCTCTATTTTCTAGACCCCAAATCCATGTTACTTTGTTTTAGTGTTCACTCGGTTGTCAGATCCCCCTGACATCACTCTATTTCTCAAATTCATCTAGCTGGTCCCCAGTCCTCGTTGCCCATACCCATACCCAATTGCTTGACCAAACCTTTGTTTGTGGTATCCATCAATTAGATCTCCGCTTCCTCACACCCTTCTATTTTTTTAAACCTCAAAACTTCTCTCGTGGGTGCCTACTAAACATCAAAGAGCCTCATAATTCTTAGGTCCGCCCTCAAAATATCTAGATTTGCATTCATATTTATTGTTCCATCCATCTGCTCACCGTCGATTAGACCTCTTCAGCCTTGGTCGCCATTGACCCTACCAAGTAAATTTATTTTATGTCATTTTAGATCATATTTTTATGTGCCTTACATGTCTATATTTTCTATTTCTATGTGCCTTAGATTCTACATATTATCCTATTTTTTATCATTTCTTTTATCATATCTTATCAAACATGGGGTTGACATCCGCTAAGGAAGTTAATGCTTCTTGGAACCGGCTTTGTCGGAAGGCCCCGCAAATACCATCTAATCAATTTTCTTTCTAGTCTTTCTTGTTTTATAGGTTCATCAAGCTTACAATGAGATCATTCACTTTGCACTCATCTATTTGCATCCATCACGCATTTGAGGTACCTTAAACCCTCACATTTTGGAGTTATTTAATTTTCTTTAGTACTAATTCATTAACTTGAAAAGAAAGAAAAAATTAGATCAACATTAGGTGTATTTTGCCTTACAACTGGATTTGTATTATATTTTCATCAAATATATAAAATTATAAAATTAATTCGATAATTAAAATAATAGTAAACAAATTTTGTTTCATGACATTAAATATATATAACTTTTTAGATTCTACTTATGCATTTTTTATGTTTGCATCATGTATAACTTTATGAGCATATTATATTAGTTAATGAAAACATAAGAATTAAATACCTTTTATTATGTTATTTATTTCCTTTGATAGATCAATTTTATCATATAATTAAACAAATATTAAACTATTTTATTCAATTTTATCAATTTCAATCTTTGTTTATTCGAGATTTTTTTTTTCAAAATATTTATTATGTATAGTTAAAATTTAAGATTGAATATTAATTGATTATCTAATTTGTGATTATTTTCAAAGATTCGTATAGTGTAGGATATATAAAAAAATCAGTCAATCTTCTTCAATGATATATTAAACTATCTTCAACTTCTTCGTTCATATCATTTTCTCCTTCCAATTTTTTTAATCTAATTTTAGCTTTCACAAATTTAATAGATTTACTATTATTATCTCCACTCTTAAAATTTTATAACTTCAAAGTAGTATTTGCCATATCATGGCCTTGTTATATCCAACATCTTTATCTTTAATATATGTTAGATCTATTACATTAACTAACGGTTTAATTGCATAAATAGATATTCTATAATGTCGAGTGGAGTGTAATGGATTGTAAGTTGCTCCCTTTAATATGTGAACTTAAAATTGACATTTGTTTGACCATTATCATGAAATTTCAATATAAAATTTGATGCATATTTACAATCTTCACTTATAATTAAGTTTTCATTTAAACTGGAGTTTGGAGTATGGAAACAATACTTTTTTAAGTCGGATAGCATGGTGTAGAGATCAATACCATTCTTCACCAATCACAAAGAAGTTGGAAGAAAATGTAATGGAATTATTAGTGAATGTGGTATGTGAAAAATCTAAATTGAGAATCTCAAGATTGATATCACTCAACGTATTTCATATAGATGTATTTAAGATATTTGTATTGATGTTTATTATAATTCCATTTAAATGTAAAAACATTATAATATAAAAATTCAAATAAACTAATATTATAATAATTAATTATTAAATATCAATAATCAATAATTACAACACTAATAACATAATCTCATGACAATTAATTAATTTAGTACGAATAATTAATAATTACACTAAGACCACAACAATTACTTAGTGTGATACATGATTTTGAAATCCTAAGGCGGATCCTCTGTTGCTTGCTAGACCAAATCCCCTCTTGGGAAGAACAGGTGGCCGGTGAATGGGGTAAGGATGCGAGATAACCCCGCCTAGAATGGAGATTTCCCTGTTCTTGTGGTCCCGAATGAAATAATCCAACGATCTTGCAATCATGTGGGCTTCTCTGTTATGGGGAGATTTTTTGGTTTAAGGCCAAAGATCGATTCAATGAGACTGTGGAAAAAAATAAAATGGCATGGTTGTGTTTTTGTCTCAGCTCTAAATGAGGAGGATTTATTCTTCACTTGTGTTGGTGAATCGATCTTACCATTTCCCTTACAGGAGGCCCTTGGTTCTTTGGGAGGACCATTTTGCATATCTCCAAATGGAGACCAGGTATGTCTTTACATGAACTCATCCCTAATGATCTTCCTATTTGGGTCGGGATGTCACACCTTCCCTTAGAATTTTGGGAGAAATAAGTGATCATTGGAATGTCTAAAGCTCTGGGTTGCATCTTGGCAAAGGATTCTCGCCACTAAATCCGAACCCGATTTTTTTGTAAGAACATGTGTCATGTCCGGTGGGGAAAGAAATTTCCATGTCTATTCACATTATCTCTTAGTTTAGAGCCGGGGATCAAAAACTTTCTTCGAATATTCCCCTATTTTGTGTGGGATCTGCAGCGGTTGAGCACAAAGAGAGTGCATGTTCCAAGAAATTTTGGTCTCTAAAAATGAAGGGATGTTCCGGAACTATGGTGTTGAGCATCCCGGCTTCCGAGGAAGCCTCTTGTTGGTGGTGGAGGGTGTTGATTGTGGCGGTCATGTTTTTAGCAATGGGTCACCGGGTGATGAGGTGCACACACATTGTGAAAATGGTGTGTTGGATCCTATATGCTTGGACACCAATAGGGAAGCGATTGGTAGGCTCCATGAGTCCTTTGACTCACTTTTTTCTATTTCAGCAACAAAAGACTTTCTTATTGGCCCGTGGGATCATTGGTTTAGTCATTGCAGGACTTGGCTCTCCCACAATACTCAAACCACCTTTGGTCCCTAATCTCCCTAATGGGGTTTTTACTCTATGAAAGTCTTGGTTGGTAGCAAGTGTGATGATGAGGAAGTAGTTGATTCCTCGAACAACGATCGGGAATAGGATACTTCCTCTTACGGGTATGAAATAGAGGATGCCATTGAACACCTTAGTAGTGTTTTCTCTTGAGAATCAACTAAAAAGGGTTGTGGATTTGTTTGAAGAAGATAGGTGGAGCTTCTATGTGAAACAAGTTGAAAATATCAATGTTATTGGGAACATAGAAATTGTTCTTGATGTTGAAAAACCTCATTCGAAGGAGGTTCCTTTTGGAGAATTCGATCCTAATAATATTAAAGTGCTAGATTTTTGGCAAGGTTCGCATTATGATTGTTATCTCTTTGATACTTTCAGATTTTGAAATCTTTTGATCTCATTGGGCTTGCTCTTAAGGAAGAGGTATGGTTCAAAGTCCGTTCTAGAAAATCAAACGATCCTCTCTTTTTATTGGAAGCTAGTTTTTATCCTCTTTATTGTGTTTGTGTCCTCAATGGGTTTGTCCTTTGGAGTTTGGGTGGCTCCTTGGTTTTGGGTTCAAGTTGTTCGCTCATCTAGCCATTAGGCCCTCTTTCTCTTCTTGGGTGCTTTTCCCAGGTTGGTGGGTTTTGGGGTTTCATTTTTCTTCTCTCGGGCTTAGTGGGCCATGTCTCTTGTTGTTTCACTTTGGTGCCTTAACATCTATATTTCTCTTGTACAAGGTTCTTGATCCCTTCTAAATCTGGTATTTTACCCTATCTAATAAAAAAACTTAGTGTGATACTAATATTAAGTTATGTTTATGGACTAAAAGAAATATTTGACCATATTTATTTTTTAGAAATGGTTTTGATATTTTTACATCCCATTTCACAATCACTAAAAATCAAAATGACATTTTTTCCCATAAGGGGAAGGTGTCAATCATTGAACACCCTATGTTCAATAACATCCTGAAAAAAATTGAGCAAGAGGGACTTTAATTTTTTCTAGCAAGCCAAAAATTTCCTCCCGATTTTGGAAAATTATTGATCTGCACTGCATACCTTGGCACCATGTGGCATCCCACTATACAAAACCCATTAAAATTAAATTTGCATAATGAACAAGAAAATTATTTTTCCCATGCAAAAATTACATGTAAGCACATGGCAAGTAAAAAAATTCCTTCTAATCCAAAAAAAGGCATATTCAATTCACTTCACATCATCCCCTACCACTCTACTAGCCTTAAGTGTGTCGGTATGCATTGCGTGCTAATAATGCATTTAATGCAACCATTTACTACCTGCTTTTACATTTGGCAATGCATATTTGGGGATGGGAATATGAACATTCCCAACCCTTTCCACCATACAACTGAGCCAAAGATCGGTGCCTACTAATGATCACTGCCTAATCCTTTCCACCCTACAACAGATCCAAGATTGGTTCTTACCAATAGCTCCCGACCCTTTCCACCTTGCAGGATTTGAAGACTCGTCAAAACTAGCTTCCAATTTCCATATGGGTCATGAGGTGAGCCCATTTCCATAGTTATTTAGATATTTTCTCTTTGGGTTTCATGCAATGAGCACATGCCAAACAATACCAATTTTACAAATGTATATTCATTCTATATTGAGTTGTTTATGTGCATGTTCTTGTTTAATATTCCATTCGACACGAATTATATTGATTCATCTTATTTCAACCATTTGTACACATTTCTACACGAGGTTTTTTATTTTACTTCCCCATTTGCCAAAAAATCTACTAATACAGTTTAGTAAATATCCAAAAATAGGGTTTTTCACCCCATGTCTTATAGTTTTAAAATATAGTGTTGTTATTGACTAATGGGTTTTGTTCTAACCTCTATTTTTTCAAACATACATGTTGAATTATTTTTTTAGTATATGTTCATTTATTTCAATGTATTTTTATTCCTTTGTTTTCCATGAAATCGATAATATGATGTAGTAAATCTCTAAAAATAGGTTTTTTCACCCATGTGTCTTATGGTTTCAAAATACAATGATGTTATTGACTATACATTGTTGTTATTGACTATTGGGTTTGTTATGACCTAATATTTTTTCAAGCATGCACATTGAACTATTATTTTTTCAGTGTATATTCACTTATTTTGGTGCATTTTATTCAATCCTCTGTTCACCAAAAATCAACTAATACGATGTAGTAAATGTCTAAAAATAGGGTTTTTCATAGATCCATCTTACAATCTCAAATATAAGTGTTGTTATTGAATATACAATGGTATTATTGAATATACGATGTTGTTATTGAATATATAGTGGTGTTATTATACTTAATTGTTGTGTTTGTTTGTGCAATTAATATTTGAATATCCATGATTAACTTTATATTGATTGGTTGAATATATACTGGAATTACTAAACATACATTGAATATACATTGTAACTTTTTCATTTTCTACTATGCATTCAAACTATTAATGTGCATTGAAATTACTAAATATACATTGAATATGTTAGAGTTAGTTCAATGCATGTTCTTATTACACTGCTATTATTGAATAAATACTTATATTGCCAAGGAGCCCACATATTCAAGAGGTAAATGACAATTTTTTTTAATATTCAAAGTATTCAAAGAATGTTTGAATATGTGAAGAATGTCATAAAATAGACATAATGTTAAATACATGAAGAATGTCTACATATGCAATGAATATGTGAATCACTTACCTTAACATCTGAGGAATATCTGAATATAAATAAGTGTTTTCTTTGTTTATGCATGTAATTGAATACAACCCACCCTAACATAAATTAGTTCATAAATTGCTTCGTGCTTAACCAAATGTTGTCTCTCCCATAAGCACATGAAAGACTAAATATACATTGAATATATGGTTATAGTTTTTTCATTAAAATGTATGTGAATAACTTACCTTAACATCTTAGTAATATCGAATATAAATAAGTGTTGTATTTTTTTATGCGTGTAATCAATACAACCCTCCCTAACATAAGTTAGTTCATAAACCGCTTTCGTGCTCACCAAATGTTGTCTCTCTCATAAGCACGTGAAAGATTGAATATACATTGAATATATGGTTGTAATTTTGTCATTAAAATGTATGTGTTCAAAGGTAAAATTTACATAATTTTATTCAGTGTACATTTTGTAGTTTCAATGTATAAAGATAGTTTGTAGCTATTGTGCAATCTTTTTGCTCTTATCACTCTGCATTCCTCCTCTGTCATTTCTAACTATGCACCAATGCCCCATTCAAAGTTTTCATTAACTACTAGCATATTTTAATAGCATTTTTTTATTCCTTCCAACTTGCAATAACACCATTGGGAAATAAAAGCAACATGTCTTGGAGGGTTTCATCATTGTTTCTTGTTCTATTTTGTTATTTGTTTCAAAATGCCAAGTGATTCATGAGGTTGGCCCTGATATAATTAGTTCTTTGATTTCTTATTTGTGTTCTTATGCAATGAGCACATTCGTAGGAAAACTAGGATTCCATCCATATTTTCAATGTGTATTTAGTAATTTCAATTTGTTAATATACAAAGAAAACCAAAGTCTAAACATGTAAACAATGTTTGTCTATACATTGAATATATGTAAAGAATGTTCATTTTTACATTGAGTGTCATTTAACATAAGGTGAACATGGTTCTTATTTTAGTATTTGTTTGAATATACATTGGAATTATTAAACATAGATTGAATATATAGGTGTAATTTTACATTTTTCAACTCGTAAATGTTGATATTGTGTTACTTGAAAATGTGCTCATTGCTCCTAGGTTAATTTTTTTGCAAAAACACTATCAAAAGAAGGTTTACAAAATTTTTCCTATTGGGAGGATAGAAGAGAATGTCACAACTATGTATTTTGATACCATTAATCTATAGGAAATCATAATGCTTCTTTCTACATGTAAGGTCATTTATGACCTTACTTAGGCAGTGAACTATTTTCCTTTGTTGTCATTATTTTAGAAAACAATGAAAATACAAAATAGAAACACCTATAAGAATATAATTCATGTTTGATAGCATGCAAAAAAATAAATATTGCTAGCATGTTTTCCCCAAAAATATGCATAATTGAGTTCAAATCGTCTACATGAAGGTTGCAAACTTAAATTCTAATAAGATTATATTTATGGATACCACTCATATAATAACATATCATAATTCAGTTACACATATTTCATGCATCTAAATTGTACAAAAATTGAATTCTTTTTCATTTCCATCAACGATTTCACTTCTTATGTTGTTTTATTATTATTCCATTCTTCGTTTGTGGTGTCATCAAGTAGCATGTTGGTTGGACTTGGTGATGGAATTTGTAGATTGCTTATATGGATTGATTGAATTTTGTGTTAGAAGCACAATGGATTGAGATGGGATGAGGGTGAATCATTCCTACAATAATTTTTACTTCATTTACCAAACCATACATTCATCAATTAATTTGTCCATACATCATTCATAACCATGTGTGCTTATTAAGATATCCAACATTCAATCACAACAACATAAATCAAGATGCACAACACATAAACACCATATGTAAGTGGGAAGCCATCACAGGAAGAAAACCATGTAAACCCTTCTTATATACACAAATCAAATAATTTTAATGAAGCAAAAATTTCACAAGGAGCACTACCCCTAATTTGGTAGAGCACTAACTCTACAAGGAGCACCAACCCCTAATTTATTGAAGCACCCACTCCAAAAGGAGGATATAAACCCCTAAGATGACTAAGCACTAACTCAATCAAATGAAGATGATGATCTCTTTGAATTTTGTTTCTGCCACAAATGATGGAGATCTCTATTTCAGCTCACACAATCATTGTCAAACCCTCATTCCTTCAACTCGTTGTATCTTCTTCTTATTGGACTTGTCTTGAATCTAAAATATTGAACACGTGCTCTCTAACCTTCCCCAACCTATAACACACTCTTTCAGCTCTCAAATCATGCAATCATACCTACAATACACTTCTACTTGGGTCACACTTTTCCCCTTAGAGCACTAGTTCAAAAATGAACTCAAAACACTTACTTTATAGGCTTCTCTTCCTTCAAACACAAGAGAGGTAGGTCCTTTGATAAGATATTTTCATATAGTAAATGAATAATATGTAGAAGATAAGATAACACCAAAGATATGGATGGGCCAAGATTCCCAAATATTTAATATATGCATAATAATACCCTTAAGGTAGGCCAACACCATACAATGCTCCTTAAGGAAGGAGCATCTCCACAATCTCCCCAAGATGGGAATCCACTTTGGGGGTACCTCCAATATACCTCTACCCAGTAGAAGACTCAACTCATACATCCATGACATACTCATAATGATACTCACATACTTTATATAGACATACATTACTCTTAATGGATGGGTAACACCTAATCCTAATGTAGGCCAACTCATTAGCCAATATAACTAATTCATATATGACCCCATAAATTATAAACATATAACTAACTAAGGGGGATGTGTGCCACATGTTGGTATCTCCATCAACCCATATACATTATAATATCATATCCCAAGGTACATAGCATTCCCTCCCTCCTTGACATGTTTCATCCTCGAAACATAAGAAGAAGCCATATAATGAGTGTGTTTTAAATCATTGCACACTTGTCATCATGCTCGATCATCCAACCACCCATATGAAATCCTATTGGGTGATGTTGCTCCAAACCTGATTCCATATTCCATTGTGCTCGTCTTATTCCATCTTGGTCCATATGTGTTCCTCCTCAGCATCCATGCATATCCATAATTATTATTCCCCTAATTCCATGTCATATAATTATTATTCCATTGATTCCATGTATATCCATAATTATTTCTCCTCCAATTCCCTATATATCCATATAGATTTCCACCCTCATGTGTCATCTCCATAATTTTTTTCCTCTCATGATGATGTGGGTGTCTATATGGTGCAACCTTAGTATCCTCAACCTTATCAACATTTTCCTCAACTTTCTTTTCCTCTTCCACCTTATTTGCTATTTATTTTTCTCTTGAGTAGAGGACTTATTTTTAAAATTTTCAGCATGTTCTTCGTCTCTCCTTCTCGAATCATCCTTATTCCCTTATTCACCATCTTCAAAGTAATATTCATGTTCCATTTGTACATTGCTTTTTTCCTTGCTAAGTGTGATATCCTACAATATAATTTTATTTATCTTGTACCATAATTTCATGAATTTATTTTACACATTAATATTAATTGTTCCCAATGTCTCTAACCAAGGATATCCAAGAACAATATCTATACCATCCATATCTAAAGCATAAAAATATGAATGTAAAACATATTAATCCTTAGAGAGATTTAAATCTTCAAAAACTTGAATATTATCACCATCCACTTGAGCTTCCGTGATATGTTATACTTGAACATGTAGATGTTGAGGTACATCCATATTGATGAAGTTATATTTGTTTTAGGGTTTATGGAAACAATTACCTTTTTCCTTTGAATGTACCCTTCAAACTGAAATATTGAAGCTTCCTTTCTTGGAGATGCACTATTTGAACTCGTACCTTGATCTGTTGTCTCTCCTTTTGAATCATGTGTAACCTCTTCATCATCAACATTGGCTTATTCTTCATTGTAAAATTCTTTTTCTTCTTCTTCTTCTTCTTCTTCTTCTTATCCTTATCTAAAACACCCTCATTAGTAACATCCTCTTCTTCATCTTCTTTGGCCCATCGATCTAAGAAAACTTGTTCAATTGCCTCCCAAGACCAATTGAGATGCTTTTGTTACACTTGATACCACCAAGTTAGAGTTAGACCACCTAGCTTATTTTGCAAGAAAAGACGTGGTATTACATATGATAAATGATCTTCCTTAAACTAAATCCACCATTCTCTAGCATCAATATTTCCATCTCCATAAAAAATTCCATATCCATGATCCACAAAACTAGGTTTTAGCAATAGACCCTTTTGATTAGAACTTGTTATAACCATTTTGGGTAGAGGTCGGCCAAAAATCGAAAACATAAAACAAAATCCCAATTTTATTTTTGATATTTTTCTTAAAATGTAAAGAAATCAGAAAAATTCCTAATATTGCGGTTTGTGTGCATGTGTTTGTTTTCAAAATAATGCTAATATGAGTAAAGAATAACACCTAAATAGCCTTAACTTAGCAAGAATTGAAAAACAAACTAAACACCATCAAGATAAGAATTAAACAAGGGTTAGATGCTAGCATTCATCAATACAAACTTTAAAACTAACAATGCTAAATATCTAAACTCCTCTATTCTCTAACAAAAATAAATGAATGGACCTAAGTAAGCTCCATGGCTATCAAAATAGTTGTCCTTAGTATGCCAAATAACCTAGGAATGAGGGCATATCAAAGTTGGGCTCAAGACCCCTTTGACACCTCCCATATGACCTAAGCATTTAAGAAAGAGGCTTAACTCTTCAAGATGATGAACTCTCAAAAGGGCAAGGTGCAAGCTCTTAGCCTCTTTGCTATATTCTTTGCATTTGCTCTCAAAGGAGTTTAGGTGTAAGTAAAAGGTAGGTGGAGGGCTCTTTATATAGCCCAAAGGATAAAGGATTCAACACATTCTCATGAATGTGGGATAAAGGTAAAACATGATTAGGAATGGATAAGGTTGCTTTATTAAAGGTAACCTTACTTTGGAAGGGTTTAATACATGTTTAGCAAGTCATGGGAGTTGGGGGTATTTTAATTAATCAAAGGTGATTAATTAATAAGTAGGTGTAAACTTATAGAAGCCAATTAGAAGAATATTAGTGTGATTTAGGCTATTATAAGGGATTAATTCAATTAAATATTGATTTATTGGTTAAATGGAAGGGAAAGCTAATTAATTAATAATAATTAATTAGTCTAGGTAGAAGGGGTGATTTATTAACTAAGGTCGTTAATTATGGTATTTTTGGATATGCAACTTAATTAATTAGCTTAGTGTAATTAATTAATGATGATATGAGGGAAAATGAGTGCTTTTGACGATATGTCGTTGATTTGTGAGAAAGGAGATAATTAACGCAATTTAAGTATTTAAATTGCTTAGGGCGTAATTATAAGTGTCTACAAATGGCCTATGAGCAACATTTTGAAAACCCATGAAACTAAAATAAATCTTTAAAAAATCCAAATTTTCTACAATTTTATGGGTATCATCGTGACATAAATTTAAATAAACCCAAAAAAATTAAGAGCTAGATCATCATAATTCAAAAGATATAGACAAAACCTTAAAATTAGGTTTCAACCCCAAAATAGACATATTTTTCACACAATAGCTCCAAAACTCAAATTTTGAGGTAGGATTACTTGAATGATGTATCCACTCCCCAAAAAATATCTGAAAATTTCAATTCGATCTCTAGATATAGGTGAATCACCAACATTAGGGTTACATCCCATAAATTTCCCGGATTGATGCTCTCGTACCAATTGATACGATATTTGCATATAGTAAATGAATAATCTACATAAGATAACACAACGCAAGAGATATAGGTAGGCCAAGATACCCAAATATTCAATATAGGTAGAATAATACCCTTAAGGTAGGGCAACACCATACACTACTCCTTAAGAAAGGAGTAACTCCACAATCTCCCAAGATGGGAATCAACTTCGAGGGGGACACCTTCAATATACCTATATCCAATAGAAGACTCAAATCATACATCCATGACATACTCATAATGATACTCACATCTTTTATATAGACATGCATTACTCTTACTGTATGGGTAGCACCAAATCCTAATATAGGTGACTCATTACCCAATATAACTAATTCCTATGTGACCCCATATATTATAAACATATAACTAACTAAGGGGGATGTGTGCCACATGTCAAATCTCCATCATCCCATGTATATTATAATATCATATCACAAGGTACATAACATCCTTCATCATAATTTTTTACCACAAGAACTTAATAGCATCCCAATACATTCATTACAACATTCACATTAGACCCATATAGGTCGGTCATTCCCAAAACCTTCAAATTTGCACAAAACAAGTTCAAAACCCCATCACTAGGATGAGTAAAAACCACTAACACAAAAACCATGATTAGTCAAGCCCTAAAATTCATAACATGTGTAATATATCATAAAAACATCATCCATGATCATTAATTAGCTTGGACCAATCAAATAATTCATAACTCAACTCAAAAGGTGCATATCCTTCACCAAACAGTTGCTTCTGGTACCATGTCTTTTCCTTTATGCATCAAGACCACTCAAGAACAACTATAATATGGCATGTAACCACTATATGGAATCCTTAGGACCTTTAAAACACATTCATTCATGTTATACCTCATGAAACATCCATATGCTCAAACCACAACAACTTTCCTCTTCATCAAATCAAGCTACCCAATAATCAATTTTACAAATGCAACTAGTTTGAATCATTTTTTCCACTTTCAAGACCTCAAAATTCCTTCACTAGTAAAAAAATTTCATCCATATTCACTCTCCAACTGATATAAAGTAGTATCCAATCCATTTCATTCCGCAACCAACTCAATCTTCTAGCCTAAGCAATCTTGTCCTAAAATCAAACAACCTTTTTCTCACAAACTGACCTGAATGACCCATCAAATATATTCATTAAGATGCAAGCCATATACCACTATAAATATATCTAAATCATATTTCTATAACATATTATAACTCCTTACAACTTTAAGTGGAAGGCCTTCAACCAGGTCTATCTCGACAAACTACTTTTAAACCTTCTAGGACTCAAGAACCAAGCATGAGCTCAACATACTCCATCACCTAAAAACACGCCTCCAAGATTAACCAAAGCATGGATCACCCTTATACATTATTTCTAAGCACTCACCAGCCTTAATCAATCATGAATAACTCATAAACATCACTTTACCTCATGGAGCAACTAAGCACCTTGCTAGATTGAGCATAGTCCCGATTTGACCTTCAAAGATCAGTCATAAATTTATCATACCTTATCAAAAAAATTTAATATACCATTGGAAAGGTATCTCAACCAGGATCACAAAAACTTTAATTGAGTCATAAATCTTCATATAACTCCTGAAATGTCAATTTTACCATACACTTCTCCAAACTACCCTAAAAACTAGTCTTCATAAATAGGGCACACTTTTCCATGTATAATCACCACCATGATCTGAAACTATGATGTACATGTAGAAAGATTTTAGGGATAAAAATCAATTTATTCTTCAACTCCTTTAGACAATCTTGCCTTAAACTGAAACTCTTAAGAAACAAACATATTCGAGTGGGGCCTATATATTATCACATGATCTAATATACCTTTATATAAATATGGAATATTCCTCTACAACATACAATCATAAATTTTACAAAAGCAATCAAAACATACTCATCATACCTCTTTTTCTCCAAGTCACTCTTAGCTAGGGTTTAGCTAGGGTTTCAAACCACTTTATCTTGTTAACGATCGTTCATTAAAACATGACAATTAAACCACCTCATTATTTATTTCAAACCTTCATAACTGATCTAAAGCTATTTAAAATTTCTTATCTCCCCATGTAAAGCATACAGCTCACAATAAGCATCATAAGGTTCATTTTTACCTAAAAACACATTGTGAATCACCTAATTTTACCAAAAACAACATAACTTGCAAAATATTCTTCAGAATGACTCCAAATTTTTCTCACACCTCAAGGACACATTTTCATATCATCTCCAATCATCATAGCTCAAATAGGTCTCTAACTTTCCAGCCACTAGACTTGCATGACTAGCCCTTAGGATTTTGCATGGTTTAGGCTAGGGTCAACTGAAACAACATCATAAATCACCATGAAACATCTCCAAAAGGTCCTAACATACATGGAACAACATATATGACACCCCTACATGCATCCATGAGCTCACTTAGCTCCACAACTCAACATCATGCCTCCAAGCAATTATACCTAGTCTAGATGAACACCTAAAACTTGGTCTTCAACTGTATATGTACCTTGAAACTCATGTAGAGCCTAAACACTCCCAAAACATGTTATCCATACTTCTACCATGCACCTCCATGACTAATCAGCTCCAAAATCATGACTCCACCTCATTATGCATGCTCCATGGCTAGGAATAGGCCTAGAATGACCTGACTCAACCATGAAACCTCATGACCTGACCATGATAACTTCTTATAGACACATTAACAATCGTAACACACCGCATATACCATTTATGACCTCATTCTAACATTTGGCCAACTTGGGATGACTCAAACCATGACTTAGCTCACTCAACCATGCACCAGGACCTCCTAGAACACCACCAAACATGACACTACCAATCAACCTTCATGTTTGACATTATACTAACACCTCATAAAAACACATATAATGGCATGACACCATTTTTATTAATGGAATTGATATCAATGACAACACTAACACACAATGGCCAATAACATCCCCCTTTTTCATTGATGGCAACTAACAAGACCAACACCTACATGATCTCATTTCCATGTTTCTAATGCTTTTCTCCCCCTTTGACATCTTTTAAAAATTCTACAATGAAAACAATACATGGAAAAATACAAATGACAACAATGCACAAAACAACTCACTTGACTCGAATAGCTCCCCCTGGGACTATACTTGCTTCTCTTTTACTCCTTCAAACAAAGATGTGAAGATTTATGGACCTGATAATGCATGCAAACCATCTCCCCCGAACATGTACTTTCCATATTGTCTTCATTCACTCTCATCATATCCTTTATAGGACTTATTCAAGCTCAAAAATGCCATATTTCCTCTAATGTTATCATTCCACATTTTAGGACTATTGTCCCTAAACCTCGTCTTTAGTAAAAAAATTTACCAACTTCTCAACATCATATAACCACCCATACCTCATTAATCATCATGATAGGGCTCCCCCTAGAAATGTACCATCATACTCAACTGATAAATGCGAAAAATTGGTTATATGCCTTTCTCTCATGTCTCAAGGGCAAATAAAAAGAATATCTCAATCTGAAATAACATTTTAGTGCTTTTTATTGCTCGTATTTCATCAACTTCCACTTTAGACTTATTCCTCCTATCTTTGCTCCATGAATTCTATGTTCTTTGTTTTCTTTAATGAATCTCAGCTTCTTTGATCACATGAGTCCCTTTTATTTGCAAAATAAAATGCCTCGGACCTCAAATGGTTAAACCTTGACTTGACACACACAACTTTTCAAATTTTGACACCTTCGAAAACCTTCAAACTTGGCATTCACACATCTCGTGGTGCATCTCATTCAAAATTTTCTATAACAAAAGTATGGACATAGTGATCATACTCATGAAATAAGAAATAGAGTTATCCCACACTCATGGTTACAATTTAGTTTGACTATGTTGGGGTTAGCACACCGCATACGCATGATAATATATCATATCTAAGCACACATGCAAATAAAAGAGGATATTCTACCAAAGAATATATACAAAACAAGAGACATAAATCAACACTAGATTTAACGTGGTTCACCTAGTGTGGGATACATCCACCAAGAAACAAGCCAATCTATTATCTAAAGCTTTGACAAGATATACAATGAAGATTTACAATCTTCCACACCTCTCGATGTACAAGACTTTCTTTCCTCAAGCTTTTACTTCTATTACCAAGAATTTTCTCTCTCACCAACCTTTTGCAAGTTCTTTCTAATTCTTGTTAATCATCTTCTTTCTTACTTATAAACCCTAGCTTTTATGCTTATATAGTTGTTTATAGACTTAGGGAACTTAGCCATGCAATTACAATAAATAGAAATACTTTAATGCTAAAAATAGATATAATTCTCGAGAGTTAATTAAAACATTCTCACACAGGTAACCAATGCCGGTTAGCCCTAACCACTATCGGTTCCTTCCTTTCTTGACCGATGTCAGTCATACTTGACCGATGTCACCTAGGTGACCGATGTCGGTTCCCCTTAACCAATTTTGATTACTGTATTTTCCAGCAAGTTTCCATTACATGTTAAACTAAAGTAATTGAGCTCCATAACTCAACAATCTCCCACTTGAGATTAATTATTGTACCATACCTACCTGCATACAGCGTCATTATTGGATCCTTCCTTAGCTTTGTTTCTTCCTCTTCAAGTCTCAAACTCGAAGACCAACAAAAGTGGAGTGTAGCTCCAACTTCTCATTTTCCAATGGTTTCATTAGCATATCCACAGGGTTCTTGCTCATATGAATCCTTTCCATATTCAATTATCCATCCTCCAATACTTGTCATATGAAGTGATACCTCAACTGAATGTGTTTCATTCTCAAATGAAATGTTGAGTTCTTTGCCAAATGAATTGCACTCTGACTATCACTAAATAGTTTACAATCACTTTGCTCCTTTCCCAACTCTTCCATGAACCTACTCATCCATATCATCTCCTTGCTAGCCTCTGTAGCTACAACATACTCTTCCTCTATAGTAGAAAAGCCACAACCTTCTGTAATCTTGAAATCCAACTAACTGTCGTCCCACCTACTATGAAAATATATCCAGTAGTGCTCCTCCTACCATCCATATCTCTAGCCATATCCGAATCAACATAACCACGTAATGAAATATTTTAACCTCCATAACATAACTACATGCTAGATGTCTCTTTCAAATACCTGAGTATCCATTAGACTACTTTTCAATGCTCTTTACCTAGATTAGCCATATATCTACTCATAACTCCCATTGCATGTGCAATGTCTGGTTTTGTACAAACCATAACATACATGAGACTTCCAATTTCTGAAGCATATGGTACTCGTGTCATGTATTTGACTCTCTCATGTGATGAAGGACACTGATCTTTTCTCAATTTGAAGTGTCCAGCCATATGTGTGCTAACAAGTTTTACATTCTGCATGTTGAACCTTTCTAACACCTTGTAGATATAATCCTCCTGAGACAAATACAACTTCTTGTTTTTCCTGTCTCTATGTATTTTCATGCCAAGGATTCTTTTTGCAGCTCCTAAATCCTTCATAGAAAATGTGTGAGCTAGCTTTCTCTTAAGCTCACCAATGTCCTGCATACTAGATCCTGCAATAAGCATATCATCCACATATAGTAACAAAATAATATAGCTCCCATTTTCAAGCTTCTTGAAATAAACACAATGGTCAGATTCACATCTCAAGTGACCATGCTCATGCATAAAACTATCAAACCTCATGTACCATTTCCTTGAGCTTGCTTAAGCCCATATAGGCTCTTTTTCAACTTGCACACTAATTTCTCCTTACCCTTGAATTCATACCCAAGCAATTGCTGCATATAAATCTCTTCATCCAAATCACCATGAAGGAAATTCATCTTCACATCTAGTTTCTCTAAATGAAAATCTTCTACTACAAATAAACTCAATACAGTATGAATAGAAGTCATCTTAACAACAGAAAAAAATATTTCACCAAATTCAATACCTACTTTCTATGCAAATCCCTTTACTACAAGCCTTTCCTTGTACCTTTTCTGTCCACCCTCTTCTTTTTAATTTTGTAAACCCACTTGTTCTACAATGTTCTCTTACCTGCTAGCAACTTGACCAAATCTCAAGTCTGGTTCTATTACAACGAGTCCATCTCCTCATCCATGTCATGCTCCCACTGAACGTGAGTCTTATCCTGCATTGTTTCTTCAAAGCTCTCTGGTTCACCATTATTAGTCAATAATAAATAAAATAGAGAAGGTGTAAATATTTCTGAAGTTTACTTACCCGTTGTGACCTTCTCACAGGAGTTTAGGGTACCAGAGACTCAATCTGGGCCTCCTGGACATTCTTATCCAAATCTAACAGTGACCAATGTTGGTCACCTCTAACCGATGTCAATTCTGCTTAACCGATGCTGGTTTGGATCCTCTATAACCAATACCGGTTCGTCTTGACCGGTGTCGGTCAAGGGTCAACCAACACCGGTTATTGTGTAACCTTATCGGTAATTCTTTTAAATCCAAGAGTTCATTTTCATCCACAAACTTCTCAACTGGTTCATCCTTGGGTACCAAAATTTGATCCATGTACATTCTCTTTTCATTCCATTCAACATCATGACTCCTAATAATTTTAGAATTCTCTAAATCCCAAAAACAAAAACCGAAATCACCATATCCATAACCAATGAAAGTGCATCTCTTGGATTTTGCATCCAAATTTTTCATATTTTCCTTATCAACATGCACAAAAGCTTCTAAACCAAAAATTTAAGAAAAGAAAGATCTACCTCTTTTCTGGTCCAAGCTTCCTCTAGTATTCCTCCATCTAGTGAACTTGAAGGCCCATGGTTAATCAAATAAACCGATGTATCAACTACTTCTGCCTAAAACTGCAAGGGCAATCCATAATGTATCCTCATACTTCTAGCACATTCCATGATTTTCTGTTCATTCTTTCTACAACACCATTCTCCTATGGTGTTCTTGAAACGGTTCTTTCTCTACGTATCTCATTCACTAAACAATAATCATTGAAATCCTTGCTACATTATTCACCACCATTGTCAGATCTAAGGCACTTTAACTTAGAATTTGATTCATTCTCAATAAGGGCTTTCCATCTTTTAAAAGTCTCAAAAACATCATATTTACATTTAATACAATAAACCCATACATTTCTTGTAGCATCATCAATGAAAGTAACATAATATTGGGATCCTCCATGAGAAGCTACCTGAGTTGGTCCCTACACATCTAAGTGTACAAGCTCCAATTTTTGCTCCTTCTTAGTTGCCCCAAATTTGAGAAATATCACTCTTTTTGCTTTCCAAAGATACAATGTTCACAAAATCAAGATATAAATCCTTCAAATCTAATAACTTACCCTTAGCCTTTAAGATCTTGCATTCCTTTTTGACTCATATGACCCAACCGATTATTCCACATGCATGCATTTGAATCTAAAGTAGATAATGCGAAAAGGAATCAAGAATACAGTGTAGATAAATATAACGTTCCTACCTTCTTACCTCTTGCCACAAAAAAATCACCCTTGGTGACTTTCCAAGAGTCTCTTGTAAAAGTAACCATGCAACCAGATTCACCTAGTTTCCCTACAGAAATAAGATTCCTCCTGAGGCTTGGCACATGCCTCACATCTTTCAATACCCATGTATTTCCATTCTATAATTTTAGATGAAATTCCCCTTTACCAATAATACTGCAAGGTTCATCATCACCTAAATAAACATGCCCAAAATTTCCCGACATAATTTCTGAAATAACCCTTATTAGGGGTTGCATGGAAAGAAGCTCCTAAATCTAAAACCCATGATTCAATTCTACTATCTAAAGAAAGAATAATAGCATCTCGCATTACCTCTATGCAACAAGATTTTCTTCTTTACCTTTGTCTAGTTGTTGGTTCTCTTTGCCTTTTTACCAACAATCTTTCTTTACATGTCCTTTCTTTCCACATTTCCAACAAGTAATTCCCTTACTTCGGATTTAGACCTATATCCCTTGACTTTAATTTCCCATTACTCTTTTTCTTGGATCTCTCCTTCTTCTTACCCTTACTTTCTACATTCAAAGCATTTCCAAATGATGATTCCTCTCGTACTCTTCCTATGAATTTCTTCATTCAAAATTATACTAACCACATCATCAAACTTCAAAATATTATTAGTAGATGTTGTATTACTAATAATGATTACTAAGGTATCCCAACTATTAGGCAAAAAACATAAGAATAAAAGTGCTTTTACTTCATCATCAAATGGTATAGAAAAATTTTAAATGATTTACAATAGATCGGAAATCATTCAAATGACTAGAGGAAGATTCACCTTCATGCATCTTAGAACTAAATAGTTTCTTCATCAAATAAACTATATTTGAAGCACTAGGTTTTTCATATAAATTAGCAAGAGATTTCATTAAGTCTACCGTAGAATCCGCTTCTGTAATATTGGAAGCCACGGATGTTTCCAGGCTCAATCTTATAGATCCCAAAGCCTTTCTTTCAAGAATCTTCCATTCTTCATCACCATCTTCATAGGTCTAGACTACTCATCCAATGGTAAATACAAATCTCTTTGATACGTATAATCCTCAATCTGTGTCTTCCATAATTGATAATTTCGGCCGTCAAATTTCTCTACCTTGTATTTATTATCTTCTCCATGGTCAGAGCTCCCACTCAATCAAGAAAAACCCCGTGAGTAAATCATGTCAACACACAAAACCCTCAAACAAAGCTCGATACTACAGTTGTTGGGGTTAGCACACACGTTGTACAGCAGCAATATATCATCGATCTAAGCACACATGCAAATAAAATTAGATATTCTACTGTAATAATATATACAAAACAAGAGACATAAATCAACACCGATTTAACGTGGTTCACCCAAAGGTGGGCTACGTCCACCAAGAAACAAGCCAATCTATTATCCAAAGCTTTGACAAGATATATAATGAAGATTTACAATCTTCCACACCTCTCAGATGTATAGTACTTTCTTTCCCTCAAGCTTTTTCTCCATCACCAAGAATTCTCTCTCTCACCAACCTTTTGCAAGTTCTTTCTAATTCTTGTTAATCATCTTCTTTCTTACTTCTAAACCCTAGATTTTATGCTTATATAGTCGTTTATAGACTTAGGGCACTTAGCCATGCAATTACAATAAATAGAAATACTTTAATGCTAAAAATAGATCTAATTCCCGAGAGTTAATTAAAACATCCTTGCACAGGTAACCAACGTTGGTTATCCCTAACCGTTGTCGGTTCCTTCCTTTCTTGACCGATGCTAGTCATACCTGACCACTGCCGGTCCTGGGTGACCGATGCTAGTTCCCCCTTAACCGATGTCGGTTCTGTATTTTCCAGCAAGTTTCCATTACTTGCTAAACTGAAGTAATTGAGCTCCACAACTCAACATACTAGTAAAGTTGCATAGGTACAAAGTCAAACTTACGTTTTGAAGTAACTATAGACCTTATGTCTTCATCCACATACTTTTGATCTCCATTACATATCTTCACACAACATGAAGACTATGAGACACTCTATAATATACCTTGCACTCGACCTTGAAAATTCTCCAACATCTACATCCTTATAGCATCATTTTTGTGAGCAATACCAACCTATAGTACTCAGTGCAGTGATTCATCTTAGAGTCTAGACAACAATATTCCTCATGGGTTTAACATACTTACCTCAAAACACATATCTATTCATGGAGTTTCCTGATGCACAATAATCACCTACAATGATCTCTTTTAAATGCGGTTTTTACTTAAGGAGAAAAAAAGGCCATAGAATTGAATCTTATAGACATTCTAGTCCTCTACAAGCTTTGTCACTCCCTTGAGATCTTATAATAGATAGCTTGACTTTACTAAGAAACTTGGAGCAAACAATAATGTTTCTATGTATAAACCCTTGATCAATTAAATACCGCCTTCAAACACTTTGTCATAATGCATATGAGCTATAGATGATTGAAGATCCTCAATCCTTCATATTTGCATTCTTAGGTTGTACCTCAACTTACCTATTGTCAAAAATGTGTGATTGACACTCTCCGACTTCATACGTAGTCCCATATTTCTCATACTTCTTAGATTACTTGACTTGTAGCACATTGATATAGGCCTCTGTAGCTTCTCATCATTCCTTTTCAAGCACTTACTCTGAGTTTAACTTGAGATGCCTTTAACCATTGTACTTTTCATCCATTCTCATATCCTTGATCCATTGTGTGTTTCTTCATACCTCTCTTTGATGCATTATTCCATCTTGACCTTCTAGAGATCTAATGCATAACACCATACAAATCTTCATGACTTAGGCTACATTTTTAGGCTCAAACTTCTTGATTTTTCCCATCATATACTTAGCTCAAACTTCTTGACAAACCTTAAGCACTTGATTATGCTTAACAAATTGAGACCCTAACATAGTAGGAGAATTCTTCAACCAAAGAAACCTTATACCAAACGTCATTCATTTGATGAGTGCTTGACACTAAAGGATCATATAACATACCTTATCTCTTATTCTTTGAATAGAAAACTCTTCAAGCATACCTATTATCTCATCTTTGTTTGATAATTCAATCACCATTCATGGAAGATATCATATTGCTCTAATACTTGGTTCATATTTTATACAAAGATCAACATTATATTAGGAAATCAATCTACAATCTTTAGTTTTTGGCTCTGCTCCTTGATATCATAACCCTTTTTCTCACAAGGTATATACCTAAACTCAAATGAGATCATCCATGGATTTACTTTGTAGTCTCTTCAAGGATGGATTGGAATGCATATCACATATTAGAATGACTTACAAAACTCCTTGAAATTAACCTTACTCTTGCTTAACCATATTGTACTCGATTATTTCAAGATGAGTCACTTACACACCTTCATTTGCACAAGACATCTTTTAAAACATGTTCAAAACACTTCCGACCTTAAGAACAACATGAGATTATAGAACTTCCTCTGATTATATGACACACACTTTCCATGTTTAGACAAGGCCACACATATAACCATGACACACTCATAAACTATTACTTTCATGCCTTACTTCACATTAGACCACAATCGAGAGCTTGAAATAACTTAAATAACATGACTATGACTCATAATACTTTGATAAGATTTTTCAACAAAAATGACATCATGAATTCACTTAAACTAAGCTATATACCCCTTTGACATGGTACAACATACCTTAAATAGGACATATGGCCTTAGAATGATGATATTTTTTTCAAGCACATAATCTTTATAGTACTTGCATATACTTTTGACCCTATTAACTTATAACACATATAGTCTAATGCATCTTTTGACTAAGGGTACAACATGTACTCAATTGACTAGCCCTTTCCTTAGGTTTTACACACATAGTTTCAAATCTTATGATTGGATTCAAAATCACCTTTACAAGCATAAACACCTAACATGGACTCAACATACATTTTACAACACTTTCCCATCCCACTTACCGATAACAACGGTGATACCATATTCTATAGTAATATTTTTGTTTGGTATATCACATACATGGTCTAAGCTATAAGCTCAAGCCGGAACACTTAATGGGAATGAAAGGGACGAGACAAGATATATAGAAGAATAACATGCTATCTATATCTACTAGGAGATAAGAGAGTGGAAGGACTCTAGATCTATATGGGTTTCCTATTCCCCCGTTATGTCTTTTCCATAATTACATCCAAGGCCCTATTATCTACCCCCTCGACTAAAGACACACAAATATCACAAACTCATATATTAAAATACCACCTTAGAGAAAAATTACAGCCTTCCATAAGACATTTGATAACATCAAGGGTACATGCAAGGATATGGAATTTCATGACTAGGAAATGGACTTAGAATGACCCAACAAACCTTCATACTTCATATAGAAATCATAGACTTCTTCAAACAAAGACAACAAGAAAACTCGACACCTACTAATGACAAGGAATAAAAAAACACATGGATAAGTAACTTAACATACCTTATCACTCTTGAAGTGTCCCAAAATCCTAGCTTCTTTAACTTATTATGCACTAAAGCATTGAGACACATATGATCTTCTTCAATTAGAGATTCTTCTACTAAGGTAAACATAATTCTTTGGCTTGAGGAACATATTTCCCATCTTGATTGAGCTAGACTCTTCTTTAACAACATCTATATGATTAGTCTTCTTCCTTAGCAACTATTATTTTTCAGCATCCTTCTTAGATTTCCCTCCTTGAATAAGTCCTTTGATTGTTTCTTTTGAATTAGACCTTTTAAAGAACACCCTCTTGCTTTGGCATAGTCTCACTATATGACCTGTCTTTAACAATTGAAACAAAAAAATCCTCTTTTCCTCTTGGCTCATATACACTTAGATTAAATCCATAATCCTTGGCCTTATGACTAACTTCACAACATGAAAGGCATTCACCTCTGAAGATAACTTCACCAATCTTAGGAGACCTTCTTTTGTAATCCCTAGCTCTATGACCAAAATCGTGACAAACATAGCAATATCCATTTAAGGGAGTATCATACCTCATAGCATTAGATTTTCTAACTAAGTTAGACTTTCTCAATTTAGTCGTGTTTGTCTCATTTTTGTGTTCTTGAGAGTTGGGACCAACTTCACCATCATTCTCCTTTTGCTTTTCCTTGAAACCTAGGTTTGTCTTGTCATTTGCATATCTTTTTCTTTCTAAAATCCCATCAAGAGCATTAAAACTCTTCTCTAACTTCTCATACATACTCAATCTACTAGATGCACTCTCCAAATCATATTCTAGGGTTTTCAATTTCTCTTCATACCTAGAACAAACTTCTTTTTTAGCCTTTAGAGCCTTAGAAACAATTATCCACTTGAGATTCTAAACCCTTGATGGCTTGACCATGCTCTATCTCCATACACTTGATCTAATCTTGTAAGCTATGAATCACTGACCTAGTAACTTCATTCCTCATCCATAATGCAACTTCAAAATCTGAATACATTCCCATTGTTTATGTTTCTAGGATCTCCTTCAAGTGATTAGACTTGCTTCTTAAGGACCTACTATGATACCAATTATTGAAATAATAATTGACTAGGGGGGTGAATCATTACTACAATGATTTTTACTTTATTTACCAAACCATACATTCATCAATTAAGTTGTCCATACATCATTCATAACCATGTGTGTTTATTAAGATATTCAACATTCAATCACAACAACATAAAGCAAGATGCACAACACATAAACACCATATGTAAGTGGGAAACCCTCATGGGGAAGAAAACCCATTGAAACTCTGATTATATTACACAAATCAAATAATTTTAGTGAAGCACCAACTTCACAAGGAGCACTAACCCCTAGTTTAGTAGAGCACCAACCCTACAAGGAGCACTAACCCTAATTAAGTGAAGTGCCCACTCCAAAAGGAGGCTACAACCCCTAGTATGACTAAGAAAAAACTCAGCCACCTGAAGATGATGATCTCTAAAAACAATTTCTGCCACAACTGATGGAGATCTTTATTTCAGCTCACACAATCATTATCAAACCCTCATTCCTTCAACTCACTCTATCTTCTTCTTCTTGGACTTTTCTTGGCTATAAAATATTGAAAACATGTTATCTAACATTCCTCAACCTGTAACACACTATTTCAGATCTCAAATCATGAAATCATACATGCAATACACTTCTACTTCAGTCACATGTTTCCCCCTTAGAGCACTATTTAAAAATGAACTCAAAACACTTGCTTTATAGGATTATCTTCCTTCAATCACAAGATAGGTCAGTCCTTCATCATAATTTTATGCAACACAACTTAAAAACATCCCAATACATTCATTACAACTTTCACATTGAACCCACATAGTTTGGTCATGCCCAAAACCATCAAACTTGCACAAAAAAGGTTCAAAACCCCATCACTAGTATGAATAAAAACCACTAACACCAAAAACATGATTATTAAAGCCCCAAAATTCATCACACATGTGTAATATAGCATAAAATAATCATTCATGGTTGTTAATTAGCTTAAACAATCAAATTATTCATAACTCAAATCAAAAGGCTCATATCCTTCACCAAACAAAGGTGGTTTTCAACACTATGTCTTTACCGTTGGGCATCAAGACCACTCAAGAACAACAAAAATATAGAATGTAACCACTCTATGGAATCCTCGGGATATTTATAACATATTCATGCATGTTATACCTCTTAAAACATCCATATTCTCAAACCACAACAACTTTTCTCTTCACCAAATCAAGCTACCTAGAAAACAGTTTTACAAATGCAACTAGTTTGAATCCTTGATTCCACTTCCAAGACCTAAAAATGAATTAAATAGGAAAAAAATTATCTCTCTTCACTCTCCAAATTATATCAAGCATCATCCAATCCATTTCATGCCTCAACCAACTCAATATTTTAGCCTGAGCAATCCTACCCTAAAATCAAATAATCTTCTTTCTCAAAAATTGACCTGAATGACCCATCAAATATCATCACCAAGAAACAATCCATATACCACTATAACTCTATATAAATCATATTTCCATAACATATTATACCTACTTCCAACTCCAAGTGGAAGGCCTTCAACCAGTATATATCTACAAATTGCTTCTTAAGCCTTCTAGGACTTAAGAACCAAACATGAGCTCAACATAATCCATCACCTCAAAACACACTTCCAATCTTAACCAAAACATTTATCACCCTTATAAATTATTTTTAAGCACTCAACAACCTTCATAAATCATGAACAACTTATAAACATCACTTTACCTCATAGAGCCACTAAGCACCTTGTTAGATTAAGTATCCTCCATATTTGACCTTCAAATATCAGGTTGTAACTTTATCATAACATATTAAAAACAAAATTTTGATATACTATTGGAAATTTCTTTGAACCGGGATTACAAAAAAACTTGAATGGATTCAAAAATCCTAATATAGTTCCTAATGTCAATTTTACCACAGACTTCTCCAAATTGCCCCAAAAACTAGTCTTCATAAATAGGGAACACTTTTTGCAGTTAGATTCACCACCATGATCTTAAACTATCATGGAAATTTAGATAAACTCTAGCGCTAAAAATAATGTCAATTTATTCTTTAACTCCTTTGGAAAATTTTGACTTAAACTAAAACTCTTCATAAACAAGCATATTCAAGTGGGGCCCACATACTTTGTCACATGCTCTAATATACCTTTATGTAAATATGGAAGATTACTTTACAACATCCAATCATCATTTTTTCAAAATAAATAAAAATAGACTCATCATACCTCTTTTTCTCTAAGTCACTCTTAGTTAGGGTTTCAAACCCTTATATCTTGTTAACGATCATTCATAAAAATGTGAAGATAAAACCATCTCATTATTTTTTTGAAACCTTCACAATTGATCTAATAATTTATTTAAAAGATCTCATTTCCACATGAAAAGCATACAATTCACAATGAGCACCGAATGTTCACTTTTACCTCAAAAATACACTTTGTGAATCACCCGGTTTTACCAAAAACAACATAACTTGCAAAATATTCTTCAAATGATTTAAAAAATTCTCACACCTTAAGGACACATCTTTTCATCATCTCCAATCACCATCATATCTCAAATATGTCTCCACCTTTCCATCCACAAGGACTTGAATGACTAGCCCTTAGGATTTTGCATGGTTTAGGCTAGGGTAAAATGAAACAACATCATAACTCAACATGAAACATCTCTAAAAGGTCCTAACATACCTGTAAAAACATATATGACACCCCTGCATGCATCCATGAGCTCACTTGGCTCCACAAATCATGCCTCCAAGCACCTAGACCTAGTCTAGATGAGCACCTGAAACTTGGTCTTCAACTTGTACCTACACCCTAAAACTCATGTGAGTGCCTAAAAACTCCCAAAACATGTTCTCCATGATGCTACCATGTACCTCCATAATTTATCAGCTCCAAAACTCATGACTCGCCTCATTCTACATGCTTCAGGGCTAGGAATAGGCCTAGAATGACCTGACTCAACCATGAAACCTCATGACTTGACCATGTTGACTTCTTACAAACACATTAACACATGTAGCACACCTCATATACCATGTATGAACTTATAGTAACCTTTGACCAACTTGGGAGGACTCAAACCATGACTTAGCTCACTCAACCATGCATTAGTACCTCTTGAATACCACCAAACATGATACTACCAATCAACCTTCTCGTTTGACATTAGAATAACACCTCATGGAGACACATACAATTCCATGACACCCTTTCCATCAATGTACTTAACAACAATGACAACACTAACACACAATGACCAATATTTGGCTATAGAATTTACATGCATGGGACTGAAGTAGGAAATTGTGTGTTTGTTGTACTTGTTGGAGAAAATTGCATATTACTTGTGTGAGAAAACTAGATTTGTGTTATCATAAATTGCATTAATGTTGTTGAAGGAAACTGCATTTGATTTGTATAAGTAGATGTGTTGTTGACTTGGTAATTGGCCACACTTGGAAAATCCAGAGTGTAAATGTTGTAGAAATCCATCATAATTAGATGTTGTGAAGGAATAAGATTTTCTGGACTTCTCAATCATCTTTTCCTTTGCATTTATTTTTCCATCCTCTCCTTCTCTTATTGTAACTTCTCATATTCCTTTTTTCCTCCTTTTAATGTTGTTGTTTAATCTTGTCTCATTCCCTTTACTTTTTAAGTTGTTGTTTGAGTTTGGTCGTTTCCTTTTTCTTGTGCAATGATTTTGTTTGCCTTCCTCTCCTCAAGCAGATTTTTCTTCCTCATTTTCAACTCCTCTAGTTCCTTCCTTTGTGCTTCTTTTTCGTTAATAATTTTCAAGTAGTCATTCGATGTGAGAATTTGTGACTAGATGCTCAACCTTAAATTCCTTATGTTTACACATTTTGATATCTCATTAATCCTTTTAATTGGAAGCTTAATAAATTTCCACAATGAATTTACAACCTCATTTCCTGATTCTGCATTACATGGTTGTTTTTCGTTGTCTTATACAAAAAAATTTTGAAGTACCCTAAATCTACAACATCCAACTGACTATCATCTTTATTTTTTCATGTGTTACATTCCGCATAGTAGTGAACTATTCCACTTACATGTTAAGAGGAGGGGATGACATGGAAAGAGAAATGTCCTCATTGGAAATCTCGGTTATAATCCCCAAGTTTATAGAAACTTTTTTCAACCATTTAGGCTAGCAAACTAGTGTTAGCATACTCATCCCATCATCGACTATGAAAATTTCTTATGTCTAACTCACATGACTTGGTGTGTTTTCTTCAACTTGAACATGAATTATAACTTGACTACCTTTCCCAATCCGACTTAAACATGTTCTCCTATCTTATTGATTTAAATCTATCACCTCCACCTCTGATTTTTGAATTATATCAATTTATTGTTGGCTTATTGCATCCTTTGTTTATTGGATTTGATCAAAAAAAAATTGAATTACTTCTCCATTATCTCTGATAAATTGTTCAATTTCATCTTTGTTATAACCAACCATCTCCATAGTTTTTCCTCCTCTATTAGCTCAACATTGAATGCATCACTAGGGTGCATGTCATTAACCAATGCATCTTTGTTTAGAGGCCATATTCTAGTCCTCATAAAACCAAATTTTATATTCGATGGAGTTAATGCTCTCTTAAAATCCTTGTTGCTATGAGTGATTTAATTTAAATTGAATTAAATCTAATTACGAGTAACGATTGTAATATAAGATGTATAATTTCTAACATACATAAATACATAAGAAAATAAGCATATAAATAATAAAACCCTAATTGAAGGAGGGAGATAAGATGAATTATCTAATTTACACGTAATTTAGAAGTGATCGGGAAGGGTGAAGTGCTAAATAGACTGAGAAGAGTGTCATAAATACTCTATGTCAATTTTGGACTTCACAAATAATGTCAAACAAGGGCACCCACGACAGGATATGGGTGCCTAGGCACATGTGACTATGTGAATGTTTAGGATCTTATTTCTTTATGTCATAAGGGTGTTGTATTTATTCCCTGTTGATTGCCAGATATTCTCTCCTCGATCGCCAAAGGTACCCGTAACTCCGCAAAAGATAATTTCACCTACATAATCCCACAAACCACATCAAACCTAAAAAGGAAAATGTAGAATGGAGAGTCAAACTAACCTTGATAGTCACCCCTAGAGTGAACTTACAACCAAGTGTTGCACTACATCTCATACTCCATGTAGTTCATGTGTGTGTGTAAAAATGATGCCCTAGGATGCCCTTTTGTAAGTTGCACTTGATAATGGGTTGTAAATATAATTTTGCGATGTAATAGTATGTGTGGATGGAATAGAGAAAATTTTCCCTTCATATGTTTTGTATATAGAATATGCAGTACCTTGTCCTTTAAATGGATGCTAGATGGATGCCTTTGGAGTGTTTTAGTACCTTTGAATGAAAGCTTAGGTGATGATAGTACTGTTGAGTGCTTGGTACTTTATTTTGAAAACATACCCATGTATTTATATGACTCCCTTATTTTAATTTTGTAATTGACAACTGGAAGGCTGGCTAATAAGTGAAAAATATGCCCAAAAGATAAAAGAGACCCAAAAGGAGAAAGTAAGATAAGAAATGGTCAGGGGTTCCCATAAGGAATAGGAGCACTGGGCATTATTGTCTTAGTTGGACACTGGTTTATGAAGCCATAAAATATAAATGAGTAAAGTTCCAACTAGGATGTAGGGTGTGTAATACCAAATAGAAAAGAGGTCAAACATAGTTGTTAATCACTAGTTTTCTTGCTTATGAATCATTTAAATGTTAGTATGATTTTAGGACCTAGAAATGTACCCAAGTGTGTGATTTTGTGTCTAAATTTTCCTCCACTTTATGTTTTTGAGTGAATACTTGATAACATAAAGTAGATAAAAGGTGTGTACCTTTTGATCATATAGAGTGTGTCGAGAGGACAAGTGAAGCATGGAGACTGGGAAAAGAAATTGATCCTAAGGGTGAAGCATATGTATTGTGTGTACCTATTTTTGTGTTTGTATTTGTTGTATAGGTTGCTTTCTTGTTGTGTATGAAGTACAGACTTGTAAAAGAAGAGAAAATAGTAGTCAAAGTTATGTTTATGAAAAATTTGAGTAAAGTAGCGTAAGTATGTAAAAATGTGTAAAATTAGTAGTAGTGAAGCAAAGTGTGCACTTGATGTAAAAGAGTGTAAATGATATAAAAGTGTCTGAAATGCTGTGAAGAGTGAGTTTTTGGGCTATCTCACACCAAATGTGAGTTTTGGGCGATATCATGTCAAGTGCAAGTTTTTGGGTGATCTCACGCCAAATGTGAGTTTTTGGTGATCTCACACCAAGTGAAATTTTTGGGTGATTTCACGCCAAAGAGATAGTGTTGGGGATTAGTTTAGTCTCCATCCATGACTCTCTGCCTCAATAAGCACCACTACAGGATGGTACGTTATTATGATTTAGTTTTGATTGTCCCGAATTAGTTTCTATTTTTTTTCCCATGGTATTGATTGTTCTGATTGAAGGAGTTGTGCCTCTAACTGTAATTGATTTGAAGTTTTATGTGAACTGCGATAATCTGAGAAAATAATTATTTGTGCCCCAAGACATCGAGTGCCTATGGGAGGAAATACATGCCTAGGCATTTTTGTTTAAGTGTGGGCGTTGGTGTTTGTATTGTCTTTCCGACCCAAGTTTGATTTTGAGCCGATTCTATGACTGTAACATGTGTTGATTCTATATTGTGTAAATATTTATTGTAGCTCTAATCTACTATAGGGGTAATTTATTCACCCAATGTATTCCCCCTTGTTTGGGGTGCATGCAACGATAGTAGGAGAATGTGGCCCAAAGGAGAGGACTCGATTGTGATCTCGAAGTGGGTATCTTCAGGGGGGTAGGGGATGTGTATGGTAGAAACCAAAGCACATGCAAAAAAAGTGGGATATAAATATGTGTTAGTGAAAGAAAAGCATGTAATACAAAACAATGTAACAAGCTATTGTGCAAGCAAGATAGACCGCTAAAAATGGGTCTCAAACATGCAACATTACTCACAATGTCTCAAGAAAATTAGGGTCGAATTGGCCAAAAGAAAACAAACAATGATCAAACAAGACATAGGGCATAGCCCATAAATAATAGCAAACAAAATTAAAAAAATTATCGAGATAACCATGGCGGTATATAGTTTTTCAAAGAAAATGATACACATGAAGCACTTGTTAGCATGTTATAAAGATAAATAGTATGGCAAGGCCTGTATAAATCAAAGCAAAAGGTAAATTAATTGTAATGATAAGTAATGAAAATGTAGCAATAGAACCTATATAGTATGTGATAATAGAGAAAATATATGCCCCAAAAGCCTTTGTGGGATTGGTAAAAGGTATAGTGTTAAGCATCATTACAACATGTGAGAACCTGTAAGAGATTTGCATTCACCGTAAAAGACCAAGTGAACACACAGTGTATTTATAGAAAGATAATGACATATTGAGTATCTATCTAGCATGGAAAAAAAGTGTTACATGTGGATAAAATAAGCTAGCAAGAGTAAATGCAACCAAGATATGCAAATGTAATATGAGTGTGATGGAATGGAATGCAAGATGTGGAGATGAAAGGAATAGTGTGGCCCCAACGAATGTGTATGAGATGACTTTCATTTATAAAATCCCCCTCAACAGTAAAAAATGAACCATAGAACAAGAGTATTTCATCGAGAAATAGGTGTGAAAAAATCTCTTAGAAATATGTATCATGAAGAGTGAATGATGTGAAGTTAATTTCAGATTTAGACCCTCAATAGTCAAGTATGAATTGTGGAACTAGAGTTCATCATAGGGTAATGATGATATAATGTGTGTATCAAAGGGTATGATAGTGTGTAAAAGGATTAGTTTTGATGCCCAGAGCACAAAGAGTGGTAGTATGCTAAAGACAATTGATAGTGCTAGAAGGGGGAGAAGTGCAATGCCCACCAAGTGTGTCAGTGATGGATATTTATGTGATAATGTGAGAGATACAATGCCAATGTGGGAGAGTGTTAGTTGTGTTATGAAAATAGAGAGATTCATCACAATGGTAGGAAGGATCAAGAGTAGAACCAGGTTGGATTTTGGGTTGAAAGGAGGAATTCTAAAGAGGTTATCTAGGGTTTGTTGGTCTTGCTTGGTTGGGGTTGATAATTTGGAATTGGTAATGTCGAGATGTATTGATAGGATGAGAGGATGGAGTAAAGATTTTGAGTGGTGGTTGCTTGACAGGGGAGGAGATGGAGGATGGATTTGGAGTGGTGGTCACTTGACAGGATGAGGAGATGGAGGATGGATTTTGAGTAGTGGTTGTTTAGTGTGAATAGGTTGGATAAACTGCTCTGGACTAACTAGAGGAGGAAAATTAGTGGTTAGGGATTGATGCTCACGAGACATGGAAGGACAAGATTTAGGAGCCCATTGGGATTTAGCAATTGAAGATGAACATGAAGTAAAATGTTGTGCAACAAATGAGATAAAAACTTGATGCTCAAGGTGCTTAATTATTTGTTTTAAAACATAATAATCATTGTCATTATGTCCATTAATTTTATGATAATTACAAAATGGGATTCCTTGGTATTTGACAAGTAGATAAGGAGGATAGTAATGAGTATTTGGAAAGTTAATCAACTAGTGAGTGAGGATCTCGAGGAAGAATTTCATCTTGCTTAACATTGAGATCAAACTTGAGAGGTGTGAGTAGCGATAAGACTTGGGGTTCACTGACATGAACACATATAGAGTACATAGGATTATCATGAGATGTAGAAGAAAAACTAGTGTGGGCCTTAGAAACATCCTTGAGATGTTGGATTTTTCTTTAAGGGATGTAATCGTGGTTTCCATAGCGTGAAATTTGTCTTGAATAACATGGTGTAAAGCTTGAATTGACTCTAAGATAGTTGTATTCATTGGAGGATTAGACTGGTAGAGTCGTTAGATAGATGAGTCGAAGATAGCACTTACTTACACAAGAGACATATTGTGAGGGAGGTATATAGTATTTAGGGATTTTTGGAGAACATCTTTGCAAGGTGGGTGAATTTGAAGTAAGTCATACAAGGATATTAGAGGATTTTTAGGAGCCATGAAAGAAGATTGGGTAGAATAGGAAAATGAGGATCCAAGTGTTTGATCATGAGTGGGGTTCACCAAATGATTTAATTTAACTTAAATTAAATCTGATTATAGAAAGTAACTACTGTAATATAATATGTACAATTGCTAATATACATAAAGACACAAGAAAATAAGCATATAAAGTATAAAACACTAAGCAAAGAAGGAGACAAGATGAATTAGCTGATTTACACGTAATCTAGAAGTGATCGGGCAGGGTGAAGTACTAGATAGGTTGAGAAGAGTGTTGTAAATACTCTCTATAAATTTTGGACTTCATGAATAATGTTAGACAGGGGCACATGCAAGATGATAGAGCACCTAGGCATTGATGACTAGATCTGGGTGCTCGTGACCATATAAATGCTTAGGATATAATTTCTACTAAATCGCAAGGGTGTTGCATTTGTTCATTGTTGATCACCTAATATTCACCCTTGATTGCCGAAGGTACCTATAACTTGTAAAAGAGAATTTTACCTACATAAGCCCACAAACCACATCAAACCTAAAAAGGAAAATGTAGAATGGGGAGTCGACTGACCGTGGCGGTCACCCCGAGAAGTGTACTTATGACTAAGCATTGCACTACATCTCAAACTCCATGTAGTTCTTGCATGTGTGTGTAGAAATGATGCCCTAGGATGCCCTTGTGCAAGTTGCACTTGATAGTGGGTTGTAGCTAGAATGTAGTGATGTAATAGTATGTGTGGATGGAATATAATAAACTTCCCCTTCCTATGTTGTGTATCTAGAATATGCAATCCCTTGTCCCTTAAATGGATGTTAGATGGATGCCTTTGGAGTTATTTAGTGCCTTTGAATGTAATCGTGGGTGATGATAGTAATGCTTAGTGCTTGATCCTTTATTTTGAAAAATAACTATGTATTTATATGATTCCCTTGTTTGAATTTTGTAATTGACAACCTGGAAGGTCAACCATAAGTAAAAAGATGCCCAAAATATAAAAGAGATTAAAAAGGAGTGAGTAAGATAAGAAAGGGTCAAGGGTGCCAAGAAGGAACAGGAGTTTCGGGTGTTGTTGTCCTAGTTGGGCACCTTATATCGAAGCCATGAAAGATAAAATAGTAAAGTTTTGATTGGGTAGGGGTGTGTAAGACTAAATAGAAAATAAGAGACAAAGAAAAGAGGTCAAAAATAGTTTTAATCACTAGTTTTCTTGCTTAGGAATCATCTAAATGCTAGCATGTTTTTAGGCCCTAGAAATGTACCCAAATGTGTGATTTTGTCTCTACAAAGAGTTTTAATTCAGATCTTCATACATCTACTTTGTGATGCTTGACCATCCATTTGGATCTTTCATCCTTGAAGTAGGTTTTAAATGGAAAAAACATGTTAACATCTAAAGGTTGCAGCTTGTGGTTGGTTTGCATAGGAAAAGTGATTAGATCAATGCCCAGTAGTCTTCCCTCTTGGATTTTCCATATGCCACATGCCTACCACAATCATAAAAATTGAGTTGATTTAAATTTGATAATGAAACACCACCCAAAACTAATCTAGAAAAGTAGTGCAATCAATTCAAAAATAATTCATTTTTTCATCCATGTGCATGGTTGGGTTATCATACATGTATTAGGCTCACAATTGGAAATGTAGTTAGCTAATTGTCATTGTGCTTTAAAAATATAGAAGCATGGTATACTTTTCCCTATTGCATTAACACAACAAAGTATTGTGATCCACTCTCTACTCTTTGGGATTATGTGGGGTACACTTCTACTACCCGTCTTTGCAATCACCCTCATCCCACAATTCTTACCAGCGTACACACTAGTGTCATCGTACTTCCATATCCTTTGTTTTCTATATTTCTCAGTTTTATACATTTGATCTAGTTGTCATAAAATGTAACAACTATGTTAATCCTAAGCATAACTGCCCTATCAAGATCAAGGCCTTCTATAGTCCATAAAGACAAATTTGTATGCCTCTTTCTGCACCCTTTCCACTAATATTTGCTAGGCATACCATCGTTAAATAGAGTAGTATGTGTCTCACATATGTGTGTCACATGAGGTTTAATTAAATTTATTTGCAGAACATGACCCATATCAGCCACATGTTTACAATATTGTAATATTTTAGAATGTTCTTAAGACATTAAAATGATTGGGGGACATTTACATTTTGTAGTTGTGATACCATTCAACCAATTAGATAATGAACCCATTGAGACACCCCACTTTTTTGCAACAACTCTAATAGAATACCCATTCTCTTCAACATCTCTTGTTGTTTTTCACGATGTCTTTAGTCATCCACTTAGTTCTGAAGAAAACTTTTTTATATGTTGTTGTGTGTTTCCCGCTAACATTATCAATTACCTCTAGTTGTGGTGTTGGTTTTAGCTTTGTTTTGTGATTTTGACTAGTTTGAAATTGTTGTTTTTTATTAGCTTCAATTAACTCCTCCTCTCGAGTTAGGTATAGTCAAAGCATATAACTATGTCCCACTTTTTGCAATTTTTGTACCTTCGGAAAAATTTGTGTCCCACAACCAAAACATGACTAAACATGTATAAAATAACCAAATATGTATTTTTAAGAGATTAAATACACCAAGATGCAGACATCCATAATTTGCCTTATTTTTTAAGTTTTAATAGTATTTTTAAATATTTATTTACTAGTCATTTTTTCAAATATTTTTGGCCACCAAGTGAGACACACTTATATGCTTTATATAATTGACACCCCTTTTATAAGGTCCATTCATGACTTCCTCCTTCTCATTTTCCTCTTGAATATCATGTTGGCCTACACTATTTGGGACAAAGTAAAATAAAAAACCATATTTTAGAAATGTGTACAAATGGCCAAAATAAGATGAATCAACATCTTTGTGCCAAACAAAAATTAAACAAGAAGACACATTGAAACAACTCAATATAGAATGAATATACATTTTTAAAATCAGTATTTTTTTCAATGTGCTCATTGCATGAAACCTAGAGAGAAAATATCCAAACAACTATGGAAATGGGATATCCAGATTATCAATGTTAAGAATTACAACATATTCTATGATAATTTATTTCCATTTTGACCTGAAACAAATAATTTTGAGATGTTGGCTTTTACCAGATTAATTTTGATAAGGCTCTTTGTTTAAAGCCAGGGGTTGATCTCACCTAATGACCCACTTGGTGATTCAAAGCAAATGGTTTTCAACTATGTTGTAGGGTGGAAAGGGTTGGGAGTGTTCATCTTCCCATTTACAAATGTGCACTTCCAAATGCAAAAGCAGACATAAAAATGGTTGCATTAAATGTATTATTAGTGTGCAGGTGTAGACTAATAGTGGGGGTGGTGGAGTGGTAGGGGTGATGTTAAGTAAATTTAATGCATCTTTTGGATTAGAAGGAAATTTTTCCACTTACCATGTGGTTACATCCAAACTTTCACATGGGAAAAATTAATTTTTAGTTCACTATGCAAATTTGACCTTTGTAAGGGGTATTTTGTTGGGGTATTTAGTGTTCACATCGCCACAAACTCATACTACATTTACATATTACATATACACTAAAATTAAATATACGGTTTGAAGGTTAACAGTAAATACATTGAATTGAGAGAGTTTGTGGTGATATAAACATTGAATACACATACACACTAAAATTACTAAATATACATTGACTATACACCTGTAATTTTGTCATTTAATGCATTGTTTGAAATTACAAAATTATCATTTTATATTCAATATATTCAATAATTCCCTATATACCGACAATACACATAAGAATAACTTGCAATCTTCATATTACTTGCATATGTAGACTAAAACAAGAACATGCACAAAAGAAACTCAATGTAGATTGAATAAACATTTTTAATAGTAGTATTGCTTGCAAATGTTCTCATAAACATAGGAACGTAAGTATAATCATTATACTTTCAATGCATATTTAGTTATTTCAGTGCATTTACAAAGTTTGAAATTTGAATAGGCATATATTTATTGTATATTCAAACATTTAAGTGCTTATGGTAGAGATAATAGTTGGTGAGCATGGAGCAATTGTTGAACTAATTTATGTTAGGATGGGGTGTATTTAGGTTTTAACAACCTAGAAATAAGGATGATACTTATATATTTAGATATTCTTCAATTGTTATGTTGATTAGGACTGAATGTATTCTCACATATTCAATTAGTATCTAAGTGTTATTAAGAAGAAACTCTATTATTAAGTTGATACGGTAATTGAATTGAAAATTATATCAAAAATGTAAGTGTATATTCAATAACAACACTATATTTTGAAATTGTAAGAAGCATGTGTGAAAAACCCTATAATATTGGACATTTACTACATTGTATTAGTAGAGTTCATGGTGAATGGAGGATTAAACAAAAGGCACTAAAATAAGTGAATATACACTTTGAAAAACAATAGTTCAATGTGCATGCTTGAAAAAACATTAGTTCAAAATAGAACACATTTGTTAAAGTAAGTGATTCACATATTCATTGCATATGCAAACATTCTTCATGTATTTAACATTCTGTCTATTTTATAACATTCTTCACATATTCAGACATTCTTTGAATACTTTGAATATTAAAAAGATAACTGTCATTTACCTCCTGAATATGTTGGATCCCTAGCATTATAAATATTTATACAATAATAACAATGAAATAAGAACATGTGTTGAACTAACTCTAACATATTCAATAATTTTAGTGCACATTAAAAGTTTGAATGCGTAGTAGAAAATGACAAAGTTACAATTGTATATTCAATGTATGTTCAATAATTCCAATATATATTCAACCAATCAATATAAAGTTAACCATGGATATTCAAATATTAAATACACAAACAAAGACAACACTTATTTATATTCATATATTACTCATATGTTAAGGTAAGTGATTTGCATATTCATTACATATGCAGACATTTTTCACGCATTTAACATTTTGTCTATTTTCTAAAAAAAATCACATATTCAAACATTATTTGAATACTTTGAATATTAAAAAGGTAATTGTCATTTACCTCGTCTATATGTGGTCTCCTTGCAAATTAGATTTGGTATATAACTTTTCCAATTATTTGATATGTCAATTGTTTCCACAAAAAGATTGCTAACCATATTCATCCAATATATAATACTACATCCCATTTGAATTCAAATTCTAAGATTTTGGAGGGATTATTCAAAATTTGGGGGGATAGTTATTAATTTGCATTGATTTTATTATTTTTGGGAAAATGGTGAGTCTAATATAAAAAAATTTGTAAGTGCAACATTTAATGAGGTGAAGGTGGCAAAAGGAAGAATAGCTTATCCATTTTTGCCCCTCGGGCAAAAATGGGCAACTGGGTAACACCCTAAGACCATAAATTCCTTCCTAAAGAAATTCATGAATTTGGTTCATCGAATGAGGCTGTAATTTTTGAAACCATCTTGACCTATGAGTTACTGAATAAATCAAGTTCACACAATGAGTATTTATTCATAGCATCAAATGGTTCAAGAGAGTGAAGTGACAAAGAAAGACAATGAGGTCACAAATAAAAATGTTAAAGATTTTTCACAATTTGATGAGGAAACCAATATCATAGGTTGCTTAGCATCATTTGGGTATACCCCTCAACTATGTTATATCTGTAGAAATTTGTAAGGGGAATAGAGAAAAATGGTGAATTGATTGAGGTGGATGATGTTAATAACTTGACTAAAGAAAGACTTGATGAAATGATCAATTCAGTTGGAGGTTTTGATCCGAGTTGATGGAAGCTTCGTGTTTCTTAAGATCAAAATTGGCTTCTATGGGATTACTTTCTTCATCTCAGAAAAAAATGGTTAAAATTTGATAGATTTAAAAATCCCAATTTTTTGAAAAGTCAATGCATACTTTAAAAATTTGTCAAAAATTCACAAGGGGTTATGAGCTAGAAATAGCTCATTGAGCAAATCAAATGAGCTACTTGGTGAGTTGGTAGAATTTTTGGTAAGATGAATCTTTGAATAGCTCAAGTGAGTTGTTCTAATCATTATAGGGCAAGTTATCAAAAAGCTCGGTATTAAAGGATGGAGTTGTCCAAGGTGGTTAGTCAATCGACGTGTTAGGTTGTTTGAAGGTAGCTCGGCATGTGGAGATAATGGGTAGCTCGAGACCGGTAAGATCAAACTTATGAGTCGAAAGATGTCTTGAGTCAAAAATTATGAAACAACGAGTTGTTTTGTTGATGAGCTCGAGTGACCTCGTGAGCATTGACATCAAAATAGAGGGATGAATTATTATTAGGGCCCAACAATCCAAGGTCAAGTTTGCGAGGATATAACGAGGTTGGCTCAACATGACAAAACGTGGAAGAACTCAGAGCACAACGAGTTTATTTGGAAAACTGGGTGAGTTGCTTGGTGCCGAGCTAAAATGAAGAAGACGGCTTGCAGGGGTGAATGCAATGAGTCAAGATATTCGAATGTGACAAGTAAAGAAAACTCAAAATGATGGTGCATACATTAATTTGGTGGGTCACCTAGTTTGGAAGGTTGGAAAGATGCTCAAGTATGAGCTTGACATACCATGTTAAAGGCACGAATTCCATGTTTGAATATTGAGATCTCGGTGGCATAGAGTTCGATCATTGAGACCAAAATTGGGAAAGAGTGCTATGAACTTGCATTCCGAGCATGTCGTGTCGTGTGCCATTGGGATGGCTCAATTAGTGCGAAGAATTAGAGAAGCAAGTCAATGTGAGATCGATGTGGAGAACATTGAAGTCAACAAGATAAGAAGAGATGAGCTCGCCCGAGAAACAGTGAGATATAGTAATCTCTCATACGAGCTGGTAGATTGATGTTATGATGGCCATAGGAGTTAAGTAATAGCTCGTGATGGGGCAAGGATCCTATTCGGTGACCGAGCTCCCATCCGGATTATGTTTCCAGCTCGCAGGAGATACAATCGGCTTGAGCAAACTCGCTCAAGGTCGATGTAAGCTAGAATGGGCTGACGCAACTCGTAAGGTGAGTAAGGAGAAAGGTCAACTCGACTCAATCAATCCATTCAAACAAAGGGAAGATGAAACCCGAAGGTATGAATTCTTCAACTTCGGTGGTTCAAGGTTCGGGATTCGAGACTCACTGACCAAAACACAAAATTCTTGTCCAACCCCCAAAATGCCAAAACCTCGAAACATGAAAGGGTAAGGGTGACATGGCACAATACAGCTCGCTTTGGAGGTCAACTCCGAGCTCGGGGTCAACGTGTAGATAATTTCAAAGCTTGTGGTCTTGGAGTTTGGGACCTCATATTTTCGAGTTTGAGTATATTCATTTTTTGAGAGTCGGGGTTGTGAGACGATCAGAGCCTCGGTGTGTGTGGGGAGATTTGGGTTCAAACCCAAAAGGATGAGCTCGATCAAACTCTAAATTTTGAGATAATAGCCGAGTTATGTGTGAGGTGTAATGTTTTCCAACCGGTGAATTACGCGGAGTGTCAATCGATTGATTCAATTTTCCACCAGGTTGGCTCGACACATCAGGGCATGATGATGCACGTGGAAGATGAGATAAATTAAGGTGGGAATCATCAAAGATTAAAAGAGCCCAATATGAAGAAAACAACCCAAAATTCAAGATAAGAGTATACGTGTTTGGATGCCCACAATTCACGATACATGGGTATCGAGAATCAATTCAACTAACTAGTTGGTGATGCATGAAAGGTTTTCCAAGTTAGGAGGGGTGGTTTTCATGGGAACCAAGCCGATTTGTTTGCTATATTAATTAATATGTCAAAGTCAGTTCAAACGTAGAGCTCGCAAATATTTCCATATAACTCGGTTAGTTGAAGTAACTCAACGGATTCATGTAAGTTCCAACCAACGTAAAGCAAACGTGTGGGGGTATTTTAACGTAAGGTGCCCAACCAATAGGCTACCAATACATGTAAGTGGTCAACGAGATAGGTGCAAGTAGCCGGACATGAAGACCGAGGAATAGGGCACTCGATGGCAATAAACAAAGATCAAGCCTGGAAAATAATGCAAAACTCACCGATTTATTCTTGAAGTTGAAAAATGCAAACATAGGAGGTGGTAAGCTTTACAAAAGCCACGATGGAAGCAATGACAATGAGCTCGCCAACCACTTGTCGAGATGGCTGGAAAGCCATTTTTTAGACCATGCAACACTAAAACTCCCAAATGCAAAATCAAACCCATGGGTCCCTCGGAAAATTATTAAAATATTATTTTAATTAAATAATGGAGGGAAATTCAAATTTTTGAATTCATAAGGCATGATGGAGGAGAATTTTTCAGTGTAATTAATGATGCCATAAAGCATGGGTTACCTTCGGTCAAGCATGACCAACAATAGTGATTAATCATCTGCTACATTCTTGCCTAGATTCTAGGGTTTCTCCTTCTTTCTCTCCTTAGCTCAAGCAATGTATATAAAATGTAAAGGGGTGATTATTCCAAAAAAAAGGGAGTTAGACATTTTCCAAGCTTCCCTCTCTTCACAAGCTGAGTTGTTGTGAATTTGCAGGCTTTCAAGCCTTTCTTCTCAAAATTTTAATGGCAACCTATGCCTTTCCTGCTTGAAATGATGCATTGTGCAAGTACTTAAAGTAATGGAAATCATGTTTTGTGATCAATTATATGTCCTTACATCATTTTGTTGCTTTTAAATGCCTTTGACATGTTTGCAGTAGTAATTGTGTAACCAAGTTTTCTTTTGCAAGTTTTAGAGTTCATTGTGCTTATCAAGGAATGAAGTATGTGATGTATCTTCATCCTACTCGTGATCATCTCTCTTCATTGGCAAGCCATAATTTCATCTAGCAAAACCCTTTCTTGGTGCATCACCACTTCTAATTTAGGTTTTATTTCTTGAAAATATCTCTCCTAATCCCCTTGAAATGTTAGTATAGGTCTAGGTAGTTATTTTTATTGCATTAGGAGTAGTGTAGTACTTAGTTTAGGAAGAGGAAGTCAACCTTCTCCGGAGGTTCACCTCAATCCCATGCAAGTCCCATAGCTTGAGAGGTGATCCCATGTTACCCAATCATGTCGAATGTTCCATTTACACTTAGGCCATTTGGGGGTGTGGTGATTTGGTGATAATAGTTTTTGGCACACCTAGTGGGACAAGAGTCACATTTTTCACAGGTGTGTTCACTTTTTTTTCAATTAATTTGTTGTGCTCTTAGTGAAATTTCAGCCTTAGGAGGTATACCCAAGCACAACTGGTGACTCCATTGGTCTAAGTAACCCACTCTCTAAGTTGCAGACTATCTTTTTCCACCCATTTCCATTCATTTTTCTTCCACATCTTTCCATTTATCTCCCATTCATAAATTTGTGCAATCATGGATTCATTTCTACAGTGGAATTCCCACTTACAACAGCAGTACCAATTCAACATTCCTTCAAGCTTACAAAATCCATCTTCATATTATTATAGTTCACCTCCAGTTTAATATTATGATGAAAATCAGTTGCAACATGTATATCCCTATGAGCAGAGTCATGGCCAGTTTGGTTATTCACCTAACTATGTATTTTTTCAAGAGCGGGAATATACAAATGATGGAGGCTTTTCCACATGTGAAGATGTTGAATTGTAGCTTAAGATGCAAAGAATTGAGGTGGGTATGGTGTAGTCTAGAGATACATCACAGATGGAGGCATTCAAAATTGGCTTCAGGTACCTTGTCCATGGGTTGGCCCTATGCCAAATTTTGATAGCCTACAGGAAAAGATTGGTTTCATGACTGAATTACTACCTCAACTTGAAGGTTGGATCAAAGAGATAGAGGCCTATGAGTTTGATGCAAGGAAACCTTGTCAATGGGTAAGTCCTACACCACCACCTCATAGTCCTCTTTCCATTTCCCAACCAATGTCATTTCATTCTAAACCTCAAATTCCAAGCTTTTCACCTGTTGCCCATATTGAGAATTCTGTTTCTTCATCTCCTATCTTCCCATCCCACCATGAATTATTTGTTCCTCGTCCTTCTAAAATTCCTTCTTTTCTACAAAGGCCACCAATACAAGAAGCTACACCTCTTCCACCACCTCAAATAATGGATGAAACAATTCATCTCCAACCCACCTCTCCTCTTATATTCCTGAATCCATTTTGGGAAGACCAAGAATATGATTATAGTGAAGAAGAAGAGGAGAATGTTAAGGAACTTAGTAAGGATGAGCTTGCAAAGAATATGAAGGAGTGGGATGAAGAATTGAATGTAAAGTAATTTCCCCTCTAATTTAGCCTCCAGTAAGGTTGAAACTCAAAATAAGGTAACAAAGGTTGCATGTACACAGCACAAGCACAGGAGGATGATGATCACTCATCTGTTTATTCGTAGTACATAATGGTTCCATAATCGTGGAAGTTATTGATTTACCACAAGAGCAAGAGTTAGCTCCAAATATGCCAGAAAAGAGTATGTGTAAGTAAACGAAGAAATACTCTCAAGTGTATATGGTGATCCTAATGAGTGTGAAGATCCTAACTATCATGCATGTTGTGAACTTGTAGAACTTTTGGAGAGTTGCATTGTTTCACCAAGGTCATTACCGCATATCAGTAGCTAATCACAAAGAGCTTCAGGTTGTGAATAAAGACCATGCATGTTCCGAGGTTTCAAATCCTTTCCCCTCTTCGTCTTTACAAAAATCTGATTTCTTTGATGAATTTGAACCTTCTAATTTTTTTTTGAGATTGAAGGAAGTCATGATAACAAGTTATCAATATGGATAACAACTTGGAGGAAGAAGTTGATTATCTCACAAATTTGGAAGATTTTTGGATGAAAAGTGCCATGGAAGAGGTCATTTCATTATTCCATTATCTAGTCTTCAATATAAATTGCCTGGTGTTATGCAGGGAAATGATCAAGAATCATTTGCGGTTTGAAGCAGATTTTCTCATGAAAGAGGCCAATTCAGATTCAGGAATATGGAATTTGAATGATATCATTATTTAAGTTTCTTGCTCCCAACTATGGTGCCTGATTTGATTAGTGAACCTGTGACGAGGAAAATGTTTTTGAAGATTTTTTTCCCTAATAATTCTCAAAATTAACAGTGAATGAATTTGAATTTTTAGGTTTCATGTGGGATGAGAAGGTTAAAAATGCAGAAAAACTTTGTCTTCAAATGGAATTGGAACTCCTATATGAGCAATACTCTTCAAACACTTGCAGATATTTTCAAGTGATTCCATTGGAGGTTGTAAGTGGTCCAAAGTAGCTGCATGTTGGGGAGGAATTATTTTTGTTAAGGAAAGAAAAAAGGAAATGAAGGGAACATCACTTTGGTGCCATTCATCCATGAGGAAGATCAATTGTTTGTAAATGGGCAACAAGAGGGAAAGGACATCACTGCAACACCTTTCATACAGGGATGTCTTCAGGGGCACTTCCTTGTCAAAGTTGAATCTCGGAGTAGAAGGCATATTCAAAGGGTTAGACCATGTCCCATAAGGTATTTGGCTTCTTTAAAGCCAAATGAAAATTCACATCTAGTCACATTTAATTCATAATGTGAGGATGAATTTCATAGCCTCAAGGATCAATTGTAATGCCTCTATAAAAACAAATGCAGAGCAACTAAAAGAGGCATACTTTCTCTTTCCATTGATGCCTTGGTGAACCAAGTGGAGAATTGGGCTTATTTCAGTTTTTCACTCTCATTATCATCCATGTCCATTATAAAATCATCTGTATGGCTTCCCATTATGAGAAAGGGAAGTTATTTTGCACATCCAGTTGCAGGGTTCATTTAGTTCACCTATGCTTCTAGTTAGTGTAGGGTAGGAACATGTTTGTTTTCAACAGGATAAGTGTCTAACACACTCTGCATGTTTTATTTGAAGCATGTATTTTTCAATTTTGTGTGTGTTGTGTTTTTCGCTGCTCTTACACAACATGTTAGAAGTGAAATTTTTAGAATAAGGACAAAATTCAAGTTTAATAGAGTTCCATGATGTCCAAAACCAGGAGATGTTTTACTCAATTCTTTCACGCATATGTTGTGGATTCTAGCAATCATGGGTTCTAATGTGCTTCATGTTTGACAACATCAAATTCCGGACAAGGTCAAATGGTCTACTTCAAGTTTGGGATCAGATTACGAAATATCAAGTGACTCCATGCCCAATGAATATACAAGGCTATTGGACTAAGGCTTAGCATGCAAGCATTCCCTAGAGGTTTCCAAAAAATATCCATTTTCACCCCCTCAAGCAAAAATGAACAACTGGGTAACACCCTAAGATCGGAAATTCCTTCCTAAAGCAATTCATGAAGTTAGTTCATTGAATGAGGTCAGTAATTTTGAATCCATCTTGACCTATGAGTTACTGAAGAAATCAAGTTCACACAATGAGTATTTATTCATAGCATCATATGGTTTAGAGAGTGAGGTGACAGAGAAAGATGACGAAGTCGAAAATAAAAATGTTAAAGATTTTGCACAATTTGATGAGGAAACCAATATCATAGGTTGTTTAGCATCGTTTGGGTATACCCCTCAACTATGTTATATCTGCAGAAATTTGCAAAGGAACAGAGCAAAAAGGTAAATTGATTGAGGTGGATGATGTTCAGAACTTGACTAAAGAAATACGTGATGAAATGATTAATTCAGTTAGAGGTTTTGATCTAAGTCATGAAAGCTATGTGTTTCCTAAGATCAAAATTGGCCCATGTGGGCTTACTTTCATCATCTTGGGAAAAAATGGTTAAAAGTTGATAGATCTAAAAAAACAAAAAAAAAAAATTGAAAACTATGTGCATAATTTGAAATTTTGTGAAATAGGTCACGAGGGTTACAACTAGAAATAGCTCGGTGAGCTGGTAGAATTATTGTAAGCTAATTCTTCGAATAGCTCAAGAGAGTTGGGCTAGTCGTTATAAGGTCAAGTTATCAAAAAGATCGATGATTGACATTGGAGCTACCCAAGGTGGTTGGTCAATCGACATGCTGGGGTGTTTGAAGGTAGCTCGGCATGTGGAGATAATGGGCAGCTCGAGACCGGTAAGTTCAAGCTTGTGAGGCGAAAGATGTCTTGAGTCAAAAATTATGAAACAACGAATTGTTTTGTTGATGAGCTCGAGTGACCTAGTGAGCATTGGCATCAAAATAGAGGGTCGAGTTATTATCAGTGATCCAAGGTCAAGTTTGTAAGGATATGACGAGGTTGGCTCAACATGACAAAACATGGAATAACTAAAAATACAACGAGTTTATTCGGAAAACTGGGCGAGTTTCTCGGTGCCGAGCTAAAATGAAGAAGATGGCTCGTAGGGCGAACGCAGTAAGTCAAGATATTCGAATGTGTCAAGCAAAGAAAACTCAAAATGATGGGCCATGCATTAATTTGGTGGGTCGCCTGGTTTGGAAGGTTGGAAAAATGCTCGAGTCTGAGCTCGACATACCAGGTTGAAGGCACGGATTCCATGTTCGAATATTGAGAACTCGGTGGCACAGAGAGTTCATTCGTTGAGACCAAAAGTGGGAAACAGTGCTATGAACTTGAATTATAAGCATGCGTGTCAGGTGTGCCATTAGAATGGCTGGGTTAGGCGGATTAATTAGCAAGGTAAGTCAACGTGATCTCGATATAGAGAACATCGCAGTAAAAAATAAAAAGAGATGAGCTCACACTAGAAACGAGCAGGATATAGTAAGCTCTCATACGAGCTGGCGGATTGACGTTAGGATGGCCACAAGAGTTGAGAAATAGCTCGTGATGGGGCAAGGGTTCTATTTGGTGATCGAGCTCCCGCTAGATTGTGTTTCAAGCTCATAGGAAATACAATCGGCTCAAGCCAGATCGCTCAAGATCAATGTAAGCCAGAATGGGCCGGCGCAACTCGTAAGGTGAGCAAGGAGAAAGGTAAACTCGACTCGGTCGAGCCTTTCTAACAAAGGGAAGATGAAACCCGAAGGTTTGAAGTCTTCAGACTTTGTTGGTTCGAAGGTTCGGAATTTGGAGACTCATCGGGCCAAAACACAAAATTCACGTCCAACTTCCAAAAGGTCGAAAGCCTAAAACCTGAAATGGTAAGGGAAACATGGCATAATGCAACTTGTTTAGGAGGTCAACATTGAGCCTAGGGTCAACTCATACAAAATTTTGGAGCTTATGGTCTTCGGGGTTCGGGACCTCGTATTTTCGAGTTGGAGTGTTTTCGATTTTCAGGTGTCGGGGTTGTGAGACGGTTGTAGCTCGGTGCGTGCGGGAGATTCAGGTTACAAACCCGAAAGGATGAGCTCGATTAGACTCAAGTCTGAGATAATAGCCAATTTATACACGAGGTGTTACATTTCCCAAGCCCGTGAATTACGCGGAGTGTCAAACGATTGATTCAATGTGCCACCAAGTTGGCCCAACACATTAGGGCATGATGATACAATCAAAAGACGAGCTAAATTAAGGTGGGAATCATCAAAGATTAAAAGAGCCCAATACAAAAAAAAAACTTGAAACTCAAGGTAAGGGTCTACATGTTTAGACACCCACAATTCACATCACATGGGTATCGGACAATCAAGTCAACCAACTAGTTGGCGATGCGTGAAAGGTATGCCAAGTTAGGAGGGGCAATTTTCATGGGAACCAAGCCGAATTGTTTGTTATAATCATTATGTAAAAGTTAGTTCAAACATAGTGCTCGCAAAGCTTGCCATATAACTCTATTAGTTGAAGTAACTCAAATGGATTCCTATAAGTTCCAACCAATGTAAAGTAAATGTGTGGGGGTAGTTTAATGTAAGGCACCCAACCAATAGGCCGCAAATGCATGCAAGTGGTCACGAGATAGGTGCAAGTAGTTATACGTGAAGACCGAGGAATAGGGCACTCGGTGGTGATAAACAAAGATCAAGCACAGAAATTAATGAAGAACTCGCCAAGTTAATCTCGAGTCCGCAAATATAAACATAGGAGGTAGTGAGCTTTGCAAAAGCCACGATGGAAGCAATGACAAGGAGCTCACCACCAACTCGGCGAGCCGGCTAATGAGCCACTTTTTAGACTACACAACACTAAAACCCTAAATGCAAAATCAAACCCATGGGTCCTCGAAAAATTATTAAAATATGATTTTAATTAAATAATGGAGGAAATTCAAATTTTGAATTCATAAGGCATGATGGAGGAGAAATTTTCAATGCAATTAATGATGCCATCAAGCATGGGTTGCCTCGGTCAAGCATGGCCAACAATAGTGATTAATCATCTACTACATTTTGGCCTAGATTCTAGGGTTCTCCTTCTTTCTCTCCTCACTCAAGCAATGTATATGAATGTAAAAGGGGTGTTCATTCCAAAATAAAGGAGTTGGGCATTTTCTAGGTTTCCCTCTCTCACAAGTGAGTTGTTGTGAATTTGCGATCCTTCAAGCCTTTCTTCTCAAAGCGTAATGGCGGCCTATGCCTTTCCTCGCTGAAATGATGCACTTTGCAAGTACTTAGAGTAATGGAAATCATGTTTTGTGATCAATTATATCTCCTTACTTGTAACATCTTGATTTTTAGAAGCTACCATGATAACCTCTTTTCGTGATGTCAGAATTATGGAAATGAGGATAATTATGTTAAAATATATCTTTTAATCTTAAAAGAATGTGTTGTTGATCCGAACCCTTGCTTATTGTTTGTTTACTTGGGACGGAGGTCATTATAACTTGTGTTTTGCAGAGTGCGAAATAATGCAGATTTGCTTATGTGTTTGATGAACTCTTATTGTTGATTGATAAAGACACCTTGAATCAATTCCATTGATCCAAGGTATGTTGCGGCCTTCTTTGTGATCGCTTTGACGATTTACTTTCTAATTAGACGAAGTCCGGAACCAAATCGAAGGTCGTTATAAATTTTACGTAACCTCAGTTACAGTATAATTATTCGGCACCATGTTGCCAATGGAAAGGTTCAATTTGAACTACATACACATAAGAACGCTTCGGAGAGCGTAAAGCGAAGAGTTGTGGTACGAGCGAACAAAGTATAGATATGTCGAGCATGGAATGAATGTTTTGCATTATGTCGATATGAACGTAAGTTGGTAAACTTACTAAAAGAACCCATTAATTAAAATACTACGGCCTATGTTTTAACCTATAACTATGTTTTAGCCTATAACCTAACAACTAACCTATGTGGATTTTATAAATTAAAAAGGGATGTAAAATATTGCAAATCCTAATGATTTGCGACCTAGGTGAATCCTAGCTATGGACAATGTAACCTAAACTAATGTCGACCCTTGAAGGGGGACTTGTGGATACATGTCGATAAAAGGATAAGAAGGGAAGGTTTGAAATTTAATAAGGGACATTAAATGATGTCCTTGAAGTTTTAAACGCCAAGTTTGGTGGGAACATGGGAAGTTGGAGATATCCAACTAGCAATGTAGCTAAGAAGGAAATTACATGCAAAATTTAAAGGTGGAACTCGCCAAACTCCGAGTCGGGTGGTGGCGTGAGATTGAGGAAAAGTAATGCAATCAATACATTTATTAATCTCGGTCTTGGTGACCACTTGTCTTGGAAAGGGGAAAGAGGAATTTTGGTGGTTATTGTTGTTCATTCGGGTTTTGATTTTTGCTCTGCATTTCTTTTATGGTTCTTTCGAACCTGCAACTATTCTGGTCATTGTTGCTATTGTTTTGATTAACCACGGCTATCTTTGAGCCTGTGGGAGTAAGGAGATCATTGGGGAAAACTTGTTGTTGTCATTGTGGAAAAGAAGAATTCCTGAGGGCGTGGACGCGATTTTCTTCAAGCAACAAGAAGTTTACAGGCATGTTGAGCTCTTCTCTTTAAACCGTTTTGCTCTTTGTTAAGCGTCTTCATTAAAAGAACTCTGCTCTTTTATTGGATGTTTTTGTAAAATGAAAATGTTGATATGTTGATGAGATTTCTGGGTTGAGTTGCCTTTTTGAGAATAAATACGAATTGGGTGTTTTCTTTACTAGGAGGGTAATGAGATGAAATCTATCCTTGTTGTTTGAATTTTTACAGTAATGGGTATTCGGTTTTATCTCCCATTATGGGTTTGATTTGATGGAAGTAACAGTGATGTGTAGATTGTTTTCTGAGTTTTGTGTGTGTAAATGGTTTTGGAAAAACCGTGAGAATGCTTGATGGAACTGTTTGCGTGAGTTATTTTTCTGGTCGTATTACAGTGCATAGAATACAAATTCTTTGGGACAATGAATTTATTTCATCGTTTTACCCTTGCGTGATTTAAAAATGATTCAATGTCTCCTTATTTGGTTTGAAATCCGTGAATGATTTTTAGGAATGATTTACTTAAATCCTGGAACAGAGTATCTGGTTATCTGTTGGATGGAATAGAGCTTATCATTTCATTCTCCTTTGAATTCGATGATGAAATTATATATTTATATATTATATATATATATGATATATCTAAACTTCTTTGTTGTTCATTATTAAACCGAATCAATTTGATTTCTTACTCTAGTGTTTGAAAACGATTCCTTTTATTATTATGATAAAAATCATGATTTTGTTGTTAGTTGTACATTCTTGCTTGTTTCAGACCTAGCTGGAATGTTCGTTTTTGGTGAATAATTATGGTTATAAAGCTAGCTATACATTCTTGCTTGTTTCAGACCTAGCTGAAATGTTCGTTTTGGTGAATAATTATTGAAAACGATTTTAATTGAAAGATTCAGTTGTTTTTTTTTATACTTGCGGAATCAGATGCCAATGAACTCTGGTATGCTTCCTTGAATGGTGATTAGTAAGTTTTAAACACTGAAATATATTTGTTAGAAGAAATTATCCTATGGGTGCAGAGTCGGCTCTAATTAGTTGATAATCGGCTAAGCAATGAGAAGAGATAATATGAATCTTCTTCTTTCATTCGATTATTGGTTTTAATTGTTCTCTCTCCTTGACTGTTATCGTTGATTGTTATCACTTCTTGTTCAAATCATCCTGTTCAGTTGTGATGAAAGGAAAGAGAATATTGAGTGGGTAATCGGAAGTAATAATTATTTTCTTCTCTTATCCAGTTGAAATTCTATTATTTGATATTGAATGAATTTCCTACTGCCTTCGGCGTAAGCAACTGCATTTTAACTACTATTTTTCTTCTTTTCTGAATTGAAAGAAGTACTATGTTGTTTGTTGAATTCTGGGAAGTTAAATAGATTGTTGTTGTGACGTAAGGTTTCTTTTCACTTTTGCATTTGATATAGTTGAAGTCCAGTGGATGACCTGAAGGTAAGAAAGTTCTATCTTAATTTAAAAATTGACTCAGTATATGGAATTCATTCTTGATGATGAAATGAGTTGGACAATGCATGCAATCAAACAACAATCTATAAATCATTTTGTATAGCTGTCTTAATACTTGATTGTTTAGAGAAAATACTCCTTTTAAGTATTATCTAAGTATGGAATGAACTCTTTTCTTTTCATTAAAAACAGCTATGAGAATGGTGAAATATACATCATGATAGGTTAGCCAATATAGAAATTGGTATGCTGATATTTATTATTACTGTTTAAAATGAAACTATTGGTTGAAATCAAAGTTAGAATTGTTCAACCTTATTGGTGCGTAACTGTTACGTGATGTTTATCTCTATTAGAGACGTTTCATAAAAGCAGAGTTCTTTTATTGAGACAGTTAATTAAGAGCACCTCATTTTAATGATAAGTGCTTAATATGCTCAGTTCGATGAACTGACCCGTGCAAGTAAATTTTGCAGATGGTTTCCATGAGTAAAAAAATGAAGACATGTTGTTTTATGATGCTTCTTCAAGTTAACAAAGAGATGGATCTTTTCCAGATTTTATTATTCTTCTCACGGAATTGGAAAAAGAAAAAGTTGTATTCTTCTTCTTTACGAGTTGATAATGTTGTTTAAGCATGAATGAAGTCCATTGTATGGATTGTAAATTTTATAAACTCTAATCTAGAGGAATGAGTAAAAGGAAAGGAGTGATATTTTAATGGTTGTACCACTTTGAAACTATTTGAATAAGATTGAGAATATAATTTTATTCATTGAATTTGGATTTATTCAAATGATGGTTGATGATTTATAGGGACATAATATCATTCTTTACTTAAATACAACTTTTAAGTTGAATATGCAATAAATTCATACTTAGGTCATTATGGATTTTAAATTGACATTGTAAAGAGTTAAGTGAATATGAACTCTTAAATGAACGATATTCGAACTAGTTTATAAGCTAATGAATATCAATAAAGAGATAATTGAATCATGTATTCGATTTCGTTAATATCCTCGAGATGTTTGATCAAAAGGATATTCTCAATATGAGAATCATATCTCTCGTAACAAACCTTAACTCAAGTAAGGTTATAGTGAATAAATGGATACATTCATTTGGGATTAGGCCTCCTTTAAATGATGCCTAATGAGATGGAATTCTGAATTTAAATGCGGTTGCGAATAAAACTTGGTTAAGTTTAGTAAGTTGACCTTACTACATTAAGTCAGTAGTGGACTGTAGTCCAAGCTTAAATTAAGGAACTAAGATGGAATTAAGCAATCCTTCAGTAAGGAGGAGTAAAGGCATATTAAGCTTCAAGACAATTTAAGTCTCTCTTAGCTATGCAACTGTAATGAGTAGTGAGGTTAGAAGATCAACACGGTTGCTGAAATTTATTCTTAAAATACTTAAGATTATAATCTAATCACACTTCTAGCTGGATGTGTATCCCTCGATGAGAGGATTCCATAGACTCTTGGCACACGCCAGCTACAATCTAGTGTCTTCATGAAGGCGGGGCCTTCATGACGACACAATGTTGCAGCTGACATGTTACAACGCCCTCTCGAATCGAATCATCAAGTTTACATAAGCTGGGACCAAGTTACTTTGACGAAGTTAGAAATGTGATTGTGTATACGGAGTGACTCAGGAAGACTAAAGGTAACTAGACACACGCAGTCGTCTAGGGTCGACAAAGTATGTCTACGTACCTTTAGTCACCACGAGTGTCTTCTTATACTCTTTCATATTGCTAGCTTGGGTTAAAGTTTAAACTTGGATGAGAGGACTGACAGAGGTCAGAAAAGACCATTCTAGATAACAGACGAAGTGAGGTGAAGGACGTATTCCATTGATGTGTATAACGTCTGGGAATATGATCATGCAAAGCATGTGAAAATCTTTGGCCAAAGTATCGCATCATGAAGTTCTTTGGTTTCGTTTTCTAATCACCTAGTTTAAGAAGCAGGATTTCAGATGAGTATCGGTAATAGATATTCAGATAGGCCTCTTAAATGGAACACTTCGATAACCAAAAATGGTAAAGAGAATCAAATATACTTGGTATACAATGCATGGATTAACATGAAGGATCGGTAAGTAGCCGAGTCATGAAATGAGAGATCGTTGATACTCCGAGCCATAAAATGGGAGATCGGTAGTTCTTCGAGTCATTACAAAGAAGATATGGTATCTCATTATATGATCGAATGGCATTGAATGTGTGTTCCATATTATTAAAAAAAATGTGAATAGAGAACATTGGTTTTAAAAGTATTGTGTGTTCTAAATTACATTAATTGGACAGGAACAATTATTAAAACTTGGTCGTGTGTTTTGAATTACATAATTCGTAACAGCAGAACGTTATATATTAAAAAAAAATCCCTGTTCTAATGACTTAAAATGGGAATGTTACATCTTGGTATCGTAGTCAAGGTTGCAGCTCTTTCACCTAATGAGTCCACAATTTAATAAGTTTACATTTTCTTATTGAATAGAAAATGTTTAGAACAAGAGGAAATGCTGCGAACAACCCGTTACCGGGTGGAGAAGCAGCTACTGCTCAAAAGCTAGATGAAATCCTTGTTGCCCTACTAGATACGAGAGATCGTTTGACTGTTTTGGAACAACAAGCAATGGGCAATGAGGAGGAGGAAGAAGATGCTGATATAAATGATCAACCACCTCCTGTGGACAACACCAATGGAGGGAATCCGGGTGTTGATAATAGTAATGCGAACGCTCCTAATCATCCTGAAAATAAAAGGGCAAGATTAGCGGCTGAACTTACAAATGATATAAAGAGAATAAGTCCTCCAAAGTTTGATGGAACTACACTTGGGGACGGGGCTGAAAATTGGCTCAGTGAAATGGAGAAGTACTTTGCAATAAGAAACTTCTCCGAGGAGACCAAAGCGATATGGGGAGCATATCAGCTTTCTCATGAAGCATCATCATGGTGGGAAAACCGTAAGGTTGAGTTGAATATTGTCGAAATAGACATAACTTGGGATCAATTTAAAAGTTACTTTAGGCAATGGTGGCTACCTCAACTCTATTTTGATCGAAAAATGACTGAATTCCGGTAATCGGTCACAAGGAAGGCCGATGGTGACGTAATACTATGAAGGGTTTACTAAACTCCTTAAGTATGTACCGCAATACCAAGCCGACGAGAGTTCGTAATACGAAAGTTCATAATGGGACCAATCCCATCATTGGTGGTGAGGTGGATGTCCACGGTCCAACCACTATGGAAGGAGTTGTCAAAAGGCAATAAGACAAGAATGTAAAAATCGAGAGCAATCTCTGCTCATAGGAGGAGATTAGGAAGAAGATTCCCAACTCTTCTTCATCTCTCGCACCCAAAAAGGGACCCTGGAAAAGGTTTGGTATGAAAAACAAAATTGTTGTGGATAACAATAAGAAATCAATAATGAACAAACCTGTTAATAGTGTGCGAGAGCTTTGCAAAAATTAGTGGTAATGGACAAAAGTCCTATGGAAGCCAGAGTGATAACTTCAAGGTTGGCAATAAATTTGAACCTAGGAAGGGGCCAGTCGAGGTTGCTTCAACTGTGGAAAGGACCATTACGCGAGTCACTTGTCCTCTAAAGAAGGATGATCACGATCAATAACATAGGATACACGCTGCGGTGGCTAACAAACAAGCTGAAAAGCAAGTCACACCCATCAAAGTTCCGGTAAGTTATTCGGTACACCTGTAGTCATAATTTTTGATACTGGAGCTACTGAATGTTTTATCTCTACTAAACTAGCAATGAAATTAAAAAGGAAAGCTGAACGAATGGATAAGACATGGACAGTGCATTATGGAAATAATGTTGTCCATACAGTAGATATGTGTCTTTTTGGGGCAATTCTTGACCTGCCTAGTTTCTCCACAGAAGTTGACTTGTATGTTACTCCTTTAGGGTCATATGATATAATTATAGGAGTTAATTGGTTGGCGGAACATAAGGCGAAGGTTGACTGTTATGAAAAATAGATTTGTTGTTTTGATGACTCGCAAAAAGTAAAGCTTGATCATTCAGGTGTAAAGCGTGAGCATAGCTTAGGAAACTAACAACTATGTAACTAAAAAGGGCTAAAAATAGAGGCTACACCTTGTATGCCATAAGAATGACAGAAAATGCCAAAGAAGATAATGATTTTATGGAAAAGTATCCGTTGTTAAGAGATTTCAGCGATGTCTTTCCAGAAGAGTTACCAGGTCTTCCGCCCAAATGGGAGTTTGACTTCGCAATAGAGATCAAGCCAGGAACCGAACCCATATCTAAGGCACCTTACATAATGACCACCCTTGAGTTGGTGGAACTTAAGGCTCGATTACAGAACTTTTGACAAAGAGCCGATAAGACCGAGCGTCTCACCATGGGGAGAACCGGTCATTTTTGAAAAGAAGAAGGATGGCACACTTAGATTGTGCATTGATTACGAAATGTTGAATAAGGCAACCATTAAGAATCGATATCCACTTCCTATGATTAATGATCTCTGTTTGACCGTATGTATGGGGCATCATTTTATTCAAAATATATCTTCGATCTAGATATCACCAACTGAGAATAAAGGAAGAAGATATTCATAAAACAACTTTTAGAACAAGGTACGGGCATTATGAATTCACAGTGTTACCTTTTGGGTTGACGAATGCACCTGCCACCTTCATGAATTTGATGAACAATATTTTTCAAGAATACTTAGACAAGTTTGTGCTTGTATTCTTGGACGACATTCTTATATACTCCAAAAATGTCGAAGAGCATCAAGAGCATTTAAGGATAGTGCTGGAAATTTTGAGAAAGAGAAGGTTGTATGGTAAATTGTCTAAATGTTCCTTTTATGATGCAGAGGTGCATTATTTGGGGCATGTTATAAGCAAGAATGGGATAGTTATAGACCCTTCAAAGATCGCAGCTATAACTGAGTGGCTTGCGCCTAAGAACGTGCATGAAGTAAGAAGCTTCATGGGCCTGGCAGGATACTATAGAAAGTTCGTTAAGGACTTTTCTAAAATTGCTGCACCAATCACTTCATTACAAAAGAAAGATAAGAAATTTTTCTGAGTGAAAAATGTGAATCTGCCTTTAAAATTTTAAAGGAACAGTTAACTACAGCACCCATTCTCGATGCACGTGCACTCGACCCAAATGGATTTTAATGGTCGTAACGATGCATCCGGAGAGGGTCTCGAGGCATTCTGTTACAAAATGACCATGTCATAGCATATGAAAGCAGAAAGCTTAAGTTACATGAACAGAATTATGCTCCACATGACCTAGAGCTCACTGCCATTGTTCATGCACTTCAAATGTGGAGGCATTACCTTCTTGGTAAGCCCTTTGAGCTAAAAACCACCATCCGGGGTCAAGTATATTTTTACTCAACCAAACTCGAATGCAAGACAATCGAAGATGGTTAGAATTTCATCTCAGTATGATTTTGATATAAGCTACATCAAAGGCAAGGAAAATAGGGTAGCAGATGCTCTGAGTCGTAGGAAGCACATCTCTACTCTTATAACATTAAGAACTCAGTTTAAGGATGAGGTGAAAGATGTCATGGAATCTAACTCTTATTTTCAGCAAGTTAAAACAGCACTTGCTGCAGATCCAAAGGATGTGAAGTATAAAGGATTTCATTTTGATAATGAAGGAATTCTGAGGTTTGAAAACAGGGTATATATACCCTTGGCAAATGATTTAAGAAATAAATTATTAACTGAATTTCATAATTCACCTTTTCCTCGACACCTCGCATTACCTTCGATCTCAAGCAACAATATTTCTGGAAGGGAATGAAAAAGGATGTGGTGGAATTTGTGACACACTGCTTGGAATGTCAACGTGTTAAGGCGGAACATATGCATCCCATCGATTATCTATCCCCACAAAGATTCCGCAAAGATAAATGGCAAGTGATAACTATGGATTTCATTCAAGGATTACCTATGTCAAGGAATAAACATGATATCATCCTGGTTGTCATTGACAAACTAACCAAAGTGGCACACTTCATTGCTGGTAATTTAAAAGATGATGCACCAGTGTTAGCAAGAAGATTTGTACATGAAATTTTCAGATTACATGGAATACCCGAATTGATCATATCAGACAGAGATCCGAGAATGACATCAAGATTTTGGCAAATGCTTAATGCAGCCTTGGGAACTAAATTAAACTTCAGTTCTGCATATCATCCGAAATGGATGGACAAACTGAAAGAGTCAATCAAGTTTTAGAGGATATGTTAAGAATGTATTGCATGGACCAGCAAAGTATAAATGGGAGGAATACCTTCCGCTGGTTGAATTTTCCTATAATAATACATACCACGCCTCTTTAAAGATGGCACCTTTTGAAGCATTGTATGGAAGAAAATGCAGAACCCCTGTTAGCTGGGACAACGTAGAGGATAGAGAGGTAATTGGGCTAGAAATCCTTACGGAAATGGAACAACAAATTAAAATGATTCGTGAACATTTAAAGGAGGCTGCCAATAGGCAAAAGAGTTATGCAGACTTAAAGTGGGTTGATAGGAATTATAAACTTGGTGAGAAGGTCTTTCTTCGGGTCAAGCCGAAAAAGAGTTCTATAACTTTTGGCAAGGCTGCCAAGTTATCACCTCGTTATGTGGGACCTTTTGAAATTGTTGAAATAATCAACCCTGTAGCTTATCGTCTAGCATTACCTCCTGCTTTATCACAAATGCATGATGTTTTTCATATTTCTTTGCTTAAGAAATACGTAACAAATTTATCACATGTGCTGAATTGAATTCCTTGCAGGTCCAAGACCCAGGAATAATCATGGTTAAGCCCATTCGAGTGCTGGGAACTCGCCAGTTGTACTTAAGAAATCGCAAAGTGAATCAATGTAAGGTCCAGTGGGACCAGTTTAGCGAAGAAAGTGCAACTTGGGAAAATCTCGAAGAAATGAGATCTGCTTTTCCATACTTGTTTGATCGAAATTGAATTCAAAAACTGATAATTCTACCAAACATGGACAATTACTGGTCTATTTTATGGTTATCTTAAAACACTGTTTTAAAGATTAAATCTGATTTTGGTATGAACTTATGAATGGAAGGACGATAATTGAATTTTGTCCTAAAAACTCTATGAATTGGCTAATTTGATCATCGGACGATGATTCTTTTAAGAAGGGAGGAATGTAACGTCTTGATTTTTAGAAGCTACTATGATAACCTCTTTTTGTGATGTTGTAACTATGGAAATGAGGATAATTATGTTAAGATATATCTTTTAATCTTAAAAGAATGTGTTACTGATCTGAACCCTTGCTTACTGTAACTTGTTTACTTGGGACGGAGGTCATTATAACTTGTGTTTTGCAAAGTGTGAAACAACAGACTGCTTATGTGTTTGATGAACTCTTATTGTTGATTGACAGCACACCTTGAATCAATTCCATTGATCCAAGGTATGTTGCGGCCTTCTTTGTGATCGCTTTGTCGATTTACTTTCTAATTAGAACGAAGTCTGGAACCAGACTGAAGGTCGTTATAAATTTTACAGAACCTGGTTACAGGTATAATTATTCGGCACCATGTTGCCAATGGAAAGGTTCGATTTCTGAACTACATACACATAGTAATGCCGGAGAGCGTAAGGCAGTAAGAGTTTTGGTACGAGCGAACAAAGTATAGATATGTCGAGCATGGAACGAACGTCCTGCATTATGCTGGATATGAACGTAAGTTGGTAAACTTACTAAAAGAACCCATTAATTAAAATACTACGGCCACGTTTTAACCTATAACTATGTTTTAGCCTATAACCTAACAACTAACCTATGTGGATTTTATAAATTAAAAAGGGATGTAAAATATTGCAAATCCTAAAGATTTGCGACCTAGGTGAATACCTAGCTATGGACAATGCAACCTAAACTAATGCTAACCCTTGAAGGGGGACTTGTGGATACATGTTGATAAAAGGATAAGAAGGGAAGGTTTGAAATTTAATAAGGGACATTAAATGATGTCCTTGAAGTTTTAAACGCCAAGTTTGGCGGGAACATGGGAAGTTGGAGATATCCAACTAGCAATGTAGCTAAGAAGGAAATTACATGCAAAATTTAAAGGTGGAACTCACCAAACCTGAGTCGGTGGTGGCGTGGAGATAGAGGAAAAAGCAATGCATTCAATGCATTTATTGATCTCGGTCTTGGTGACCAGCTCGCCTTGGAAAGGGGAAAGAGGAATTTTGGTGGTTATTGTTGTTCATTCGGGTTTTGAGTTTTTCTCTACATTTCTTTTATGGTTCTTTCAACCCGCAACTATTCTGGTCATTATAGCTATTGTTTTGATTAACCACGGCTATCTTGGAGCCTGTGGGAGTAAGGAAATCATTGGAGAAAACTTGTTGTTTTTCGTCGTGGAAAAGAAAAATTCCTTAGGGCGTGGACGTGGTTTTCTTCAAGCAACAAGAAGTTTTACAGGCATGTTGAGCTCTTCTCTTTAAACTATTTTGCTCTTTGTTAAGCATCTTCATTAAAAGAACTCTGCTCTTTTATTGGATGTTTTTGTAAAATGAAAATGTTGATATGTTTGATGAGATTTCTGGGTTGAGTTGTCTTTTGGAGATAAATACGATTTGGGTGTTTTCTTTACTAGGAGGGTAAATGAAATGAAATCTATCCTTGTTGTTTGAATTTTTACAGTAATGGGTATTCGGTTTTATCTTCCATTATGGGTTTGATTTGATGGAAGTAATAGTGATGTGTAGATTGTTTTCTGAGTTTTGTGCGTGTAAATGGTTTTGGAAAAACCATGAGAATGCTTGATGGAACTGTTTGCGTGAGTTATTTCTCTGGTCGTATTACAGTGCATAGAATACAAATTCTTTGGGATAGTGAATTTATTTCATCGTCTTACCCTTGCGTGATTTAAAATGATTCAATGTCTCCTTATTTGGTTTGAAATCCATGAATGATTTTTAGGAATGATTTACTTAAATCTAGAACAAAGTATATCTGGTTATCTGTTGGATGGAATAGAGCTTATCATTTTATTCTCCTTTGAATTCGATGATGAATTTATATATTTATATATATATATATATATATATATATATAAACTTCTTATATTGTTATATTATATATAATAATAAACCGAATTTGTTGTATTTCTTACTTACTCGGTGTTTGAAAAATGATTCCTTTTATTATTATGATAAAAATCATGATTTTGTTGTTAGCTGTACATTCTTGCTTGTTTCAGACCTAGCTGGAATGTTCGTTTTTGGTGAATAATTATGGTTATATAGCTAGTTGTACATTCTTGCTTGTTTCAGACCTAGCTGGAAATGTTCATTTTGGTGAATAATTATTGAAAACGATTTTAATTGAAAGATTCAGTTGTTTTTTATACTTGCGGAATCAGATGCAATGAACTCTGGTATGCTTCCTTGAATGGTGATTAGTAAGTTTTAAACACTGAAATATACTTGTTAGAAGAAGTTATCCTATGGGTGCAGATCGGCTCTAATTAGTTGATAATCGGCTAAGCAATGAGAAGGGATAATATGAAACTTCTTCTTTTCATTCGATTATGGGTTTTAATTGTTCTCTCTCCTTGACTGTTATCGTTGATTGTTATCACTTCTTGTTCAAATCATCTGTTCATTGTGATGAAAGGAAAGAGAATATTAAGTGGGTAATCGGAAGTAATAATTATTTTCTTCTCTTATCCAATTGAAATTCTATTATTTGATATTGAATGAATTTTCTCGCTTTCTTCATAAGCAATTTTTAACTACTTGTTTTTCTTCTTTTCCGAATTGAAAGATTACTATGTTGTTTGTTGAATTCTGGGAAGTTAAATAGATTGTTGTTGTGACGTAAGGTTTCTTTTCACTTCTATATTTGATATAGTTGAAGTCCAGTGGATGACCTGAAGGTAAGAAAGTTCTATCTTAATTTAAAAATTGACTCAGTATATGGAATTCATTCTTGATGATGAAATGGGTTGGACAATGCATGCAATCGAACAACAATCTATAAATCATTTCATATAGTTGTCTTAATACGTGATTGTTTAGAGAAAATACTCCTTTTAGTATTATCTAAGTTTGGAATGAACTCTTTTCTTTTCATTAAAAACAATTATGAGAATGGTGAAATATACATCATGATAGGTTAGCCAATATAGAAATTGGTATGTTGATATTTATTATTACTATTTAAAATGAAACTATTGGTTGAAATCAGGTTGTTAGAATTGTTCAACCTTATTGGTGCGTAACTATTACGTGATGTTTATCTCTATTAGGAGACGTTTCATAAAAGTAGAGTTCTTTTATTGAGACAGTTAATTAAGAGCACCTCATTTTAATGACAAGTGCTTAATATGCTCAGTTCGATGAACTGACCCGTGCAAGTAAATTTTGCAGATGGTTTCCATGAGTAAAAATGAAGACATGTTGTTTTATGATGCTTCTTCAGATTAGCAAAGGGATGGATCTTTTAAGATTTTATTATTCTTCTCCGGGAATTGGAAAAAGAAAAAGTTGTATTCTTCTTTCTTTACGAGTTGTTAATGTTGTTTAGCATGAATGAAGTCCAGTTGTATGGATTTGTAAATTGTATAAATTCTAATCTAGAGGAATGAGTAAAAGGAAAGGAGTGATATTTTAATGGCTGTACCACTTTGAAACTATTTGAATAAGATTGAGAATATAATTTTATTCATTGAATTTGGATTTATTCAAATGATGGTTGATAGATTTTATAGGGACATAATATCTATTCTTTACTTGAATACAACTTTTAAGTTGGAATATGCAATAAATTCATACTTAGGTCATTATGGATTTTAAATTGACATTGTAAAGAGTTAAGTGAATATGAACTCTTAAATGAACAATATTCGGAACTAGTTTATAAGCTAATGAATATCAATAAAGAGATAATTGAATCATGTATTCTGATTTCGTTAATATCCTTGAGATGTTTGATCAAAAGGATATTTGGTATGAGGAATCATATCTCCTCATAACAAACCTTAACTGAAGTAAGGTTATAGTGAATAAATGAATACATTCATTTGGGATTAGGCCTCATTTAAATGATGTCTAATGAGATGGAATTCTGAATTTAAATTCTGGTTGCGAATAAAACTTGGTTAAGTTTAGTAAGTTGATCTTACTACGTTAAGTTGTAGTGGATTGTTAGTCCGAAGCTTAAATTAAGGAACTAAGATGGAATTAAGCAATCCTTCAGTAAGGAGGAGTAAAGGCATATTAAGCTTTAAGACAATTTAAGTCTCTCTTAGCTATGCAACTGTAATGAGCAATGAGGTTAGAAGATCAGCACGGTTGCTGAAACTTATTCTTAAAATACTTAAGATTATAATCTAATCACACTTCAAGCTGGATGTGTATCCCTTGATGAGAGGATTTCGTAGGACCTTGGCACACGCCAATCTGCAATCTAGTGTCTTCATGGCGGGGCCTTCATGACGACACAATGTTGCGTGACATTTAACGCCCTCCCAAATCGAATCATCAAGTTTACATAAGTTGGGACCAAGTTACTTGGACGAAGTTAGGAATGTGATCGTGTATACGGAGTGACTCAGGAAGACTAAAGGTAACTAGACACACGCAGTCATCTAGGGTCGACAAAGTATGTCTGCGTACCTTTAGTCACCACGAGTGTCTTCTTATACTCTTTCATATTGCTAGCTTGGGTTAAAGTTTAAACTTGGACGAGAGGACTGACAGAGGTCAGAAAAGACCATTCTAGATAATAGATGAAGTGAGGTGAAGGACGTATTCCATTGATGTGTATAACGTCTAGGAATATGATCATGCAAAGCATGTGAAAATCTTTGGCCAAAGTATCGCAAGTTCTTTGGTTGCGTTGTCCTAATCACCTAGTTTAAGAAGCAGGATTTCAGATGAGTATCGGTAACAGATATTCAGATAGGCCTCTTAAATGGAACACTTCGATAACCGAAAATGGTAAAGAGAACCAAGTATACTTAGTATACAATGCATGGATTAACATGAAGGATCGGTAAGTAGCCGAGTCATGAAATGAGAGATCGTTGAAACTCCGAGCCATAAAATGGGAGATCGGTAGTTCTTCGAGTCATTACAAGACATATGGTATCTGTTATATGATTGAATGGCATTGAATGTGTGTTCCATATTATAAAAAAATGTGAACAGAGAACATTGGTTTTAAAAAGTATTGTGTGTTCTAAATTACATTAATTGGACAGAGAACAATTATTAAAACTTGGTCGTGTGTTTTGAATTACATAATTCAGAACAGAGAACGTTATATATTAAAAAAAAAAAAATCCCTGTTCTAATGACTTAAAATGGGAATGTTACACTTACATCATTTTGTTGTTTCTATTGTCTTTCTCGGGTTTGCTCAGGTGAACTGTGCAACTAGTGTTTCTTTTACAAGTTTTGGAGGTCATTGTGCTTATCAAGGAATGAAGTATTGTATGTAAATTGAGTATGTGATGTATCTTCATCCTCCTCATGATCATCTCTCTTCATTGGCAAGCCAAAATTTTGTCTAAAAAACCTTTCTTGGTGCATCACCACTTCTAATTTAGGTTTTATTTCTTGCAAATCTCTCTCCCTAATCCCCTTGAAATGTTAGTATAGGTCTAGGTAGTTATTTTTATTGCATTAGGAGTAGTGTAGTGCTTAGTTTAGGAAGAGGAAGTTGGCCTTCTCCGGAGGTTCACCTCAAGCCCACAAGTCCCACAGCTTGAGAGGTGATCCCATGTTACCCAATCACACCGAATGTTCCATTTACACTCAAGTCATTCGGGGGGTGCGGTGATTTGGTGATAATAATGACCAACAAATTAGCTTTTTTTTCTATTAAATAAAAATTATTTTTAATTCCGTCTTGACAACTTGAGAAGTTATGCATTTAAGTGCATAAATGTGGGCTTGTTGTACTTTAATAACTGTGAAATAGAGTAAATGTGAACAAGTTTATTCCTATACATATATTGGTACACTTGTGGTTATGTATATTGAAAAACTAATTATTATTTTTTATAGATAAACTAGGGTCCCTTTCCCTTTACATTAAAAATACTATCGAGGAGGTTTCCAAAATTATTACTGACCCAACAAAACCATGATGAACACAACATAAAGACTATTCAAAAAAGGGGGAACAATACTAATTCTGATCTACCTAACACCCAGATCCAACAGTCTGCGCAACAGTTTACTCAAAACTAGACAAGACATTATATAATACCATGTAGAACACTATATAATAATAGATAGACGAAAGGATCCATTAGGTCGCATAATCTAAGAGCACCTCAACCACTTCCATGATAGTGAGATGGCATACAGAACACAGGTCTGAAGCCGAGAATAGATTTTCATTACCATCCATAGCCCAAACTTTCTACCATTCATACGCCCCTTGACCTCGGCTTCGAATTAGATCCCAACGAGCAGTTTCCAGTTTCAGAGGAGCAGAAAGGGCTTTCAGGTCCAGATAGTTAATCATTACAGGCCCCAAATCTAAGATTTTACAGAAGTTGACAATTGATTCCACAAACCCCATCAGAGTAAACAACACATTTCTCCAGCTTGAGAAAGGCTCCACGAGCCACCAGACTCTCCCTAAAAATTTGAGCCTTAGTGGTCATAGGCCACGAAGCCAACATATCCATATCCACCCGATGTGCAGGCTAAACCCATTATCGTCCCAATCTCCCACACGACGCCTCAGAACTGCAAAAATGGAAGCATCGGACTATCCATAACACCCTAACAGAGAACCGGAGAAAAAACCTGAGAAGAGATCAGGATTGTGATGGAGACGAGGTATATATGAAAAAACCTGAGAAGAGATCAGGATTGTGATGGAGACGAGGTATATATAGGGAGAAGCCCAACCTTCACATGCTTGGAATTAAAAACGCATGGTCCAACACGATCGATTAACCATTATTCACAAGGGTATACAATGCAATGTGAACGCCGAACGGTATATGTTATTTGATTTAGAGGGATAGTTATTACTTTTGTAGTTGATGTTGATAAAGGGTGTGCCCAATTCAGACGCACCATCTGTTTTGGGGGTCAAAAATGTGTATTCTTCCCTTGAGTCTTTAGAAAAAATTGTATATTTTTACGCAAGGAACATTTTGGACCAAATTTTGGGGATTTTCAGTCAAGTGAAAATTTGGGTATTATAAAGCGAAGAAGGCAAGGTGGCGCTTCTAAGGAATACATGAATGGAGAAATCCGATTAATACAGATGTGATTTGATGTTTTTAAAATGGGCCACAATCTACCAAAGTCATTCAAGCCTTCAAAAGCAATATTTAAAAATTGTTCTCAATGGCAATGTTGTACTATCTTTAAACAATAGAATTCATTAGATAGATTGAGAAGCCATGTCACCTATCCTTAACGTTGAACATGTGATGACTACTTCTGCACTGAAAATCTATACACCATAGTATGACGGTAGATCTGCCCTGGTTTGTAAACTGTATTGGGAAAGTTTGGGTGGTGGACACCATCAGGGAAGGTCTGGGTCTCCAAGGCCAAGGCTGAATATTTCCCATAGATTGCACCTCATTTTCCCATAGTCGTCTTCAACATATTGGAACTATAAAATTGCAAGCTCGAGAAGTTGTCCACAAATTCAGAATCCTGCCACTGAAATCATCCTTCACTCTAACTACATGTCTCAGACTAGGGTTCTTCTTTGGAGGGTCCAGAGCCATATTTATATCATACCCTCCAGAACATTATTTATTCTACTCCCAACAATGGTCTCTTTATTAAAATCATATGGTGTTCCTTTTACAGGCACAACAACCCCTGTTGGAATAAGATGTTGATCCACCGAGTATAAGAGGAAGCCCATATTTTCACTTTGTTATCAAGTATGGTTTTGCTACTGTTATGGCCTACAAGGTTCCAATAAGTATGTTGTGCCAAGCACACAGGGGTGGGCTTATTTCTGGGTATCGCCCTCATAACAAGTGTCAACTCCTTATTTCGAGTTATGGTATATGTAGCATATACATCAAGGGAATCCTAACAACCATCAATCAACAAAATTTACATTAAACAACATATAAATCAAGATCATCAGGAATCCTAACAACCATCAATCGATAAAATTTACATTAAACAACATATGAATCAAAATCACCATGGAATCCTAACAAACATCAATCAACAGAATTTACATTAAACAATGTAGACTTCTTGCCAAAAATATAATCAATTTTATTTTGAAAGAAATGAAAGCAGACACTAACTAGTCATGGAGTGTATTATTCCCATCATTGGCAGTCAAATGGTTAGCTACTCACCCCACAATTGCATCAAAGTAAGGGTCCAAAGTGCCATTATGTATGCATAGATTTAAAACAAGAAACACAATAAATTAAATCAACATTATCTTTACTGAAGTTTAATATCAAGGGATTCATATTATCTTTATCCAGGAGAGTTTACTTTTTTGCATTGCTATTAAATTGCCCACAAAAGGCTACCATTCATGATATAAATATTGCAAATGTATACATGTCTCATTATGTGTATGGAGGTCTTCATGTGTACGGAGATATTCATGATATGGGCTTTTTAAATATCAATGTATTCGATGTATCTTACAAACTTTATACATAGATTATTTAGTACATATTTACATACTTATTTTAGTTTGTATGATTAGAAATGGTGGGGGCAAACGAATGACCCTTAATTAGATCTCATGGACTGTAATAGTATAAAATCTACCAACAAAGCTTAAGGTTTTATGATTACTAAATTGAGTTTAACAAAATGTTACTATTTTTTTCTTCTGGCAGTTGTTGCACTATCCCATCATTTGCATGTAACTTAGATAACACATAAGATTTTAGGCGGCTTAATGTTTTACCTACCCTTCTTCTCCACTTCCTACAATAGAAGCCATGTTCTCTCCTTGTTCATTAGCTTGTGTCCCTTACAAGTGGATAATTATAGAGACTAATATTAAAAGTAGAAAAAATACAGAGGCAATCGCCATTGATGGGTAGTGGCCCATTGTTTGGGGGTGCATTGGGCCACGTTGATGCCATGTGGATGATGAAAAAAACTGCAATTTATTCCCCACCATTTGGAATACTAATTCATTAAATTTGACGTGGTTGATGAATTTATATTGGTTTCTCAAAATTGTTTACAATCTTGCTTGGTACTCATAGTGGACTGTTTTAAATGCCAACTTTAAACCATGCTACGATTGTTTATTAAATGTTAAAGTGCTTTGCATTGAATCATCTAGCTGTGTTTATTTAATCCTCCACCGCCAAAGCACAAAAATGCAGTCATGTTGATCAAAACATGTCATTTTTAATGCTTAACAAGAATAAATTTTAATATTGGCAATCATGGACCACCAAAACACTCACAAGTGCCATTTGTTACATTTTTTCATCCTTCGTTGTCTGATCAACATCTATTCTTGGCTATGCAACTATTTTGTGGTTACCAATAATATTGTGTTCTTATCACCATTACTTCTTTCCTTCACACCACTTTCTTCTCATTTTGTTTTATACATTTAGGGGAGCTATCAACTTGTAGGAGATTTAGAAATGTGTGGATTTGCAATTCAGTGTTATCCTTTGCTGATGAAATTTATCCATTCCATTTCCGTGTTTTACATTTATTATATCATAATTCTAGATTGGTCCATTTAAGGGTTGGAAAAACCTTCCCCATAGTTAAGGAAAAATTTTCTATATGAACGAGAAAAAACACATTTCCCCATTTGCAGAGTTAGTGGGCTTATTTACATGGTAGGAGTATTAGAGTGATCTCAATAGACACGTTGATCAAAACATGTCATTTTTAATGCTTAACAAGAAGAGCTTTTAATATTGGCAGTCATAGACCACCAAAACACCCACAAGTGCCATTTGTTGCATTTTCTTCATCCTTCTTTGTCTTATCAACATCTATTCTTGGCTATGCAACTATTTGTTGGTTACCAACAATAATGTGTTGTTATCACCATTACTTCTTTCCTTCACACCACTTTCTTCTCATTTTGTTTTATACATTTAGGAGAGATATCAACTTGTAGGAAATTTAGAAATGTGTGGATTTGCAATTCAGTGCTATCCTTTGCTGATGAAATTTATCCATTCCATTTCCATGTTTTACATTTATTATATCATAATTCTAGAGTGGTCCATTTAAGGATTGGAAAAACCTTCCCAATAGTTGAGGCAATTTTTGTTGTATGAAAAAACACATTTCCCCATTTGTAGAGTTAGTGGGCTTATTTACAGGGTAGGAGTATTAGAGTGATCTCAGGTCATTGATGTTTTCCTTTAAGGGTTGACAAATTTTATATATAGTGCAGTTCCGGTTCATCACGAGATGGCAGCTAAAAATTTAATCACTTTCCCCTTGGATCAAATATTTTTAAATAATTTTTAATGATTTATTATTTGTTTAGGTGGTGACAGTTAGAGCTCAATCATATCACCATATACTTATTAGTATTCCCTTGCACTTCTTTAGTCGATCCGTTAAAGAATTGACAGATTTTATATCGTCCTTGAAGAGTTCTTCATGGTAGAGAATGTAAGGAAGGCTATCAAGATTGATGAGTATATTCTTGACGACCTTATTACTTCAATGGTGGATGATGTATTCTACATCCTACAGAGTTGTTGCAGTAGGAAGAATGGTATCAATATTTCTAATATTGGAAATGTGGGCAAAGAAGAATCCATTAAAAATCACTTGGAAACGTGGTAGGAAAACACGAAATAAATATTTTATGCAAAGAGGGAAGGCTAAAGGAGGCATTTGACATTTTCAATGTTTTTTTCAACAAAACAATGCCATGAGCTCCTTCATATATGGTTTCCTCTTACATGGTTGTGCCAATACGAGAACTTTTGAAGAGGGCAATCAAATCCATGGCCATTACGATCCACATTTGGAACACCTAGATCAGGGGACTAATACAATTAATTCCAGGAGGAATACTCTCTAGCCCAGTAAATGGAGGAATCCCAATGGTCAAAATAAAAACCTTATACCATTCAACATTCACATTGCATTGTACACATGCGATTGCTGATGTTTTTCAATTGCTTGATACAAGAATACCTAACCCACGCTTTATCCTCATCTAAACATTAACTTCAACTGCACTCACATTCCAATACTCCCTTAGTAGGATCCCCTATCCTAAGAAGGTGAAATGGTCTTAAAATATTTTTAGCTTTAGTCATCAGTCATTTATCTTTAAGAAGTTGGCGTATCCATTAAGAACAAAAGCAATTGCTTGATACTAAATACACACCCCTTACTTTATCACCATTTAAACATTCATTTTTGCAACAAACACAGGGTGATGTTTTCAAGCACAACTCCCCTATCCTAAAAACTAACATGCTTAGTATGTAAGCACTTAAGAAAGGGACATGCCTGATGAAAATCATATGTGAAATCCAACACAAAAATGAATGAAGCTTGAGAGCTCGGGTGTCATATGAGTTGGGCACATTATACACATGAAGATTTGTAAGGTAATAGAGGGCATTGACACTGTACTCTGGCTGGGTCACTGTTGAGGATAAGTTTGATCAATTATGACTACTTTACAGGTTCTTGAAGTACCTCATGACCTGAATTAAGATTCCTATTTCAAAATATCTTACAAGGATAGGTTTCACCTTAACAGTAGAAGAACTTGTTTGAAGTATAATTATATCACAAAAACATGGAAGATGTAATCGACTACTGACCACTGGTGAACTTATGACATTTAATCTGCAAAAGAATTAAAAGGTTTAACCAATGCAGAGCCCTCACACACTGTTAATCTTACAAGGATACACCTGCAAATATGTATGCACTTCAATGGAAAAACAAATTTGTCAGGGGAGAGGACACCGAACTCCAAATCTGGAACTGTCTCTTCTACTCTCTTTTTTAACCAAAACAATTTATTAATAAAACATACTATACACAATTAAAGCAGCCAGTGAAGGATGCACATAACCATTTTTTGTTATTCTTCACTCCTGACAATGCCCCTGAGGACAAAGCTCCAAGAAAGTTAATACACCAATGATTCCTACAAAAAAACAAAAAATCAGCAAAGTGAAAAATTAGGTGCATATAGAATTATCTGCTCTCTAAAATTTAACAAACCATATAGGGTCGTATAACATGTTGAAAATTAATGTAAGGTAGGTAGTTATTTCTTCATTGGATCAAACAATTGAGGGAATTGAATATTCCCTTTTAAACCCTTTCAACTATCTCTAATTTCCCACATCTTGGCAGAGTATACATTATTCATCACATCTAGGCATGCACAAAGGCAACCAAAATGTATAGTGAATGCCTGATGTACTTTTGTATGGCAGAAATTGAACAATATGTAGTTTTGTTTATTAAGAAATGCAATTCATATTACTTCAGAGAAAAAACAAGTTATATCAATCTACCATATTCATTTGAATTTAACTTTGGTAATCAAAGCCAAGTGCTGCTTGAAAAGCCACAACTCTTCCAAGCTGAGAGGGGAAGGTTCTGCATGAAAAATAGCCCTACACCTTGACTTCCAAAGGAATCCAATAGCATATTACAACCCTTACAACCCTTTTTGATATTGGATATTTTACTGAATATCTATCTTGATCTCACCAAGCATTTTGAAGCTTCTCCCACTCAAACAAATTGTTTGATTTGCATAGAAACATGTAGAGCGAATATGTAGAGACGTTTAACCAACACCTTATCTAAACTCTCACAATTATTCTCATCGTGATTATGGTGTTGTTTTCTTTGCACACTCTGAAACACTTCTGGTGAGGCTTCTTGTTTCTCCTTCTCAAGTCTAGAGAGACGTTTAACCAAGACCTTATCTAAACTCCCCTATTATTCTCGTCATGATGGTGTTGTTTTCTTTGCACTCTCTGGAATGCTTCTGGTGAGGCTTCTTGCTTATCCCTCTCCAGTTTAGAGACATGCTTGATCAAAATTTTATCTAAGCCTTCCTCAATTTTCACATCATTCTGCTGCTGACTTTTCAAAATTTCATCTAAACCTTCTTGTGCTGCTGCCATTTTCAACTTCTCCAGTTTAGAAACATGTTTGACTAAAATCTTATCTAAACTTTCACACTGGTATTGATTTCTTTGCACCCTTTGTGATGATTCCGTTTCTGATGCTAATGCTGCCATTTTCACCTTTTCCAATCTCGAGACATGCTTGACCAATAACTTATCTAGACCCTCCTCATGGTTTTCATTATTATAATGTTGTTGCTTTTTCTCTCCCTGTACAACTTCTGAGGCATTCTTCATTGCATGATTGGTACCAGGGTCATATACAGGTAATGTGGAAGTAAAATTGGAATTTTGTATAATCTCCAAATTGTTTGTATTTTCAGAATTGGCCTGGTCTGTAGCATATGCATTAGTCTTGGTTGAAGCAGTATTTACATCTCTATTCTCTTTATCATAATCATTGTTGGCATCTGCAAATAGATCCAAATTCATTTCCATGCTTGTTTTTGACAGAGCTGCTTTTGCCTAAGAGAGCTTGGTAGCAGTTTTGCTCCTTCCACAACTAACTTTTCCCTTTCCAATCCACACATACTTCTTCGTTCTTCTCTTTGCGGTGATTTTATGAGTTCTATAGCCCCTGTAACTTCTCTTTCAAAATTTGAAGCAACTAAGCTTCCAAGATCTCTTGAATCTCCAAGCAAACTTTCAACATGCTCTTGTAACCCTCCACTATGTCTCTAGTCTTCAGATTGCATTGCTTTTGCCAACTTTCTGGCTTCTTGAACTTCTCTCTCAAGTTTTGAAACATGCTTTACAAGGATGCTTCCAAGATCGGTAAAATTTCAGGACTGGATTTCTTTTTAGGTTCTCATGGCACTTTAGATGCAACAATCTTTTCTGCCTCCAACCGAGAAACACGTTTCACCAAGATATCTCCTAGACTTCCAGAATTACACTCACCATTTGGTCCTTGTTCCTTGTTCTCCTCCCTAAGCATGGCACTAAGGCCGCGGGTTGCAACTATCATTGCAAGAGAGACAAGCTCGTCTTCTTTAAGCTTCATTAGCAAATTCTTTCTTGGACTTTGGACATTTTGGCTGGTTTTCACGTGTCCGAGGTACAATAATAGTGTGTGTGTTGTTTTTCAAATCAGAATCAGTCATTGTTCACCTTGGATTTGAGCTTCACTTTCAGAAGATAAATCATCAAAACCAACTGAATTGTTAAAAACTGCAAAGTCCTTTTCATCTGGCTTTATGCTTACCCTTCTGCATGCATCGTCATTAACCTTAAAAATATATGTAATGGCAAAGATGGAAGAAAATCCAAATGGGAAAAGGCTAATTTTACAGCTCCAGCGACTTCCTTGTCCACTTCGAAGGCTGTTTCAAAATAGTAAGTACTAAATTTTTAAGACCCGCATACACACGGCCACCACACATGTTGTCGCTCCTTTTATGTGATCCATTCTAATAAATTCTTGGTTCTTTTCTTCTAAAGCAAGCCATCCACTATTCAATGGCATTGACAACTCTAAACCGACCATGTAAAAACAAAGGCATCTAATCAAATATAGCATGCAACTGCAAAACGCAGAAAAACACAAAAATGTCTGGACGCCTTGTCGAAACCGTCAAAACGGCCGTCAAAATTAATTGCTTTGAAAAATGTCCAAATGGACGTCAAATATAACATAGTTGCAAAAACGTCCAGAGGTCCTTTACCATAGGGGAACGCTTTTGGCATAAATATTACCGATCTTTTTACTATTTGTTTGATTAATACCCCAGTTTACAAGGAAATATGATTCCTTATTAGCTTCCCTAAAAGTATGAGCAAGATTAATAAAATCCAATAAATAACCTTTCTCAATACTAAATTGATTTTCCATGAGAAAGGTTACTTTTTAATCATAACATTGACAATAATCGAGTCACCTTGATCTTCAACTTACTAATATTTAGATTATTAGCCAAGAACAAACCTCTTTCCAAGGCTTGGATTTCCGCCAAATTACAAGTACCATCTTAGTTTAAAAGAACCAAGAATTACAATTTCACTTCTATCATATCTAATAATATAACCAACCCCAGAAGGCCCGTGGATTTCCTTTGGACACACCATCAAAGTTTAGCTTAAAGGAGCTAGGAGGAGGAGGGGACCAAACAATGACCCTCTAAGCAATGTTTTGGGAATAATTTGAGTCTAAGAACCTTTGGGAGGTTTATTAATCATTGGCCATTTTCTAATCAATTCTCTATCCCTATTAGAGAAGGAGTTTTCAATTTTCCAATGAGAAGAAACATTTTTAGAGATGGCCACTTCCAATCTATTCAAAACGGAAGAAATGGAGCCAATTTCCTCCTAAATAATCTTTTGTTTCTCTCCCACCGAATATGCCAAATGAGAAGAAAATTACTGGAACCCCAAATTAAGGCCAAATCCTCCTTAGAACTGCAATTAGGCTAGTGAGAAGAACCCTGGAGAGGGTCCCAGGTTGGACCTAGGGTAAATTCAATTTAGCACATAACCAATTCCAAAATTTAATAGTGGAAGGACAATGAACAAGAAGGTTATCTAGATATTATTCAACAATATAACATAAAACACATCTACTAGGGCCAACTTTACCTTTTAATTTGCGGTACTTCTGAGTTAGAATTTTACCTTTAAAAACAAGACATGCAAAGGCATCATTCCTAGGAGGGTAGAATTTAGACTAGCACAAGTTCCAATTTTTTCCCCAAAGCATTCTTCCAAAAAAAATTCCTATAATCGAGTCAAGAATAATAAACTCCTGAACTAACAGTAAACCATATAATCTTATTCTAATTAGGCGAAACAAAAATATCTCTTCTTCAATCCTTCTTTCAATAGTGTTTCGATTCTTCAGGGGCTTGAACATTTGAAAGATCCTTCCAATCAAAACCAAAGAAAGAAGGGATGATTAAAGATCATAATTCTTAACCTTAGAACCCCATAGAGGAATGAGAAAAAATTTAGGATCCTAAAAAATAGGAATTTCGCCAAGAGCAAGATGACCATTCCAAGCGTCATCCCAAAATGGGTAAGTTCCCCATTGTCATGATCCATGACACTTTGAATTGTTGAAAATCCTTTACGGGAAGAATGAAGTTCCAAATATGTGATCCTCTATAAGGATTTTCAATTATGAGAAGAGGGGCTCCAAGATATATTTTTCCACTATCTTGTCATACACACTTTGAGGATTGGAGAGAAGTTGCCACACCCTTTTGGCCCCAAAGGCGAGATTGTTTTTCTAAGTCCAAAATTCCAGTTCCACCCTATTCCTTAGGGAGAGAAATAACTTCCCATTTCACTAAGGGAATTTTCTTAGCCTCATCAGTCCCTTGCCATAGAAAATTTCTCATGATTTTTGGATTTTAGCTATCACTAATTTAGGGATATTCAAATAGAAATCATATAAATATGGAGGGCATTGAAACCATCCGAATTAACAAAATTCTACCAAAGAAAAGAGAGCCACTTACCTTTCCATGATCGCAACCTACTTTCAAAATCCTTTATCACATCGAGACCATAAAGAGGAAAACGACACCAAAAATAAGGGAACCCCAAAATATATTAGAGGTAATTTTCCAATATTAAAACCAAAAACCTCTTGAATTCTCCTTTTCAACCTCTTGGAAACATTAAAAAAGAAAATTACAGATTTGGCCATAGTAATATCTTGACCCACAACCGCCAAATAAGTATCCAAAATAGATTTAAATTCTTTAGTTTCTTGAATCAAGCTAGGCCAAAAAGGAAGGTATCATCCACAAATTGTTGATGGGACAAAGGAGCAATATCAACCATCACATGCATACCCTTAAGACTATCAAAGATTACTTTATGCTTAATGGTCCTCCCCAAAGCTTCAGCCATCAAAATGAAGAAAAAGGAGGAAAAAGGATCACCTTGATGAATCCCCTATTGTTTCCAAAAACAACCCCAAACCATTCACCATAACAGAGAAATAGGGGTTGGAGATACAACTAAAGATTTGATTACAAAAACGAGGAGAAAATCCAAATTTGGAAAGAATTATCATTAGAGATATCCAATTGACCTTGTCATGGGCTTTACTAATATCTAGTTTGAGCATCATACACGGAGATCTATTATTAGAAAGGGAATGGATCAATTCATGCACTAGAGTAATCCTTTTAAAATTCGATCCACCGGGCATAAAACTAGTTTGTTAAGAAGAAATCAAGGAATCAAGCAAAGGCTCAAGATGCAAAGCAATTGCTTTGGATATAATTTTATAATAATTATTACATAAAGAGACCGACCTAAAATCATCAAAATATTTTGGTTTATCTTTTTTAGGAAAAAGACTATTATTAAGTACAATTCAATTTTTGTAGAATCCTCCTACATTTTCTAGAATCCTCCACTTCTTCCTATCTTTACCGACTATGTGCCTTAAGAAGAGGTGAAAGAGGTCAATGGGAAAACCATCGGGACCTCAGGGCCTTATTTTTTCCCATATAAAATACAACATGTTTAACCTCCTCCATAGAAAAAGGGCCATTAAAGCCATGTTTTGGGCCATAGAAATGCAGATCTATGGAATATTATTTAGAAGATCATCCTGCAAAGAGCCAAAGGAATGAAGATCACCTCCGATAAGATTCGAGAAGAAATTGATAGCCTCTTGTTGAATCCCCTTTTGATCATAGATTAAATCATAATTATTATTATTCATATTGGAGATGAAATTAACATTTCTTCTAGCTTTGACCAGGCATGATAAAATTTAATATTTGTATCACCTTCCTTAATCTAATTCACTTTGGATTTTTATTTCCAAAATAGTTCTTCCCTCAAAAAATTTCTCCTAATTCACCTAGAAGCTATTTTTATTTTATGAAGTCCTCTGACCCATACCCTTCCGAAAGATATTTTCATTTAATTGTTGAAGTTCTTTCTCAACTCTCACCTTTTATTGGAAATTTTTTTGGAGTGGAACTTGTTCCATTCCAATAGTTTTAATTTCAGTAATTTAAGCTTCGGGAGAGGATGAACATTTTAAAACCCCGACTTTCAATGCAGGCCACCAAACAATAATCAATTCTAGGAGAGAAGGATCCCTAAGCCACATAAATTTGAATTTAAAAGGAGAGTTTATAGGGGCTTCATAGGAGAGAGGAAAAAGGATGGGAAAGTGATCCGAACTAGACTAAGGAATAACAGAGCTTTAAAGATGGATATTGTTCTAAGACCATAACGAGTAGACCAAAAAACAATTAAGTATTTCTGCTATAGAGATAAAACCCTGACTCCTGTTAGTCCAAGTAAACCAACCTTACTTTGGTTAACATCGAAAGGGAATTATTTTGAACAAAGGATTTAAAATCAAATTGGTTTGAGTATTTCTTACCAAACCACCCAATTTTCACTTCCGTAAAGAATGGCATTGAAGTCTCCACCATAGATACAAAGATGATCTTCTCTTATTACTAATTCATCGAAGATTTTCGACCACAAATGCCTTTTCTTGATCACATTACTAGGAGTGTAAATATTGAAGAGAAAGAAGTCATCATGATCCCTTGGAGGAGAAACTTTACAAAACTTCCAATTTTTTTCACTTGATCAAAACAATTTAAACCTTACCTGATTTCCAAAGAAGCCCAAGATTCCCGAAAGCACCTTGTACATCCGAGAACTCACCCGGCCAACCTTTCCATGATTTTGACCAACTGCTGCTTCTTATCTCACTAGCAGACATCTTCGATTCTTGAATTAGGACAATAGATACATCTAAGGAAAAATGCAACACTTAACTAAGTGTTGTTTGTTAGGTGTGTTTAAACCCCTAACATTCCAAGATAAAATTTTCATTGAGAAGAGGGAAGGAGTTGCACCTTCTTGGATTGACCTTTGAGAAATTAATGATTGTCGACACAAGAAATTTTGTTAGCATGTGCAAATGATAGGATCATGCAACAAAACCAATACAAAATCTAACACAACTAATTATCTACCTCTGATTGAGCAAGATGAAAAGGAAGGGAAAACAATTTACCAGTACTTACCTACAAGTAGAATTCTCTTCCTTTGTTACCTTAGATTTGTTCCTTTGATTTTGCCTTGTTGGATGTATGCGAATGTGTTCTTCATATTTTTGGACAAATTACAGCAGCACCTTCCCTTGATAAATTACTTGATTGAGCTCACTAGATTGCCTTGATGATTGCTTGAATGGCTTAGAATTGGGCACCATATATTTGCAAATTTTTAAGATGCTTGCCATGGAGGGTGACACCTCTATTTATAGTTGGAGGAGTAGAAATGGATGGTCAATATTTTGCCATGATGGATTAGATCAATGGTTGAAAATGGATGAGAGGGGAGGATGTAGAAAATTATAGATTTCCTTAGAATCCTCTATTGAATTTAAAATTCAATAGAATAGTGTATTTTTAATTTGAATATTTGAAAAGGAGGGAAGAATGGAGAGGTTTCTAGAATTAGAAGCCTCTAGATTTGGGGGCTCATTTAAGTGGGGATTAGGTGAGATTAATTGTATTTAGTGGAGTGATTAGATGGAGAGGCTAGGCATAGAATAGGTATAGGGTAGGTGGTAGGTGGGTGAGTATTTTTAAATTGGTGAAAAATAGTTAATGAAGGTTATTTAGTGTAATGAATGAAGTATTAATATTTCTAAGGGTATGGATGGGATTTATGAAATGGGTAATAATTGGAACATGATTGTATATAGTATAATAATAATTAATTAAATTAATAATTCATTATTATAAGGATTTGTGATGGGGATAAATGGTTATTATAGGATAAGTGAATTATTTTACTTAGCAGATTATGTCGACATTTTACATGTCTACATTTTTTCCCTCTTTGAAGTGTTATTGTGGAGCAATGACAGTTCAACGAAAAGAAGAGAAGGTGGATTATATGGAGAGGTGATGCCACCTTGAGGGGTTAGGCGGGAGGAACAGTCGGGTGACCATTCAAAAAGAGGAGGTGCCTAAGTGAAGTAGAGTTGATTAGGGGTGTTGAGGGAATGAGAGAGATAAAGAGGGAAGATAATGGAAAGGCAAAGGAGAAGGAAGAAGAGTAAGAGAGAAAAGGAAAGTGAAAGGAGAGGAGGGGGGAGTGTAGAAGAAGTAGAGAGTGAGAGAAAAGGAAAGTGAAAAGAGAGGAGGGAAGTGAAGAAGAAGTAGAGAGTGAGAGAAAAGGAAAGTAGATTAGAAGAAAAAACATGGGAAAGGAAGGGAAGAAATAGGGAGAAGGGGAATTGGATTTTGGATGTAATTTCATAGATGCCCCATTATGGGAAGATTGGATTTTGGATGTGGATTGTGAAGGTGCCCCAGTCAAGGGTATATGGCATGGGTGATTGGAGGATGAATGATTGTGGATGTTGATGAGATATCATGCTTTAATAGGGGAGATGTGTTATTATATGTGTCCATTAGATCATCATTAGTAGTTGTGAGCAATGTGGCATAAAGTGAGATGTACCTAGGTATAAGGACCATGATGCTTTAATTGCTAGATGCCCATGTCCTCATATCATTGGATAGATTGAGATAAGGGGGTCCTCATATCATTGGACCAATAAAAGTGGCCTCATATCATCAGCCAAATGTGTTCAAAAAAGAAAAGTGGCCTCGTATCATTAGTAAAATGTAAACATACGCAAGTAAAGATACATATTACATTGGTATTTTGGATTTTTGAAATTTTTAGGATATGTTTTTTTAGTTTTTAGATTTTTTGGATTTTTAGATTTTTTTTTGTTTTTTAAGATTTTTAGGATTTTTTTATTTTTAAAGATTTTTAGCTTTTTTTTTTTTAGATTTTTAGGATTTTTTAATTTTTGCTTTTTTAGATTTTTTTTTTTTTTATAGATTTATTAAATTTTTTTTTTTAGATTTTTAGGATTTTTAGATTTTTAAAGATTTTTTGGATTTTTAAGATTTTTTAGGGTTTTTTTATTTTTTAGATTTTTTTTTTTATTTTCTAGGTTTTTGGATTTTTAGGTTTTCTTGATTTTTGGATTTTTTTAATTCAAGGTAATAGAGCCACAAATTTGGTGAAGGTAGAGAGAAACGCAGGGAGGGAAAACGAGTTATGGGGTGATAGAATGGGCTCTCAAAAGGTTGGGGGCCATCGCGCAGCAGTATATAAGATTTTCTAGGGACCACGGGAAGGTCATTTTCATTGTGCCTAGTTTGAAAACGAGAGCCGAGAGAGGAGGAAATGGCATATGATAGAATTGTGGATCATCGGGCGGACCTCGTGAGAGAGTATCGGCAAAGGAGATGGAGATGAGAGCAAATTTGTGAATGATTTTATAGTTTATTTCTTGCATTAATTGTTACATTTTTCAAGTTTTAGGTGTATTTGTGGCTAAAAGGCATGTTTGGCACACTGTTTAGCGCATACGGTCCCTAAAGTGGCACGTATGGCCTAAATAGTAGCACATATGGGTAGGATGGGTGATAAGGGCGCGAAATAGCGCATTTGGTGGGAGGGTAGTTTAAGGTTTAGCGCATTTGGTTAGGTTTAGTGCATATGATACATAATGGTGTGTATGGGATAAAGAGTAGCGCATTTAGGGTTGGTATGATTAAAAGTTTGTTTTAGCACATTTATTATGTTTTAGTGCATATAGGAAAGGGATGGGTGTGTCGAGTGGCGCATATAGTATGGTTTAGCACATATCATATATGTTTTAGCGCATTTATTATGGATTAGCGCATATGGGTGATAGAGTAGCGTATTTAATAACAAGGGGGAAAGGGATGATGTGCTTAGAATAAATATGGAACGGGAAGTGAGGAGGGATGTTTTGTGATAAAATAGAGATAGATTCTGACGTATTATATGTTGTGCAAATGGTATTATTGCATGTCCATGTGAGACATCGGCGGTCGGCAACATTACAATGTCTATTGGGAGGCACAGATGTAGAGGCGAGGAGGAGGAGGTTGCACTACTACATATGTTAGGACTACTTTATGTAGTGAGGATGTCAGTGATGTGGGTGGATTGATCCATGTTGACAACCTTGGCAGAGAGGTGGCATTCAGAGACTAGCACCTTCCGTTACAAGACGAGTGAGATGATGGTGACGTTGGAGGATGTATATCAAATATATCAGTTATCGGTAGAGGGGAGGCTATAGTGTGGCAGAGAGGTAGACCAAGTGATAGCCTGAGATTATTGACAGATGTAGAGGGTGCACCACGAGAGGGGATTAGGATAGATTTGGGGATGTATTTTAGGCAAGGGTGGATGGAGCGGATACCATTGTTATTATGCTCACTGATTAGTTGTATATTATTTCCAGATGGTGGGGGCAGATGGTTCAGCTTGGGTTTAGCAGAGGTAGTACATTCTATGTGGTGGGAGGAGACAAGTGTTTGCCTAAGCTCTAGCAATATTGGGGCTTACACAGGTGGTATATGGTAGAGGGGAGTTTTGGGGCATGGAAACTTTTACATGTGTGGAGTTATGATCACATAGCTATTGGGAGACCGATTGGGGTCAGAGAGTAGCGTGAGGTGGGAGAGCCATTAGTGTATGGGTGGCGGATGATGGGAGGAAGGCATGAACATCTAGGAGATTTGTTTTGGTATCGACATCAATTTGATGAGTTATAGCCTAGTGATATTACATGGAGACCATACCATCAGTATGAGGTATGGGAGGGAGAGCATTGCCACAGGGGAGGATTCGATTCTTGTATTATATAGTTGGTGGTCGGTCATACACAGTGGAGAGATATCAACCTGACAGAGTACTACGGTAGTTTGGTATTGTATAGGGAAAACCCACATGTCATCATATATTTTCGCGTATGACACGGAAGGGGTGTGTGGGGTGGTGTGATTCCAGAGGTGGTAGCCAGGGCAAGTTTGGATGAGGTGTGGGTAATAGCATGGGTCCCAGATTACTGGTAGTGGATGATGCGGGAGTAGCCACGGGGTATGCGAGTGGTGGGTAGAGATTGGGCTAGTACATTTGACAAGGCCATGAGGAAGGATGAGATTTATACATGGATGGCGGTAGGTTTATAGAGGATTTCCCTAGGTTTAGGCATTTGTTGTGCGCAAGCCACATCCAGAGGTATAGGAGGAGGAGGCACAAAGGGCGCACCATTCATTATTTTGGGTGGACCATCGGACAATAGCCAATAGTACATACGTCGGGACATAGCCCAGAGAGAGGTCGAGATGTAGATGTGATAGAGGTGGATGATACTACGGTGTCATTACAGACCGCTTCTTCCATCGCAGGAACATATGGTAGGTCCTTGGTCTTGCTAGTAGTTCGGGAGGGGGGGAGTTGGAGGAGGAGATGGAGGAGTAGATGAAGGAGGAGAAGGAGATGGAGGGGGTGAGGATTTACATGCGCATGTAGAGATGTTGGAGAGAGAGGTGCAAGCTCAGTATCAAAGATAGGCGCCTACGAGCACAAGATGATGTGCGGATGAGAGACCTTCATGGGTTTATAGTAGTGGTGGGTCAAAGAGAGAGATATATTGTATGGTTGGAGTTGGAGATAACCCGATTGGAGCGGGATCGGGATTGTGCCATCGACACCGTGATAGATATTACGCGGATCGGGAGGCTTATAGGAGGAGGTATGGTCTATCGGATGGGGAGCGGGGGTGGTGCAAAGAGTGATTCATAGGTTGGGGGGACAGTGGAGGCATCGAGTACTTCACGTAGATCGGGACATATGGGGCCTCTAGAGATAGTATCATTATAGCGATGTCGAGGTTGTCATAACAGAGGCTCGATATTATGAGGATATGGTGATGCATGACCAACCAGATTACGTGTGTTATGTGGATTATATAGTTGGACAATGGATAGGTTAGGGATCGAGATCGGAAGTCAAGTCGGTCCATAGCTTTTGGGAGTACTTCAAGTATACGCCGACCTCCTCTAGAAGGGGAGGATACAAGTAGTTCTGCATAGTGCCTATAGATATGTATATATGTATGTTAGCAATTTTTGATGATGACCTTGCATGGTCATGATTGTGATATATGTACAGATGATTGATTCATTTTTTATAACTAGTTATATATATGATGTAGACATTTGATGATATATGATCTTGATTAGTTTTGATGATGTAGTTTGATGACATTTATTTGGTATATGTTAGATTATGATGATGGTTTAGATGATGGATTATGGTTGTAGATGTGTGTGTATTATGATTTCTAGATGGTTAAAATGTGATGTTGTTTCTTTTTATGTTGATGAGTATGTATTTATGTTAGTTGATGATGATGATGTTTATTTTTGGTAATTAGAGTAGTAATGTGTGTGGATGAAAAATGAGGTAATTTTTATGATGTGATGATGATGTTATTATATTATGATGTTGAGAATGTGTAATGTGTGATTGATTATTGTGATGGTTTATCTTTGTATTGATTTACGTGATTATTGATAGTGTATATTTTGATGTTTTCATGTTTATGATGGTATTATTTTAATGGTGATGAGATGATATTCATGATGTATTTATGATGTGCATATGAGTGATGGTAATATGTTTATGTGTTAGGTATGTTGATTCATGGATGGAAATATAATTTAATGTAACACATGGTATGTACAATGGAAATGGATAGTGAGTTTTGTATAAATATTTACAATATAACCATTACGTTGATCATGACAGAATGACAGAGAGAAAAGGAGAGTGATAAGGCATGAGCAATGATAGATGTAAATGGGGGTGGATGGAGAGAAATGAATGCCTCAGGATCTTGCAAGGGTTGCATTTCTCGACGCTTGATTTCCTAGGGGAGATAGAATGAGTAATGCGTATGGAGTTGAGATTGGAAGAAATATTCCTAGTCATGACATATCCGATGTGACATAGAGAGGATCAGAAGAAGTCTAGATCTAGATAGTGGATAGGATATTTTAGGATGAAAATTGTGGATAGGGATATGAAGGGAAAGGGAGTAGTGTGCCCCTAGTGTGCGTGTACTATGAATTATAGAGTGCTAGTAGACGAAGGATCGGATTAGATTCTACCATAGCACCGAAAACTGGTTTTCACCATGGTACTTGCCTAAGGTGCCACTGAAGTGGTTTTCACCATTGGACGGATTTTTTCTATAGATATTTTGGAGCATTAGGCACATAAGCGTAGAAGCGGCGAAGATGCATGATATTCATGGGCTCATCCAACTCGTCTCCATCCGGAGTAGCAAACTTGTAAGCACCTGAACTGAATTTAGCAATGACGACATGGTTTGAGCCAATTTGGTTCAAACTTGCCCTTCTTTTCGTGATCAACATTGGTGTTGCATTGATTTTCCTTAAGGAATAGGTCACCAAATTCAAATTCGCAGTCTTTTATGCATTTTCCATAATGGCGGCGAAGGTGGTTTTGATAGGCTTTGAGATGGTCGAGGGCTTGTAGTCATTTCTCATCAAGGAGCTCGAGTTCTTGCAAGTGATGGACACAGTAGTCTTCATCATTGATGAGGTGTTGGAGGAAACACGTAGGGATGGGATTTCGATCTCAATGGGAAAAATTGCTTCGGTGCCAAAGACAAGAGAATATGGTGTGGTGCCAGTGGGAGTGCAGATGGATGTGTGGTAAGCCCACAAGGTGGGATATATTTTTGTATGCCAATCACGTCTTGCTTGATTGACTATTTTACCAAGGATGCGCTTGAGGGTCTTATTAGACGCTTCAAATTGGTTATTTCCTTGCGGATAATAGGGGTAGAAAATTTGAGCTTGATATGGAATTTTTCACAAAGTTCATGGACATCTTGATTTTTGAAGGATAGTAATATGTTTGTGTTAGGTATGTTGATTCATGGATGGAAATATGATTTAATGTAATTCATGGTATGTACAATGGAAATGGATAGTGAGCTTTGTATAAATATGTACAATATAATCATTATGTTGATCGTGAGAGAATGACATAGAGAAAAGGAGAGTGATAAGGCATGAGCAATGATAGATGTAAATGGGGGTGGATGGAGAGAAATGAAGGCCTCATGATCTTGGAGGGGTTTCATTTCTTAGCAATTTATTTCCTAGGGGAGATAAAATGAGTAATGCATCCGGAGTTGAGATTGGAAGAAATATTCCTAGTCATGACAGATCCGATGCGACATATAGAGGATCAGAAGAAGTTTGGATCTAGATAGTGGATAGGATAGTTTAGGATGAAAGGTATGGATAGGGATATGAAGGAATGGAAAGGGAGTAGTGTGCCCCTAGTGTGCATGTACTTGTGAATTATAGATTGCTAGTAGACGAAGGATCGGATTAGATTCTACCATAGCACCAGAAACTAGTTTTCACCATGGTACTTTACCAAGGTGCCACTGAAGTGGTTTTCACCATTAGACAGATTTTTTTTGTAGATATTTTGGAGCATTAAGCACTTTAGCATAGAAGCAACGAAGATGCATGATATTCATGGGCTCGTCCAACTCGTCTCCATCTGGAGTAGAAAACTTGTAAGCACCTGATCCGAATTTAGCAATGATGACATATGGCCTAAGCCAATTTGGTTCAAAATTCCCCTTTTTCATGATTAGCATTGGTGTTGCGTTGATTTTCCTTAAGGACTAGGTAGCCAAATTCAAATTCGTGGTCTTTTATGCAATTTCCATAATGGCAAAGAAAGGTGGTTTTGATAGGCTTTGAGATGGTCGAGGGCTTGTAGTCATTTCTCATCAAGGAGATCGAGTTCTTGTAGGCAATGGGCATAGTAGTCTTCATCATTGATGAGGTGTTGGAGGGAAACACGTAGGGATGGGATTTCAATCTCAACAAGAAAAATTGCTTCGGTGCCAAAGACAAGAGAATATGGTGTGGCGCCAGTGGGATTGTAGATGGATGTGTGGCAAGCCCACAAGGCGGGATATATTTATGTATGACAATCAAGTCTTACTTGATTGACTATTTTACCAAGGATGCGCTTAAGGGTCTTATTAGATGCTTCAGATTGGTCATTTCCTTGCGGATAATAGGGGTAGAAAATTTGAGTTTGATATGGAATTTTTCACAAAGTTCACGGATGTCTTGATTTTTGAAGGATGTGCCATTGTCTGTAATTAGTGTGGATGGGACTCCGTAGTGGCAGATGATGTGGTTAAGGATGAATTTGGATATTTGCTTGCCTTTGACATAAGTGAGTGGCATGGCTTCAACCCACTTAGTAAAGTATTATGTAGCGGTGATAATGAATTTATGACCATCAGAGGAAGTGGGATTTAGTTTGCCCATGAGATCTAGACCCCATGTGGAGAAGGGCCATGGGGTAGTGATGGGTTGCAGGCTTGTGATGGTGCGTGGATGAGGTCAACATGCTTTTGGCAAGGGACACATTTACGAGACATAGGAACATGCATATTTTTCCATGTTTTACCAATAATATCCAGTGAAGAATTTTTTTAGCAAGGGCTAGACCACTAGTATGGGCACCGCGAGTTCTTGCGTGAACCTCATGAAGTGTTGATTCAACCTCTTAGGAATTTAAGCAATGTAGCAGAGTTTCGTCGAAGCTTCTACGATAGAGGGTATCTCCAAGGATGGTGAAGCGGGAGGCTCATTGGATGAATGATTTACATGGTTGTGGGGGAGATTAGGTGGAAGGGTATGGTCATGTAAATAGGTATAGATGTCATGGTACCAGGGGAATTAGGACCAATGATCTCACAAACCATCTCTAACTTAGGAGTATCATAAGCAGGAATCGTTAATTGGTCAATCAGAAATTTGGAATTGGATGCGTCTGGAGGCATGTCTAAAAGAGAGGCGATGGTAGCCATATTATTTGTTGACTTGTTGTTCATACGAGGGACTTTCTCAAATTGAATGTGTTGAAAGTAGGCCTTGAAATTGTCGACCATTCTTTTATAAGGAACCAATTTATCATCCTTGGTGGCATATTCATCATTAACCTATTTAATGATTAGTTGTGAATCACCAAATACATTGAGATGCTTAATATTCCACTGAATAGCCATTTTTAAACCAGCAAGAAGTGCTTCATATTCAACAATATTGTTGGTACAAGGAAAAGCAAGCCGAAAGCTTTAGGAATTAAGTCACCTTGAGGAGTAATAAATAGGATACCTACTCCCAAACCATGATGTGTAAATGAGCCATCAAAGTACAATGTCCATATGTTTGATTCTGTAATTGTACATATGGATTCATCTGGAACCATGTGGTGAGTGGTGCGATCGAGACCTGGGGCTTCCAACAACTAATCAGCTAGTACTTGTCCTTTGATAGCTTTTTGATTAACATATTCAATGTCAAATTCACTTAGAAGCATGATCCATTTAGCCATCCGTCCTATGAGAGCCGATTTGGAAAGTAGATATTTAAGCGGATCTACTTTAGCTATGAGCTTAGTAGTATTATTGAGCATGTAATGTTGTAGCTTTTGAGAGGCAAAGACCACAACAAGACAAGATTTTTCCATAGGGGTGTAGTTGAGATCATATGTAATTAATGTTCGGCTTAAATAATAGATGGCATGTTCCTTTCCTTGATTATCATGTTGTGCTAGAAGGGCTCCCAAGGTGTGTTGTGTGGCGGATATATAGAGTAGAAGAGGTAGCCCCAGGTAGGAGGCACCAAAATAGGAGGATTCATCAGATATTCCTTAAGCTTATCAAAAGAGGCTTGACATTCCTCGTTCCAGTGAAATTTTGTGCCCTTTTTCAGTAGATGGTGGAATGGATGACATTTGTTGGCCAATTGTGATATGAATCTCCTGATAGCTTGAATCTTTCCCTGTAGGCTTCATAACTATTTGATATTTTTAGGTGGAGGCATTTTGATTACAGCTTTAACTTTATCTGGATCGATTTTGATTCCGTATCTAGAGACAATGAAACCTAGGAGCTTTCCATATGTGATGCCAAAACACATTTCTTGGGATTTAGACAAACTTTATATTCTCGAAGGCATTCAAAAATTTGGTGAGGACTACAGGATGTTCCTCACGAGTTTTAGATTTTCCTAGAATTCATCGACATAGTATTCAACTATATCATGCATCATATCATGAAAAATGACAGTCATGAAACGTTGATAAGTGGCTCCGAAATTCTTGAGTCCAAAGGGCATGACTCGATAACAATATGTGCCCCAAGGTGTAGTGAAATTTGTTTTATGTTGATCTTCTTCTACAATTTTGATCTGATTATAGCTAGAGAAACCATCCATGAGGGATAACATCTTGTGCCCAACTGTAGAGTCTATGATCATATCAATATTTGGTAGCAAAAATCATCTTTAAGGAAAGCTTTATTGATGTCGCAGAAAGTAGTACAAATACAAATGCCCCCAGTCTTTTTGCCTACTGGTACAATATTGGAAATCCATTTAGAATAATCAATAGGTCAAATGAAGTCGACGTCAAACAACCTTTGTAATTCATATTTGACAAGCAACATAACTTTTAGATGCATCTTGTGAAGCTTTTGTTTGACCAGCTTTACATCTTTACGTACTACAAGATTATGGACTACAAGGGTAGGATCCAAACCAGGCATATCTGCATAAGACCATGCAAATATGTTTGAGAATTATTTTAGGAGTCCGGTAAAGATGTATTGTTCTTCTATAGACAAAGATGCCCCTAGTTTGAGAACCTTGGGTTCTTCTTCTGTGCCGATGTTGATATCTATGGTTTCCTCAACTACAGATGTTGAGCCATCTTGTAGGGATTCAGGAGTGGGAAGAAGTTGATTGATGACTGGATCATCTTCAGGATTTGGGGATTCTTGGAAGAATTCAGTGAGGGGATATTCCTTTTCAAGGTGATAAGAGAAGATGGGGTGAGGGATATTAAATTGGGATGGAAGGGAAAGGGAGTGCTCCTGTGCCCCAAAGTAGGTGTCAATGTTTAAACATACTTGGAAACCCTTTTTGTGATCTCCAACGGGTAGGTTATCGCGAGTTCCCATGAATTCAAGAATTGCTTCATCATTTTGAAATGATTCAAGAGGAGGATGTTCTAATCATTGGTCCCATTCAATGAGTTGTGGGTATGTGAGGGCGATGTCAATGGTGAGAACAATGGTGTTGGGGAAGAGGTTAGTGTTGGCAAGGTCTTCATATTGGCTATAAATGGAACTCACATCAATGTTGTCAATGACCTCCTCAATGGTACTAGAAGTGTCACTCAGGTCATCACGGATGCTTTCACTAGGTGGTTGATATCCCAGTCCATGTCCATCAAGGTTAGGGATGACGGTGGGGGTTTAGGGATGCCTTGCTCATAGTGACCTAGCCCTCGTTCAGAGTATCCCATACAAGTCATGATCCTTCTAGGAATTAGATACGATTATCCAAACAAAAAGAAGGTATAGAGTTGTCAATAAGCCATGAGGAATCAGATGGCTCAAGGTACTCATCAAAGATACCTAAAATGAATAAAAGTGGATGAGCCCAACTTATATGTTTGTCACTTATTTAAACAGATGTCGAGCCTACCGAGCCATTTGGGTGATGGTGGTAGGTGGTCGATGCTAAATTTTTAGTATTCGCCACACCCTGTCGTTTTTAGCTTGAGTGATAGAGTGGGAAGGAGGGGAGTAGGTAAAGAGGATCGATGATGAGGAGGCATAGTGAGATGGAGATAAGAGACTATCAAGTGAGACATACGAAGTGGTGGATGATTAAGGTGACGTTGCTTTGCAAGTTTGGTGATAGGAAATAAGGTTCCCGATAACTATCAACCTCTAATGCTTGAAAATATTTGAAAGGTTGAGGGTCGCCATGAATAGTAATTTCTATACCAACATGTTCAAATTTAAGACACTGATGGAGTGTGGATGGTATAGCATTCATCTTGTGAACCCAAGGTTGAAAGATCCCTTCCCCAAATCTAACACAAATTTTTAGTTTGAATCATTTGACATTTCATCATACACTTAGTATGTAATTACTTACAGGTTAGGTAATAATAATAATATGCAAAATAGGTTTTTCTATGGCCCAAATCAGACTCGGAAATGAAATATAGGACCATGCAAGATCAGCCTAACTGCTGCAATAAATCTTCAAAAATGGTGACTAGGGTTTGATGGAAAAATACACATAAATGGATTCCAAAAAATTATTTCTTTATCACAAATGACTGCCACTAATTTTAGGAGTTCCAACATACAAAAATCTGATTTTATTGACATCACAAACACTCAAAATCAGATCTGAAATCTGATTATAAAACTGGTAAAAAACCCACTAAAAATCCTCTAATAAATTATGAAACTTGGGTATTTTCATTCACAAAAATTATGAGATGTTAGACAATGAATTTCAGATCTAAATACCTCAACAATAATGCCCAAACAGTCCTAAGGTGAGTCGATTCACTAGAGAAAACACTGCTGCAATTTTATTCTTCAAAATGCCTTCAAATACACTGCTGGAAATGATTAAAAATCTGATTAAATCAATGAGAATTCCAGTGGAAATCTCTCACAAAACTCTTGGGGTTTTCGTCCGTAAGAGATATAATCCTAAGGGTTTTCATCCTTGGATTATTTGCACAAGCTTAGAGCTCACATGCAAGAGAAAATATCATAAAATATTTTTGGATACCTCTAGGCAAATCACCTTCTTCTTTATATAGGAAATGGGACCCAAGTGACCTTTGGACTTCCCATGAAAGTGACCTTTGGAATTCCAATGAAAGTGACCCTTGGACTTCCAAATCACATTCTCCCTTAGGAAGTACATTTTAATTAAGTGCTTTTATTTTATTGCACTTTCCTAAGTTCTAATTTAAAGTTAAGTCTATTAATTTATTATATGTGCTCTTTATAATATTATATTTTAATTTTAGCACAATATAATAAAGTTAATAAACTTAAGTCACCCTTAAGCTCACCCTTTGGCTGTCAGGTAGACAAAATAGGCCAAAGGTCTTCAATAAAGTCACTCGAGAAGGAGGGACATTACAGTCCTCCCTTCCCGAGTTGCTTGCCCACAAGCAACTGCAAAGTTGGATGTTGAAGTATAGACTCACCTTCCCATGTAGCATCCTCCAATGGCAAGTCTCTCCAACGAACCAGGTACTCTCGAATCACTCTACTCCGCAACCTCCTCTCTCTCCTATCCAGGATCTCCTCAGGTACTAGATCCAATTGTCCCTCATCATCCAATGGCGGCAACTCTATAGAAGGAACCACGTGCTGCCCCAAGGCCTTCTTTAAGCAAGACACATGAAAAACATTGTGTATCTTACTTTCAGAAGGTAACTCCAACTCATAAGCTACCTCTCCAACTCTCCTCACTACTTTGTATGGACCATAAAACCGAGGTTTAAGCTTTTTTGCACCACTCTTCTTGAGAGTACTCTGTCTATATGGTTGTAGATGCAAAAATACCATGTCTCCAACCTCAAATGATCTCTCAATCTTGTGTCGGTCCGCATACATCTTCTTGTTGGTTGTGCATGCTGGATATTATCCTTAAGTGCTCTAAGGATATCTTGACTGTCCTGTAAACACTCCCGAGCCTTAGGAGCTCTACTGTCCCCAAAAGCCAAATCAACAAAGGATGTCGCATCATATCCATACAATGCTTGGAAGGGGGTCATACCAATAGACATGTGGTAAGTAGTATTATAACAATACTCACATAAGTACAAATGTCTTACCCATGCCTTCTGCTGCCCTGAAACATAATTACGAAGATAACCCTCTATCCATTTGTTCACAATTTTTCTCTGTCCATCAGTCTGAGGGTGGTAACTCGTACTGAGTCAACTTTGTACCTACCAACCTAAAAAGCTCCTGCCAAAATGTGCTCAAGAACCTGCTATCCCGGTCACTGACAATGTTCTTGAAGCCCATGTAATCTGAATACTTCTCTAAAGAACAAATCAGCTACATGTGGTGCCTTAAAGCTGGTGGGAATAGCGAAGAAGTGTGCATATTTGGTCAACCTGTCAACAACTACATAAATGTGATTGTTCCCCTGCACAACGGGAAGACCTGTAATAAAATCCATCGAAATGCTCTCCCATTTCTGCTCTGGAATGGGCAAGGGTTGCAATAAACTGCAGGAAATGTATGCTCTGACTTGTTCAGCTGACAAGTCACACACTCACGTACATGGCGAAGAACGTCCTCCTTGAGACCCTTCCAAGAGAATCTCTCCCTAACCTTTCTGTATGTTTTGAAGTACATGGGATGTCTGCAAGTGGTGCATCATGGAAGGCACAAAGAATCTTCTCCTTGAGCTTAGATTCAGGAACTAAATAAATTCTTCCCTTATAGTAAATCAAATCAGCGATTACCTAGTATCGCTCATCCTGAATCTTACCATCCAAAATCTCACATGCCAATGAATTTTTGGAATACTCAACTAATAGTTGAGATTTCCAATCCACTAAATCTTACTCAAGGAACATAGGGTAGCAAGATGTGGCCTCCTAGAAAGTGCATCTACCACTACATTCTTCTTCCCCTTGACATACTCGATGTCAAAATCATATGCTTGGATCCTGCTTGACCCACTTTTGCTGCCTCTCACTAAGCTCCTTCTGCTCCAAGAAGTACCTCAAGCTATTGTGGTCGGTCCTCACCACAAACTTCCCTCCTAGGTATTGTCTGAACTTCACCAAAACATGCATAATGGTGAGCATCTCCTTGTCATAAGTGGAGTACAATCTCTCATTCTCTCTCAACTTCCTACTCTCGTAGGCAATGGATGACGATCCTGCATCAAAATTGCACCAACACCTGAACCCAAAGCATCACACTCCAAAATGAAAGGCTGCGAGAAATCTGGAAGAGCCAATACTGGACAAGTGCTCATAGCCTCCTTGAGCCTGTCAAATGCTACATGTGCCTCGTCTGACCATCTGAATGCTCCTTTCCGCATGTGAGATTTGTCAAGGGAGCTGCAAGATTGGAGTATCCTCGAACAAACCTCCTGTAGTAGCCACATAGTCCTAGGAATCCCCGCAAATCTGAAATGTTCCTTGGTAGTGGCCAATCCTGCATAGCCTGTATCTTCTCTTGGTGAACCTTGACACCATTGGCCCCAATGATATGTCCAAGATACAAAATCTCAGTAAGTCCAAACTCACATTTGGACATCTTAACAAATAGAGATTGAACCTCCATGATGCCAAGAACCTCATCCAAATGTCTCAAATGATCTTCCCAGGTCCTGTTGTAGATCAAGATATCATCAAAAAACACAAGCACGAAACTTCCTCAACTACTTGTTGAAGAGATGGTTCATGCATGACTGGAAAGTGGTAGGTGCATTGGTGAGACCGAATGGCATCACCAAGAACTCATAGTGCTCGTAGTGACATCGAAATGTTGTCTTGTGGATGTCCTCCTCTCGAACACGAATCTGATGATACCCCGAGCGAAGATCAATCTTCGAAAAGTAGATGGCTCCATGCAACTCATCTAAAACTCATCTATGCGGGAATGGGGTACCTGTTTTTGATGGTCTTCTTGTTGAGTGCCGTAGTCAATACACATCCTCATGGTCCCATCCTTCTTCTTCACCAACACAACCGGAGAAGCGAAGGGGCTCGAACTAGGACGGATATGCCCCATATCCAAGAGCTCTTTGATAGCCTTCTCGATCTCATCCTTAAACTTCTTAGGATGTCGATAGGGCGTAGTGATCACAGGCTTGACACCCTCCTCTAGCTCAATGACATGCTCAAATCCCCTATCTGGTGGTCTACCTGAGGAATATCACCAAAAATTGGACCATGCTTATCTAGTATTGCTTGATATCCACATGAAATGGTTGCCCGCTATCTGAAGAAGACTTGGACGAAATAAAGCATTGGGCTGCCCATGCAACCTCTCCATGCCTGACAAGGGACTCCATCTGTGTGCTGAAATAACTCTAGGCCCACCATCTGAAAGAGCCCTAAGCACAATTTTCTTCCCATCCGCCATGAACTCCAACTCCATCCTTTTGAAGTCTTGCACATACCTCCCAAGGGACTGTAGCCACTGAATGCCCAAAACTGTATCAATCTCACCAAGACCAACAACATAGAAATCATCGGTTAGTGTGTAGTCCCCCAACTGAATACTAAGTTGAGGAATCCTCCTAGTGCAACTCATAACAAAACCATCTGCAACCCATACACTAAACCCCTCAAATTCCTCAACCTGTAATCCACGCTTCATCACAAACCCCTCGTCGATGAAGTTGTGTGTAGCTCCACTTGTCAATCAAGAAAACAACCCATTTCCCCCTTAAGTACTCCTTTCAGTTGAAAGGGATGGTACCTAGGGACTCCAAAAAGTGTGGCAATAGTGCTTGAACCTGGTATATCACTCTCCCCAAGCTCTATCTGGGGCTGCTCCTCATGTGCATCGTGATCACCATCGTTGTCCTCTGTATCTGTATCTAGTGAAGGCTCCTCATCCTCATCTAAAATCACTTCAATGAGGTGCACCTTGCCTTTACCAAGGCAATTATGTCTAGGTTCCCAATGATCCTTACAATGAAAGCAAAGCTTCTTCCTCCTTAACTCATTACAGTCTCCTGATCCATCTTAGGAGGGGGAGCACTCTTTTCCTGCTACACAGTGGATCACTAAAATGGCTTGAGCTTGTGGGAAACTTCTTATTGGGATGATAAGAAGTGGGGGATGTCTCCAAATCTAATGTCATCTGGATGGCATCATGCAACATCCTAGGCTTAAGAGCCTTGACCAATCCTTGCATCCTGTCATGAAGGCCCTCTATAAAAAGCATCACTACCCTCCTCTCGGGCATCTCAGGAACCATCACCACTATCCACTGAAACTCGTTGATGTAGGCATCAACGTGTCCAGTCTAGCGAAGTTGCGCCAAATCTCTATAGTAAAGCTCCACATCCTTGCGGTCAAATCTCACAATCAACCTCTCGTTGAACTCCTTGTATGACTGTATAAGATCGTGGCTCTATGTGACTAGCCCATGATGCCACCAATCATATGCTACTCCCTCCAGATGGAGAGTGGCAAACTGAATGGCCTCCTGCTCCTGCATGGGTTTGAGGGTCAGATAGGTGTCGAGCTTATGGATCCAAGCTTTGGCACTAATCTTTCCGCTACCTTCAAAGGTAGATAGGGTCACCTTGTTGGTGGCCTACTTCAGCTCTCGGTTTTGTACTCTAGGTCTCCGATCTGTCTGGCCCTCAAGCTATCTCTCCTTTGTGCACAATACTGAGGTAAGGGAAAGGCATCCCTCACGTGTTGTGGTAAATTCCTCCACTCATCAGTAGCTACCATAACACTTGTCTGGAAGTCCACTCCCTCAAGTGGGTCTTCAACTGTTGTGGATCATCTCTAGGCAAGAAACTAGGCTGCATAGGCCTATCTCTATATCCCGGTAGGCCTCCTCTCCTTTGTATGAGTGTGCCTCCTCTCACGGTGAGGTGATCCCCTCACGCTTCCAATCTCGGAAGGAGATCTATTATGCCTCCTTGATAGATACAAATCTATCTCTCCTGTCATGTCTATCTCGTGGCCCACTTAAGGCCAATCTATCAAGAGTGGAGCCCATACACTCCATGGACCGAATCAACTATTGTTGGGAAGCTACCATGGCTCTTAGTAGTTCTCGGTCTAGATCTACTTGCTCATCCCGGGAGGACTACGAGACCCTTCTCTTCTGTCACCCATAGTTCCAATACATGTCCCAAAATCAGCTCCAAGTCGTGCTTGTCTCCTAGTGTAATACTATGTGTTCCAAACTCTGGTGGCTGCATCAAATCAAAACCCTCCAGTGGGAGGAACATTGCTCTAATACCACTAAAAGATCCCTTCCCCAAATCTGATCCCAAATTTTTAGTTTGACTCATTTGACATTTCGTCAAACACTTAGCATTTTGACTACTTACAAATTAGGTAACAACAATGATATGCAAAATAAATTTTTTCTATGGCCCAAATCAGACTCGGAAATGAAATACAAGACCATGCAAAGACCAGCTTAACAACTACAATAAATCCTCAAAAATGGTGACTAGGGTTTGATGGAAAAATACACATAAATGGCTTCCAAAAAATTATTTCTTTATCACAAATGATTGCCACTAATTTTAGGAGTTCAAACATAAAAATCTGATTTTATTGACGCCAAAATACTCAGAAATCAGATCTGAAATCTGATTATAAAATGCACTTAAACCCCACTAAAAACCCTCTAATAAATTATGAAACTTGGGTATTTTCATTCACAAAAATTATGAGATGTTAGAAATGAATTTCAGATCTAAATACCTCAACAATAATGCCCAAACAGTCCCAAAGTGAGTCGATTCACTAGAGAAAATATGCTGCAATTTTATTCTTCAAAATTCCTTAAATACACTGCTGGAAATGATTAAAAAATCTGATTAAATCAATCAATGAGAATTCTGAGTGAAATATCTCTCAAAACTCTTGGGGTTTTCATCCAAGAGATATAATCCTAAGGGTTTCGTCCTTGGATTATTTGCACAAGCTTCAAGCTCACATGCAAGAGAAAATATCATAAAATATTTCTACCTCTAGGCAAATCACCTTCTTTATATAGGAAATGGGACCCAAAGTGCTTCTTCTTTTGGATTCCCATATGAAAATGGGACTTCCATGAAAGTGACCTTTGGAATTCCCATGAAAGTGACTTTTGGACTTCCAATGAAAGTGACCCTTGGACTTCCAAATCACATTCTCCCTTAGGAAGTACATTTTAATTAAGTGCTTTTATTTTATTGCACTTTCCTAAGTTCTAATTTAAAGTTAAGTCTATTAATTTATTATTATATGTGCTCTTTATAATATTATATTTTAATTTTAGCACAATATAATAAAGTTAATAAACTTGAACCACCACACGGTTCTTGCGAGTAGTGACAACACACTGGGGGTTCTGCGAAGGGCCTTTTATTTTAATGGTGGCTACTTGATGGGGAGAATGGTGGATATTGCCAACAAGTGATGTATAAGGAGGGGTACGCGATGGTAATTAATATGGTTGGAGCGATGAGCAAAGGATTCAATTTTATTTCTAGACTTTTGTTGTTCTTTATTAGAATCATTGTTCTATCTGTGATCGGGAAGGGGGTTTTGATATATCCAAGGTTTCGATTTTGGGAGGAGGTGGAAGCATTATCCTCTATTTCAATCTTTCCTCGGTCGATAAGGTCTTGGATATAATTTTTCAATTTCATACACCGATGTGTGGTGTGACCCTTGATTTTATGGAACTTATAGTATTCATTTCATTTGAACCATGAAGGTTTGGGTCGAGACTCATCAATGGGTTGAGTCTGAGGAAAAACAACCATATTAGTAGTGATTAATTTATCAAGGATTGCTTCTAAGGATTCACCAAGGGGGGTGTATGCTCATCACCTTATATCTTGAGTAGAAAAGGTTGTCCTTTAGGGATGGATATGGTGGCAGTGGTATGGACATGTTGGACATTTTTAGTGTCTATTACTCCATCGCCGATGACATTTTTATTCTTATTAAAATACTTGGGATTTTCAGATGTAGAGGGTTGATTGGATTGGTTGTGATTGTCATGAGAATATATCTTAATAAGACCCTTTATGACAAGGGCTCTCTCGATTTACATGCCTTTTTCAATAATGTCATCAAAGGTGTTTGCACAATGGACTTGCAGATGGAATGCTAATTCCTAATTAAGGTTGGACATGAAAATGGTAACTAGTTGTTTCTTAGGTATGGGCCATGGAATACGGCTAGCAAGGGCTCACCATCATTGTAGGAATGATGAGAAACTTTCACCATTTCGTTGCTTAGTATTACACAAATCAATCATCGTGACATCATGCTCTACATTGTAGGAGAAGTGTTTTACGAATTTTTCTGATAAGTCGGCAAATGTTGTAATAAAACCTTTGGGAAATCGAAGGAACCATTCTAAAGTTGGACCACCTAGACTTCTAGAGAAGAGTCTTAACAAATAGGAATCATCGTAGGCAACTTCCTGACACAACATATAGAACTCCTTAACATGTTCACGAGGATCTCCTTTTCCCTTGTATTTTTCAAATTTAGGTGGTTCAAAATATGGTGGGAAAGGGACCCGTAATATATCATGGTCAAAAGGATAAGGGAAAATTTCCTTGAATTTATACTGACGTCCTTGAGTGCCGAGTTGTAACCCTTGAAGTGTTTCCTTCATAGACTTTACTTCTTGCTCCAAGGTTGGTTCTGGAGGGTTAAGAGGTGGTGGTTTGAAATTGGGTTGGGAATGATGGGATCCATGATCATTGGATGGTTGTGGTTCGAATTGAGAGGCTAATTGGGTGATTTGATTGCTCATTTGTTGTAATTGAGACAATATGGCTTCTTTGGATATATGGGTGTTATTCTCTGCCATCTCGTCCATGTGCAACATGATGGTGATTTGGATTAGGATGGTGTGTGGAGGGTGGTCTTTGGCCAATGTCATCATTGTTATCTGGGAGAAGACTATGGAGTTGGTCATGAGTGTAATCAGAAGGAAGTTTTTCCCCCATGTGATATAATTGGAGTAAAAGGGCATCCTTATTCTTTTCAACAAAGTGATTTAACATCTCTCTTCATCTTCCTTCTATGAAATAGATGCTAGAGTCATCGTCACTACTAGTGTTAACCATAGTCTCTTCATCTTCTCCTCTAGGTCAGTTTTCTTCGTTATTGGCATCATAATAATTGTGGTTAAATAAATCATTTTCCATATTGTTGTTGTCATTGTCATTTCCAAATTGGGATCGGGTTATTATTCATCTAGGTGTCATTAGATTCTGATGTTGGTGTGATATGGGATGAAAGTGTTCTTGAAATGAGTGTTTTTGAAATGAAGGGTGGATGAAAAGTGAGGTTACGATTCCTTAGTGTACTTGATGTGTAACCTTAATAACCTAGTCTTGCTTGTAGGATTGGAAGAATATTCAAGAAGAGAGTAGAAGAAGGATGTGCCTCGTTAGTAGAGGGCTTGGGATGTGCCTTGTTACAAGGGCTTAGAAGAATAGGATAAGGATTAAGGATATTTGGCCTATTAGCAAGATATTGATTATCAAGATGAATTTGTTTGCATTAAAAGGGAATCATGAATGGAGTGTTTTAGGATGGATGTTATGATATAACTTGATGACGAGATTCGGGGTAGATGAATTATATGATTTGATAGGGGTTTCTTAAAACTTTATGGACCTAGATTGATTATGATACCAATATGAAATGTTAGGTGGTTAATGGACTAGATTGTAGATGGTTTGTGTTTTGTTTTGAAAGTGGAAAAAGTGTGGTTGTGTTTGGTGGAATATACATGAATGGGGGATTTTGAAAAATGAGATGAAGGTGTTGACTTTTATTGAAGTCTTGGATTTTTTTTTTAGTTTCTTTTAATGTGAAGGATTTAAAAGTGAAAAATATTTATGTGACAAGACCTAGTTGTGTTATTTACAAAAGTGTGGGTGTAATGTTATAGGGATAATATATGGCCAAAACTTGAATATTATTAGGAGAAAGGATAATTAAGGGAGTGTGATTAAGGATGTGTAATGGGATGAATTATAAAGTTTTTATTCATATATATATATATATATATTTATTTATTTATTTTAATATTGAATTCAAAAGATTATGGTCAAAATCGATGAGTGATAAGTGTATGATTTATTTACAATGATCAGTGTGAGGGTTATTTTATTGGTTTTGACAAAACACTCAAACAAGTACACTCATGCATGCACAATCCTAACTAGTCAAGTTGTAGCCCGCTTTCAATACCACACACAACAGTGGCGCTCACTGAGTTGGCCCAACTTTATGTCAATGTGTGATCGGCTAGCAAGTAATCTTCAGTGGTTCCTTCCCTGCACTATAGCTTGGTTACGGCCGAAGGCTACCTAGTCTAGGATAAACGAGCTCTCTAGGGGCATCCCCTATATACCTTACGGTACATGGGGCCCAAATCCGTGTGGCAAGGATGTTATTTGAGGCCTGGGTGTTGTGGGACATGGAAGCCCCTCACTTCATGTCATGCTTAAAACACGTAGACACTTAGCCAATAACGACAGCTCTCCAAGAATTTGTATACCCCGCCGGAACACGGGGTGTGTCTACATGTGTGGAGATGAAGCCCATAGTCACAAGACCCCTAGGACTACGGTAAGTGTGTGGATGTCACTTCCACGTCACATTACCCCTATAAAAGAAAAAGGAAAGGAAGGTTAGCCACTTTTGATCCTCAAGATCGTCTTAGGACGTGAGAGGAGAGCATACATGGTGTCACCTTTAGGTTTAAATAAGCACACAAAGTACAAAAAGGAAAACATACAAATTTAATCAAAATGAGTTATTGGAATGGGGGTCTTTGACTTGGGAAATCTACAAGACAAAAAGGTTAGTAGTTTTAATAAAAACCCCAATACACTTGGACTGTTTGGGCTGCAAGACAAAGGGTTAGTAGTCTTGGTTTACTTTAATATCTTACAACCACAAATGTTAGGCAATATATGTATTATTTTGATTGACTGGCAAAATCGACAGAGTTTCCCCTTATTTCGTAATTTTCTGAAAAAAGCAGAATGTTATATACTATATAAAAAGTCACAAAATGCAAAATATGTAAGTTAATATTTATCACGAAGTCAAAAATGCTCTCTGTTATAAATGTGTTGTTACATGGGACAAATGCACTAAAATAGGAAATAAACGTGCTAAAGTTCAAAAATTGCAAACACCAAGCGTCGGTTCTGAAAGCGCTAATACAAGTTCCAAATGCGCTAAACTGTAGAGCACACGCGCTAAAGTTTGAAACCTACAAACACAGGGCATTAGTTTGTTATATGCGCTAATACAGGTAGTATAAGAGTTGAAATGCTTGTCAAACATGCTATTGAGCAACCTTGTGTGTCGATTTTGCATAAACAAAGTGTTACTTTATGTATGCGCTAAAACAAGAAATAAATGTGCTATAAAGTTAGGCAAATGCGTTGTTATCCCCGAATGTGCACAACGAATGTCCTAAAGACTATACGCGCTCAAACAAAGTATAAACGTGCTAAAGTATTACAAATGTGTTGAAGTATCACAAACGTGCTATAACATTTCCATGCGCAGACAGAGTCAACAAATGATTAGTTAAATGTGCTAAAATAGGTGATGAATGCACTAAAACAGGGCATATGCGCTAATACGTCATAGAGACCCGAAAAATTCAAATTTTGAGGTTGAATTTTCACTGAAAGTTTCTAAATTTTTGGGAATTTGTTCTAAATTATTAATGTGACCTATTCCAATGAAAATTAGGGGGGTAAGCCCCACGGTGGGCACCAAAATGTAGACAAGAAATTGTGTTAGCATGCACAAATGATAAGATTATGCAACCAAACCAATACAAAATCTAACACAACTAATTATCTACCTCTCGATTAAGCAAGATGAAAAGGAAGGGAAAACAATTTACATGTACTTACCTACAAGTAGAATTCTCTTCCTTTGTTGCTTTGGATTTTCTCCTTTGATTTTGCTTTGTTGAATGTATGCAATGTGTGCTTCAAATCTTTGGACAAATTCCAGCAGCACCTCCCCTTAATAAATTTCTTGATTGAGCTCACTAGATTGCTTTGATGATTGCTTGAATGGCTTGAGAATTGGGCAGCATATATTTGCAAATTTTTGAGATGCTTGCCATGGAGGGTGACACCTCTATTTATAGTTGGAGGAGTAGAAATGGATGGTCAAGATTTTTCCATGATGGATTAGATCAATGGTTGAAAATGGATGAGAAGGGAAGGCTGTAGAAAATTCTAGATTTCGTTATAATCCTCTATTGAATTTAAAAGTCAATATAATAGTGTATTTTTAATTTGAATATTTGAAAAAGGAGGGAAGAATGGAGAGGTTTCTAGAATTAGAAGCCTCTCGGATTTGGGGGCTCATTTAAGTGGGGATTAGGTGAGATTAATTGTATTTAGTGGAGTGATTAGATGGAGAGGCTAGGCATGTAATATGTATAGGGTAGGTGGTAGGTGGGTGAGTATTTTTAAATTGGTGGAAAATAGTTAATGAAGGTTATTTAGTGTAATGAATGAAATATTAATAATGTATTAATATTTCTAAGGGTATGGATGGGATTTATGAAATGGGTAATAATTGGAACATGATTGTATATAGTATAATAATAATTAATTAAATTAATAATTAATTATTATAAGGATTTGTGATGGGGATAAATGGTTATTATAGGATAAGTGAATTATTTTACTTAGCAGATTATGTCGACATTTTACATGTCTACAATGATATTATGGTTTTCATTCTCCACCTCTTTTCTTGTTTGATCTTGTTTCAATCTCCTAACCTTTTTATCAGAGGGCCCACAAATAGCCAATTTAAGGCCATCTTGAGATTGAGACAAATTATTTGGGATTAAAGGTAGATCCAGAAAATTTGTGATTTTTCCAATGTCTTATTTACTAGCTAGGGGAGAAATTCCCTTGGTCACCTTGGCCTCTTGCAGATTATCAATGATACCATTCAGCTCTGTCAGGGTGTTAGCTTTTCCCTAACTAATACCTTCATTGATCAAGGAAACAAGGGCTGAGGGTTCTTTGAGAATATTTTTTGAGTCCAAAAGCAAAGTTTGAGAGGTTAGGGGATCCGAAGGGAGGTTGAGCTTGAGGGATGTTCACATTCTTATGAAATTTCCTCTATTATGCTTCGAATTCTAATCGCTTCCCCTTAGGGCATTGAGTTTTAAGATGTAGGACTTGGTGTAAGAGTAACATCTAGAAACAACTTCTCACATTCCACTTTTCGAATCCATTTTCCCAAAGAGCAAATAATGGAAACGTTGACGAAGATCCCAGCTAAGATTTAGGAAACATAAACCCTAAGCAAAATCTCACTTATAAAAGGAACGATAACCAAATCATACCAAGCCAAGAACTCAGATGTTAATCAAACACCATGATCAATAAGATAAAATCAATTCGCCATAATAATTTTAGTAAAACCTTTACTTGTAAACAAATTAGTAGAAATATCATATATTATTATGGAACTCAATGAAATACAATGAAAATGGGCCTTACTTATATGGCAAGGAATAACAATCTAAGAACCATTAAGGTCATAGATCAAGCCATAAATCAAGGAAAGAACTAGTCATCAAAGAACTAGTCAAAACCATAGATTTAGGAAAGAACTAGACATCAAGGATCTAGTCAATACCATAGATCAAAGAAAGAACTAATCAATACCATAGATCAAGGAAAGACCTATCCCTAACAACTAGATAATATCCCCTAATATCTAAATAAAATAAAATAAATATCCACACACATAAGTGGGTGAAGATAAATACAATAAAAGGTAAATAAAGTACCTAGGTGAACATGAGCTAAGATAAATACCTACTCTAACAAGGTTGTAGATCAAGCCATAAATCAAGGAAAGAACTAGTCAAGACCATATATTTAGGAAAGAACTATAGATCAAGGATATATTCAATACCATATATCAAGGAAAGAACTATACGTAACAACTAGATAATATCTCCCTAGTATCTAAATAAAATAAAATAAATATCCACATACATAAGTGGTGAGGATAAATACAATAAACGTAAATAAAGTACCTAGGTGAACATGAGCTAAGGTAAATACCTACTCTAACACCCCCTCAAGTGAAATTAGGGTCTAAAATAAAAGTGGCATGTCCATAATATGAGTCCCGACAACTCGGCTTGATTAGGTGCTCACGTCAATATATCCATGAAGAAATATCGAACCAAAAGAAGGAAAGAATCCTGCTAAAATGAAAGAGAAATAAGAAGAAGAAGGAAGATGTTCTCATGAACACCTCGCAAGAAAAAATTCTGAAACCCCAAGCATGGCACACAACTCAATGTAGCGAGGTGATGCAAAAGGTTTCGTAAAGATGTTTGAACCTACTACTAAGTCGAATGTACTCCAAGCAAAGAAATCCATCCCGAATGTGTTGATTTAATGAAGTGGATGTGTATCTCAATATGCTTGGTCCACTAGTTCTCAACTAGGTTGCGAGAAATGTGAATTGTACTTTGGTTATCACACTAAAGCACAGTTAATGAATCCTGTGGGAATCCAAACTCTATCAATAATTGTCAAAGCCAACGAATCTTGACTCAGTAATCTTTACTACCCTATACTCTGCCTCTCTGAAGATGAAAGTGCAATAGCCTATTGCTTTTTACATGCCCAAGCAACTGAAGAAGAACCAAGAAAAAAATATAGCCAGAAGTGGAACACTTGACATCAATAGAACCTACCCAATCTAAATTTGTATATCCAACCAACTGAGTAGAACCCCTAGTGTAGTGTAGGCCAAAGTGGGAAGTCCTTGCAAATAGCGCAAAATACTTTTAGCGATGTTAGTGACTACTATAAGGATAATGTGCAAACCGAGATACAAGCCCTAATGCAAATGAAATATCAGGAAAATTATGGTTCAAATACATGAGACTTCTAACCAATTGCCTATATACAATGTAGGATCACAAAGTGGAGTGGTACATGTGGAAGTAAGAGTAACCCCAAACTAAAAAGGAGATGGACTTGGCTTGCAATCAACCATATCAAAGTGTTGAAGAAGATCATGGGTGTACTTTTTTGACTCAAATGAATCCTGAATCTATCTGAGAAATCTACAATCCAAGGAAATAATGCAATAACCCAAGATCTTGTCATGTCAAACTGTGTAGAAAGAGCCCTCTGAATAGTTTGAATGTGGGAAGAAGAGTTTCCAGTAAGTAACAAATCATCAACATACAAGACAAGTATCACAATATCCTCACCAACATGTTGGAGATACACTGTATGATCGAGTGGCAATGAACAAAACTAGTGGATAGTAGAAAAGAATCCATCTTCTCATACCAAGCCCGAGGGGTTTGTTTGAGACCGTAGAGAGACCATTAGAGTTTAAAAACAAGATAAGAATCCCGAACAAATCCAGTTGGTTTCTCTATGCATATTTTCTCTTGTAAATCTCCATGTAAAAGGCACTCTTCATGTCCATCTGGTATACTGGTCCACCCCTATGATGCAACAATAATAGCAAGTACAAGGTGTACATAATCCATCTTAGTAACGAGTGTAAAAGTCTTAAAGTAATCAATACCTTTAACTTGTGAAAAACCCTTTGCAACAAAACAAGTCTTATATTTGTCAATGGACCCATCCGTTGCATATTTGGTTCGTGTATACCCGCTTACACCTAATCATATTTTTTCCTTTAGGAAGAGATACCAAATCCCAAGTATGATTCTTCATCAAAGAAGAATACTCATCTGCCATCACATCATCCCACTCCTGTATCCCATGAGCCTTTGAAAAGATTGTGGATCCTCAAAAACTGCCTAACACAAAATTTTAGAACCTATAGAATGTGTGTGATGATGCCTAGTGGGTGGAAGATCATGTATGCAAGGTGTTGCCTTAGAAATTGTAGTACAAGATCACTTAGGCATAGTGACAAAATCAGTGGGAATAGGATCCTCAATGACATCTATAACCTCCTCATCAACCTCCTCAAATAAAGGATCCTCAAGATGAGATGAAGAAGAAAAAGGAGGCATGGAAGAAGATGAAGAATCATGAGGATTGAAGCGCTCATCAAACTAAATATGTGTTCGAAAAATAAAGTCATAAGTATTAATATCTAAAAGTTTATAAGTTCTCATGTCCTCACAATACCCTAAAAGATCAAGGGTTTTTTCTTCTTATCCAAAGCTTTTATTTTCTTCTTTAGCACAAAGGCCCAAGCATGGCTCCCAAAGACTCGAAAAAATGATACATCTAGCTTAGTGTTGGACCAAGCTTCCTCTGGAAGCAAATTCTCAAGTGCTCTATGTGGTGTGTGATTTTGAATGTAGTTAACACAATTAACTACTTCTACCCAATAAATAGGAGGTAAATCTCTAGAATGCATCATACAATTAGCCATTTCCTTCAAAGTTCTATTCTTCCTTTCTACTAATCCATTTTGTTGTGGAGTATGAGGAACAAAATACTGGTGAATAATGCCTTGAGTTTCCAAAAATTCTGAAAACTCATTGTTGAAGTACTCCCCCATTATCAGTATGAAGGTTCTTTATGCTACTAGAAGATTGTTTCTTGACTAAAGCCTTGAAGACTTTGAAGTGTGAAAAATATCACTTTTGTACTTGAGAAAATAAACCCAAGTACACCTTGAGAAATTATCAATAAATGTAAGTGCATACTTAGCTCCATTGAAAGATGGGGTAGGAAAAACCATCAAGTCACTATGCACAAGCTCAAGTGGTGAAGAATATCTCTTTGACAAATTCTTAGGAAATGGATCTTGGTGTTGTTTCCCTAATGCACAGCCATGAAAAACTCCCTCAAGACAAGAAACTCTAGGAATACCATCAACCATACCATGAGTGCTCAACTCCTTCAAATATTTGTAATTGAGATGTCCAAATATTTCATGCCAAAGCTTACTCTCTGAATCTACATGAGAAACCAATCTTGTCCCTATAGAGGAAGTTTCATCAAAACCCTCAAAGTGATATAGTCTAGAACTATGATCAACAATACCTTGAGAAAAAAGTGAATAAGGCTCCAAAAAGTTCGTACTTCTGCCCCATGTGGTGTAAAAGTCACTATTTTCCTTGACCAAAATGACAAATTTGATATACATAAAGTAATTTTGTAGTGATGTTAGAAACATATAGTGCATCTTGATATCTTTGCCACCATCAAGTTGTGTATCACCTTTTCCTTTAACAGAAAGAAAGGAAGAATCTCCAACCTCAATGTTGGAAGTAGAACTCAAACCTAGAGAAACAAAAAAATCTTTGGAAGAAGTCATGTGATGAGAAGCACCGATTCTATAACCCAATTGTCTGCAGTGGTGGTGAGATCTCCAAACAACATTAAGTGCTTTTCCATGTTAATTAGAAGGAGGTGGAGTAGAGATAGAAATTTTGTGTTTCTTGATTGCAATCTTTAAGGCTTGTATTCACTTATAACACCTACGTTTTCATGACCACTACCCCCACAAAAAGAGCATGAAAGGCTAGAATTATTCTTGGATTCGAAGACTCCTTAGGTTTAGAGTTGTTTTCTTTAGGTTTAAAAGTATTTTGAGATGGAGAAGGGGTGGATTTGGTTTTAGTTTTTGGTTTTCCCCCGCCCTTAGGATTAGATGCAACTAATGTCTTTTGAGAGGTGGAAGACTCAAGGTTAGACAATTTAGATTCTTTCCTAGTAAGTCTTTCACAAAATGTTTCTAAGTTAGACATTTTGAATGTGTCACCTAAGGCATCCATGCTAGAGAAAAGGTAGAAGAAAATATTTGAAATGGTCCTCTCAACTTGGATAGAATCAAGTAAACACACTCTTCATCTTTCTTATCTCTTCCACTCCCTTTCAAATGTGTCAACAAATGCTTGAACTTGGTAAGATAGTCTATAATAGCTAGAAAATCTTCAACATTAAGAGAGGTGATCTCAATTTCAAGGTGCATGGCTCTCATATGATCCACCTTACTAAATAAATCCTCTAATTTCTCCCATATTTTAAAAGGAGAGTCATATTTTTCCAAATGAAACAAAATACTATCACTTACATAAGTTCCTATCAAACCCATACACTCATCAAACTTACACCGGTACTAAAATTTCTCATATTCTCTAGTGAACGTTGGTTATCCTGAAGAAGTTAAAGCCCATAATCCTTTCTACTTAGTTATTGTTTCCATTCTTGGTTTCCATGTGTGGTAATTATGTGTTGTTAATGGCTCAACATGATCTAATGTAGAATTAGACGCCATTATCAAAAAATCACCAAAATAAATGCAAGAACCAAGCAATGTAATAAACTCCCAAGCAACACAAAAAAAGCCCCCATATTTTGGCACTTTATAAGTGTGTTACAATATGGCACTTTATAATTATAGTGTGATTCTCAAAATAAATATTTCCAATGGAAAGAGCACGAAAAAACAAGCACTTTTGTAAAAAATGACACTCAAATCCGAGTTGTCGATCAAAAGATACAAGATTTACAAGTTTATGTTTTGCTATTTATTTTAGTACAGTCACTAAAATAAAATAAAAAGCTCTTGTCTTCATCGAACAAATAAAATGAAAGGGGCTGGAGTTGAGCACCTAAGCTTTAAGCCCTCATACAACCATACCATATGACCAAGGGATAAGGATTTTAATGGGTGTGTGTGCCACTGGTTTTCGAGAAAGTCGCATCCAATTGCTTCTTTTGGTAAAAGTCTATAGATTTTCCTGAAATAGCAAAGCGTGCACAACAACCCGCGAACCCCTGCCAAAAAAGGAAAAAAATCCTACCAAAAATAGTTTGTTGCATGCCAACCGAGAATGTTGCAACACAAAAGAAAAAACCTAGTTCACATCTCGAAAAACCTAGAAATTTATTTTCTAGGTTTTGCTCTGATTGACGCAAATTCCAAGACGAACCAGTCTACGTCTCTACAACAACAAAATAACCTGAAAATCGACTACCTCTAGAAATGGTCGAGTTTACAATCGATCTTAGGGTTTTTCCACCTTCCGAATCTAATGGAAGGCTCTGTTTTGCATAAAAACGCATGCAACAACAAAATATGAACAAATCCTGAATATATGAATATACGAAAACAAAATGTTTGTAAAATGAAACTTACAAGCAGATGTCAACAATAATCTTCTGTTTTGATACCATAAAAGGAACGATAACCAGATCGTACCAATCTAAGAACTCAAATGCTAATCAAACACCACGATCAATAAGATAAAAACAATTTGCTAGAATAACTTTAATAAAACCTTTGCAAACAAATGAGCAACAATATCATATATTATTATGGAACTCAATGAAATACAATGAGAATGTGTCTTGCTTATATAGGCAAGGAATAACAATCTAAGAACCTGTCAAGGTCGTAGATCAAACCATAAATCAAAGAAAGAACTAGTCAATACCATAGATTAAGGAAAGAACTATATATAACAAGTAGATAATATCCTCATAATATCTAAATTAAATAAAATAAATATCCACACACATAAGTGGGTGAGGATGAATATAATAAAGGTAAATAAAGTACCTGGTGAACATGAGCTAAGGTAAATGCCTACTCTAACAACTTATCCTCGTCAAGAGACACAGGGACCGATCTTGAGAACCTTACCAATTTTGCTACGTATATTTGAAAGAATCCCATGCTTCCAATACTCCAAAGAAAGAGCATAAATACGAATCCATACCAAAATATCTCCCACCGAGGAAGAGTAGGCGTCCAAAGCTAGGGCTCCAGGAAAAAGGAAAGTTCCCGCCTCTCCCAGAAGCCAACCCTATGCCACAAAGATTCATTCTTTTGTTCCTCACTCTAGAAAAGGATAGAGAAGAAGCATCTGGAAAGGAAAGTGCTTTGAATACCATCGCCCCATTCTCTATCACACCATTGCAAAACATCTTCATTTTAAAGTATTTTTGTAGGAAATTTGGAAATGATTGCCCTAACCAAGAGGATTTAAACTTCATCCTCTACTTCCTTCACTAGGTCAATCTTAGGTGACGAAATATCTAACTCAGCATACCCTTCATACCAATTTGGAGATGGAATATTGGCAGGAAAAGGTGTCTTTTCTCTCCAATTCGTCTCTGTCATTTTTCCTACAAGGTTCACCACCCTCCACCTCGCCACCATTGAGTTTCTCGCCGATTTCGCTAAGTAGCGCCATCTCCAATATTTTGAAATTTTTTCTTAATATAGTATACTTAATTACTTATGTTATTGATGTTAACATTTTAATGTTGTAAGTTCACTATTAAATTAAAGTCTCAAACATTATTATTAAAATGTTGATGTTCCCAATGTGTCACTTGAGGACATGTTTGGAATTAAAGAGTGTACTTGATTATGTAAGTTTTATAAAGATTTTGTAACATATCAAATTTGTGAAAATATGCAAATTTATTGGGTCCCCTCAACTATATTAATTTAAAATTATTAGTTTATTTTGTGGATCCCATCCTCACAAAAAATACACATCTATTAGTGCATGTTCACCAATTGATTCCTTTCCCCTAATACTTTATACAAAACATGAACAAACAAATAAAAATAATACATATTTAAACTTTAAAAAATCGCATCTCTTATTATCTAATTTAAACAAATATCACTAGTTTATTTGTATTCTTACTCGTAATTGTAAATCTATTGTATACTTCCTCTTAAGTATGAGCAAAGATGCTTGACAATCTATGTAATCTAGTTCCCAGTTGAGTGCACTTCTCAAATGTTTTTCATAAAGATATAATTACATCGAAAGGCGTGTTTATAGGTAGAAAGCTCGGGGGCTCTAACAATATATTTAATTGCCACCATCCATATGAACGATCGTATTAACGACCCTCACAATGAATCGCGACCGTCCATATTAAACGATGAGCATTGGATCAAACTTCGTCACGTAAGATGCCAAAATAAAATTCCCAATGCAACAACATGTTGGGAGTATTTTTTAGGGCATTCCTCATGTATTTATGTGATCAAAAAAATGAATGGCTTCAGAAAGCTTACCAACTTCCACATAGGTTCTGATGAGCAGATCGACCATTGAAGGGTTGTAACTTTCTTGAAGAAGATTTTCGTGAAAGAGCAGTAGAGGGTTCTTGTTGTTTTTGTTGTTGGAGATATATTGTCAAATTAAGTTTTTGCGTCGAAGATCATTTAGCTTGTGGATGAGGGCAAAATAAGATTCGATCATGTGGTTGAAGCCATGAATTTTGCTACACCAACGGAAGAACCAGAGTGCGGCTCGAACGTCCGACCTGCTGCATTGTGAAATAATTTTAGGCACTTGGGAAGGTGAAATCCGAGAAGAAATTGTTTGGTGAAGAGAATATGACCTGGGTTTTTGAAGGAGGAAAGTATATTTACTACATTGTTAATGAATTCTTCCTCTTCATCTTTGTTTTTTACAGTGGAAAATAAATGGAAATAGAAGGAGGTTTTTATTAATGTTCTTTTTCCGCTATATATGATCATGAGGATGAGGAAGGGATGATGGGAGAACAAGTTTTTTTCTTCCTCTATACAACTTTAAAGGATAGATAAATGCATGTGGCTATCCTCGCGAAAAAATCGCTGGGACCTACCGCATGCCCCCATAAATGCCCCATCCCATACATGCATGGGCGGGCCCCACCGATGTGGTATACACACATTTCGAAACATACAAATAAATACAAATGAAATCAAATGGTAGCATGTGGCAGGTGCTAGATGGATTGGTAGGCCTGTGCGCTTGTATGTGAGAGGTCATGGGTTCAAATCACTTTTTTTTTGTGGTATACGGCATGTGTGTATACCACAAAACCCCAAAAAAATCTAATTGTTGGGTTTTGTGTATACCACAATGGGTCCCACTCGCGCATGGATGGGATGGGGTATGTATGGGGGCATGTAGTGGGGCCTAACGATTTTTCACCAGATAGCCACTCCTGTGATAAATGCCCCCTCCATATCTATATGCACATCTCATATTCATGTTACGTATTTTGTGCCCTATCCCATGTCACTGAGCATTATTGGTTTATTTTACCAAAATATAATGTAACACATACCACATTATTATATTTATCATATATATATATTAAAATTGATTATATTAATAAGAAAATAATTCCTATATTAAGATTGATTATGTTAATAATAAAATAATTTCCTAATCATATAGCCTGCTTTTTCAATCAATGGACTTTTTCCTTTACCAATAAGAAGGAAGAACTTCTAAATATTTTGGATTATAGCTTGTTGTCAAAAAATAATATCATTCTTAACAAATATTTTACACTATAACTTGTTTAAAAATATACCATCCTATATTAAAAAATTGATTTTAGATTTGTGTGCGCATTTATATTTAAAAGCTATAAATATGTCCTATTAATAAAAATTAAATACATTAATGTATTTAATACATAAATCAACTTTAAATTTGTTCTTTGATAAAAAAGACGTAGGCAATTGATTAGAAAGGTTGTAATTACCCCGAAGGTGTGTTACAGGTAAAAATTCCAGGGGCTTTGATAACATATTGTAATTGCTACTGTCCATATGATAGATTGTATCAAAAACCATGACTATAATCTAAGTCGCTTCATCATAATTCTTTCTATCCACATGGGGCTACCATGTACAAGATCAATTTGTCAAAGGACATCGTGAGATCAGACATGTTGGTCATCAACAACAAAGCAAATGTTTTGTCTATATTTTTGCTTTCATTTTATTCTGTTTAGTAAAGGAACCAAAACTGATTTGACCTTAAAGAAATGAATCAAAAGAAATACATAAATAACACTCTCGGAAGAGTCATGTGATCGTAAGCTTTGTTCGTTTAGCCCTTAGTTCTTGTCCCCAACCCTTCACGTGGAATTCTACAAGCGTTAAGCTATGATTTTTGTCTATAATTGCTCGTAGAAAGGTGGCTAAGACTCTGCAATATTGTTTCAATCTCTTCAAACCCTAGGCATGTTTGGGAGCCAAACCGCACCAAATCAAAGGGGCATAATCCTCCGTTCTGCACCGTATTATCGAATAACAACTTATATCGTCTTCTCCTTCTTACATCAACTTTTTAACACTTTTCAATTTATTAATGGTACAAGTGGAATTTGAGGAATATTTATTTATTGGTTTGTATAACTAACCAAATTACACGTGTTTTTTTAATGTAAACAAAGTGAAGTATCTAAAAAATATTGAGGGAATTTGTAAACAAAAACCCATATAATGCAAGAGCTGAAAATGTAAACAACAATTATTGACATCTACAATTTTGATCGACCACTCTTTGCATTCTTAGATATCTCCAAAATACGTTCCCTCGATCCCTTGCACACCATAAGTAACATTTTTTACATATTTGAGCTCTAATTTGAATTTGAATATTATTAATAGATTGTATATTTTTAGTAACCAAATATTTCATGACTATAATTTGCAAGACATGAACTGCTTAAACGTAGACAAAACACATCATATCTTAAATTAAGAAAACAAACAACCTCTTTCCACCTATACATTGCACAATACACTTTTATGGTTTTATTAGTTCAAATCCCTCTTTTGAATGGAAAATAAAAGCCACCTTTCTCTCATTTGGCCAACCACTTGAAGAACTTGATTATCGATGATTTTTTGTGTGTCCTCTATTCTCATGTGCTTGCTCGAGCTTGAAACTGAAAAGGGAAGTGGAGCACCATGAATTAGATTGTTCCCACCTAAATAATATCCATAATGTGCTCCACTTTTTTGTCGCAATCTCGCTTGCATTATGCACATGAATGTAATATACGTTTAAAATAACCAATTTTTTTCGAAACCCAATAATGATCGTTCTCGCCAAGCTCGATAACTTATAGGGTAATAGGTGATGTGTGATTAAATTTATACAAAATAATTCACGGAATAAGTGTGGGACATGTAGGTATTTAATTCCCACTTTTTAATATAAAAATCCCTCTTTTGAATGGTAAATGAAAAATACCTTTTGCTCAAATTGCATTGATTTGAATAATGCGAACGAGATCGAGACAAAAAAGTGGAGCACATAACATTCCTTAAGCATACATTCTCACTTTTTTATTTCTAACTTTCGATTCATACATTCCTTTTATGCATACATTCTCAATTTTTTATTTCTAACCTTTGATTTGTGTCTTCGTCTTCCTTGAAAATTCCTTTTACACGTCCTTACTACTGATCCCCAGGAGTAATTTCATTGTTGCATTGTCATTGTTATTTAACAAATATAGATATTTATATCACCCTAATTACAAAGTCACAACACAAAGATAAACAATAAAGTACAAATCTGACCTAAGTAATAAGCAATTGGAAATTAAAACCATAAGTGCAAGAGATGGAATAAGAGACTTAGTTGATTTCGTAATAATCCTGAAGATGTGCCGAGATGGAAAAACTAATGGAACAAGAGGACTGATCATGTCACAACCAAGGCCGTAAAAGGCAAAACTGCCGAATATGTTGGGACTAAGGCGTCTGATGGGCCAAGGAAGCCTAGGCGCCAAATACCTTTGGTAGGTGCACAGTGATCGTGAAGAAACTCGTAAAATGTTTTTTGTTGTGTCGCAAGATGTTTGTTAATGTTCGATGTTGATCACCAAGAGGTCATTTGGAAGATCCCCAAATTCACTTGAACTCGCAAAATAAAAGACCTCCTGTAAAACCCCAAAACATATCAAATCTTAAAAATAAAAAGATGCAAATGAGGAGTCGACCGGCCCCGATGATCACCCAACATAGTGAACTTACGATCGAACGTTCAGACTACATCTTAGACTCCATGTAGTTCTCTCGTGTGTGTAGAATCATGCCCTAAGTGGCTCTTGTACAAGATACACTGAATAACAAGCAATAGCTAGATGTAGCAATGTAAGTAAATGTGTGGATGTCAAAATAAACTTCCCCTCCTGTGAAGTGTATGCAAAATAATGTAGTCCCTTGTCCCTTGAATGAAGCTAGATCGATGCTTTGATGCTCTTGAAAATGCTTTTGGATGCAACCTTAGGTGATAGTAATAAATGCTTAGAGCTTGGTCCCTTATTATGGTCACATAGCTTTGTATTTATATGATTCCCTTATTTGAATTTCGTAATTGACATTTAAAAGGACGACCACTAAGAAAACAAGATGCCAAAAAGCTAAAAGAGGTCCAAGGGATGAGCAAAATACAAATAGGTCTGGGCACCCAAAGTGGACGAGGGCGCCTGGGACCGACGTCTTGGCCGGGTGTGTTGGTGTCTAGAGCCAAGAAAGATTAAAAAATGAAAGTTATACTAGGCGAAGGGATGTGCAAGACCAAGGAGAAAGCAAGAAAGCAAAGAAAGATGCTAAAGATATATGTTAACTATTAGTTTTCTTGCTCGTAAATCATATGAATAATGGTATGTGATTAGGACCCATAAATGTATCCAAGTGGGTGATTTAGTGTCTGCACATTGCAGCAGACCTCCCTCCCAAACATCTTGCTCACCTAAATCACATTGCATCATCTTTCACACTTCCAAGGTTTCACCTACATCGTCTACACCTAGAAAAACTATGTGCCTCAAGAGTCAAACAAACCCTATTCTTTTCCCTGATGGCTATAGAGAAACCCTATTCACAATTGTGTATGAAACCCCTAATCTCATTTTTGTATGAAACCCTAATCACAATAGTGTATAAAGTGGAGCAAATAACATATTATTTGGGTATGAATAATCTAAGTTGGGGAATAGGTGTGGGACATGCAAGGGTTTAATTCTCATGTTTTTACTAAGTCATGGAGTAGGTGTGGGACATGTAGGTATTTAATTCCAGGTGTACTTCATCTACATTGTCCACACATGTAAAAACTATGTGCCTCATGGCTAGAGAAACCCTATTCTTTTCCCTTATAGCTACATAGAAACTCAAGTCCCAATTTCGTATGAAACCCCTAATCGCAATTATGTATATAACCCTTTTTCACATTTGTGTATAAGGTAGAAAACATAACATATATTATTTGGGTAGGAATAGTATAAACGAGGAATAAGCATGAGACATGAAAGGATCAAAATCCCACATTTTTGCTAAGTCATGGAATAGGCATGCGCGATACGGTATTCATTTCCCATGTTTTTATTTAAAAATCCCTCTTTCGAATGACAAATAAAATACACCTTTCACTCATATGGCCAACCACTAGAGTGGCTCAATTATCAATGATTGTTTAAGCATCACCTATTCCCCTACAAATACTCAAGCTTGAAACTGAAAATAGACGTTTATTGGGTTTTCCTCATTTTTTACATTTTCATCCCTTTAAACACAAATTGCATTCATGTGCATAATGCATGTGAGATAGAGACGAAAAATGGATCACATAATGTGTTTTTATTTTTAACCTTCAATTCATGTCTTTGCCTTCCTTGAACATTCCTTTTACACATCCTTGCTACTGATTTGAAGGAGTAACGTAAGTTATCGTGTTACAATCTTAGTAGACCTCCCTTCCAATCGCAAAGCATCTTCCCGCCACAAGACACATTACATTGCCTTCATGTTTCCTTGTGTACTTCACCTACATCATCCACACCTGGAAAAACTACGTGCCTCACGGCTAGAGATAACTCTTGTTTGTTTCCCTAATAGCTATAAAGAAACCCTAATTGTAATTGTGTATGCAACCCCTACCCTAGGATTTTAGGTCCACACCACATATCCTTGTTTCTAAATTAACCCTTGAAACACATAAGTGAATTCCCCTTGCATTTATTTGTGTTCTAACTACCTATAAAGTGCAAGAGCTGAAATTGTAAACAACTATTGACATCGATAATATTGATTGATCACTCTTTTATTTTTTAGATATCTCCAAAATATGTTTCCTTGATCTCTTTCACACCGTATGCACTTTTTCTTTCAAACAATTGACACACTAAATGTCGTGCAGTCAAAAACCTTTCCACCATAAAATATGTAAAATGAAAAAATAGCACAAATTGCTTGTCAGATAATGTATTCTTCTACCCCGTACGTCCATTCCCCATACAACCTCAATTATCAATTATTGTTCCTGCATCGCCTACTTCATTATAATTTCTTGAGCTTAAAACCATAAAAAAACATGCCTACAAAGTGCTACAAGAAGTAAGTAGTGTGGTTGGATCTCGAATTCGGACCCTAATGAAGTATTATACATTTTTATTTTGGCCCCTTTAAGCTCACATTACATTCACATGAATAAACCACATGAGATTATGACAATTAAGTGGAGCACATATAGTAGATATTATTTGGAAAGGAAAAATATACTTCACAGAATCGGTGTGGGGCATGCATGTATATAATTTCCAACATTCTAATTTACAAAAATCAATTCATCTTACCTACATCTTACCTATCCGGATAAATGTTGTCCAATTGAAGACTTTGATGCTATTAAATAAAAAAACAACAAACTTGATTAACAAATAAAAGACACCTTTCACCGATGCGTCTAATTTCTCATGGGACTCAATTAGAGATTTTTGTTTTGTGTAACAACTATTTTTCCTACACTTACTTGAGCTTACAACTTGAAAGGGAGGCTAAAAATTACTATAGGATGCATCCATTCAACTTGGGTTTCAAACCCTTAAACTTTCTGAGTTTCCCCAAATTTTATTATGTCCTCTTTGTGAGATTGAAATGCTTAAGTGGAGCACATATAACATATATTATATCCATAGAAAACACGTGGGCCTGTAATATAAAGCCTTAATCTACTTGTGATTCATATGACTAATCATTAGTAGGTGTCAATTATCGATACACGCGCCGCGTACATGTACTCCCCGCAATTACTTGACCTTACAATTAGATATAAAGGCTACAAAGTTCTCGCAATGTAGTCATTGCAATCAAGCTCCAAAGTTGGAACATGTTGGATTTTCCTAGCATATCTTATATATCAATCTACCTAATACTTGCTTCCTGGTGTCAAGCCTCTGATCACAAGATCAAGGATTGTCCTCTTTATGTCCCTCATAATTGCCCAACAGCCAAGGTGGCTCCAAAACGAACAAACCCCCTCAGGAGGAGGGGTGGCAAACAACTGGTGGCCGGAAAAATAGGAATAAACCTTCGCAACCTAAGGCCTCTGGTTCAAATGGCCTGTGAGCTAGGCGTTAAAGAGCAACCCCATAGCCCACGAGCTAAGGAGTCAACTGTTGCTGCCAACTTATTAGTCCAGTTACCTAAATTCTCCAGCATGCCCAAGACGGCCTCGGTTCTCGTGGACTAGATAAACTCTATTCGCAATGTCTCCATTCATTTGCAATTGTTTCTACTTATAACCAACGATTCATAATGCCCATTCAAAAGGGCCCGAAGTCCTTCTCGCAACTCCTAGGATCATAGCCCGACATGCAGTGTGGATTATACGGAGGAGGAATACAACATTGAATATGTCGGGTAGAAAAAAATTGAATCAGTAGGATTTCTTAAAGCATACCAATGCTCAATTCTCTGCAAAACCAGTTTGATGCCTTAGATGGCTTGGATACGATAATATGGCACTCGACCATCATTTCCCATGAATTGTCTATCTTGGAATGTGCGGGTCTTACAGACTCCAATCACAAGTATATTGTTCGTGATGCTCGGAATTTTTCACCAATTTAGATGTGTTGTTTTTGCAAGAAGTGAAAATCACAGGTTCTTAATTACATATGGTTTGTAAATCCATTTGGCCTAACAGCTTGATATTCTGCAATAATCATGATGGGGGGTATGGGAATTTAATTTCCCTTTTTGCTCCCAAATGACGGCCTTTTTTGATGGATCATGGTGTCGACACCACTAACCGTACCATATGGGTCCTATTTAATATTGACGGCCACCCTTTTGGCCTCATTAATATTTACACCTCTAATGATGCGGCCGAAAGCGTTGATTTTTGGTGGTGGATAACATGAGCAATTCCCTATGTTTATTGGGTTATAAGTGGTGATTTTAATATGGTTGAGTTGCCCATCGATAAATGTGGGCACCTGCCTATGCGATGGACAAATGGAAAAGAGAGGTATGGTTTTTCATGTACAATAAGTTTGGGTTTTATGACCCTAATGCCTCTCACACTCCCACTTCTGAAGCTTGGTTCACTTGGTCTAATCTTCGAGGAGGATCGGATCAAGTTCTTAAACGACTTGACAGAGCTATGTTGTCAACTCAATATTTTTTTGAGTTTGACAACATTTATTCCTTACCAATGGGAGGTCATGCCTGACTTTTTCCTTTTGGACCATTCCCCATTCGATTTCGTATCACTTGGCATGATAGGCACACTTTTTGTCATAAAGGCCAATTCTTTCTTAATACTTGCCTTGATGCAACATGGGCCCACTCTCAACCACATTAAGTGGGTGTGGAACCTATCCCTCGACCAAGTCATCAGAAGTGCTTTCATCCACCTATGCATGCCACTGGACTCAATGGTGGGAGGATGTTATGACTTGGACAACTAGATTCCTCAGAATCTATGGCCGACAGTTGGCTAAAATTAGGCACCGCTCATACTCCGCTACCACCTCCACTCTTAGCCGAGCAATGGTGAAGATCCAAGGATATCCCTTCTTTGAAGCTTGACAACTTCAATTGTAGAGCTTCACTAGTGAATTCAAATTACTGATAGTTATAATGTTCGGGAAGCTCAAATACGTGTCATCACGCACCGGCTTAAAATTGGCGATGGGGTGTCAAAAGGATTCTCTCTTTCCCTCAAAGCCAAAAACCTTCTCAAAAATTTGTGCCATTAATGATGGTGGATTTCGGGTTATTGACACCAACTCATGCTTCACGTGTTTGTTCATTATTATAAGTTGGTGTTTCAAGCTCAACCACCCTCTCGATGAGCGTTAAACAACTCTCGACCAATGTATGACTATTGTGTCGTGCAAAGCTCTCTCCTCGCTCGTAAGGTGCACAGTGACCGCATGCTTACCATTGATGACTTCATGAAGCGGTCATGCGCAAATGGCCAATGATAAGGCCCCTGGTCAGTAATGGTTTCCCATGCAAATTTTATAAGTCGTTATTGGACACTATTAGCTCCTGACCTTCTTTAGGTTTATCTTGAGGGCTTTCGTAACCCATTGGGTCTCGCGTATCAACAAAGGGAACATCAAATTTATTCCTAAACCAGAGATCCAGAGCAAATTACTAGTCAGGCAACCTATTACCTTGTTGAATGTCTCTTACAAGATTATTGATATGGCTCGCTATTTGGTTGCGTTGTATCCTTCTTGATCATCATGTAGAAAAACAAACTGGGTTCATTTAAGGGAGTTATATTCTTGACAACATCATTTTTGTTTGGGAAGGAATGGAATGGGCACACAAATCTAATCAATCTGCTATGTTCATTAAAATTGACTTTAAAAATCATATGATCGATTGAATGGTCATTTATTCTTGCCACGCTTCAAGCCCTTGGCTTTGACCCCATCTTCATTCAATCTGTCTGAATGCTTTTTGCCAAGACCTCTTCCCGATCACCATTAATGGCCACAACTCTAAGTCCTTTGGTTTGTTCCATTCCATTCGCCAAGGGTGCCTCGTTAACGCTTGTGCTTAATGTGCTCATTGTCAAGGCTTTGCGTATCTTCTGGCTCAGGTCAAATCCCAAGGGCTCGTTAGGGGAATTACCCTACCTTCTTTGAACAATTCTCAATCACTTAACGGTCACTTTGCAAATGATTCTTTCCTTACTCTCATTGAGGAAGAGACCAATATCCGCAATGTCATGCATTGCCTTGATATTTTCTGTTTAGCTTCTGGTTCTTCCATTTAATGGTGAAAAACACAAGTGTTATAGGCAATCTTTCCTCCCTGCGCCCACTTGGTTGGACTCATTTGAGTGGAAGATTCTTGCCCATAATGAGATGTTTAAATTCCTTGGTATTCCCTTTGCCTTTCGTGCATCACCGACAAAACTTTGGCAATATGTGATTTAATGGGTGGCCAAAAAAATGGAGTACTGGATCACCAGACCGTTGTCATTGGCAAGGAAATTCCAAATTTGTTCCAAAATCCTCACATACACCCACGTTTACTACCCCTCATGTTGGGTGCCTTATAAAGCTTCTATTCAGAAACTGGAGAAGCTCCTCAAAGCCTTTCTTTGGGCTAATGCCTCCACTGGCAAAGGATTTCACAGAGTTGCATGGGAGATTTGTTGCCTTCCCGTGATTCTGGGGTCGGGAATTATTAACATTCAAGGATAAGGGCAGGAAGTCTCATGCGAAATGGATAATTCGATGCATTGAGGGTCATGAAGCATGGAAAGTGCTTCTATGCCATGACATCGAGGAGGGCTCACCCTACGGCCACCCCGCTTGGAAAGGTTTGGGGTTTGTCAATCTTCTCATTGCTCATGTTCCTATCAAAGTTGTTGGCACTTTTGTACTCAAAAGTATTTGGAAAACATGGGAATGCATCAAACCGTGGTCAATGCAATGGCTTTCGTAATGGTCTTTCCATCAATCATCAATCTCTGTGGTGGTCGCCTATCATTCAAACTCAAGAACGATGTCTTATAGAAGTTCTTGGAATTCCTGCGCTTAAGCTTTTCAAGCGAGGAATTCATACCATTTAAGATTTGTTCTGTAAGCACTCTCAATCCTCGGTATTCTTGGCTCGAGCTTAGAGCTCGGTTTTTGGTGGCACACCAGATTGTGCTAGCATTACTGAAATCATCAACTTGGTCCCCAACTATGTGCTGCATAATTTTATTTTTTTTGTACATCCCTCCCGCCCTTGGTGGATGAACTGGAAGTGGTATGTTGACACCCCGTTTCACAATTATTCAACCAGTAAAGGTTACCATTGGCTCTCCCCACATTTGCCCATGGTTGAAAAACTCAACACTCGGTGGGGGCATTCTTCTTCCCCGTCATATTGGAGAAGGAGATTTGACACTGTTTGGTCTGTTTGTGTGGAACCAAAAATTACACATTTTCTATGGTGTATTCTACACCAAATTCTTCTAATTGGTTCTCGCTTGGTTCAAATTGGGGTTCCGGCTCCCAAGTGTCAGTTTTGCCCACTTGGAAACTTTGATGCACCTCTTCTGGTTTTGCCCCAAAGCACAACGTGCTTGGAACTAGATTCATTCTTTTTTCTTCCCTCTCAGACCTGAGTGTTTTACCTGACATCACATTCTTCTAGGAGATATCCCCAGAATTCCGCATATGTTCACCAAATTTGGCATGTTTTCAGAGGGGAAATCTTGTTTTGGATATGGAAAGAACGAAATGCTTTTTTCTTTGCTAATTCTGAAGTTGATCAACAATTTTTAGTGTATAACAAATTTATGGTTATCTCCAATGTGCTTCTAGATTCAAGTCTAGGCTAATAAAGTTGCCTTGGAGGTGGAACATTTATAGACTCTTCTGTGGCATTGGGGTGATGCCCCATGTAATATTGCCTAGGATCCACCTTCGTCTTCTCGACTCTTCACCGCGTGGCGTGGCCGTCCCCATGGACGCGTTGTGAGCCGCTCTCAACGTGTTCATTTAGCCGTGCTCACCGCTCTCGGCCACAGCCCGCCGCGGAGGAGTGCATTCCCACCGCTTTTCTAGCAAAGATGGGGCTCCCCTCGCTCGTCGGCTTGGATGGGGCTCGCGGCCGCTTGCTCTCGAGCCACGCACCCACGATGGCCGAACCTCGCCACCTCCGCCTCTCTCGCCTTCGACGAGTTCCCTCGATTCCTCTTGCCATCTCTCCCACACGGGTGGCGGTTGACAATGAAGAGGAGGACCCTCTTGTTTCGGTCAGGGACATTCTAGGTGTGTTGGTAAGGACCTCCCTGGTTCAGCCGCTCGATGATCACGATCCTCCTCCTTCCGGGATCTTTGCTGCTGTGACTTGAATCTGCTTTCTTCTATTTTGATGTATTCTTGGGCGTTGCCTAGTGTTTTCGTTGTCCTCGTAGGCTTAACCTAATGTGTTTGTGGTTTTGGGCTTACTCTCATACCATTTGTTTTTTTGTTGAAAACTATCTTATATCTTATTGCATTTATTATAAGATAAGATCTTTTTATAAAAAAATAAAAACAAAACCACCTTCTACATCTACCCAACGTCAGTAGTTTTAAAATATAAATATCGGACCATGGAACCTAAAGTTTTTCAAAATATAAATATCGGACAAGATTTTGTCACCTTGTGGAGGTGGAATCCAATTAAAGCTTCCAGTAACTACATAGGATCGGTCACAAGCTGCCATTCGTCAAGAGGTTTCGCCGGTGGTCGTATGCGAGCCCGATTTTTGTAGAAGGGTCATTTGTCTTTCATCATTTTGTCTTCCTAAGTCTTGGCGGATGCCAGTGATGGGTTGCATTCATGTTCATATACTGATTTATTAAGAGCTTCCGATGGTCCTTGAAACTACCCAATTCATAATTTTCAGAAAATGGATGTGAAGATGGGTTGTTTGCAGCCCGAAACAGGTAGCCCTGCCTTACGATTTCTGCAAGCTGGTGGAGCTTATAAAACTAGTGTGCTTAAGAAAAATTCAGCGAGGCCTTCTCTGGGTAACAGAGTTGACGGCTTGGCAGAGAAATGGCAAGGGAAGGGAAGGAGGAGTCTGCAATGGAAAGTAAAGTCAATGGCTGCGGATGACAATGGACAGAAGAACCAGAAGGAAGCAGATGAATTGGGCGCTTCCAGGTTTGATGTCAAAAGATCTTACTTCGGCTTGTTTTGAAGCGGTTTGGTTATGGTAACACACATACTAGTAAACATTTTGGCTTTTTTTGGTTTGATGCCATGTATGCAGAACAAGCATACACCCACACTGGTCATGGCTATTGACAGCAATCCTTTGATAAGTAATAACCCTTAATTAGGTATATAATAACATAGGGTCCCATGCCATTGTAGGATATACCCAATTGTAGGAATCCAGTTATGGCTCCTAAGCCTTTCTATTGCTAGGTGGCATTCTATGTGATTGGTCTTGTAATCTTTTTAACAAATACGGTACCAAATAGTATGCAAAATATTCCGAAATTCTCTCAGAAGCAACTGCAATGAAGAATTTGATAACTCCACTCCATGGACCACTAGGTAAGACAATGGTTCGAAGGAGTAGGTCTGACTATTTTCCTTAGCAGGTGCTGCTGAAAATGTATGGATTCAATTCTCAATAAATCATTCCATGCTTGATGAAGTATCCCTCTCTCTGCTAGAGTATTGTAGGGCTCTGTATTAAAATTTGAAGTCAATTTTTTTAGGAAAAAATGCTTTGGGAAAAAACAATAGCTCACAACATTTTCTGAGTGGGTGTTGCAAACTTCCATCCCTCTCTCTAACACCCACCGAATGTTTCTGGCCAGAAAATCAGTGCTTAAGCTTTTAGAGTGAAGATTCCATTTTTCTTGTTTACCTTCCCCAAAGGAAAAATAGGATTGTAGCCACCACCATGGCACTGCGGCATAAGCTTACTGGGTTTGACCCTCGGGGATACTGGCAATAACTGCTACTCAGTTTAGCCTTGAGCAGAGCTTTAAGAGAACATGGGTTGGGATTGGGTGCATAAGATAGCTCATGGCATGCATATGTATACGACCTTACCTTTGTGCTCATGTTATGCCCCCAAATGGACAATTTATGCCCTCACACGGATTATCCGCAAACCCCAACCAAAAATGCAAGTTATAGAAAATATATAAAATTTTTCTAATGAAGATCTGAATTTTGCTAGTGAATGACAACTTGCACAAAGGAAGAAAATCACTCAAAACTGAAATAAAACCACTCTTGTATTGCTAAAAACAGATCAATTGATTTGATTAAGGTAGAAACACTTGAGAAATACCAAAATGGATCAAAATAGAAGGCTGAAATATTTATTATAAATCTGCAGTTGCATCACTTACAGACACAACTGAAAATACCAATTCCTTCATGCCAAAAATTACACCAAGGAGCTGATTTGATCTCTAAAAACCAGAAGTTGGAACAACAATACATATTTGATCCAAAATAGCTTTAAAACATACCAAAACAAATCTCTATGTGGGTCGCTCCACCCTGAATAAGCTGGAAATGAAGAGGAATCATAACAACAAATATTCTTCTTCAAACCCTTGCCCAAATCTGCAAAATACAGCCTTCATACACTGTTGAAAAACACAAATAAATCCTTGATCTTCAATGGAAACCCCTGAATGGAGAATCCTCTCAAGAGAAAGAAGAGTTTTTGTTCCTCTCTTTTAAGCTTAAAAGGGTTTTCATCCTTTAAAGCCAACTTCAAAGGCTTTTGTCATTTGAAGTTTTTATGGAAAGCATGCAAACTTACACCACAAATCTGAAAATTATCATAAACAAAAGAGATGCTTTCCCCTTGCAAGTCGACTTGCTTCTATAACAATTTTTGGCCTTTTTGCCACCCAAGACCACCAATCACCTTGGGTCGCCATTTTCCTTAGGGAAAATTATAAAATAAAGCGACTTTATCATTTTATTTCTTTTTATTTTATCACTTTTTTTTTTTTTCTATTTTTTTTAACTTTATCATTAATAAATTAATATAAAGTGCTTATAATTTTTTTGATATTGCACTTTATAATTAATTCATTATGACTAAGTTTCCTTTTATTCCTCCCTTAGTTGTTGGGAAACAATGAATGGGCTAAGGGTCTTCGACCAATTGCTTCCGAGAAAGGGGATATTACAATCCTCCCTTCCCCAAATTGCTTGCCCTCAAGCAATTATAACTCATATATCCAATAGCCATGTGCAAGAGACAAAACATGCTATAGTGCTCCAAGATTCGAGATCCTGTACCTGTCAAGTGAGAGAGCTCTTTGCCACAATACATAGCTCTCATGATGATCATACACATAAATTTGCATCAAGGGTATCACATACTTTATATTGCAGATTTGATCCTCTAACTCATCATTCTTCTCATGAGGAAAATAAATCTGAATATGCAGCAATAAATATGACATTATCTCATTCATTCCATACCTTGCAATGTCATCACGATCTATAATGGGCTGAATATCCTCATGATATAACTGCTGCAATAAACAAGAGGATGTACCTCTTTCCACACAATCCACATCCTGTGCAATCTGCTTTCTTTGGAAGGAACTTCCCATGCTTTTGGCTGTCACAACTTGAGGAATACCATTCCTCATACCTTGCAAAACAACTTCCTTGTCTTGCACTTTGAACTTCAACTCCATAGTCTGATAATTTTGGATGAACTCACCCAAAGATTGCAGCCATTGTACACCAAGTACTAAATCCAATTCACCAATACCAACAACATAAAAATCATCTCTTACCTCATGATCTCCTATGGTGAACTTGAGTTGTGGAATCTTCTTTGTGCATGAGATTGAATGTCCATCTGCCACGATCACGTTGAACCCTTGGAAATCTTCCACTTGCAATCCCATCTTGGCAACCAAGTCTTCATCAATGAAGTTATGTGTAGCTCCACTATCTATCAATATGGTGATCTTTGCCCATGAAGATCTCCTCTAACTCGGAATGCATAGAAACTAGGTGGTACAGAAGTGTAGCAAGTGTGGCACCTGTGATAACCACTTCCCCTTCTTTTGCTTGGTCTTCAATCTTCTTTGGATCAACATTATCTCCATCATCTTCATCATCTGAAACTACCTCAATGTAGTGGATTGACCCCTTACCTTGGCAACGATGGTTGGGTGTCCATGGGTCCCTACAATTGAAGCATAATTTTTTCCTCCTTAACTCATTCCTTGCCTCTATTTCTTGGTTGTTTCTTTCCCATTCCTTTGCCTTACCTTGTTGCCCACTAATTGCTGTCCCTTGCTTATCATGTTGAGTTGTTATTGGTTGTTCAAATGAGTTCTTTTGCTGCCCCAAAGGTGTTGTTCGTTGTTGTCCAAACTGCAGATTTTTACTCTTCACTGCTGTAGTTTCTAAATTCAACGATCTCTTGATTGCATCTTGAAGAGAGGGAGGCTCAAAAGCCTTCACCAAGCCTCTAAGAGGTTTGGTCAAGCCCTCCATGAACAAAACAACTAACCTTCTTTCACTTATATTTGAAACCATGACTGCAAGTTTCTGAAAATCAGCAACATACCTTTCTACTGAAGCCTCTTGTTTGAGTTGTGCCAACTCTCTGAAATGTACTTCTAGATCCTTCTTGTCAAACCTTTCTACTAGCCTTTGACTAAACTCATCAAGAGTGGCAATAGATCCATGTCCTTGTGTAACTATCCCATGATACCACCATTCGTGAGCCACACCTCTAAATGCAAAGTAACAAATTTGAGGGCCTCTTCTTCATACATAGGGTTTAGTGACAAATAAGTATCCAATTTTTGCAACCAAGCCCTAACAGAACATTTATCCGTACCATCATATGTAGGAAGAGTAATCTTACCCAATCTATGTTGGATATCCTTTCTTGGCTCTTGCTTGATGACTCACCTTATTCTTCCTTGGTCCTTTGCTTCTCCTCAATTGGCAAAAGTCCCTGAAAGAAAGCAACTCTCTTGTGTTATGATTCAAGGATGCATATTCTTCCCCATATAGATCCATTTCTTCTGCAATTCCAAGAGCTTGTGGCTGTTCTCTCTCCTCTTGTGGCTCAATTCTTTGAAGAAAATTAGCACGGAAGAATTTAGAGGGGGTCTTGCTTGAGACCCTTTCTCCGTGATAGGTAGAAGAACTTCCTTCACCATGGTTGCCTTGATTTCCTTGAGAGTTTGGTCTTGTATTGCTCATCCCTTGTATAGATCTGCTCAAATCAGCTATAGCTCCTACAAAGGAGTCTCTTAGATCTCTATGAGCTTCCATCAAACAGTTTTGCAATTCCCTGTTACCTTTAGTGAATATTTCATTCACATAGCTTAGCTCATTTGATGGTGGGGGTCTTTCTCTATCACCCATTCCTTCCTTTCCTGGAGTTCTTCTTGAGTAGTGATATCTAAAACCCTCTTCACTTGTCCATGCAAAACTGATTTTTTCCCTTCACAGTTAGGAGAAACACCGCTTTGGTACCACTGTAATGTCCCTTAATGAACAGTTTAAATGGACAGTTTATGCCCTCACACGGATTATCCGCAAACCCCAACCAAAAATGCAAGTTATAGAAAATATATAAAAAAATTTCTAATGCAGATCTGAATTTTACTAGTGAATGGCGACTTGCATGAAGGAAGAAAATCACCCAAAACTGAAATAAAACCACTCTTTTATTGCTAAAAACAGATCAACTAATTTGATTAAGGTAAAAACACTTGAGAAATACCGAATTGGATCAAAATAGAAGGCTGAAATATTTATTATAAATCTGTTGCATCACTTACAGACACAACTGAAAATACCAATTCCTTCGTGCCAAAAATTACACCAAGTGGCTGATTTGATCTCTAAAAATCAGAAGTTGGAACAACAATACAAATCTGATCCAAAATAGCTCTAGAACATACCAACACAGATTTCTATATGGGTCGCCCACCACCGAATAAGCTAGAAATGAAGAGGAATCACAACAACAAATATTCTTCTTCAAATCCTTGCCCAAATCTGCAAAATACAACCTTCATACACTGCTGGAAAACACAAATAAATCCTTGATCTTCAATGGAAACCCCTGAATGGAGAATCCTCTCAAGAGAAAGAAGAGTTTTTCGTCCTCTAACGCCAACTTCAAAGAGTTTTCGTCATTTGTAGTTTTTATGGAAAGCATGCAAGCTTACACCACAAATTTGAAAATTATCATAAACAAAAGAGATGCTTCCCCTTGCAAGTCGACTTGCTTTTATAGCATTTCTTGGCTTTTTTGCCACCTAAGACCACCAATCACATTTCTTTTCCTGCATTTAATTTTTTCTTTGGCCCTTTTTCCCCTTCACATGGGTTGCCATTTTCCTTGGGAAAATAATAAAATAAAGTGACTTTATCATTTTATTTCTTTTTATTTTATCACTTTATTTTTTTAATTTTAACTTTATCATTAATAAATTAATATAAAATGCTTATAATAATATTTTATATTGCACTTTACAAATAATTCATTATGATTAAGTTTCCTTTATTCCTCCCTTAGCCGTCGGGAAACAATGAATGGGCTAAGGGTTTTCGACCAGCTGCTTCCGAGAAAGGGGATATCACAGCTCAACATGGTGATACATGGGGATGGGCTTGGGTTGGTAACATGATTAGGTAATACATATGCCATTGCCCATAATTTCAACACCTACCTCTAGATGCCACATGAATGATGGCTATTTCAAGGTACCCACAAGCCTCTAAGAATGAATCCTTGGCTTATAGTGTGAAACTCTTGCTTCCCATTGCTTGCCCCAAATTTGTCGAACTCTTTGGACTCCTATTTAGATTCTTTGGGGACTTGAATAATATCTTGACATGTTGCTTGGCCTTCCAATCTTTTCCTTGGTCTTCCTTTTAGACAATTCATGGGGTATAAGTTATAACTTATTAATTTTATCCTTTATTTATTTTTGTTTGTTTGTTATTGTTTATTGTTTAGATGGTTCAAAATTCTAATTTCTCATGATTGTAGATTGTCTACGACACAATCTAGAAGTTAGCCGAAAGAGCCAAGATTGTATCAATTACTACTAATTAGTAGTTTATGTATAAACTAAAATAAAAAGCTTAAGATCCGTTGGTTTTCACTTTAGAATTTAACTTTATTTAAAATGTATACCAGAAAGTATTGTTTGGGGAAAATACCATTTCATTTAATAAATGGCAAACTGCTTCTAATAATTGCGGAGGGTATGTAACCACCTACATCAGGGATTTGAACCTAAGTCACCCCCTATAATTGTTGCCAAGCTTTCACCAAGAGGCTGTTACCTCATGGACAAAGGAAAAATCATTTTAAATATAGTGCGCTATATGATCTGTCCCTGTCATGGAATAAATGAAGCTGCAGTGTATTCCTTTGCTAGTTGCTTGTTTTTTTTTTTCTTCAGTTATGGGTGTTGCATTTTGATTTTAGATGGTACTGCTCATAAAGGGCAATGAAGTCGAAGTGGTGGATGAAGGTAATCATCATTGGATAAAAAGTATTGAACGTACCAGGTGAAGGTTTATTGGTAATGAATATTAGACCCACAATTAGATGGATTTGTGTGAACTTTCAATATGCACCAACCCCTGTGTGCCTCTGGATTAATTTACAATGGCATCCAAATACACTTTATTATTCTCTTAGGGATTATTTAAGCTTGAAAGTTCAACTGATAAAGGCATTTTGTTCTTTGGAAGCACTAGTTATGTAACGTGACAACCTGACCAAAATAGATACGATTGGATCATCTTTAGTGATATTTTCAAAATCTTAGGTATCCCATTGGATCTATAATGTTCTCTCCTACCGCACTACAAACCAGTATGATGTACTTGATTGCTCTAACCATTGACATTAAGAATATTGTAAGTGTAACACATGCAATGCTGTTCTTCTTTTAAATCTTACTAGTCATCATATGCAAAGTCAAATAGAATAACCAATTTCTTTCTACAAGCTTTACTAAAATAGCAAAGCTTACAAAATGCGAGGAACACTAAGTGCCATTGATTATGATAGGCCATGCCTTTCTCTATATGCTTATTAGTTTCTTAAAACTCTTAAGGTGCACGACTTGAAGGTCCTTATTAGATACAATATCAAGGACCAACTTCCTTATACCTTTTACATAGTCAAATTATGCTCTAATGTATAAATCTAAACCTGGTTTCTAGATAGTAATTCTTTTCCTTCCTAGAGGACTTGTCATTATTTTTATCAAACTTGTTGCGCCAGATCCTCGAAATTCTTAAGACTTCCACAAGCAAAGATTCCAAAGTAAGTTGTTCATTGCTTTGCACCTAAACATAACATATATCTTTTTGCTTAGTTGGCATTATTGTTATTATGTTATACTTCGGATGCCTAGAGTTAGAGTGAAGGGTTAAGCCATGAATTAGCCATGGATTATTTAGAGTTTCTATTGGTTGAATATAAAAGGAGGAAAAACCCTAAAGAATGTATCTTTTAACAATATCAATTATTAATGCAAGAGATGGCTGCCATTGTGTGGGAGATCTATTATTATAGTCAAATTTGCAGGTGCAATCCACCTTTGGGAAGCAAGGGCATCCATCTTAACATTATTAGAATTTTTACTCCATATTTTGTAGTTTTGTTTTTTGATGGTATTTGGAATGCAACAAATGGTATCAGAGCTTCAATCAATTTTTGCAGCTGTCGCAAAAATGTTGAGGGGAGTCTATCAAAGAAACAACTCAAAGTTTGTGGCCAAAGAGGAGGTGAAGGGGATATTTGATGAATTCTTTAAGGAGCTTCAAAAGGAGATTAGTTCATTGGGAAGGCAATTGAAGTGGCCAGTTGATGAAGAGGACGGAAACTTTTGGGGAAAACTTGACCCATATCCACTAAATACCTAGTTAAACTACTTGTTTCAAAAAGATGTCTGTGGAGGCGCATGCTAAAAAAATTCAAGTTTTGGAGTCCATGGCGAAGCTCTCTTCGAGCTCAGTGTGGAAGATCTATATTTTCAACCTGTGGCTGATATTCAAGCAGAGTAACTATTTTAATTTTTAATCTCGTGTTGTCACAGAGCAACAATGATTAATATTCTGTTGGATTCATCTGTGTGAGTGTATTTTTGTTCAACGCTTTGGATCCTACAGCAAGATCCATCTTCAAGGAAAGAAAAGGTCAGGATGTTTGAACCAAACTCTTTTGAAAGGGCTATTATTGTAGCTAGAAGAGTAGAAAATTATATTGGTGCCCATAGATTCTGTACTTGGGATAAGAAAACCAAAGACGATGGAAAATTTGAGGCTTCACTCCTTAAAAACCCTAGTTGTGAGTCTGCCCCCATGTCACTGTTGTAAACTGATGTTGTAGGTGTTCAAACTCATGGAAAAGGGGTTATGTATGTAACTCAAAAGAGGTTTATGGCAAATGATGTGATATCCCTGAGAAATCTGATGTAGGGTGTGAGTCTGAAAGTCTGCCTCCTGCTATAGTAGGAATAGGGGAACCTTTTTGTCACTTTCTGCCGTGATAGGGTTAGCAGTTTGGATGCCTTCAATTCCTTGCCACCGAGGGAAATCAAAATTGTGAAGAAGGGAAATTTTGGCTTTATGGCTCACCTTTATAGTATGGATGTAGATTTGTCTTGCCAAGGGATTTCAGAGCTGCTATGCAAATATAAGGCAGTTCTTGAAGACTTGGATATGACTGCATTTAGAATGTATCAGGGCCACTACCAATTGAGGGTCATGCCCTTTGGTACTAGGATTACTGCAGACATTTTCCAGGATTGAAGAAAAAGGTACTCAGTAAAATCTTGCGCATGTTCAAAGTGAAGTGGAAATGGAAACAAAGGAGTTCATATGCAAGCATGTGGACGTGAAACAATGTTGCTACCCAATTCTTTAAAAAAATGTATGCCAAAAAGGCGATTTTTTTGAATATCTGGAAATGGTGGGTAACACGTGCAAGCTGGAAAGAGAAAAGGAAAAAAATTCCAGATGTGAGCAAGAACGGCTTGTCTAAAGGTTAGCATGGAAGAGTTTGTTGGAAACTGTGCCCAAAATGCAAGGAAAGCCTAGGAGTTAACCCTCAAAAAAAAAAAAGATTAAAAGAGAAAGAAAAGAAAAAAGAAGAAGAAAAGAATCCTCATCCTCATTCATGTTTCATGTCAAGTAGAGGTTTTTGTAGGATGGTCAAAGCTTTTTTCTGTTAGGTAGAGGTCTTGAGTTCCACACTCATAATGCAAAATTTTGCACTTTCAGAATTTGACTAGCTTTAAGGTCCAAAGTCTTCAAGGGGGAGGGCATGTTGTTTACTTAAACACAATATATATTTATGTGCTTTGTTAGCATTACTTTTATTATGTTATATTTCGGATGCCTAGAGTTAGTGAAGGATTAAGCCATGGGTTAATTAGGGTTTCTAGTGGTTGAATACAACAGGGGAAAAACCCCCAAAGAGTTTATGTTTGTTACAATATCAGAATGTAATGCAAGAGATAGCTGCCATTGTGTGAGAGCTCTTTTGTTACAGTTGGATTTGCAGGTGCAATCCACCCTTGGGGAAGCAGGTGCTCCCATCTTTCCATTTATCAGCATTTTTATTCTTTATTTTGCACTTACATTCGCTGTTAGTTTTTGGAACACAACATTCACCAATTGATGATGACAAAGTTGCTGTTTTGACATTTCAGGGCTGTCAGTTTAGTCCAACTATAAATATTTCTTTTGCATGATCTTCTTGGCTGCTTCTCATCCTCAAATTGGCACAGGTTTTCTAGGTAGAATTTACGACATAAATGCTCAAATATTTTATTGGAAATCAGCTGACATAATTGCTGTTTGAGAAGTCAACCCGAAATCATGATTTCAAGGTTGACTTGTAATCAGCAGTATTTCTTCAAGGTTTTAGTACTGCAAAGGGCTTAACTTTCATTTCTCTTGCCTATCTTAATGTGGGGTGCTTCAGAAACCGGGTTTATTAGGCTTATAAATGTGGAATTTTTGTGCATTGATTAGGCCCCCAATGTTGGACCCCCTTAGATATAAATGTGATCTTTTTCCTTAGTCTAAATTGTCATTCATAAATCTGTTATGAACCTTTTCAATTCTGTGATAGTGGGCTCCGTCTGCCTCTTTTATGTAACTAGGTTCTTTTTGGCATGTGGGTCCAATGTGGCCTATTCTATGGATCCCTTGCAAACTTTTTTAAATTTTAATTGTCTTTTTTGGACAGTGGGGTCCAGTATTGTGGGTCTGTTTGTATTTTGGTTTATTAGATATACGTTTTTGTAAGAAAAATATCCTTCACACTATAGAGCTAAAGTGGGGAGCACTTTTTGTGTCGATGGGTAGTTTTTATACCATACACCAGCTTGGACATTTTGTGTGCGCATGGGGAACATCGAAGGCAACATTTTATAGAGAATTAAAATTTTAAATATAATTTAAAAAAACTTTTCAAAGAAGGCGACACATTCAAGTCTCAACATGGATCTATATGTGCCAAGAGGCATTCAAAAGACTTGAGGTGGCGATCCCACTGCAACATAAATGTAATAACACAGGCATTGGCACCTCAAGTCTTTTGGATTCCTCTCGACACATATTAGATCCATGTTGAGATGGGTCCGTGCTAATATAATTAGACTCTTAGAGAGAGAAGTAAGGATGTTTTTGGAAAATTTGGTCTCGTGCACAGGTCTGGGACAGTGTTTGCCCTTGACATTTTTATTCTTTATTTTGCAGTTACATTTGCTGTTGGTATTTGGAACGCAACATTCACCAATTGATGATGACAAAGTTGCTGTTTTGACATTTCAGGGCTGTCAGTTTAGTCCAGCTATAAATATTTCTTTTGCATGATTTTCTTGGCTGCAACTCATCCTCAATTGGCACAGGTTTTCTAGGTAGAATTTATGACATAAATGCTCAAATTTTTTTATTAGAAATCAGCTGCATAATGGCTGTCTTAGTATCCACACCTCAGGAAAGTTCTCTTCTCATTTATGTAACGCTCATTTAGTTTCAGCTATTTCATACCTTTGCTTTCTTTCTAGTTCTCAAAAAACAATGTTTAGTTCCAGCAACTACAGATTTGAGTTTTGTTTCCATCAGTTACATACTTCCGTTTGACTTAAGCTTAAAATCTAGTTTCTATTAATTAGAAATTTCAAGTTTCTAGTAGTTTCATATTTCTATTAATTTCAGTTTTTCGAATCTGTTTATAGCATTATCAGTTCATTTTCAGCATTTTCATTTCTAGTTTCAGCGGCGACCAGTTTGGGATCACAACAGTTGTATTTGAGCACTTTTGTGGTCTCATGGGAGCACATCATCTAGAGATGAAAAGCTAATATCTATGATTACTGATTAATGAATTTCTGATCTTTATTAGATTCAAAACAAAACAGAAATTTAATGTATGGATTTCAGGATGAGATTTTCAGTTTAGTAGCAGCTTTCAATTTCAGGGTGTTCTCAGCAACCTTAAAAAAAAAAAGTCCAGCTAAAGTTTAAAATTAAAACCACAGTTTCCAGTTTTCAGCATTACGGAAAAGATATTAGCAGGAAGTATCATAATAGTTTTGAATAATACAATAAAAGATTCATTCAAGGGAAACAAGAATCAGATTTAAGGGTGGTTGTGCATTGTACACAAAGGGAGTAGAATTTGGAAAACAAAACCTGGTTCGATTTTGATGCCGAATGCTGCAAATAGTATGCGGAGATGCCAAAAATGTGTCCCATACCAAAAGAAATTGACAACTTTTGAGGAGAAACTGTAGACTAGGAGATCTTGAGCATGGGCACATCTCAGTCCACGAAGTGTTTCATGAAGATTCAAGTGTTAATGGAGCCTTTCCAAAAATGAGTTCGACAACATGGATTTTCATTTGACTGAAAGCTTGCTCAATAGTTAGCATCACAATCTTCTAAACAGTTGCTGATAGGAAAGAGGCTCCAACAAAGAAAAAGGCTCTGCAAAAGAAAGAGGAAAAGCCTATTATTAGCCTCTTAAGACATGCAACCTACACTCTTTTTTAGGAAAAAGGGAAAGAAAACACAAGTATCATGTTTAGCTTGGGAATCGTGACCATATGGCTAAAAACATTTTTTCCAGATTTGCCACACTTCCATGGGATGAACCTATGCCCAAGGTTGATGCTGAAGTTGAATGGCCTAGTATAGAAAGCAAGTACACTTGTTGAATGAAGATTGCTTGCTAATAAAAGCGGAGATATTAGAATCAATTGCCTTGTGTGCTAAAGCCTGAAAAGGTACAAGTGGGAGGTCTCCATGATCCTCCATGGCTAGAAGTGGTTAAGTACCTCACAATTTTCCATTGGACCCCTAGAGACAACATTCACATAGAGAAGAAAAATCTCATCAAAAAGTTGAAAAGACTTAGAAAGTTTTCAATTGCTTTGAGGTGTAAGCAATTCAAGAAGAGGGGATGTCTTTGAACCTTTTCTATTCTGTGGTAGTGGTTTCAGTCCACCTTTGAATGCAAATAGGCACTTTTTGGTGTGGGTCAGACAGGACCAGTTGTATGTGTCCACTTGAAACTGATTTTTAACTTTACTTTTTATGGTTCGTAGGGCCCAGTCTTGTAGGTCCAGATTTTTCAGTCGGCCTGGACAAGTTCTGTCTGGGTCGGCCCTGTTTTTTTTCTATTTTTTTTGTTTTGTTTTTTGCTAGAAAAAGACAGACAAGAGCCTTATAAATTATTTCCTGTTAAATATATTTACATCTTATATAATGTTATCAATGTTTTTCATTGTAATTTTCAATTTTTGCATATTTATGGATTATGCTCCTATACAATATATATATATTACACACTGGATTTTTCCAAACTTTTTCAAGAATTCCAGATCTTTGGTTTTTTTGTCCTCCCAAATGGATCTGGATTTCCATACTTGTTAACTATGATTAGATATTCTTTTTTATAAGAAAACGAATTATCTCACATGTAAAAGGTAAAAGAGCTAAAGTGGGGAAAAAGTTTTGTGCCGATATGTGCTTTTACTCTACATCAACTTCGACTTTTGGTGTGTGGAGATTGGGTGAATGCATGGGAAACATTGAAGGCAACATGTTATAGATATATAATTCTTAGTTATAATTAAAAAAAACGTTTCAAAGAAGGCAGGATATTCAAGCCTCAACATGGATCTGATATGTTCTAAGAGGTGTCCATATTCTCGAGGTGACAATCCCACCACAACATAAGTGTAATAATATAGGCGTTGGCACCTCGAGTCTTTGATACCTCTCGACACATATTAGATCCATGTTAAAATAGGTCTGTGCTAGTATATCTTAGAGAGTGAAGTAAGGATGTTTTTGGGAAAAGTGGTCTTGAGCATTGACCTATGACAGTGTTTTTCCTAGAAACTATCCCTATTATTCTAGAATTGGCCTAAGTTGGTATCCACTCCTACTTAGGAAAGTTCTTCTATTTTTAGTATTGTCATACCCTTTCTTTCTATTGGATCTTGCTCTTTTGTTTGTATGACCTCTCTCATACGTTCAAACATAGAATCTATTCCATCATATATCTCTCCCATGCATGTTGCATCAGTATCTACATATCTAATCATGGAGAGAATGGGCTTTGTAAAATTGAGCAAGTACTCAACCTTGGCCCACCACTCATCATCAAGGACCAATGATTTTACCTTTGCAGCTTTCTTTGTATTTGACTGCCTCCACACTTTGTCCAAACATTGTTGATCACCATATTGCTTAAAGCCTCTTTTACCTTCACAAGTCGTCTCAAAACGAGTGTGTGAGAGGCAAATCTTGTTTCTACAACCTTCAACAACTCCAACTTGAGAATCTCTTGAATATGGCCTGTGACATATGATGGTTTGTGATAAACATCTGAATGTCATTTGCCTCTGTGTAAATTTGCTCAATCCATGGGATTTTCCCAATCTTTTGGAGCATCAAATTAAGGGAGTGGACAACACAAGGGGTCCAAAATATGTGCTCATATCTACCCTCTATAATCAATCTTGCTGCTTTACAATTTTTAGCATTGTCCGTGATGACTTGGACAACATTCTGGGGCCCATCGACTCAATAGCCTCTATCAAAATGTCGACAATAAATTGTGCATCTTTGACTTGCCCTTCACAATCAATGGCTTTTAGGAACATTGCCCCTTTAGGGCATACTGCAACAACATTTATGAGGGGTCTATTTCTAGCATCTTTCCATCCATCTGAAATGATGGAAACCCCTGAATCCTTCCATGAATCTCTAATTGGTTACAAAGAGGTGTGAATGTGTTCCACTTCCTTTGCCAAGAGTGTGGTTCGAACCTTTTCATAACTTGGGCATTTGTACCCTTGTGGAGCTTCATTGATAGCCTTCACCATCTGCTGCCAATATGGAGACCTCAATACATTAAAGGGCAGCCCACATGTATAAATGCATCGAGCAACCACCTCATTAGCAATATCCCTCTTGTCATTATTAAATGCTTTTTCCAATGCTCCTTTTGGATTTTTTCGTGAGGTCTCTTGACTCTCTTCATCAAAAGGGGTATCAAGTGATTGACTTTGAGTTTGGATGAAAGGATGAGTAGTAGATTTAGGTGTGGGTGGTCTTAATGAAGGCCTTCTTTGCAATGGAATTGTTTTAGATCTATTTCTTTCACATTGTCTATCAACCTCCTCTTGCTCTCTCAGGTACTCTACCATTTTCTCTTTTGATAGTTTAGGGCACTTCTTTATCCCCACACCTCCAACCCCAATCAAATGGATTTTTAGTCGACTATATGAGGATTTGTATTGAGCATGACAACCATGACATATCCAAATCCGACCCCCACCACCAACAAGGTATTCTACCATTGTCACATGTCTCCAAAGAGGGGAATTAGGATCATGTTTCACAGGAATTGATGTGTTTTCAGAAGCTTGTGGGCCTTGCACTCCAACTAAAGCAGAACTTGATGCCATCCTAATCTGTTTTTGATCACCAAGATCACCATAACGGCGCGAGGTGAGAGCATACACAGAGTTAGGATGTTAAAACATGTCTCCAAAAAGGGGAATTAAGATCATGTTTCACAGAACTAATGTGTTTTCAAAAGCAGGGGCCTTACACTCCAATCAAGCGAGAACTTGATGCCATCCTAATTTTTTTATCACCAAGATCACCATAACGACGTGAGGTGAGAGCATACACAAAGTTAGGATGTTAAAAAAATTAAAAACATTTTGCCTTTACATAAATAATAATTAATAAATTAAAAACAATGGCTTACTAATTTTTAAGTGATGTCATCCTAATTTGTTTTTGATCACCAAGATCACCATAAAGGTGCGAGGTGAGAGCATACACAAAGTTAGGATGTTTAAAAAATTAAAAATATTTTGCCTTTACATAAATAAATTAGTTATGTCATCCTAATTTGTTTTTGATCACCAAGGTCACCATAAAGGCGCGAGGTGAGAGCATACACAAATTTAGGAAGTTAAAAAAATTAAAAACATTTTGCCTTTACATAAATCAAATGATAAATGCTAAAATATTAATTATTAACATTGAACAATGCATTTAAAAATTAAAAAAATGATATTTACTAATTATTAAATTAAAAATTCTAAATCGTGCCATCCTAATTTGCTTTTGATCACCAAGATCACCATAAAAGTGCGAGGTGAGAGCATACACAAATTTAGGAAGTTAAAAAAATTAAAAAAACATTTTGCCTTTACATAAATCAAATGATAAATGCTAAAATATTAATTATTAACATTGAACAATGCATTTAAAAATTAAAAATAACGATATTTACTAATTAAATTAAAAACCCTAAACCGTGCCATCCTAATCTATTTTTGATCACCAAGATCACCATAAAGGTGCGAGGTGAGAGCATACACAGATTTAGGATGTGTTTAAACTCTAAATTTTTTTAAAAATGCAACAAAATAATTAAAAATAAACGTAAAAAATAAAAAATAGAAAGATGAATTCAATAAAAATACCTGTAGAGTAGATAAGGGTAGCAAGTAAAACAATGCTGCTTCTTCCAAACGTAGATCCTTGTTGCAATAGAATTCTAACAAATGCTACCTCCAAATGTGACGTCTACTCCTTTGAATGAACAATAAAACAATGTCTTCCTCTAAACAAACTTCTACCTTTTGCAAGCAATGGCTGCCCCCAATCTCCTCCTCCTTGCAATGGTTGCCTCCAAACAAATCCTCCTTCCAATGTTTGCCTCCTCTTCAATTCCTCTTTGGCTCTTTGCTCATACACTTGCAAAAACCAACAATGAATTGTTTGTGTGATTTCAAATGAATGGGTGAGTGTTTTTTTATAGCTTTTTGAGGAGTTTAGGGTTTAATATTTTATTAATTTAAGTGTTAGGGTTCGTTTTTATCATTGACCAAGTAAAAAAACCTTTTTTAATGCTTTTATGGCGTCCAAGACTGTGGGTTCGCCGTGGATACGTCGAAACGCACCCGGACGTCGGGGATCGAGGGGGTCCGTGACACGCATTCTTACGTATTCGTACTAGATATGTATCATGCGGTGGTACGGGGTAGGGGACATACCACGTAACATAGGCCAAAAATCATAATTACCCAAGTCCTGGGATGGGGATTTAATTTCTTAGATTTTGGCGATGGTGGCGGTGGCCATTAAAATATTTAATAATGTTTAAAAATAGTAAATAAATAATAATATATAAAAATATAAAAAAATTAACCTCGCTAATAGGTGTAGCCTACAATGGCAGCCAAGGGAGAGGGAGGAGTGAGTGTAATTGTGTCGGTTGTCAATAAAAATGGCTGACCTTAAGTTTGATGTCCATTTGACTGAAGGGGCAGTTTTAACTTTTCCTTTTTGCTTGGAGAAGGCGAACAAAAAAATCCCATATTCGGAATATACAATGGAATTTGGAGCCCATTTTTTCAACCATAATGGATTTTTGAGCCCAACACAGTTGTGCAGCTAGATTGATGTCATCAATCACTAGACAATGTGAAATTTGTGGAGAAGTCCATGGAGTCATTAATCAATGTGGAACCATTCAATGGGCAAAACTACATGACAGATCTGAATATAAGTGTCTTGAGATTAATACATATAGGTGCTTTTCAAATAGATATATGTAAGATATCTATACTAGTGTTTAAATCTTGAAATTTAAAGAATATATTTTTTTTAAAGTAAATAAATTGGGGGACTTTAGGATGTCTCTTAAAAATCCTAGTTTAGAAAGCAGGTGCACTTTTTGACTGAAGATTGTTCGCTAATAAAATCAGATATATCAGGATCAATTACCTTGTGTGCTAAAATGGAACAAGTTGGAGGCCTGCATGATCTTCCATGGCTATAACTGGCTAAGTACCTCATAATTTTCCATTGGACCCTTCGAGGCAACATTCAAACGGAAGAAGAATTTTATGAAAAAGTTGACAAGACTTAGAAAGTTTTCAATTTCTAGCTTTTCAATTGCTTCAAGCGAAAGCAGTTCAAGAAGCGGGGATTGTTTGGAACCTTTTTATTCTACGGTAGTTAGGCTCCTTTTGGTATGTGAGTGCAATGGGATCAGGTGTACTTGTCCACTTGAACTGTTTTTAAGTTTAGGGCCCAGTCTTGTTGGTCCAATTGGTTTTTGGTGTATTAGACATCTTTTTATAAGAATACTTATCTTACATGCAAAAGGAAGAAGAGCTAAAGCGGGAAAATCAAAATGTTATAAAACTCTTAGAGAGTGGAGTAAGGATGTTTGAGGGAAAGGTAATGTGCATCCATAGTATCCTGGATTCTGCTTAAGTTCTCCTCTTTTATGTAATGTTCATCTATTTTCAGTGATGTCATAGCCTTGTTTGCTTTCCATTCCTTAGAAAAAATTGTTCGGTTCTATTTTGTTTCCAGTAGCTACATAGTTCTAACTTCTGGTTTACTCAAGTTTTAGATCTAGTTTCTAGTATCTAGCAGTTACATAGTTCTAACTTCTAGTGTACTCAAGTTTTAGATCTAGTTTCTATTATCTAGCAAATTTCATATTTCCAGTAGTTTCAGATTTCTATTAATTTCAGTTTTTCAGAATCTTTTCATAGTATAATCTATTTATTTTCAGCAGTTTCAGCAACGATCAGTTTGGGATGACAACCAGATCTAAGTACTGTGCACGTTGAATGATGACCCAAAGAAAGCATTTTGTTAAGATTTGAGATTATTAAAGTATAGAGAATGGTAGGTAGTAAATGGTTTGGTTTGGCTGTCATGATATTAAATTTGAATCCCCCTGCCCTCGTGATAATCCTTTTGCAGACCACAATAGTTTCCACTTTGTTTAATGACCCATTCTCATATTGTAAGTTATAGCTATAATCATATGATTTCTAGGCAATAATTTATTTGGCTGGTTTCTTTGCAGTTTCTGTATTATAGAAGGACCTGAAACATTACGGTCCTTTGCAACAATGCAATTGCAAGAGATTCAAGACAATATTAGAAGTCGCCGCAATAAAATATTTCTTCTTATGGAAGAGGTAATATATTTGGATGCTTTGATGTACCTATTACATAGGCCTTTAGAAGTGTACAGGTCCTACTCATTTCAGTTTGAGAGATGTAATATGGTAATTTGTGGTTTTACTCTAGATGTAGTAGTAGAAAAGGTTAAGGCCTATTCTGCTGATTTTTTTATATCTGCAAATATTTCAATTATTTATTGAAGTTAAACCCTGTTTTTGGCCAAAGCTCTTTGCAGTTTTAAGTTGCTTCTTGAATTTCTTCTAAATTCATGTCCAGATGTGATATATGTACATCCTGAATACCATTAATCGCTTAGTTTTTCTTCGTTTCCATTGTCATAATTTTTTTCAAGGTTCCTAAGAAACCAACTTAGTGTATAATCAATATACTCTAGGATTTGTTTATTGGACCGCTAGTTACAACCATGTAATTTGAGTCAACTTCACCGCAAGGATATCTGATTCAGTTTCAGCTAGGGCCACTTGAAAACGATCTAGGCCATTGCGACAGTGATTACAGCTCATAATAACATAATTAATGCAATATTATTGGGCAACTGCTCATGAATTGGTTGTTATATTAGTGTAAAGAAAATTGATCTAATCTATATGCAATCATTGAGACTGTAAGCCAGCTAAACCTCATATATTGTCAAATAACATCAAGAACTAAACATTTATATGAAATTAAATATGTTAGGCTTCATGATTGTCAGTACTTGCACATGCATTATGATATGATAAACTACCCTCTGTATAATGGTGACTTTTATGTGCACCAGACTTCATTGTTCTTCTTAGTAGAATTTCTTATGGTACATGGATTAGCAGTAAATCTCTCAGTGTTAGTTGTATAAGGTGTATTTTATAATTCAAAGTTAAGCTGTTGTTGGTATTTTAAATTCTTTGGAAACGCACACTTTGTATTGTGCAACTTGTATTCAAGGTCTTACATATTCATTATTCTTCTGATTAGTGTTTTTAAGTTTCTTACAATACATGGATTTGCAGTAAATTAGTCTTGAGTGGTGGTTACATGAGGTGTAATTTAAATCCTTTGGTAAGCCTTTATGCGGCATTATTTTAACAAGCCCTGGCAGAAAAGTATCTTAACCTATACCGTGCAACTATTATATAATATGATCGTTAATTTCTTAAGATGATGAACACGAAAAAATGTGGTTTGATATAGGAATTGAAAATAATCTCTATTATATCTTGTCCGGTTTTATTTTGAATAATGCTATTGATATATGTGGATCTGAGTTGTTGGAAGACGAGGTCTTTCTATTCAAATTATGGGTATGTTTGCTTATTTTATCTTTACATTCCAGGTTCGAAGACTTAGAGTACAACAAAGAATTAGAATTGCTGAGATGAGCAGTGCAGGTGATGAGATTGAAAATGAGATGCCTGACATTCCATCTTCCATTCCCTTCCTCCCTCATATGGTGAGTTTTGTAGACTATTGGCAATGATCTTACAGGTGTTAAGTATTCTAAAATTAAAATGAAGTACACTTTTGATATCATGACCACTGACGAGAAAATAAGTCTAAGATGCAACTCTGAATGTTTCAATGTGTATATATGCATTATTCTGGTCATGCATGTGTATGTGGGTGTACATGTAATTTAGTTAGTTAATATGGTGAGAACAAATATTCTGCCATCTTGATAGAATCTAACTGGTTTGTTTACTTTATAAGCAGACACCAGCGACTCTGAGGAAGTTATATGCTACCTGCTTTTCATTTATTGCTGGGATCATTATGTTTGGTGGCCTTATTGCACCTTCTGTAAGTCAAATACACCTAAGTGGTTTAGTTCTAATGTTTATGAACCGGTGTTTTTGAGATAGGTTGATGTCATATTTGATTTGAAATATTGGATATTTCTTTACTGGGATAATTTTACATTCTAATTGATTCTTAGTAGTAGATAAAGACCGCATTGATCTAATTTTTCGTAGTTCTGTTTTCTTATTCAGTGTAGGTTGTACAATCTTCAATTTCTCATAGTATTAAATATGGTAGCATCTTTCAGTAAACCAGTTTGTCTCTAGACCATTTTGTATCCCATCTCTTAATTATTTAATGAGCTCTTTTAATCTTCTATTATACTAGTTTATTGGCTCATATATTTTTGTTTCGAATAATATGTTTTGTTAAGAATTTCTCTGCCATTCCGTAGAAGTTTGAAATCTGTGGTGACGCTATTTCTCAGATGGCTTCATTTCGTGAACTGGTCCTCTTTGCATCCTCTATAACTATCTTTGGCGAAATCCCTATATTGTCACTAGGAAAACTCTCATTCTATATTTTTCACTGCTCTATCTCCTCGATTTCCACAGTGTTTCACGTGTATTACCATATCTTGTCGGACCCTCCTTACTATTTTGGTTGAAAGTGAGCAGCTGCATTCCATCTCTTGGTGAATCTGGACCAGAGATTGTATTAATCTTCCTTACTTTCATCATTGTTCTTTCCATTATTTACTTATCCCAGAAAATCATGGATTGTCTCCATGTTAAATGTTTTTTTAATTTCTGTGTACCTTCCGGTATGCTGCGGATGGAATTTGTTGAATCCTGAAAGTCATAGCTTTTCCTGACTGATTGAAATGTTGAGCCTTTATTGTGGTCAGAATCCATTCATCAAGCCCATAAATCACAGTCTTTGTAGTTTCTTCTGTCTGTTTTTGTATAGCTGATTCATTCTTTGAAGCATTTATCATGTCTGTCTGTTTGTTGTACCCATATGAATTCCATTGTGGATAAAAAATGATTTCTTCATCTGGAAATTCCATTAATTCTTCATTGTTGGATGAGCCAGTTTGCTATTGATCCTGTTTCTGAAGTAGTCCCACAGATCTTCGTCAGGTAGATATTTTTAATTCAATTTCTTTGATGTCATGACTAACTGTTTTTACAATTTTTTGTTGAGTTTTTCATTTTTCCCTCTTTTTTTTCCCCAAAAGTTAGGATTCCTAATAAAATCTGTTTAGAATTCCCAAATTTCCAATGTGGCAACAAAGCTAAAATAGGGCGAAACATTCCTACGAGGTTCATGCAATATGGATAATTAATGGAGTAAATTACACTCAGAATTTATAAAAACAGAGTCAGGAACATAGTTGAGGAGAGAAAGATAGGCTTTCATTCCATTCTTCGATTCGTGTCTCTTAAGTCCGCACATAATGGACAGATACAGGTTACTGTTCCTTCCATGCTGTTAAATTATTTTCCCCAATATCATTTTGTTATTGAGTGACGATTAATTACAAAAATTGAAAAATATCAAAGTCACTTTGAAAATGTTTAAGTGTCAAGACATTTTTTCTTGCAATCTGCATTATCATATATGAGTAAAATTGTTCATTCTCACTGATCAATCTCTTCCACAGTCTTTTATATATTTACAGAAGTTGGATCGCAGTGGAATTCTCCTGCCAATGTTTTTCTGCCATCTCTCTGCTGCCAGTTTTAGTAGAAATGCTATTTAACTTATTTTCTATTCCTGAATTCTTATGCCACAAGCTTGGTCACATGTCTTAACATAAATTATAACCCTACATAAATTGTAACTCTATTCCAAATTTCATGCTATATTCTTAACAGTCCCATCTCCTCCGCATTTGTGAGATGACATGACAATATAGTACCATTACGAAACTGTAAATATGGTAGTTATGCGCTTGATTTATTTTATTTTAGTTTCATTTTTGCATTCTCATCCCGAAAATATACTTATTGTTAATGTTCTTTGCTTTCTTTTCAGCTAGAACTTAAATTGGGATTGGGCGGAACATCATATGAAGATTTTATCCGCAACATGCATTTGCCAATGCAGCTGAGGTGTATTTGAGAACCATACTTACTGCAAATCACTTTCTGATGTCATATTCTACTTTTAAGTTTTTAGGATATATATTCTTTTACTTGTACTCTGACTTGACTTATGCAAGACTATAGAGTCCTTAGATTTTTTTTTTTAGAGATGATCATGCCTTCCTGGCTGTCTGTTTACTGAAATGCAATACTTGTGATTCAGTCAGGTTGATCCCATAGTAGCATCCTTTTCTGGTGGAGCAGTAGGTGTTATATCAGCTCTTATGGTTGTTGAAGCCAACAATGTTGAGCAACAGATGCATAAGAGATGCAGATACTGCCATGGAACTGGTATGTATCAATATAACGTCTTTTGCAAATGCTGTTGTGTTGTTGATGCTGAATAGTTGGATTAATTTTTTGTTAGCTAAATCTTTGCAACTTTTTTCTAGCAGCGTACCCTTCTCCCTAGATTATAATCATCTATGTAATTATATATTTATTGTGAACAGAGATGGCAACTAGTGTAGGTTCTGCCAGTCTTAAGCAAGGACTATCTTCCATAGTCTAGCCATTTCTGATAGCAGGATATGTTTTGGTGAGTTAATGAGTATCACAGCGAGGCACTTACTTTTAATACACGATTTACCTATTTATACTAATTACGATATGTAAACGTATTAAACTTCAGATTTTCTGTGAATCCAAAATTTAAAGGAGTTGTTAGACTATGCAAAAAGAAGAAAGAAGACAGAAGGCACAAAACTGCGCTGTGTAAATGATACAGGCAGAGGTTTATTTATAATATGGAGGTGGTTACAATTTAGTTACACAGTTTCAACTGCATAACTGCCGAATAGGCTATATAAACAGCGTATTTTAACACCCCCTCTTAATGACTAACCTAGAAACTATACCAAGTTTATCCCGAAACTTGACAAACAAGAAAGCACCAAGAGGTTTAGTCATTACATCAGCAGACTGCTCCTGAGAAGGACAGAAATGAAGAGAGATTTCACCTGAGTCAACCAATTGACGAATATAGTGATGATGAATCTCAATATGTTTAGTGCGGGCATGATAGATGGGATTTTTGACCATCTTCAACACACCTTGATTATCACAAAAAAGTGAAAGAGGTGTAGCAGTGACCTGTGAAAACTGAAAATCAACCAAAATTTGACGAAGCCATACCGCTTCGCAACCAGCACTAACAACAGCCTTGTATTCTGCTTCTGTGGAAGAGATAGCCACAATGGGCTGAAGCTTACTCTGCCAAGAAATAACTCCTGAACCAAGAGAGAAGATATATCCAGTGGTAGATCTCCGAGTATCCACTGAACCTCCCCAATCGAGTCCGTAGCCAATCAACGTGAAATCTGCAACTCTCTGATACAAGATGCCAAAGTCAAGAGTTCCTTTGACATACCTTAACACACGTTTTGCTGCTCCCGGTGAATGAGTTTCGGTTTCGACAAAACCGAGAAAGATAACTCATAGCAAAACACAAATCCGGTCGTAGTGGTGAGATAAATCAAACTACCTACCAACTGTCTGTACAATGTTTCATCGACCGGTGGTGAATCATCATGAGCTGAAAGTTTCAGCCCGACCTCCATAGGTGTAGATGATGAATTACAATCATACATCTTAAATTTTTGCAAAAGATTCGTGGCATATTTAACTTGAGAAATGAAAATCAAGTGATCTTGTTACTGCAATTCTACACCAAGACAATAATGAAGGAGGCCTAAATCAGTCATGTCAAAAGCAGGCACAAATCTGATTTTACCTTATGAATCGCATCATCTCCACTGCCTGTGATGGCAAGGTCATCAACATAAACAATAAGAATCACAATGTCATCATGTGTGCTTTTGACATAGAGATTCGGATCAGAATGACTTCGTTTGAAGCCCGAATCTCTGAGATGTGTATTGATCTTAATATACCAGGCTCGAGGAGCCTGCTTAAGCCCATACAAGGACTTAATCAACCTGCATACCAGATGCTCACGACCACATGCCTGAAAACCCTCAGGTTGAGTCATATATACTTCTTCCTCCAAATCGCCATTCAAGAATGCACTTTTCACATCCATCTGATATATTTTCCAACCAAATTGAGCGGCAAAGGCAAGAAGTAACCGAAAAGTGACCATCTTTGCAGTAGGAGAAAAAGTCTCCTCATAATCTATCCCTTCCTGTTGTGAAAAACCTTTTCGCAACAAGTCGAGCCTTGTACTTATCCAAAGTACCATCTGCTTTACACTTGATTTTGTACACCCATTTACAACCAATAGGGCGTTTACCTGGAGGTAATGGCACCAACTTCCAGGTATCATTCTTAATCAAGGCATCATACTCGATTTGCATGGCAGCTTCCCATTCTCGGTTGGGGAGTATATGGTGTTGTCAACCGACGCCGAATCCCTTCTTTCTCAAAAAACAGCGAATGTTTAGAAGTGAATTCACCCCATTATCGGATCTTAAAGTCTTTATCCGCCGGCTGGTTTGGTTCTCCACCAATGCTTTGAACTTGACAAAAGAAGCAAAGCAATCAGACTTCTTTTTCAAGAGATAGATCCACATCCGTCGAGAGTGATCATCCACCAATAAGAGAAAATAACGTGCACCAAGGACTGGGAGTCTTCCACGATGGCTCACATAGATCTGCATGAACAAGATCTAAGAGCCCCTTTGCACGCCAAACACCTTCATGAGGAAAAGGTTTCCGCTTTTGTTTGCCTGCAAAACATCCAACACACATATCCTGCTTTTCCTGGATAGGAGGCAAACCAACAACCATGTTGTCTTTATGAAGACGGGCCAAATACGGAAGATTGAGATGCCCATATCTTTCATGCCACAAAACACTGGTATTTTCTACCACAACTAAGGCATGCAAGTTGACCGTGGCAGGATCAACGAGTCTGTACAAACCTCCATGCCCAATTCCCAGGGCAACCACCTTATTATGTTTGACATCAGACACAATACATTGTTTACCAGAAAAGTTTACAGAGATATGAGGATTATCAGTTAATTGACTGATGGATAACAGGTTCTTATTCATGTTAGGCACATATCTAACACTCTTCACAAGCAATTTAGTGTTATTATTTAACATGATACGAACATCCCCAATCCCTTCCACAGCATGTGATCTCCCATCCCCTAAAGTAACTGAATCAGAAGAACATGAATTAGCATGAAAAGTAACATACCAATCTCGTTGACACGTGAAGTGTCGTGATGCACCGGAATCAAAAAACCAGCACCGTGTAGGGCTGTCACCATCCGAGCAAGATGCCATGAGGGCATACTCATCTTCTGACTCGTGTTGCTCAACTGTTGCCACATGTGCTTGCCCCTTCCGCTTCTTCAGGGCACTTAGTCGCTTCTGACAATCCTTCTTCACATGACCAAGTTTGTGACAATAGTAACACCGTACCGGAAATTTAGGAGAGGAAGGCGACGCATCAGCCGTGTCACTTCCACTTTCCTTTGACCGTGCAGCAAATGCACTCTCGCATTGTCCAGGCTGGACCCTTGAACTTGTGTTTGTCTCCGTTCCTTCCGCAATGTAGGTAGGAACACACCTTGTCAAACGTAAGAGTTTGACTCTCGCCCATTAAATGAAGAGCCTCCACGAATGAGTCATACGAGAAGGGCAAACTGTTTAAAATGAGAGCCACCATATCATCATCATCAACCGGCTTGTTGATAGAAGCAAGTTGATCTCGGAGATCTTTCATCCGAAGTAGGTGCTCAGACAGTGATCCACCTTCTTGTAATTTTACGGAAAAAGCATATTTTTGAGGTATAGAACCCGACTCTTCTCCGACGTCTGATATTTGTCCTTCAAACTGACCCACAATTTACTCACCTCAGTGGCATTCCGACCTCAAGTATCAATTCATCCGATACCGACAATTTTAATAGCAGAAGAGCCTCCCGATGACGTTTGTCATAATCATCGAAATTTGCTGTAGGTCTACTCTCGACACCCGTGATTATTTTCTCAAAACCACGAAATTCTGCCAGTGTCAAGATCTTATGGCTCCACACATTAAAATTCGTGCCCGTTAATTTTTGGGTATCCGACAAAATCAAATTTGCAATGTTTGACATTTTATTCTTCCGTTTTTAAAATATCCAATTTTCTAGCAAATATAAGACTTATGTCTCCAAATTTAATCACGCAAAAACAAGGTAAAAAATAATTTCACCGACTTGACCCACGTTTTTCTTTGATGCGACCAGCGTTTTTTGTTTGGTGCGATCTGCGTTTTAGCTTCGCGACCCGCCAGCTGCCTCGCCTCGCATTTGTCCGCGCGCCCTGCGTGCGTCTCACGCGTCTGTCCCCGGCGCCGCGATTTTGCCCTTCTTTCACGATTCAGCTTGACCCAACCCGCCGCTCCCGCCCGCACCGCCCCCCCCTGCCGCTCTGCGACCATGTTTCCTTGGTATGAATTCGATTTTATTCATTTAACTTCGTGTTACACCTAGGAATCGTGTATTTCAAACCAGCAACCCAAACGTCTTTGAAACAGAAGTTTTCCTTTCTCGTGAGCCTTCTTCAATAAGCAACGAACTAACTCCTCCAGTTTGTGCCCTAGTAGGGCTTCCTCAAACACTGAGTTGATTTCCCGTACCCTTCAAGGGCTTCCTTAGGAAAATCGCTCTGATACCAATGTTAGAATATGCAAAAAGAAGAAAGAAGACAGAGGCACAAAACTCACTTGTAAATGATACAGCAGAGAGGTTTATTTATAATATGGAAGTGATTACAATTTAGTTACACAGCTTTATTTGCATAACTTTGCCGAATAGGCTATATAAACAACGTATTTTAACAGAGTTGTGTTTGCACTATAACATTGCACCATGGAGCACAACTTTCTTTTTTACCGTGATGTATGGGTAAAATTCTCGTGCCTTAATGCACAAGTGAACTGGCATACCTCGTAAGGTGTGATAGATCATAGAATATTTTTTAAGCTAGATCAATGAATTGTATCTATTTCTCCACAACTCATTTCTTGAGCGAGAATGTGCACCTCCGTATCCCAAGGCTTGATACTAGTGTTAGTGGTTCCTAAACCTCGGTGTCGGATGTAGTTGACGTGATCTTTTTATGACCACCATCTATCCTCATTGTATCTTATTTAGGGGATGGACCCAAGATGAACCTCATGGCTTCTCTAACCTATATGTGATTTATGATGGAACTCTCTCTTGTAACTCAAAACTAGTTTACCAGAAATGGATATGGGTCCTGCTACGGGTATGGTATGCCAATTTTTATGGGGGCTTGGATACTTCCTAGCCTTTGGAACTGTTTGCAAAGCCAACCAAGCAGAGAAGTTATTATCTGGAGAATGAGAAGCATCGATGTGTACCACCATTTCTTGCTCGGGCCCTGTTGCATCAGAATTCACCACTGTATTATGACTCTCTCCTTCTGTGCCATCTAAGGAAAGTGCCCTTTCAAATTCTGCCATCTGTGCCCTCAGTTCCTCTGTAGGAGGAGGTGGAGAACTGGGTGGTGGAAGAGGAGTGTATATGAATGATGTTGGCTTCAATAGTGGAATAACCATGACTTCTTGTGATGTCGGAACTGCTGAAGTGTTGTGAGTTGATGCAGGGGAAGCTCCATCAATATACACACTTGTGAAACAATTGGAGACTTTCCTTTCGATGTTTGAGACTTCTTGAGCACTTTTAACTTCTTTGGTCTTTTGCTGCTTTCACCATCATGCTTCCTTTTGCCGGAATTCCCTGTTATCTGACGCATTACTGCTTCATCCAAGCAGTGTCCTCTTTCTATCAACCAATTTGAGGTATTAACCAGACTACTGAAGACCTTTCCTCAATTGTTTCAATACCACCTATACTTGATTTGAAGAGCAGCTTTATCTCCTCCCATTTGATGGTATGCATCCAGTATCACATGGCCATCGTCGGAAGGTCTGCAGGTATTCTTGCCAAACCAAAGTCAAAACTCATTGAGTTGTTAATCTGCTGAAATCTCTTTTTCTGACTTCATATTCGTTCCTGCACTTCATCCATAAAATCTTCCAATGAAGGGATGTGCGTGTATTCCTGGGAGACTGTCTTCTTTGCTATTCCATAAGGATCAAAATTCATCCGAGCAAGGAAGGATTCGTGCTCGTAGCAAAGAAACATTTCAGCTTGGACATTTCTGGCTTTGTGAATAGTCTGACAAGTATAGTTGCCCACTGTGATTGGGAAGCTAATCTGTCGGCCTGTGCTGCTTTGATTGCAAGTCTGCTGCAATTCTATGAGCTGTCTGCATAATTCCATGATAACCCATTTATCATTGGGATACCTAGGTAGCTTGATTGGTGCACTTGAGAAGCCACTAATCCTGAGATAAGTGAAATCAACAAACTGAATGAAAACACACCGTACTGTATTGAGAGACAACTTCCCAAGCTTCCTCGCTGACTCTGTTTGTCCTCATATCACTATTAAGCCTGCAAATGACTTCATAAAAGAAGCCATCATTCACTACCCTGTATTCCTTGTGGCACCTAGGTATCACCAACTGCGAGTAGCACTCATAGATAGGATCCTTTGAAAGTATCCCTCTTCTGTCCAACTTGGAGAATATCCCTTGTGAGGTTGCAACATACACAAGATATGAAGTCATTTTAAAACTGAATGTTTGCCTAACCTTTTTAAGTTGCTCCCTGATGTTGTTGCTAATGATTTCTACCCAATTGATCATTGAATCAACTTTGTTGATCTCAATTGTTCTGACGAAGGAATACATCCATGAGTGAAAGTTCTTTGCATTACCTTCCCCATTTATTCTGCAACAACCGGGAAATGTCATCAACTTCCTGCACCAGATTTGACCTTGGAAATTTTGATGGTGCCTTGGACTTCTTCATATACTTCTTGTTCATTATGCCCACACAATCCACCTTGTTCTTCTCCCACCTATCAAAAGCCTCCTGCATGCTGATTTTAATCACTTTGGGTCTTGTCGGAATCTTGAGGCAATAATTGATGAATTGTGCATCCAGTCTAATCATTGTCTTTCTTGTTGCATCCTTGATTGTTCTAGATAGAGGATGGTAGAACTTTGCACATTCTAGAACAAATTCAGGTAACTGGGCTCATAGCCGGAAATGTTGCAGCTTGGATAATTCCACTGTCCCTTATAGCCCGCATAAGGGATGTCCTACCGGTTGCCCTGGATTTGTCAATCAAATCATTGATAGACTCATGTCCCATGTCTGTATCACTAATCCTAACAAGCCTAGACACTATGCATGGTTCTGTTGAATTACCCCTATTGTTACCCTTCATCCGACCTAAATCAACTTTTGTCTGAGATCTTCTTTTTTCACTTTTTCCAGAAGCTTTTGCAATTGTGAGAGCCGGATCTATTTGTGCAGAGGCTGCAACTGCTTCCCTTGACTCTGAAGATATATCCCATGTATTTGACATTAACCTCAGCTCAATTCTCACAAGTATGTGCACAAGCGAAATACTCCTGTAAACAATTCAGACAAATATGCAACTCATCACCCTCTTTATATATATATAGGCAGCTGTAAATTCTGGGAATTAATCCGGGTGCAAGTAAAGAGAAGTAGGCTCAATGTGGGCTTAATTGGGAGATTGGGAATAACATGCATGGGTTTTGAAAGGGATTTAGCATGCAATTTATGAATATTTTCCACATGGGCTGTGTTTGGAATATAGGAGTTATATATATAAGCAGCCGTAAATTCTGGGAATTGATCCGGGTGCAAGTAAAGAGAAGTAGGCTCAATGTGGGCTTAATTGGGAGATTGGGAATAACATGCATGGGCTTTGAAAGGGATTTAGCATGCATTTTATGAATATTTTCCACATGGGCTGCATTTGGAATATAGGAGGCAAGCTTTTAAAATTTCCCGACAAAACTTAAGTGAATTTTCACTTATAGCAAAAGGGCTGTGTGGAAATTGAAGGAGGAAAGCAGTGTGAATTTTGAAGTGGAAAGGCAGTTATCATTCACGACAAACTTTAAGTGCTTTTGCTTTGAATTGCACAAGGCTGCGTTGATTTTCACTTAAAAGACTTGCGTGAAAATTAAAGGTGGAGGGCAGCTAACATTTCCACGATTTGCATTAAAACGTTTTGCCTTGACTCTTTAAAATTGCGTGAAAATTCAAGGAGGAAGGCAGCTATCATTTCCACGACTTGCACTAGGAGAGTTGTGTGAAAAATAGAAAGGGAAGGCAGCATGGAAAATAGAATGGAAGGGCAGCTAACATTCATGCTTTAGCTTTTGCAAACTCCTAATTTTTGCATGAAAAATATAAAGGAAGGGCAGCGTGAAAATCAGAGATGGAAGGCAGCTAAAGCAACGACTTGCTTAAGTGAATTTGCTTTATATTTGCGTGGAATCCTGAAGATGAAGGTAACGTTGAAATGATACATGGAGGGCAGCTCTTAAAAACACAATTTTAACTTAAACTTCTTACCAAAGACTTGCGTGGAAAATAGAGTGGAAGGGCAGCGTGGAAATTAGAAGAGGAAGGCAGCTATCATTCACGCAAGTCAGTTTTAAATATTTTCAACTCTTTACAAAAGGCTGCGTGGATTTTGGAAACTTGTAAAACCACAATTTGCACTTAAAAAACTCAGCATTGGCTCCTTATAATAATTGCGCTGATTTTGGAGAGGAGGGGCAGCTAGAAATCACGATTTGTACAAAGAAGGATTGCCTTGGCTCTTTTAAAGTAACTGCGTTGATTTTCAGGAAGGAAGGCACTTGCAAAAGACTTCAAAAACCACGACTTGGCTCCAAGAGGCTGCGTTGAAAACCAACACTTCTTAATTAATTACACCTTTGTCTGAGGCAATGGACGAATTTCCAAAACCCTATGCAATTGGACTAGATCTGGCAAGAAGAACGAAAGGCCACGGGGAATTGCCAGATGAAACACGAAGAAAAACAAAACTAGAACACAAGAAATAAATAAAAACAAAATACCTGAAAGAAGTGTGGGCAATTGCTCGAAAAGAATTCTCCAATTAGCTAATCTGTAAAACTCTTCCCCAGGTGAATGCTCCACTTTGAGGTGAAAGTAATATTGGTGTGGTAACAATGATGGGGTGAAGTGCTTTATATAACCCAAATTCTCTAATTTTAGCTCAATCTATTTTTAAAAGAACTTTATTTATTTAATATAAAAATAAATAAAACGCTTTCAGACAAAGTCTATGAAGGAATTGAGTGAGCTTTTGCATGTGGGTATTTGATGAACGTGGCTTTATAACTCCTTGGGGATACCTTTGAGCAATGCAAGAAACCACAGGGAAAAACAAAACACAAAAACATGACCCGTTACTTGAAAAGAATAAAAAATTAAAAGGGGTAGTCCCAGATTTTAGGGTGAAATCTTGGGGACACTAGTTTCGTAAGTCTTACATTTGGTATTGAACAAGATAGATGTTATCTTGCTGCCCTATGCATTATAACTCAGCTACAAATCAGTGGAACCAATGTAAGTAGTATAAATCATATTTTATGGGATTCAAGGCACGCTGTCATAAAAATTCATACTGCTGTTATCAACATTTTCAGTTTGCTCAACATTGCATTTGTAGCCATACAAGCAGCCTCAGCCATACACAGGAGTAATTTTCAGTTCTTTGATGTTAAAGCATTTTCAGTCCCCATATTGTTGATTTTTATGAAGAGTTTGAGGTATGACAGCTGTTATCTCATTCTTTTTGCTGTTGTCCACATCAGAACCAGCTGGTTAACCCCTTTTAAGACAATCACCAAAGTGTTTTCGATCACAAGGGGGAAGAATTTCTGTTGAAGGAAGAGGAAAACCTTGCTGCTCCAAGAGTTGAAACTGAGAATCTTCGATTCCAAGAGCCCTTCTACCACGGGTAAACCTTAGAGTCGCCAGATCAGAAAATGATCAAGAAATGTTCTTAAAACTGGAATCCATCAAAACGAATCCCCAGTAGAGTCGCCAAAAACTGTTGGTTGTCAAATTAGGACTTTAATGAAAGCAACAGTCAGGGGACAGAAAGTCCCTCCTCTTTTAATGGGAGAGGTGCCCTTATTGAAAGCAAGCAACAAAACTATTTACAAATGTACAACTTTCAACTTAGATGAGAAACTCTGATATCATGAAAGTGTTTTAATGCCAAGACAGATTATCAATACAAGAGAACAGAAGAACTAATGGAGGGAAAAGGTAGAATAGCACTTTCAAGAAGTATAGATAGCAAAATAATTCCTTATAAATGCCGAACTAGGATCATATAGAAAAAAATCATTTGCGTTAAAACCATAAGATGTTATTTCACAAACACAAAGTTCTAGAGATGACATCCACAAGAATACAAAGCTTCTTGATGCAAAATAGATTAATGATTCAATAATTTTAACAGATAGGAGAGAATGAATAAGTACATAGATAGAAACAGAAAGGGAAATCTTCTTGTATTGATAGCTTTTGACTCTTTTACACTTTCAAAAATAATCAGAGTTCTAGCCCCCAGAATGGCGTGGAGAGCTCATTATATATCTTACAAATTGGTTACACTTGGTAACCGTTTCTTTTAACTAAAAGATTAATTAAGGAAATGCACAAAACAATGTCCTTAATCAATTTACAAGGAGCTTAGCACTAAAAATAGAAGAAGAGAAAGAGGAGTTAGAAGAAGAGACATCCGATTATGGCTGAGGTGGGCCCACCGATTTGAGGATCCGATATCTGAATTTCTTCAATGCTTCTGCTATTTCCATGCCTCTTGGAATTGTGGTGTTGGCAATGGCATGAGTCCAAGTGCCTAGACATTTCTCCATATCTTTATCGAACTCGGTATGCTCCATGTATTCTTTATTGGCCTCAAAGATTGAAGGAAGCAAATGTCCTTTATCTTCTCTTTGGTAATTGACTCCTCTGAACAAGTCATCCTTGACAAATGTTCTGAACTGAGCTTTGATTTCTTGAAGAGAGAAGGGAATGCCTAAAATTTCATCTTGAAGTTGGCAGTGGATATCTTTAAAGGCAGATGAAACACAAGTTTTAAAAGACTCCCCTCTGCCATATGTTCTTTAATTCTCCCAGTGCCTCTTCCAGAACCTTCATCTTCCATTCGACACTGAAAATCCATGCCTTTGACAAGTTATTCTTGGCATCATCAAACACATTGTTGACCAACAGAATCTTCTCATCAGTTTGGCCCATTAGGCGGAGGTCTGTAATACAACTACTCCAGAGCTTTAGCTCTTTATCCATAGCTTTGATCAAGGAGGAGAGTTTCTACTGCAAGTTGGCCACCTTCTCGTTGGCCTTGAAGGCTTCCTCAATGAAATTCAAGCCTGCTATAATCATGTCATCCACCATGGCCTCAATAACCTTCCCATAAGTAGAATACTTATGTATGTCTTTGATGCTCTGAACTTCATCTTGGCTGAGAATCATGGGGGTGGAAGAGCAGCCAGTGGGGTAGGATCCAAAACCTTATCTTTGGCCAACAATGACTTGATAAAGTTGGAAAGAACTTGGTTCTGTTCTTCCAACTGTTCTATGGTCTGCTTGCCCTTTCCACTCATTCAATAACCTTTATATTGTTTCTTGAAGGTTATGAACCTCATTCTCATGAGTGGATTCTCCCATTGGGATCCTTGAAAGCTCTAAATCCGAGACCAAAAGATCCTAGCTCTGCCTTATCAGCCTTGGGCTTTGCAACTTCCAGAACTGTTGGCCTTGAGCATTAGTTACTAACCTTGAAGTGATCTTGGCTTTCTTTCTGGAGGGGGAGGGGAAGTACTCAACAGAGCTGCCACAACATCAAAATTTGGCCCTGTTAGATGAGAAGAAGATTTTCTCTTCCTGCTGTCAACCATGGGTTGCACCCAAGCAAAGGTAGAAGGAGAAGAGGAAGGAACAAGGGGCCCAAGAGCAAGTGAACTCATGGCACTTAGAGTATTAACCACTTTGTTGCCTCTAGCAAAGAAGTGGATGGGGCATCAGGAGCTTCCTTTGCAGAGGAGTCTGTGGTATTAGGAGGTTCAGTACTAGACATTTCCTTTTCTCCTTCAACAGTGACTTCAGGAGCTCCTGCAGGATTTGGCACTTCACCGTCATCACTCTCACTAAGAACAATAATGTTCTCTAGTCTTGAAGGTAATTCTGAGTGCTCAAGAAGAGGTTCTTCCTCAATTGGTTCTTGTTTAACCTCTTTGATCTTCTTTTGATATACTTGAGTAGAAGAAGGGGTAGATGACTCGGGCTCCTTCATCGAGGAAGAATGAGGGGTTTGCTCAAGTACCTCGGTACTGGTTGTATGTGCTTCCTTCCCTGGTGTAGAGGTATCTCTAGAAGAGGATCCACCCTGATTCTTCTTGAGCTCACGAACCTTCCTGTCAAGCCAAACTTTAGTTCTTACAAGAACAGGGCAATAATCTCAATCAAATCATCTCTCTCTTTTTTGTACCAATCCAGATCTTCTAAAGGAGTGTGTCTGATTGTTGTTTCATATTCAAAGGACTGTAAGTCCTCATCATCATCCTTAAATCCTTCAGGAACTTGGTAGAGATTGAGATCTCTAATTTGTTGTAGAGAGAGTTTGCCATAGTGCCTCCGTTTGGCTTCAAAATCATCTGCACAATCTACCCAATAATCCTTAGTATCTGGCTTGTGATGATAGTTTATCCTGAGGTTCTGATCAATAAACTTCTTCGATCAAAACAAGTCAGGGTTTGAAGAAATGGATAGTGAGAGGAGCAATAGCCCTTTCAATATTTTGGGCATCCAAAGTTGTTTTACATGTATAGTTCCCTAAAGAGATAGGGAAATGCAGGCTAGTGATCTTCTTGTCCCTGTAGGTTCTATGGAGTTTATCAAGTTGCCAACACACTTCGACCAGAGCCATTTAATCATTGCAAAACATGGGGAGCTTGAGGGGTGTATTTTCATAGCCAGCTAACTTGATGTATGAAAACCTCCTGAATTGAATGAAGAAAGCCCCATACTTGGCTATCAGGTTCATAACTTCATCAGAAAATCTCCTAAAGTGTGTCACCCTCTAAGAGTCTTACAATATACATGGTGAAAGCATCATTGACTCTTCTGAAATTGTGATTGCTAGCTTCAAGGGTAAACTGAGGGCAGTATGCATAAATAGGCTCATTCTTCTGGCCCTCCATGTAGGTGAAACCGAACCACTGCCGGGATGCTGCCAGGGTATACATGAGATAAGAAGTCATATAGAACTTCTTAGTTTCATTGGACACTAGACAATTGCTCAGTCAAATTCATGCAAACAATTTCAGCCCAATTAATGTTTTGCTTGCCCTCAGTAGATGATATTTATAAAGGGGCACATCCAGAAGTGAAATTCATTGGTGGAAGGCAACCCCATGATACGGCAAGCAAAATAATAAAATCAGACAGCTCCTCATTAAAATCAACTCTGAATAATGCCTTGGAGAGTCGAGACGCTCCCTTCTTAGGGTTCTTTAACCATGATTTTGCTATTTGGGCCTTGTATTTCTCACTGTCTTGATCGAACAGGTTTGAGCTTGAGCACGAGTGAGAATTATGGAATCTTCAGTCTTTGGAATGCGTAGGGCAGCAGCAATGGTGGCAACATCCAGTTTAGCAATTAATTCCCCATGCACATTAGTAAGTTCCTTGGTATCCGGGTTGAAATGAGCTCCGCAGTAAGCACGGTGTCGGTGCACTTGCACGAGATAGGAAAACCAGCTGCGTATGCAATTCCATTGTCACTGATCATTTGTGCCATGGGAGCAGGATTAGAGCATGTTAGTCTACCCCAAAAATCTCCAAAATCCAAGTGCCGAACCTCACTATCTCCAATATCTGGTATAGAGGTCTCAAGAGGTGACACATGTTCTTGACCTTGAAACTTGATCTTCATTTTTGCAACGCGCAGGGAATAGCCTTCCAAGATTAGAATCGTGATGAAAATGCAAAGGGATATAGGGGCATGAGCAAACGACTTTAATGGCAAGGATTCAAGCAAGAGATGGCAAGCGAGCAATGTGACAAATGCATAGGGGATAGTCCCGTTAAATAGCCATTCAGGAGAGAGAAGGTCATTGAATGCGCATTAAATTCACCTCGCACCGACTCAAAAAGATGAAAAGCGGGAAAAGCGGAAAAACTAGCCCTGGACGGTCTTTGGTACATTTGGGACATGAGGGACGCGAAGACGCGATCCGGCCGACGCGGGCGATGCGGGAATGGGGGTCAAATGAGCACGGGCACCAGTGACTCAAATACGCCAAGGACGTGAAGACGCGTTCGGCCGATGCGGGAAAACCGTGAATCAGTAAAGCACGTACACAATTGGGACAGATGGGATAAAAGTACGTGAAGGACCCGATGCGGGCAATCGGGGAAAAGGAAGTCCGGCGAACTTGGGACAAACGGGCCAAAAAGTTCCAATAAAGCCGTCACTCAAGGATTTGCGGGGAAAGCGGCCGATCGGCGAACAGAAGGCATGGCAGTACTTGGGACATGAGGGACAAAAATGTCCGACAGACCCGCAAGTCACCAAAATGACTCCAAAAACGTGAATTTTCACCATCTCTTCGAGCTTTCACTTCACTAGAACATTACTAAAGGGTGCCAACTCAAATTTTTTTCAAAATTCTAACTTTCAAAAGAGGGGAAATTTTTAGAGGACAACAGGGCATGAAATAACCTCATTGACTAATCATGAGGGCAGACATTGAGTCTATCCGCTGTCTACCCCGTACCTCCAAAGACCCACTATGTGTAAAATCTGCACTAGGCAAGCTCCGCCCAACTTCACGAGATCACAACCTAGATCAATACACTTGTGTATGTACTCCCATTCATAGCTTCATCGATAGGCCTTTAATTCGCATTCACGTGCTAGTCAAACATGAATGACAACTAGAGAAAGGAATCAAGTAATTGCAACCCTTAAGAGTGTCACATACCACCCGAAGCATTGCCACTACAAGGATCCTAACCCTAGTTAGCCAAAACATCATAGGGGAACTATATTGTCCCATAAATAGTCTTATAACATATGTTGTAGTTTTACATGTTTCGCCTTCCACTAAGGATGGGTCATTATTCGATAGATAAAACACGATCTATTTCAATTCCCAATTTATACGTTCGAGTATCTAACTTATATTCAATTTTACCCACACATGAGGGTTCAATGTTTACAAATAGTGTCCTAGTAATTGGATTGCTTAGTTTAATAAAACATTACAAACTTAATCCGTATTAAAGTTTACCAAACCAAGAACAACATCCAACGTCCCATATCATTTACGACTCTAAATAGGGTTTGTTCACTTAGTGATATTCTAAACTAGGAGTAACACCACGTAGTAATAAGAACTCGCAATTCTCCCATACCATTACAAGAATCATGATTACCAAAATCCTAAACCCAGTTTACCAAGGTCATCCTCATACAATTTCCACATTCATGACATGTCCAAAGATTCATCAAATTCAAGTCTAAACATTATTTCATTCTCATAATAATGTCATTAAATTTGCTCCATGCATGATCTAGAAAAGCATGCCATAGACATGGTCATATCCAAACGGGATTCATTTTCTTCCAAGATCATAATCAAGATTAAAGGAATTACTTTTCCATGGCAATTGATTCTACCAAAATCATAATTGAGTTATATTGCTCATCCTCGAGAGCTAGGTTCCAATCTTGGGACTCGTGGGTTATAAACTCCCACCACAATATATCTAGACCATATGTGTTTTCCAGCTTATAAGTATTGAATTCCCATCAAGCCATAAATCAAGATAAAAGTGTTCCAAATTAAATCAAGTTAAATGATTCTCTTTCCAAGTCATCAATTCATTCAAGTATAACCTTATGAGTCGTTCCGATTCTCGGACATGTGGGTTATCATTACCACCAATTCCAAAATGGATTCTCGTTGTCTAGTTTCCAATTTCCAACAAAATATAAAATAAGGTATGATGAGTACCAACTTCCAATTACTCATAATTTTTCATCTTGTTCGAATATCTCAACCAATAGGTACTGTGTTTCCATCTCCTCTACAAGGTAGATTTTCTAATATTCAAACATTTATTTTATCCTCAAGGCTTTATGTAATTCTCATACCCAAAGTATTCAACTTGTGGTTCTTTCTATTAAATTATCCTACATTAATTTATACCCCTTTTCCATTAGGTCAACCCCATTCTATATACTATCAACATTAAACATCTTTGCTTAATCAAAACATGTTTCTCATCAACTATGATCCATTTCCCATCATGTAGAACAAGTCAACTAAAATAATTCAAGGTTATAATGTAGTGATTCCATACAATCCCCTTGTTTGGTTGTATTATTTCATAATGAGTTTGTGACCATTGTTCTTTCATATATGGGTTATCATATCAATATGATACTTAAGTAGCATGTTCCTAGGTTATAGAATGATCAAATTTGTTGTTATAAGGTGTCTTTATCTAATTGACTCTCATTATCTTAACATGGTTTCACTTTGTGTTTACTGATTGCATTCAAGGTCACAACTCTATGATTCTCTTAATCATCATAAACCCTAGTTACTTGTTACTGTCTCTTTATATTAGGTCTAATCATCTTGCTTTGTATAGCAACCTCTTATCACATTAGTAGGTTCGTTTCTATATCCCTAATTTTTGTGCTCATATTTCCTTGTTTTCCATAATCTAACATGTAAAAACCATTTATCTCTTATAGTTTAGTAAGTGACTCAATGTGCAACTATTGTGAATCTCCCTACTTGTTTGATACGATTAACCATCCTCTTCGTATATTTCAATATGCGATTTATCAAAGAAAAACCCCTTTATGCACTAGTACTTTGTATATTAACTTGTATTACGTTCATATTGATTCATGTGATCCAAGATCTCCATATTATTTCTTTAGTTCACTATGGTTTCTCATTCATGACATCTATTTTACTTTGTATATATTGTATTCAAGTTCATTGAAATTCCTTTTCAGTCCATGGTTTCAGTAAATGTAACCCTTCACAGGTCTCTTGAAATGGTCTTCGCAAAATCTACGTTTAACTAGGGTTGATCTTAGTATAAGACTTCTATATCTTTCTAATTATTCCTAATTGATTATTACAGTTAAACTAATGACATAAAAGGTAAAGTCTTCAATCATTATCTGGAGTAGGTCTAGTTATCTTTGGATTTATAAGTTGACTCCCAAATCCAAATCCGGTTCTGGTTTAATATCATTTTTCGTCTCCTTAAACCATAAAATAATTGTCTTATTTTAAAAAATTTATGCCTTAAGAGTTACTCCAATATTTTATGGTTCAGAACTATGTAGGGACAAAGAGTCAAATGACTATTCCCTATTTGAATTTTGTTCTTATCCTTTTGGCCTACTTGTTTTCCTCTCTCTGAGTTAAACTTGTTTGATCTCCGCTATCTCAATTTTAAGTTTAACAAAGGCTATGAAAGTAAACAGATTCTACCTTAAATCCCTTAGCCCAATCTATTTATCTAGCCAAGGTAACATGATTCTAAGCAGAGTTAAAATGTGAAAGAGTTTACTAAGACTATGTTTCCATTTTCAAATAGTTTATAATTCAAGAAAATCATAATCCACAAGATTCGAACTCTAACCCAAACTTTGACAAGCCCGGACTCAACCAGGAATACAACCACACAGATAGAAACAAATGTAACCTTTGCAACATTAAATGTAATAGAGAGAACTTGGAATAAACGCTTCCAATTTCTTCTCTATATCCCCAATTCTCTCTTTTCTATCATGGTTCTGCACGGGTCCTCTTTGTGTTGCCATTCTGTAATCTTGAGCTCCTCTCTGCTCCCTCAGTCATAACTTAGATTTAGTTAAAATTAGTTCTGGTTTGTCTAATGGATTTGTTCCGCAGACTTTCTCATTAAGATCTCTGTCATTCCCTGATATCTTTCCTCCTATTCTCCTTTTTGGTGGCTTTCATTGAGCTCTCTAAAGCTCTATTCCTACTTTCTCAACGCATAGTTCAACTCCTTGTTAGTTCCCTCTCTCCTCCAAACTTCTCCTTTGTCTACCTGTTCCTGTGTTCCCCTTGTTTCCCATTCTCTTTGAATATTTTAACATTCTCTACCCGCTTTTCCTTCATTTCTGCTCACTTTCCATTAAGAATTACCTGCTAGCTTTTTAATGGCTTCGTGAGAGCCGTTCAACATGCTTGATAGATGGCTAATTGGCTAAAAATAGCCATAACCACTTTTGTTGGATTCCCCAGCCATTAACTACCCAGGCGCCAAGTTCGTGGCGGATACCACAAATTTTGGCCAATTAATTCAATGGCTAATTTAGCCCTTTTCAACTGGTTCAACCATGGAGTTGCAGTTAACATTAACTCTTCACATTTTAATCCCACATTTATCAAGGTAAACACATTTTAGGCTGTTTTTCTAAACATGCTACTAACTTAGATTTACCGCCCACACGTTGCCACGTGTCCAAGCGGAATTGGAGGGTGTTCACAGGTTGCTAACATGTTGGCTTTACCACCATCGCATAGAGAGGACAGGTAGTGAAATGACGGTTCACAACTTCCGACCAATCACGGTGTGTTGAGGTTGCGAAGAAATGTGGACTCGGTGTTGAGAAAATCCTTTACATGAGATGGTGGCATATGGCGAAATCCCTCGTGTCCAGATTCACGGGTTCCCGAGGTTGCAAAGGATATCCTTTGCAAGTTCACAGGTTTCAAAATCCCAAGATTGGGTACTTCTGCCAATGACATGATTTCCGAGGCTCAAGTTTGCAAAGTGACTCATTCACGGGATCTCAATCTCCCCGGTGGAATGGTGGCTTGTGGTTGGTCCACATGGATCAATCGCAAGTTCACATGGTCGCAAAGTCTCATGTTTATGGTTCTCGGGGTTAACAAAATTCCCAAGAGGCTTATCCTATCACGTGCCTCCAAATTCTCGTATTATAGGTAAAATAGAGTGAACTTCAAAGTCCCGAGAACCCGATAGTGATCACGGGTCTCTTCGGAGATCCTTAACCTTTAATCTCACATTCCCTAGGCTTTATTACACTTAGTCATTTATATAGACTTTTGTTTGTTTAAAGACTTGCCTTGAGAAGGCATTTTGCTCTCCGCTTTGACTAAGGTAACTCAACTACAAGCTTTGCACGATGAGTTGAAAAACTAGCTCGGGCGAGCTGCTCGATGCAAGTGAGCTGACTATTCTAGCTTGACTACGAACTCGACTTGGTTTGGCAATGTAATACAACTCGGCAGAGTTGGCGCAGTTCGGCAAATAGCTTGATAAGGTACAATGTGGCAACTCGGTTAACTCTATTATGAGCTCAGATAAGCTTCATCTCGGTCACAAAGTGATAACAACTCGGTTAAGAGCTTGATATGAATGTAGCTCGGCTAACAAATGAATCATTCAACATTGGGTCTGCTTGATGCATAATTCCAATGCAACATTGGGTTAGCCAACTCTGTTGATCAAGACAAACATTGGGTTGGCTCATAATGCATAAGTTATTTAGAAGAGTTTAATCAAACAACATCAAGGATTCAATCCCAAACCTCTTTTTACTGAAACCTTTAATTAATTTCTTTTGCTTATAATAAATAGCCCTTTTATTCGCTTTTCCTTTTTGCCCTTTTCCTGATTAATAAAACGATGCTAAATTAAGCAATCTATCAATGTCAAGTCATACCACAAGCAAGCCATTGTCACTAAGCAATAATGGGCTGCTCAACTAATCCCGCATTGCGACATTGCGCTTCTCGCCGCAGTGAGAATGCACAACACTATCTCATTGTTGCAATGCGACCAATCTATCCTGCTGCACAAAGCGACACATAAAACATAGCTGAAACACCATAATGGAAATCTAGTTTATCAACTTACGGTTTGACATTGTTTCTTGTGCACTAAAGCACACATGGAATTTCTCTCTATCGGTACTCATTTTCTGCATCTTTCCACCTCTCTCCCATGATACCCTTTCTTGATCTAGAGAACATCTGCACACACGTAGACAAGAATACCTAGTGCATTATCCATTCACATAATCGAATCAACAGTAAGAAACTGTAATATACGTATAATCCCAAAACTCTAACATGAATAAATCATCATCTTCTAATCAAAGCAATAATATTTATAATCGTTTTATCCCCAAAACATGTTATAATGTTAACTAAAGCAAATCAAAGTAATATAATGTGCTGCATCAATGTGGCAGCGGCCACCTTATTACTCGAAAGTCTCTAAATCATAAATATGAAAATATGGGATGTGACAAAAACAGTCGCCAACTTGCAGTGGTATCTGTATCAGCCCAAAATTGTAAGTGGATGTAGCAAAGTTCAGTGGTGGGTTTGCTTTATATAAGACAATGAAAACCGAGTAACTGGAAGTTGGTAGTGTAAACACCGATGCTACTATCTGTTTGTTGTGGGTGGGCATTTCAACAAGATGTTTGTGTTAAACCCCATGCAGAAGACAATTTCAGGTTAAGAAGCTACCCAGGATGCCTTCACTAATGTATGGATGCAATTTGGGTTATCTTGACAGTATACTCAAATCTATGGTTTCCAATAGGGATGCAAGTGTCTTGGGAAAGTTTTGGACTACTCTGTGGGTAAAGGTGGACACTAAGTTTTAGCAATCCACTACATTCCATCTACAAATGGATGGCCAAACTGAAGTAGTAAACAAGACACGGTTGCAGCTCTCGAGGGGGTGTAATTGGAAGAGTACAAATACTTGGGATTAAAGCTTTGCTTACATTTGATTTTCATACAATGGGACACTTTTTGCCTATGTTCTCAAACTCTATTTGATATTGTGCATGGACCACATGATACTTTACAAAAACAAGTTACTTTGGAATAAATTGCCTAATTGGTATACCATGTTGTGTAAGAGCCATAGTTTTGAGACTTGGACTTGGTAAAAACAGACACTTGACTCGATGATTTAAAAAAATATAAAATATATTTTAAAATATTTTAATTGTTTTTTTGGTTTTGATAAATTTTGAATTGTGTTTCTGTTTTTTTGGTCGACTCGGCCGAGTCGAACAGTTGGGACTTGTGAGTCTGCTGAAACTTGCGAGTCTCAGCATACTCACAAGTCTTAGCCGATGGACTTGGCCAAGTCTGTGAGTTGAGGCTATAGATTCGCAGCCTGTGCGTCAGACTCATATCTGCAAGTCTTCGCAGAGAATTGCGGAGTCTCAACATACTGCTACTAAGAACAGCTCTTGAAGTCCTAAGCCAATGACAAGGCCTATAATAATCGACATAAAAGGGAGCATCGTTTCTGTATTGGAGACATGGTGTGGCTTTGCTTGAGTAAGGATAGGCTTCAAGGACAAGGAAAGAAGCTCAAGCCGAACCAATTTGGCCCATTTGAGATAGAGCAACGGGTTATGGACAAAGCATGCAAGTATAAACTGCCCTTCATAAATGTGGTATGCATTCAGTTGTGAATTTGAAGAACTCGAAGCTATTTAAACCTTCCATGTTGGATGGAGTAGACATGAAGCAGTGTTCAATAAAGGACTTTGAAACAGATTGCCATGCGGAGACGTCCAAAGATATAATATTGTGGCAGAAGATCAAATTGACATATAGAGGAGAGCAGGAGTATTTGCAGGTTTTTCTTAAGCAACAACTTCAGAGCAAAGTGAAATGGTACTCCAATGAGAAGGTGGAGTTGTTTCCGCATCTTCTCCATGCCTTAGATTTTAGGGACCAAAATCCTCTCGATTGGAGAGGTATAATTTGAAATCGATCGCCATACTTTAGATGCGCAGAAAAGATTTGATGCATATTCAACCAAATTCAGATGTAGTCAACTATGTAATGATGAAAGTTGCTCATCCAAATATGTAATGATGAAAGTTACTGAAGTAGCGGAAAGCTGTCAAATGATTGTCAAAGCTCAAAATGAAGCTCCAAAGCCAAAGGGGATGCAGGAAAAGTACATGGAAGGGGTCATGATAAGGTCAACAAAGCCTCCTAGTTGTCAGGGTCTCAGGGAACTTCATTTCTGCATCCTTGCGCTGTGTGTGGGGACACCTGCAGGGATGTTCTGCTGCCTATTGGGCCACCCTTCATCCTGCAAAGAGGCTCAAAGGTAGGCTTACTGGGATGTCATACTTGGCTGCGGGGTGGTTTTGCTCAATGGATCACAGACTGGAGAAAAAGATGAAATGGGGCACGAGTTACAAGGAGTCCCAAAATCACAGTTACCTGTGAAATGACTCAAATGACGATGAATGGACATTGTTACTGGTTATTTGCTAGGCCCCTCTGCCGATGCTTCTACCAATGTATATAGATTGAGAGCCCCCAGATAGATATATTCTATCATCCCCATATATAGATAGCGGAAACAGTATAGAGTAGAGTAGGGGGATGAATATAGCGATATCTATGTACGTGCACCTCCCTGTCCCTATAGATATATGGGTGATAAGAGGGGGAGTATAGATAGGAGGCCGTGAAAAATTGTGGGTAAACGTAAGCAACTTCTGATTTATCTGTTCAAGATAGATAGAATTCGTTACAATAATTTAATTGGTGAATTAGATATTCGTGGGCCACGTTAATTTCGAACGAAGTTTTCAGATCCAATTATGGTTTATTAAATTCCGGAGAGTCGTTCTTTTGTCTTAATTGATTTATAAAAAGACTGGAGAAGTGGAGTTTATGTCAACTGAGGGCACTAGTACATTATTTTCATTACACATGTTGATTTTCAGTAGCGTGTACATTGAATCAGCAATATGATTTGGAATGTATCTATTTGGTGAGTTGTATCAGCTAATAAATTGTGCAAAATTTATAATATGGGTGCATGTTTTGTTCTCTGACAAACTCTTCTTCAGTAGCTAGTAAAATTCTGTTACAATTTGGAGTCTTATAAACGTGAATGGTTTTAGTCCAAAGGAGGAAAATATCACTTTATCTTGAAGTTTGATATACAATTTTTTGCTAGTTTATAGAGATGCTTTTTAATATTTATTTGTTTCTATAAAAAACTTTTGCTTGATTACAATATCACACTCAATTTGTTCCAATAAAATATTAAAAGATGCAATTATGTTACTGTTCAAACCATAGGTCGCATATTCGTATTCGGCGAATATTCGGCAAACCCAAAAAAATTGACTCGACAAAAACTCGGCAAGACTCTGCTTATATTCAGAATATTCGACAACTTAAAAAATACTCAAATTTCTTTAAAAACATAAATTTTATGCAAAATATAGCTACAAAATGTATCAAATGAGTCTATAAAATGTTGGAGAAGTGTTTTCTATTAGATTTGAATACAAATACAATACAAAATCGCATCATCATGCGAATACAACAACCGATAATAAGTGCTATGAATTTATGATGATTGTCATTGAAAATTATCATCATAAATTTCATATCTATGCAAGTTACAATATACAATAAGTTACATTTTCCTCTTCCCATTCTAGAGAAATATTGGGGAGAGGGTCTATTGCCTCTACTAGTCCCCACACTTGGTCACATCTCCTCGCTCCTCTTAGAAGGTTGCGACTCTGGCTCCAACCTAGTAGTAGATGGTGGTGGCTCCTCTGTTGCATGTTTGAGATCACCTCCAAAGATGTCATCCAATCCAATATCTCCTGCTAGTGCTTCTCCCTCCATAGCTTCCCTCTCAAAAGAAACAATCTCATCCTCTATGAACACAGGGATTTCCTCTTCTTGCCCAATCCACTTCTTTGTATGGATCTATCTCATCCAAATCAATAAGCTCCTCTGATGTGGCCTCCACTTTTCTTGTGCGAAGCTAGAGATTGTATTGCACAAAACCAAGTCATTGAGCCATTTTTTAGTCAACTTGTTGCACTTCTTCGTGTGAATGGCCTCAAACAAACTCCAGTTGTGTTCACATCCATAAGCGCTACAAGGTTGAGATAAAATTCTGAGGGCTAGCTTTTGAAGATGTGCAAGGGATTTCCTCCCCAATCCTCCCACCAAGAACCTACAAACAAGATAATCAAAAGTTTATAAGTAATTAATAAAACCCTTGGATGCGATATTTTGAACGTCCGTAACATAGTATATATATATATTTTATGTACATCTACTCATTTTACTCATTTTTAACTAACTGAAGAAAAACCCCTAAAAATAGCAACTACAAAACTAATGAATCCCTGCCTCAAAACATTCAATATATCTTAAGACATTTGCAAAGGCCTCCATTGATCATGTGGCTGCCATACATATGATATATGAATATCATGTTAACATGGGGTTGAGAACAAAACTTGAAATTTTAAAAATATACTAGTAACTAGATCCATGTTCAAATTTAAATTTTCAAAACAAACAATATACTTAAGATTTTAGATAAAATGCTCCCTTTTTGGTAACGGTATGCTCTTAAAAGAATGATCCGAGTCCTAGGAGGTACTTCAACCCAAATAAAAACCCTTAACGGATTCATTGACATTCTATACAGCAAATTAAAATGTAAGTGATGATGGTTGAAATATATATCGAGTGCTATGAGACAAGAAGAAATAAGGAGAGAACAATTGACATCGTGTTAGTACTGTAAGTTGCGAGATTATATCATGCGATAGTTTTTAACAATGATCTGAGAGGTCAAATGTGCTACTAAAATGTCTTTAACCACTAATGCATATTCTTTTGCGCAAAATTCAAACTGAAAAGAACTTTTAAAAAACGTTTTTGTTACATATACACATGATCAAGCAAGCGGATACGCCCGGATACGTGGCGGATACGTCAGGTATCCGCCACGTATCCCTCATTATCCCGTGACTCGGATCCTCGGCGCGCATCTCAAATGCGTCCGATCCGAGACGATCCCGCAGATTCGGGGTTTCGTATCCGTGCAACGTAGTTTTGAAGATGCGGGTTATTTCCTCCCAATCCTCCCACCAAGAACCTACAAATAAGATAATCAAAATTTTAAAAACTAAAAAATAAAATCAAATTTGTAACTAGTAACACATATAAGTAACTTAGTGAACATTCTAATTTTTATTACTTGGTGATTGTGTGGTTCTCCCTTGATAACTAACCCTAAAGAAAAGAGCCTCCCCTAACATGTTTGTAATTTTGCAGCTCTAAAATAATGAGGTCCCTCGTCTCAACCTCTAGTATCATCCTCTCAATGCATGTTTCAGAAGGCCCTCCATAACCTCTCTGTTCACATTGAGAAGCCATCAGAGAAGAAAAACTTGGGGTTGAGGTAGTACCCCACTGCATGAATAGGTTGGTGGAGTTGATTGTTCCACCTCCGATCAATTATCTCCCAAAAGGGACCATATCTGGCGATATCCCCCCTATAATAGTTTTGGATAGCCTCTTTGGCCCTATCCATGGCCTCATAAATGTACCCCATAGGTTTTGTTCCCCATCAACCAAACGCAAAACCCTCACCAACGGCTCTGACACCTACACACAAATTAAAATGTAAGGTTACAAACTTACAAATAAAGTAAAAAAGTAAATAACAATATATTTATAATTTAACAAATTAAAATAAAGGAATCAACTTGAAATATAAATCGAAGTTTGAAATTACCTTGATGATCTTTATAGCTCTCTTTGCAAAGATATCATCAAAACTATCTTTGCAATCCTCTCTCCATCAACTTTCTTTGAATATTGTGAGTCTAGCCATGCTTGACTCACAAACATTTGCTTCAATGATGTCAACAAACTAGAAATACTTTGCAACGTCAAGAAGTTAGTTGCAAACCTTGTGACACCGGCTCGCACAAGCTCTTTCCCCTTTGTGTGTTCTCTCATCAAGCTCAGAACCCAAGGGTGATTATATATGTACTTTGTTATGTTTCTTGCATCTTCTACAACCGGCCTCACCCAATCAATTTTGCCTATGTCCTCCAAAAGAAGGTCAAGGCAATGAGCCGCACAAGGAGTCCAAAAGAGTGATGGATGTCTCTCTCTGCAGTAGTCTCTCAACCGCCACATATGTTGCTACATTGTCTGTGACAACTTGCACAACATTTTGTATACCCACCTCTAATACAATCTTCTCCAACATAACACTCAAATTCTCTGCATTTTTAACTATGTTAGAGGCATCAATAGACTTCAAAAACACCATCTCACCATTTGAAGCCGCTAAAAAATTAATGAGGGTGCGGTTCCTTCCATCCGTCCACCCATCTGAAAGAATGGTGCATCCGTATTTCTGCCATTGTTTCTTTTGATCTTCTAGAATTGTAGTTGCATCTGCAACTGCACCCTTGAGCAATTTCCCACTCAAGTCTTTTCCCTTGCACTTTCCCGCAAATCACAATGTTGTCACCAAGTACTCCCAAGATGGGCTCTTTTCGCACATCAATGGAAGGTTGTTGTAGTACTAAAAATTCGCACATGCTTTATCCGCTTCCTCGTGCATATCCTTGTTCCAGGCTGTACCTTGCAATGAAGGTTGTGCTCCAGGTATGTTCCTTGGTACAAAAAAACTATGTATGCCTTTGCTCGAACTCGATGAAGTAGATGTGCCTCTTCCGGTTCATATGCGTGGACCACGAGTAGAGCCCACAATTGTTGCCACATCATCCTCTGAATCCTCTGTCATTCTAGCCCCAAGTCTAACAACTTTGCTATGGCTGCATGCACCCTTTCCCTCTCTAGTTTCTTCTCCTCTAGCTCTGTCAACTCAACTTTGCTTTCATCTCTCGCTTTGCCTCTTCCGTAACATTGGGGCAAACCACAACGTCCCGACAAACAATACATGCAAGGTGATACTTCAACGATTGATGCCTCCAGAAAATGTTTTGCCATAGAAATTGCAAACCATTGTTCCTAAATTGCTCCACGTACACCATACTTCCAAGTGATGGTACAAGCATTCGTAGAAATAGTTCCTGCTGTAGTGATGCTGACCCAAATGCCGAACTTGATGCCTCGAGCCTGATGCCATTGTTAAGCTCTAATCTGCAACACAATGCACATTTAAAAATTAAAAAAATGTAAGCTTAATTAAATTTAAAAAAAAAAAACGTGTCTGAATAACATATTTCACCGTAATTTAATAAAAATAACATACCTCCGGTTCCAAATGAGTATTAAAAATTTAAAATGATTCGCAATTAAATTGAATGCATTTAAAATTACAAAACATATTCGATGAATCAATTACAATACGAATATATAAAATTTAAATAATTTAGAATGAATTTGCGTTAAAAAAAAATACCTCCGTCTGCGAATGACTATTAAAAATTTAAAAGCATTCGCTTTTACATTAGATGTATTTAGAATTACAATATGAATATATAAAACTTAAATAATATAGACCAAATTTGCAAAAACTTGAAAGAATTAAAAAAACTTACAAATTTGAATTCAAAAATCTGATCAACACATGCAATGCAAGCTCAAATGGTTGTGTGAAAAAATGAAGTGCTTACCTCCAAATGCAATTCTCCAAATTTCCTCCGTTATGGCGAATATACAACACGGACTCAAAATTGGTGAATATTCGCTGAATATTTGCCAATACTGCAAGCAAGTGCAAACCTGCAATATTCGCTCAAATGGTACTTGCCGAGTATGCTAACTATGAAACTATTAAGGAGTTCAGTGCAATTGTGGTAGTGGAACCAATAGCAAGAGTCAGTGATTCCAATTTTCCTCTGCAGTTACCTACAACCGGAAAATGTCCAAATTGTTCTGGTGTGGGAAAGGTAGTACATTTGTCATTTTATTTTTTACCTCTCATTATGTTTACATTAAGAACTTGCAGCTTTGCGTCATGATATAGCCTGTTTCTGTGATATACAGTTTCAATAAGTTTTGTAGCCTCAAACTTGTCATGTTTCAGCTGTAGCTTGATTGTGGATGGACAACTCTTATCTTGTTGTAGGGCAAATATGAGAAATGCAAGAACATCATAGGGTATAAGCTTTAAAGTTTAATCAGAATATGATTTAATTAATCTTCTAATATTAGTTTCTTAACAAAAGAAAGCATGGAATGATTTTAGCAGTCTTCAGGGAACATCATATTATTTTAATATGCTATAACATTTTTGGGTCCAAGAATGTTCTCATTTTGTGAACTCGTTCTCCTAGTTTGCTAATGGTTGCTTGCTGATCCAATTACATTGACAGTCAAATTGCAGATCAGTTTTTCTTTTCTAACATTCATGATTTTTCATGGCTTCCATTATCTAGCATTCTAAGTGCCTTTTCAAAGGGCTAAATTTCTCTTCTTTTCCCTGGTTAATGCTTGCATGGATTGTGTGTGGCATGCAGGTCATGTGTCCGACATGTCTCTGCACTGGAATGGTAATGGCTAGTGAACATGATCCACGGATAGACCCATTTGATTGAAGTACAATATTTTTCCATAGAAAAAAAGTGTATCGTTGATGTTTTGCATTTATAGGAACAAGTATACAATCAAAGTAGTTGTGACTTTGGTATTTGGAACCATCTTGAAAATTATTCAAAATTACATTTCTTCCGACTTATGCCAAAATAAAGCAAAAGCCAAAAATGGCATTAGGCATAGTTGTTCTTGTAATATGTTATAGATAGGGATTCATTCCTTTCCATGAGCCTCTAAAAAGGAGCATCTAAAAAAATTAAACTTTTTCTTAATGTAGTTGAAAAGCTTTTCAAAATTTTTCCTCTTGGTGTATTATAAAATCTATTTATCTATAGATATTTGGATAGTTAATTCCATTCAATTGGGTATAAGGTATTCCACAATTCTGCCAAACTTTGGATTGTATTAGTTCTTATGCTTTCTTTAGTTATTAAAATATGTGGTGAGATACAGACAAACATAAAATGTTACAACATACTTTTCTGCCAAAAGTTATGTCATCCATCAAAACTACAATTCTGAAGGACATAAGGTCAAGGGCAGGAAGGCACAAGCTACATGTTGCACGCCATTAGGAATCACCTTTTCTTTTCGCTTCATTGCTTTTGTGAATTTCATTTCATAATCATTGAAGTCTGTTCTCTCATTTTGCTCTCTAATGGTGTTGGGGATGTGAATCGAATCAAGGAGAGATGCAAAATTTGCATGGTTAGTGCATCACATCAATGTAGTTGTTAGTTCAATGATTTAAGTTGAATTATTATATTTTGAGGGATTGTTAAAGACATGTATTGAAATAAATTGCTCTGAGTTCATAATTGCGAAGTACTAGACATTTGTGTTTTTGCTTTGGAGGGACCGTAATTATAAAAACCCTTTTATGTTGCAGAATTCTAAGGCCTTGTTTTTTGTGTGTGGTGATTTGTGTTGCCTTGAGCATGCTAAAAATATCGTTTATGTTTACTTGCATAAATTGTATTAGAGCACAAGTTATTCATGTAGATTAGTTGGTAAAATTAGAGGAATTGTTTTTCTGGGTGGTTTTGCACTTGTCCAAGTATGCAATAAAAATTTACTAGATTTTTCTATAATTTGATTTTTTGTTCTGAAGTAACAAGATTGAAATACAACTACTTAAATATACAATTGAACAAATGTTTTTCTTTTTCACTAATTATTCAAGGTATCAAACCTGCTTACTTTGGTATAGCTAATCGTTCAATATTCTTTTGGCTATATGATTGATTATTGTATATGATTTAATCGTATACACCTTGCTCAAGAACTTCTTGATCTTTTAGTTTATGAGACAAGGACATAGGAGGATCTAGAACCACCTTGTTTGGTTTATTTTTATTTGTATTGCAGTTTTAAAAAGAGCAAAGAACTGAATAATACTGTCATTTAATTTGATTACAGTCATTATAAATTCATATTCAGGTTATTTATATGTCAAGATGTTTCCAAAATTTAACTATCTATCGCTATCAATGTGTAGTGCTGTCCACATTATACATGCGGTGATGTGCACAAATAAGAACACTTAATAAATAAGAGAAAATTGTCTACCATAGACCACTTAGGATTATGGTATCCTTCGTGTGTGTTGCAGGTTGAAACCTGTATAACAAGTTTCAAATAGACTATGCTTGATACAGCTACGAATATCCTTGTCTTGAGAATGTTGAATAAGTGGTAAGTTATCATCTCAAGTGTGAGGATGAGCAATGTCGTAGATTTTAAGTAATTGAGTGTATGTGTTTTACCACTTTAATGTGATTGTGAATTGAAGGGTGAAAAGTTGTATACCTATTCCGATTGGTTAGCATATCCCAATAAAGTTGTCTTATAACTGGCTAACAAATTGAGAAGTCCAATTAGATACATTGGAGAGGTATCCTAAACAATGTCCAAAGTTCTTAGGTCCACTGATTTTTTTATTGCACACTAGGTTTTGTTTGGTTTGTTAAATAATTTCTATGAGAGTGAAGCTAGACCACATTATTTGTTTCAACCACTATAGGAGATACATGAAGGAATGTATTAAATGCCCAATCCACGTGATTTGTAATTTCTCCGGGATGTACCTTGTTGAAAATTAAATACATACTTATATTTATACTTGTTGCAAACACTTGAATTTCTTAAATGATAGTGTTTTTTAAGGTGTGTTAGAGCAATAGAATGTGCATTGGAGGAAGTACAATGCTTGTAAACCATGAACACCAAGAAAAAGATGAAACAAACATACAACACAATTTTTTGTCCCGAAACATTAATGTGGGGAAAACTAGTTGGAAGTGGCAATTGCACATTTTCCTTTGCTTTTGGTCAATGAAATGGGTCAATAAAAAGAGCTCATAAACCTTACAACTCACACCTTGGGATCTCCAATCTTCACGATGCCTTGATGGGAAAATAAGAACATAGAATGGTAGAGTCATGACAATCGGCCACAAATTGTTACTCTCTCCATACATTCACCACTTCACTCCCATAGCCCCATGGATCATTGATCCATGATCTCCGAGTCCAATTCCTCTTCCCATGACCTTACATATGCATTCCTGGAAGTCCCTTAGAAGAACCAAACTTATTAAATGCACAAAGTGACAAGATCCATTGTTTTATGTCTTTCATTTGATTTTTTACTTGATGCGGTGAAACCACCGCTTTTTGCGAGATCAACGGTTGTGAAATCGTTGTTTTATGCGATTCAGGGTTTCAAATTTGCTACTTAAGGGTTGCCAAACTACCTTGGCAACTTTGCCATTGCGAAAAGTTCCTTATCTTTTGAAGGCCATAACATTTTGTAGATAACTCGAAATTAGGTGTTGTTTTTTGAATAACTTTTTGAGAGGAGTCCAAACATGTAATCACATTTGAATTTTAATGGAGGATAATATCAAGTTCACCTTGATGAAGCACATCAAGGTGAACTTAAAACAACTGTCTCATCTCAAAATAGAGACATCGTCATATGTGGAAATATCCTTGAGCTCCTAATCGTTGGCCTTTCTTTTTTGTTGTTTCTTCCTATACCCTATTTAGAAGTTATAGTCGCAATTTCACAAGAAGTGTTGTATGTTCGGTTTCACTTCTTGAACATTATTTAGCTGCCCTTGTGAGTTTTTAACTGAGTAACATACCTATATACCGCCCTTGCAAATTTCAAATATGTTAGGCGTAACTAGGGGCTGCCCTTTATGGGTTTTCAACCTTCTTGGCCTTTCTCGTAAAGACTTCATATTTCAAACTTACCTAGCCTCAAATTGGCAAAATTTCACAACCCTTCACTTACATTAGTGGAGGACATAGCAATGACTTGGACTAAACTTTGTTGTCATGATGAGGCTCATGGAGGAGTTGTTATTGGTAGTGATGTTTGCCTTTGTAAGGATTTTAGTAACACACTAGGGGGCATTTGTGCAGGGCGATTGACTTGGATCTTAGGCAAAAAAACATGATGTTCTACAGATGTAGTTTGTATATCTTTTAACATGTGAATCCTTCTTTGATCATATTGACACATGTTTGTAGTTGTGTCACTACTTGCATCATGCCAAATAAATCCTCCTCCATCACCCATATGAGTGGTGCATTTATATAGCATTGCCGGTTTAGGTTGCCCCCATGCTTCAAGGCATCTCCAACTCCTAGGTCTTCATACAATCCATTAGATTTTCTCACTCTTTGAGAAATGTAGTGAAGGCTTCCTCCCTTTCTTGCCATCTTTGCTGCTTGCGATTCTTCCTAATTCCATTTATTTCTATTTGCAATGACAAGTTCCGATCAAGAAACTTCATGGCTATTTGCTTAGGTTGTGTCACCACTATCACTAGAGTTTTTGTACTCTTCCAACAATGAAGCTATGGATTGTGCCTCCTCTCTCTACTTGTATCCTCTCTAGCATGCAAATTTGACTCAAATTAGATTTGTCCACATGCCAAACTTTTGATTGTTTGCTTTGGGTTATCTAGCCCTCCTTGTTTTTATTGTGTTGCCTTTATTCCTTGTGTATCATTCCTTGCATTGGTTTGTTGTTGTTTTTCATGTGCTTCAACATCCATTTTCTATGCCTTTTAATTCCTATGTCTCTTTCTTCTCCTCTTTCTTTTTACTTGCCTCGTTTCCTCTTCCTCCTTCCGTTGCTTATTTTATTTTGCCATTTCCAACTTGTTACGCACCTTGATCACACAATGCATTGTCTTGTGCTTCTTTCTTGTGCCACTCTTCTTATTATTTCTCTTTACGCTCGGCAATCCTCTCCCACTCGATGCTTTCTTTTCAGTGTCTTTTTGTTCGGCTTTCTTTGTTGTCTATTTTTCTATTGTCTTTTTGTCCTACATAGCTTTGCCTTGTGTTGTCGGAATGTCTCACATTTTTCATGCATCCACCCATTTTTAATATGGGTAGTGGAAATGACACTTGTTAGTTGGTTCACTAAGAGTCTTGTGCAAAAACAATGACTTTGTTTTAAAGTTTTATTTTTTTAGGCTTTCTCTTGAGGTGCAAGCAAGTGCTATTTTAGGGATGTGTTTGGTTATAAAAGTGCATGGTCTACCATGAAGAAAGTGGTAATTGTTTAGATAAGTACATGTTGACATGTTGAAGATTAGTGCAAGTTAGATTAGGTGAAGTTAGTGTATAGAGCTTTGAAGGTTGTATGCTAAAACATGGTTGAGTGTGTAAGTATTGTATTGCAGAGCTTTGAAGGTTTTATATTGTATTTGTAAGGTAGTTTAAATATATATAATAAACAAGGTTTTGGCTTGGTGTTTTACCCGAAAGGGTTTTCCTAGGATAAATATTATGTCTCTTTTCTACACAACATTTAGTTTACTAAATCTCTATTTGAATTCTCTCTCTATTTAGCTCATTGCACACTAGTTGTTGAAACTCCCAACATCTAGTATTAGAGCCAAGGTTGTGCTCGATATGGTTTTGGTTGTCTATTTTAAATGCTTTAGTATTTGAGTTTTGTGTTTTACAATATTGAATATGGCAGAATCACCGCACTGAGATTGACAGTTCAATGGAAAACACTTTTGGGTTATGGAAACTCAAGATGGAGGATCTCTTGATAGAGAGAGATCAATGGATTGCTATGACAAAAATAACACCTGCAAGGTTGATACAAGAAGAGTGGGACAAAGTTGACATGAAGGAAAAAAGCTCTATTAGGTTATGTTTATTTGAATATGTGTTGTAGAATGTTTCCAATGATAATCTTGTAAATGATTTGTGGGATAAATTAGCGACATTGTACTAGGCAAATGCATTGGTAAACAAGTTTTTTCTAAGGAAGACAAAGTATCCATTAATGATGAATGAGGGTGACTTGGTTTTAGAACACAAACAATTTCAATTATGTTGTAAGTCAATTATTGTCCATAAATGTGAAGATGGATGATGAAGAGATTTGTTTACACTTCTATGCTCTTTTCTAGACTATTGGGATAACTTGGTTATGGTGACCACGAACACTATATATACCTTGAAACTTGAAGGTACATTTGGGTTTTATTGTTTGAAGAGATAAGAAGGAATTCGACGAATGACTATTATTCAAAATATGCTTTGTCCATTTGTGAGAGTGAAAAACATAAAAACAAGAGGAAGTCTTGGCGAAAGTGTTCAAAATTCTAAAAGACTCCATATAGAAATATAAAGAAGTGTTGGATCTATGATAAAACAGTGAATTTCAATGAGTGTAAGATGAAAAAGACAAGAATCCCTTTAATGATATGTGTTTTGGAGATAGAGGAACATACACAAATGAAGTGCACTGCATGCAATGATGCATGGTTGGTTGATCAAGGAGCGTTATTTCATATGACTCCTCATAGGGAGTGGTTCAATGAATATGAAACTCATGATGACGACAAAGTGTTCTTGAGAGATAACTCTATCTTTAGGATTGTGGGAAGAGGAGAGTTAAGATGAAGTTTAGTGATGGGAGGATAAAAATCTCTCAAGGGTTTTGTACATCCCTAGCCTTAAAATAAGATTCACTTGGATAAGCAAGATGATTGATGCTAGTGTACATGTCTCATTCAACGAGGATGGATTTTAGAAGGTGCATGTAGCCATGATTTTGGCAAGAGGTCTCAGCACACAAGAAATTTGTTTAAGATTGATTTAAACAAAGAGGCTAGTGCATGCAACGGTTTAACTGATTTAGAGGCCCAGATTGAATCAAAGAAGGATAAATTACTTCCATAAGAGAAAGAAATCCTTTGGCATCAATGGATGAGCTATATTGGTGAAAAATTGATGCATGCCTTGCAATCAAACGGAAATTTGGAAGGGATTTAAGACTGTCCCTTGAAATTTGACTTTTGTGAGCATTATGTGTATGTAAAAAGAGTAGAGTTTCCTATTAGTGCTACTCACACAAATGGGATTTGGCAAATTATACACAATGACATGTTTAGAGTGGAAAAGGTATTGTCACATGGAAAGTCAAAATTTTAATGCGTCTTTCATATATGGTTACTCCAGAAAACTAGGATATATTTTTTCAATAAGAATTATGAGGTACTCACACATTTTAAGAAGTTCAAGGCCCTAGTTGAGAATCAAACTCGAGAAAAAGATAAATATTTTGCATACAAACGATGGAGGTGAACATTATTCAAAGGATTTTGATGATTTCAAAGAAAATTGTACAATAGTTAGGCAAAAGACAATTGCTTATATTATCCAACAAAATGGAGTGACGAAGTTCATGAACAAAATGTTGATAGATAAGGCCTCCGAGTATGCTAAGTGGCTCCATCATGGAGTAGAAATATAAGGTGAAAGTAATGGATGTTGGTTATTACTTGTTGAATAGATCACCCACATCAACGTTGGTGGATAGGAGCCCATAGGAAGTTTGGATAGGTAAGAAAGCATTGTTAAGACACCCGAAAATTTTTGGCTATGAAACATACATGCATATCCTAAAAGAAAGAAAAAAACTAAACTTGAATATAGTCCTGAAAAGCGTATCTTTCTTGGCTATGAAAACAATGTCAAATGACATAAGTTGTGGAATCCACGAAAAAGGCTATTTAAAACCATAATGTTATCTTTAGGGAAACCAATGGTAAAAATAGATCACTACAACGAGATTTGGAAAAGGTTGCTTAGGAGGTAAAGAAACCTTAGGAATAAGCTCTAGAAGAAATCTTACCTCAACGAGATGTTGGTTAAGCTGGGAATCAACAAAGAAATAAGATATATATTGGAGCATCTTTGGGGAAGGAGACACAAAAATGTCATCCCATAGACATCAAAGAAGCTATGGGGCGAAAGAGACATAAGATGTCACCCTAGAGACATTTTAGAGGAGTTGAGGGTAGGAGGCTAATAATATGTCACCCAAGAGAGAATTCATAGGAGATGAGGGGAAAAATACCAATGATATGTCACCCTAAATACATTAGAGAAGTTGGAGGATTGAAGACAAATAAAATATCTCCCCACATATATCTTGGAGCATCTAGATCATAGGAAGTCTAAGAGGTTGTTGCGTAGGAGATATCTTGAATCACCGATGGGGAGGAGGACTCGTCATCAGCGGTGAGATCTTGATGTAGAAAAACATGAGATGTCACATAAGAGACATCTAGAGGATGATTTCCCTAAGATCTCACCAGAGTGATATCTTGGAGAGACTCAAGATATTAAGATCTTGGAGAGGCAGAGATCTCGAGATCTCACCATAGCAATATAGAAATTGATTTGGAGGAAATCAATGCTAATGGTCTTAGGAGGTCTAGAAAAGTTTAGAAAACACTTGAGAATTATAGCCCTCATGTTTTCAAATATTGTTTCTATTATTTGTAGCCGATAATGAAGATCTAAAGATGGTAAAGGAAGCTCTTAGTTTAGATTAATGAAAATATTGGATGAAAGCTATATAGGATGAAATGGAGTTTGTAAATAATAAAAATTCTTGGGACTTGGTAATTCTCCTCTCGGAAGAAAATTGACAGGTTATAAGTGGGATTTCAAGAAGTTCAATGTAAGAAAATTTGAGAATTATAAGGCATTCTTAGTTACAAGAGGATTTTATCAAGTCGAAGAGATTGAAGTTGGTGAGGTATTTTATCCTGTTACAAAATTAAGTTTTATTAGGTTTATTTCAACCATTGCTATCATTGCGTATATTCGGAGATAGATTAGATGGATGTTAAGATAATTTATTTGCATGGAGAGCTTGAAGAAGAAATCTTAATGATGTAGCATGATAATTTCAAAGCCAAGGGAAAATAAGACTTGGTTTGTCTCAAAAAAATTCCTTTTATGGCTCAAACAATCACCAAGGATGGAGGGTTCATTTTAAGAGACCTCTTGGAAATTGGAGGTGGAAAATACCTGTGAATATCCCTGGAACCGGTTTCACTGAAAGGCGAATTTACCATTTTTAGAACTGAATTTTTGCCCACTTTTTTTTGAGTTAGAGAGACTACAGAGTTAGTCGAAACATCGACGCGTGGTCGACGCGTGCATCAACGAGCCTTATTGACGCCACAAACAAGGCTAGTTGACGAAGTCAACAAGGCTCTGTTGACGCGTGTCAACAAGGCTCGTTGATGCACGTCAACGAGCCTTGAAACCTCGGTTGTCCTATAAATACCCTCCCGCCAATCATTTTCACATTTACACTTTCTCGGCTCTCGAATTTTCTTGTATATAGGAATCCATTATCCAGGTCGAATACAATCAAGCTCAAGGAAAACTACAATGGCGACTACAAGTGCATCCCAAGCTCAAGACAAAAATCAAGAGGAAAATCCAATCAACCCACAAGCCCTATCCATGGGCAAGATACTCTACAGGAACCCTTTGTGCCCCCACATCCAGACTGTTTTACAAATGAATTCGAATACAAGGATTTGATCGATGCATGTGAGTTTGGTGGGATCGTTAAGAGACCAAGATATTTTGAACTACCTTCTCTCCTCGTATAATATAGAGGACGGCTTGTTTAATGTTACTATGGACGACGACCGATTGTTTCAATTCGGTATCGACCCAATTGATATTCATCGGTTTACAGCCTCCCATTCAAAAATTTACCCATTGTTACAATGAAGGCAACACTCGTCGAAGACGATAAGAAATATCTCGAATCGACTTTCAGTTTCCATGTTGATTGTAAGTGTAAACTGTTTTCATTCGTCATTTTGTATTCGATTTTGATTTTGATACAATTCAAATTTATATTAATTCCAACGGTTTTTTGGCATTTACAGCTCATGTCAATAAATCTAGACGTGGTGTGGATATGCAAGGAATTGCACACCACTTTCTTGCTGCTATGATTTCCTTCTTTCAATCTAGAATAGTTTTGCAGGGTCGGCAAATAGATATACCAAATTGGGCCATTGCATACATTCTTGCAACTATCGCAAAGCAAAAATTTGATTGGTGCACCTTGTTATAAAAAAGAACTGACATTACAAATGCAAAGCTTTCAGAAAAACCAATCATTCACACCACAAACTATCTCCTTGGCCTTTATTATGAGGCTCTTTTAAATTTAAAAGACAAACCAATTCCCACTTGCATGGATGAGGCGTTGATGAATTTTTCAATTCCATTTCAAGAACAACAGGTATAAACTATAAAGTTTGTATTTCGACATTAGACTAACAACATGTATTAACTATTTACTATTTGCAGAAGATTTTTGGAGGCCCTTCCCAAAAAAGGTAGCATCAAGAGGAAGAGGCCAACAACACGCTGAGGCATCGGGAGATTCACAATCTGAAATGGAAGTTCACTCATCTCCGAACCGCCAACCGTTTGAATTCGTTAAACGCCAGAGAAGTAATACCCTTACATGTATTATTTACAAATTCCAAATTTGTATTTTCATTTTCCCATTTAAATTTTACCATATTGAATTGACATACAATCGTATGTTGATGACATTACAGGGACTTTGGACCATACGCGTGCTTCTCAAAGTCAACTGTCTTCCCCAACTCACTCAGTTCAGTCACATGCATTTGTGTCTTCTCAACAACCACCTCAGCAATCCCAACAATAGACAACTAAAAACCACCAATTACTACTCCAACACGGCCACCTCAAGTGTGCGACAAGCTACCCTCAACAACAAGGTACAAGTTTTGAATAGTACTTCGTTTAATTTCGTAGTTTTTGCATAGTTTTCTAGTTTTTCATATGATTTTTCTTGAACTTTTCAGCACATTGCAGTCCTCCTGCCTTCTGTACAAACAACGGCACCACCCCCTCCTCCACCAATAATATTCAAAATGCCAACTAGAGGATCAGGAAAATAACATTGGTAAACGCATGCCAATTCCTCCGGCCCCTAGTGGGACACTAAACATTGCCTCCTCGTTTCAAATTCCAACCCTCTCACTTGGTGGCTTTCCTAGTGCAACGAGCATATCGGTTTTAAATAATATAAATTTAGATGAATATTACTTGGGCATTGATAGCAATGACCCAACATGATTTTTCAATACATGTGAGATGATTCAAGGCCAAGTAGGTATACTTCTATTTCAACATAATTTATTCAACTTTCACTACATTTCACTTTAGATTTATTTGTTTGAATATTGATTTATTTTATCACAAACAGATTAGGCCACCCAAAGGTAGAAACAAGTAGCAGTCAATCAACCCGAAAGCCCCCATACCTCTCCAACGAGATCATCTTCTTCAGATACAGATGGTGAACAGTTGCTACCTTTTCCTTTAGAGAACTTAATTGGTTATGATTGTCAATCCCATGTCGATGAGTTTATTCTACCTCATATCAATCAACTCATAGAATGGGAGAGAAGGGCTAAAGTACTTATCAATGAGATAATAAGTCGTTATGAAAATTATTGGCAAAGGGATAGTTTATACGCTGCAGTCTAGAATCAACCTGCGAAGATGGATTCCTTACTTACCCAAGTAAGAAGTGGGACTGTCACGTATAACAACTATAAAGATGACATTTTGGATAAGACATTAAACAAATTGGAAAATATTAGTGTTGAGGCCCAGACATATTTTAACAAATGGTCTAAGGACAAGGGTCTAGTGAAGAAAGCAAAAATGCCGAGAGAGATAGAGCAATCGTAAGTATTATCACTTTCAAACAATATTTTTTGTTAATTTGAAGTTTTCTTATTTTAGTAATATGTTGAATTGACATCACTTTTTTTGTGCAGTTGAAATATGAAAATTTGAAGAGTCAAGAAAAGGTTTTCCAAGTTCACTTGGAAACCACGAAGAATAGTTTATTCGCAGTGAAGAATTTGAAGGAAAATATTGTTTTGGTTAACAAACAAAATAATACACTGAAGCAGATAATTAAAGAGCATGGCTTCAACCCTAAAATTTTATTCAAAACCAAGGCAACTGCTGATCCAAATTTGCTATCCCATGGAGATGTGACAAAGCAAGAAGAAATAATTTTAAAGAATCTAGACAATCGCCGCCAAGATCTCATAAGTTTTGGGATTATTTCTGCCATTGGGGAAAGGGGTACATGTGAAGAAGCCATTGGGGAAAGGAGTACATGAGTGGAAAGGGGTACAAAAATTGAGGGTTGAAATTTTTTATTATTGAGTGTGGAAACTTGAAAAATAGAATCTATATTTGAAAATTTGAAACATTGAATGTGATGGTCATGGCATTTGAATTTTATTATCTGGATTTGAAATTTGAAACTTGAATTTGATAGCCTTTGAAAATTTGAAATACTATATAATCTTTAATTTTATAACTTCCTATATATTATGTATAGAATTTCTAGATTGTATATGGTGTTTATGTTTCTTCTCTACTTGTAATGATGATTGCATTAGATGTGGATGATGACATTACAATAGAATCATAGTCTCATAGATATGGATTATCATGAATTGTATGTGGACGTAGATTTAGCTTCAAGCACGATCATGGAATCTAGATGATGATAATGGATAATTGTTTTAAGAAAATTTGGAATGTAGTATGATAGAGACATTTAAACGTTCTCAAAATCTTCTTCTCTATACTTGTAATGATATGATGACATTAGAATGGATATAGATGATGATGAATGATGATAATGGATAATTGTTTAAAAAAATGGAATGTGTTAGGACAAAGACGTTTCTGCACATTTAAAATAGATAAATAATTGTTTTAATAATAATTGGAGTGTCAGGATTATGATAATGATATGATGAATTTAATAATAATTGGAGTGTCAAGATTATGATATGATAATGATATGATATATATGGATGATGATGAATTTTATGTGGACGTAGATTTAGCTTCAAGCACGATCGTGGATTATGAATTGTATAATATGGAAAAATCTTCCTCTTTGTAAAATTCGATTGTGTGATTTTATCCCACAAAGTTTAAAAAATATATCAAAGCATTTTGCAAATATAAAAATAAATTAAACATAATTGTAAAAAATCAAGAAATGTCATATGATAGGGTTTAAGTTACCTCTAGTGTTTTAGATGGTTGTGAAATCATCCTTCGTAGTGTGCTAGATCTTTGATTTAAGAAAACTCAACACGAGAAATGGATTAGTAGATAGATGGGTGAGTTTCCTGACATTGTCAGTCCCGAGAAGTGCGAGCTTCCTCGATGGATGTCAACCCATGTTTTAAAAAAAAAAAAAGATGAAATAATTGTATTTAAATAAATGTAAATATATATACCTGTAACATCTTTAATGATAACAAGAGCTGAAACAAAATTTAAGGTGACAAACAATAAAAGTAAGGTGAAGGAGATACCTATTTAAAGTTGAAACAATCCATTATCAATAGCTTCTTCAAACTCGATGTTCTCTTCTATAGAGTGTGACGATGCACCAATTCCACTCTCATCGTTGGGAACAATTGTACTTGTAGTTGTATTATTCACACCTCTTCTTTTGCAAAGGGAATTCCAATGCGTAATTTCTCTGTCGAAAGGAAAGGTTTCCATGGAGTAGCGAGATACATAACACCTCATGCAAATTTCCAGATTTTTATCCAATTTGTTTCTTAGTTTTGATTTTATAAATGATAAAGCACTGAAAACTCTTTCGTCCTCCACAGATCCCAAAACCATTGTTTGGCATAACTCATATAATCTAAAATATTCATTGATGTCTTCTTGTAAGATAGAACTTTGATAGGTTCCTCACCACAACCTTGTAATAGCACCTCTTTCAGAAGGTTCGTCTTCTTGTAAGATAGAACTTTGATAGGTTCCTCACCACAACCTCGTAATAGCACCTCTTTCTGTAAGGTTCTGTCTAAATGTTTATATTTTCTCCTCATTGTTATTGCAAAATTTATTGATTGAAAATTTAATAAATCAACATTCAAGTATACCTTTGATTTCCATACCCTTGAACTCTAAAGTCTTTGTGAAATGTTCCATTATTGTACCCATGGATTTATGGAAATGCTTTCTTACAAAGTCTACACGACCACCTTCAGTATTCCAAAAATTAGGATTCATCACACCCATTGCTTCAAGAATTTTATCTTTGGAGAAACGTTCTCTAATTTCTAATGATAAGGATTCTAAATTTTTTTAAGCTTTATTCTTGTTTAAACTATAACAGACTCAAAGAGATTACGTGTCACGAACATTTTATCGTTCCGATCTTGTAATATCTTGACATTTTTGCAAAATGTGCAGTGGTATGTCCCTCCCATTAATAGTGATGCAAAGGTGATTGTGGATATTAAATCTCAAATAGTTACTAGAATTTTTAAGATCTAATAAAGCTTTCCAATTCTCGAAAACAGGTGTATCAAATCTATCTTGGGAACAATACAAGATATCAAGAATTTGACATACCATTTTTCTCATCCATATGAAATCCACAATATAGATTAATCTCCCATGTGCATGCTTCATTAGTGTATTGATCTCCGTAACATTGGAAGAATACCAACCAATGTAAGTAATCTTTCCAAATCGCTTAAATGAAACAACAAGTCCCTCACCCTAACAACTTCATGACGATATTTGTGCATGAAACTAACCAACGAAGGATACTCCTCACGAACTCGAATGCGCTTTCATACAAAGAGATCCATCTCAGTCTCAACATATTTTAGAAGTTTTTTTCCATATGTAATTCCAATTGCAAATTTCTGGAACTCAAGAAATCGCTTTGGGCTGCTTGCCATATAGGCATGAAGTTCTCTTATAAGGTCTTCTAATTTAGCAACATTTTCATAGTTGCTTACCATTTTATATGCTAAATTCATTTTGTGAGCCATACAATGAATTGGTAGCATATATGGGGCCACTGTTGTTTGTAATCTAACACACATCCCTGTTTGGTGACCCTGCATGATGATGCACCATCTGCTCCGACGCATACCAACTTCGTAGCAATTTCATAATCAGTCATTCCAACAATATCTTTCAAATGAGAAACAACTATTTTATGTAGGTTTTCGCATTACGCTTTCAACTATTTTCATAACACCCGCATATGAGGTGTCCTTATATGATTTTCTAAATTATAGACGTGGATACATACCCATGCAAAGTGTTGTCGATCGATGTTACTTCATCAATTGAAAGAGATAAACTTTGATTTTTTACATTCTCTCTCAAATCTTCCTTCTCTATCATCGAAAGGAATTTTGCCATTTCCCATCCACTACTTTCAGACCAATGAGACTGAGGTACGTTTGACATTCCATTATATTGATACAAAACTTTGAAATCGAGGAAATCCAAAATCAGTCTTCCTTTCTCTAGTATGTGAAATAAAGTAGGGAACTGTATGAGTTTTGCGTGTAGATTTGTTTGATTCATCTTAGCAATTTGTGATGTGATTGTTCCTCCTTTTTCCAGAGAGTTATGTGATTTTTCTGCTTTGCTTCATAATTCTGTATTTAACATGCATGCATTCTTTTTTAATTTTTCACCTATGCGTTTTGATTTTCTGGGCATCCGCCCCTGTTATAGTCAAATATTGTTTTCTACAATGTTTTTCTATAGTGTCCAACTTCATTTGCATTTTTTTGCTTTCCCAATTTCCACGTACATATTGTACATGTACATTCAGATGGGATCTCTTCTAAATTAGATGATTGTATATGTTCGATAAATGGAAATTTGGCAGCCCAATCAAACTTGTATGTCCTGCCAATGGTCCACATATTCTTGTTCGTTTTCAATGTTTTACTTTTTTGAGTAGAATTTTGAGCAATATCACAATCACCTGGTTTCCTCTTTTGTGAACTAATTTGAATTTGATTTTTGTGTTCCATTTTTTTGAGTATTTTTATGTGTGATATCTTGATGCACTCTTGGTTGCACCCCAACAGGAAGAATATCTTCAAGATCTGGCATCTCAACAGTTATATCTTCAAGATCTGGCATATTATCATAGGTGTCATTTGTTTGATACTATGCAGAATGCATGTCCACCTCAATATTACCTTCCACATAGTCAATATTTTGATTCTTTCTGGTGGCAGCTATATGGTTGTTGGTAGTTGCAATATCTGTATCAACAGAGTTTCCAAAATACTTGAACAGGGACTTCTGAGATTTCTTAGTTACTTTTAGGGTCTTCGCATTCTGAGGACTAGCACCTTCCATTATTCTGAATAGAGTCCTGCGTCAGCAAAAGAACCAAGTTGCACGTCAGAGACAAAATTCCTGTCACACGTCTACAATACCCCCTTTTCCACGTCAACAACTAACCCCTTGTTGCGCGGTCGCAATACCTCCTCGTCGCGTGTCAAGAGCTAACCCCTTATCGCGCGTCTACAATACCTCCTTGTCGCGTCAACAACAAACCCCTTATCATGCATCTGCAATACCTCTTTGTCACACGTAAAAATGTCCCTATCACGTGTCAACAACTAACCCCTTGTCACGTGTTTGCAATACCTCCTTGTCGCGCATCAACTATATCCATGTCGCACGTCAATAGCTAACCCCTTTCACGCACGCGTGTCAGAAAATTCAATGGGTCACACATCAACAAATATCATCTGTCACCTAACTCTAAACTACTAATAGGATAACAACAATCTCTGGTGCTTAGAGTATGCGAGTTCACTGGTATTGGTAAGCTACTAGTGGTAGTACTGTAGTATACTACCCGACGAATCACCTAGGTTTTTATAGGAGATGTTTTCAAATGTAGGTGAAGCCGACCCCAAAAAAATATATACTATAAATTTTAGGCAAACAGGACACCGACCCGCTCCAAAAAATCGCCTTTTCAAATTTTCCTAAAATGAAATTTTCACCATATTACGAATATTCGCCACTAAATTATCCCTACAAGGATGTAGAATTATAAGTTTGACAGGTAGGTACATAAACTTGGCCTTGAAATAGGTAAAGTGAATCATTGTGTGTAATTTAACAAAGAAGGGGATAATTTTGTCATCATATTGCTTTATGTGGATGACATATTGTTAATTGGGATCAACAAGGAGACGATCAAAGAAGTGAAGACACAATTATCTTTGTAGTTTGACATGAAGGATCTTGGTATCACAAAACTCATTTTGGGCATGAATATTAAAATGTATTGTACAAATAGAAAGCTATGGCTCAATTAGAGTAATTATGTGAAGAATTTGTTGGAAAAATTTGAGATGTAAGACAACAAGCTAGTGAGCACACCTTTCCCAATTGGTGAGAGACTCTCAATTAAACAATGTCCAATGACATAAGAGGAGTTAGAGGACATTTCTCACATTCCATATATGATACTAGTGGGAAGCATGATGTATATGCAATGGTCTACACAAGACTTGCCATTGTTTATGTAGTGAGATTTATTAATAGATTGTTCAATTTGGGAAAGGATCATTAGAGTGCGGTCAAGAGAATCTTGATATATCTACCCAAAACTTCTAACCATGCTATTTATTATCAATGTGAAGTCTCGCCACGATGAAATCTTGGTGTAAGAAAGGAAGTGAGTCTAAATGACATTTTGGATTCTAAATGGGGTGGAGATCTTGATATGTGAAGGTCCACTAGTGGGTATGTCTTGAACTCGTCGATGGAGTGGTAAGTTAGATGAGCAAGCATCATGCAAGTAGTATGGATTCAAGGTTATGTGCCATATCCACCACATAGGCTGAAGATATGGCATAAATTGTTATGTTGTGGAGCCTGTTTTCATGTGTTGAAGTGTTGAAGACTGTACACTCTCCACAGTTTTCTCGCCGAGGTTTGGGGTGAAGCCGGGCCCCGAGTGAGGGTGTAGGGGCGAAACCCCCGAGAAATTTTTTTAGCCTTGAAAAACATGCTCAATACCTCGGAGGCATGTTCTTCTCATATGGGTGGTATTTTGACCCATAGGTTTATGGGGTAGTTTTGCCCATGGTTTTGGTACCCATAATATTGTAAAACTACTTAAACACTAAGCAATTTCCTATTGATGTGATTTTTACATGTGGTAGGGTAGATTGTACATGGTAGATGTGTGTGAGTTCAAGTGTGAATTCAAGAGAGTTTGTTGAGCACAACTCCAAACAGATATGGGTATTATATTGAGAGAAAGAGGTGGCTTGTAATAAAATATAAGAAAGTGATTCTTGGTGGACGTAGCCCAAATTGGGTGAACCACGTTAAATATTGTCTCTGTGTTGTGTTCTTTTATTTTCTACACTTTTATTTCAGATTTGTGATATTATTCTACATATTAGTTTTTACTATTGTGATTCTATGTGGGATTGTTCCGCATATTTTATCCCTTATTTCCTAACAATTTGTATCAGAGTCTAGTTTGGTTTGATGAAGTATTGAATCGTATGGAACTTTTTAGCTTGAGTGGGAGTTATGACAGATGATGGAAGATCAAAGGTTGATAAATTCAACGGGAAAAATTTTAGTCTTTGGAAGATGCAGATGGAAGATTACCTTTATCAAGGATCTTTATATTTGGTTGTCTCAAAAAGGGAACAAACCCTCGAGCATGACATACGCGGAATGGGATTTGCTAGATAGGAAGGCACTTGGGAAAATCTAGCTATGTCTTGCATCTTCAGTATTATTTAATGTTTCAAAGGAAAAGACTACAAAAGAACTTATGGATGCATTAGGGAAGTTATATGAAAACCCTCTGCCTCTAACAAGATATTTTTAATGAAAAATTTGTTTAATATGAGGATGTCTAAGAATGGTTCAGTAGAAGAACATTTAAATGATTTTAATATGGTTGTGAATATGCTAGCTTCAGTTACAATAGAATTTGATGAATAATTTAGGGATTTATTAATTTTGTGCTCTTTACCTAGAGTTGAAATAACTTGGTAATGACAAAGTAAGCAATTCGGTTCCAACTAACTCAAAGTTGAAGTTTGAGGATGTTGTAGGGGTGATTCTAAGTGAGGAAATTTGAAGAAAAATATTTGGGGAATCTTCTACTTCAGGGAATGATTTGATGGTGTAAACTAGAGGGAGAAAGAAGAATAGAGGAAGTCGTGGAAAATCAAAATATCGGGAAAGGTCAAAATCTAAAATCAAGATGGTATGCTGGCACTATGGAAAGCCTGGGCATGCAAAAAGGATTGTTGGGAGCTTTGGGATAAGAACAAATAATAGGAAGAAAACAAGGAGGCGAATGTGGCAACATGTAATGTCTACCAGGATGCTTTGATTCTTTCTTTGTAAAATATTTCTGAATCTTAGGTTTTAGATTTGGGGGCTTCTTTCCATGCTACTCCACATAGGCATTATTTTGTTGATTATGTTGAAGGGAATTTTGGGAATGTGTATCTTGGTGATGATGAGCCTTACAACATAGTTGGAAAAGGTTGTGTTCAAGTTAAGATGCAGAATGGGAATACATGGCTATTGAAGGATGTCAGAAACATGCCTACATTAAGATGAAATTTGGTATCGATGGGGTTGTTGGGAAATGATGGTTGTATTGTGATATTTACAACAAACTCTTGGAAGGTTACCAAGGGTGCTCTTGTGGTGGAAAGAGGTAAGAAGGTTAGAACCTTGTATTTAACCACTGATAGCACTAATGCTTGTAATCTTGTGGCTTCGCATGTAAATACAAAATTGTGGAATTATAGGCTCAGGTCATATGAGCCATAAGGGCATACAGATCATAAAGAAGAATTTTCCTAGATTTACAAAAATAGGTTTGGATTTCTGTGAGAACTGTGTATATGGAAAACAAAAGTGTGTAAAGTTTCTCAAGGTTGGAGCTACGAAGAAAGAGAGTCGTTAGAGCTGGTACATTTCGATGTGTAGGGGTTGACTCATGTATCATCTCTTGGGGGTTCAAATTATTGTCACTTTTATTGATGATGCAACAAAAAAGTTTGGGTATATTGTATTAGAAATAAATATGATGTATTTGACACTTTTGTTAAATGGAAATATTTAGTAGAGAATGAAACATGCCTTAAAGTAAAATTTCTCAGGTCAGATAATGGAGGGGAGTATTATAGAAATGAGTTTGATGATTATTGTTCTAAGAATGGAATCTGTAGGAAAAAGATGGTTCAGGGAACTTTGTAGCATAATGGGGTGTCAAAAAGGATGAACATGACAATAATGGATCGAGCTAGGAGCATGAGGTTACATGTAGGACTACCTCTTTCCTTTTGGGTAGAAGTGGTGATCACAACTATGTACTTGATAAATAGAGGACCCTCAAGTTCCTTGGATGGAGGCATGCCTGAGAAGGATTGGTCTGATAAGAAATTTGATTACTCATTTCTTAGAGTCTTTGGATGTGAGGTGTTTGTTTATATTAACAAGGATGATAAGACCAAGCTAGAGGCTAAATAAGAAAAATGAAATTTCATTGCTTGTGGTGGTGATGACTTTGCTTATAAATGGAGTATTAAGGAAAAGACAAATCATTCGATCTAGGGATGTGTTATTTAATAATAAAGTTATGTATAAACAATAGTTGTAGGAAAACAAGGAAGAATCTGGGAAAGAATATGCAGTGGTAGAGGATCTTTCGAATGGGAAAGTGGCACATGAATCAATTCAAAAACCTACTCAACAGGAACCCTAAACTCCTATATTGAGGATGTCTTCTAGGGATAAGAAGAAAACATGAATATTTTTCTCGTTCTCTTTATTATTTATTACTCACTAAAAGTGGAGAGATTTGATGAAGCAATGCATGTAGATGTCAAAAAGAAGTGGGAGAAAACCATGAATGAGGAGCATCAGTCTCTCATGGAGAACCAAATTTGAGATTTGGTGAACCTACCCAAAGGAAAAAGAGCATTGCGAAAAAACGGTGTACAAATTTAATGAGAATAAATAAAGAAAAGATACAAGGCCCGGTTGGTGGTCAAGGGGTTTTCATAGAAAAAGGTATAGATTTTGATGAGATTTTTTCTTTTGTAGTAAAAATGACTTCTATTAGAACTGTTTCTTGGAATAGTGGCAACAAAAGACTTTCACTTAGAGCAAATAGATGTAAAGACTGCATTCCTCCATGGTGATTTGGAGGAGGATCTCTATATGCAAATGTAGAATAGAGGGCTATGAGGTCAAGGGTAAAGAGGAGATGGTATGCAAACTGAAGAAGAGCTTATATGACTCCGAAACAAGCTCCACACCAATGGTATAAGAAATTTGATAGATTCATGATGGAGCAAGGTTATATTAGATGCCATTTTGACCATTTTGACCATTTTGTACATACAAAGAAATTTTAGGATGGCAGTTATATTATCATGTGTTTGTATGTGGATGACATGTTGGTTACAGGTAAAAACATGTAGGAAATCAAAGTACTCAAGAAGCAACTAAGAGACTCCTTTAATACGAAGGATTTGGGGGAAGCCAAACAAATCCTTGATATGAGGATATCTAGGGATAAGAGGGAACAAAAGATGACTTTATCTCAGGAAGAGTACATTAAGAAGGTCATGGAGAGGTTTAATATGTAGGATGCTAAACCACTTGGAACTCCTTTGGCAGGCCATTTCAAGTTATCAAAGGAGTTGTGTCCCAAGAGAGAGAAAAGAGAAACCACATGTCCAAGGTACCTTACTCATCGCTGGTTGAAAATTTGATGTATGCCATGGTGTGCACTAGGCCTAATGTTTCCCATGCAATGGGAGTAGAGAGAAAATTTATGAGTGATCCAAGTAAAAATCATTAACAAGCAATAAAGTGGATACTTCAAGATACTTAAGAGGGACCATGGGGACCGTTTTGTGCTAAAGTGGATCGATACCACTTTGTGTGATTATGTAGATTCGGACATGGCTAGAGATGTAGATAGCAGGAGGAGTATGATATGCTATATTTTCATTGTAGGTGGGATAACAATGAGCTAGATTTCATGACTACAAAGCTTGTGGCTTTGTCAACCACTGATGTTGAGTATGTTGTTGCCAAAAAGGCAAGAAAATAAATGATTTGGTTATAACAATTTATTAAGGATTTGGGGGATAAGTAGGAGAAAGGGAAGCTACATGGTGATAGTAGAGTGCTATACACCTAGCTATAAAATTTTCTTTGCACTCTATGAGGAAGCATATACAATTAAGGTAACATTTCATTAGGAAAAATTTGGAGGAAGAGAAGTTGAAGCTAGAGAAGATTCATACCCGTCAAAATATTGTAGACATGATGACCAAGGTTGTCACAAGGGACAAACTAAAGCCGTGTTCAACTTTGGTTGATCGTCACGGATAACAATGAAGGGTTGAGAAGCTTGCTCAAAAGAAAAATAGTCTCCAAGTGGAAGATTTTTATATGTTGTGGAACCTTTTTCATGTGTGGAATTGTTAAAGAATATACACTAAAATTATCAGCACACTCTCTACAGCTTTCTCACCGGGGTTTGGGGCGGGTTGAGCCCCGAGCAAGGGGTATGGGGGCGGCAGCCCATGAGATTTTTTTTTGCCTCAAAAAGGTTCACGATACCTCGGAGATGTTTCTTCTCATATGAGTGATATTTTGACCCATAGGTTTATGGGGTAGTTTTAGCCCATGGTTTTGGTACCCACGATATTGTAAAACTACTTAAGTAGTTTCCTATTGATGTGATTTTGTGCATGTGGTAGGGTAGATTGTACATGGTAGATGTGTGTGAGTTCAAGTGTGAATTCATCGTGAGCTTGTTGAGCACAACTCCAAACAGATCTGGGTATTATATTGAGAGAAAAAGGTGGCTTGTAATAAAATCCGAGCAAGTGATTCTTGGTGGACATAGCCCAAATTGGGTGAACCATGTTAAATATCGTCTCTTTGTTATGTTATTTTATTTTCTGCACTTTTATTTTAAATATGTGATATTATTATGCATATCAGTTTCTACTTTTACGATTCTATGTGGGATTGTTCTGCATATTTTATCCCTTATTTCCTAACAGAAACTCATGTAATGAAGTAGTATGGATTCAAAGGTTATGTGCCTCGCTTAGGTTTGTTAAAAGGTGGTAAGTATAGGTTGTGAATCCCAAAGTGCAATTAGTCTTGTAAAGAACCTAGAGTATCACTCTTGGACAAAGAAAATTGATGTGCAATATCATTTTGTAAGGGAAATGGGGGAGGAGAAGAGGGTATTGTTAGAGAAGATGGAGACAAAGTTTAATGTAATGGATTCTTTGACAAAGATAATGTGAGCTAAGATGATTATTTTGTGTAGGGAAGAAATGGGTTTGGTATCCCCAAATTACTAAAGAATGGGTTCGTGGTCTCCTTGACAAAAAGTATTAAACAAATGTGAAATTGTTAGAATATGTCTCATAATTTCCATGCATCGACCTATTTTGAATATAGGTGGTGGAACCTGACACTTCTCAATTGGTTAACTAATAGTCTCGTAGAAAAAACAACGAATCTAGTTTGAAAGTCTTAATTTATAGAATTTTAATTGCTTGCTTTATAAAATGATAATTTAGGGATGTGATTGGTTATAAAAGTGTGTGTTCCACCTTGGAGAAGGTGGTTATTTTAAAGTTAAGAATAAGTTCACAAGGTTGAAGATAAGTGCGGGTTAGTGGCTTTGGAAGGTTGCATGTTAGAACACACTTGAGTGTGTATATAACTCTTGTATTATAGAGCCTTAAGGATTTATATTGCATTTGTAAGATGATATAATTTAATACAATAAGCGAAGTTTTGGTTGAGTATTTAACCTAAAAGAGTTTTCCGAGGATAAATATTGTCTCTTTTCTTGATGTGCTATTTAGTTAATTAGATATCTACTTGAATTATTTTTTCTATTTAGTTTATTCCATAGTTGTTAACATGTATTTCTTTTGCATTTGTTTATTTTTTCACGGTTTCAACCCTTTTTATATCTTCTTTAGTAATTATTTCATTCTTCTTCTTCCTCTCCTATGGAGAACTTGACATGGGCTTACAATTATTGTGTATTTTGTTGTGTGAGTGCCCTCTCTTTAGAATTAATATAGGTGTATTAAAAACCAATTGCATCACTTTCCCACATGGGTCTTGTTTCCACATAGTATAAACCAATAGAGAATTCAGAAATGATGAAATTTTAACCATTCTAGCTTTCAAAACCTTTGCATGGATTTTTGGTGTAAATGTCTTTCCATAGAATCATTATTCCTTGTGCTCCTCATATGCAAGTGCACCCATATCTTTCAAAGTGTGATATCCCTCACATTCACTTGAGTGACACCTAAATTGTCATAATACAATTGTACAAAGATTCTAGGCTTTATATTTGTTTATAACCTCCTCCTAGTTATTTTTCTTGGCCATTTCCTTTGCTTAGAATTTTATCCATTTCCTCTTCCCCTACTGCAAGTTTTGTGTTTTTTTTTATCATATGCACTAAAATATCTACTACCCTAAGTAATATTTGCTTGTGAACCTTTAACTAAATTTACCGTGAACCTACAATAAAATTGATCCCTGATCTGTCATCTTGTGGATCACATATGGTATCTTACATTTTATCTGCAAATTTCTTGTGTGTGCCTTGATTTTATTTCATAGACTGGAACCCATTTCCTTTCATGCAATTCCTTTATGTGCGGTGTCCAATCATACCATGATTTCTAGTTATGATTGGTTTTAATTCATCAGGATCTGTGTCTCTTCCGTCCTTCTAAGCTCTAACAGTCTATCCTCCATATATTCTTTATCACCAAAGCTTGTGACCATTACAATGTGCAAAGTAAGGAAAATGTATTTCTTTATCATGATTACTTCCATGTTGTATACCAACTAGAAAAGGTGTGTCTTGTGGCTTTTTATAAATTTGTTTGATTATCCCATACGATTGCTATAATCATGTCTTCCCAATCGTTTCTCTCGATATTAATTTTTTTGTTACCATCTTTCCTAGTACCTTTCTTGATGCCTTAGCTTGACCTTTTAAAATTTGCGATTATTTTTGGTATTTTGGTGTGAAATGATAACTTCCTTTATAAGAGTCTTAATTTTTTTGTTGGTATACACCTTAATTTTTATAGATGCTCACATTTCATTTTTGTAAGATGTTGCCATTTTAATAATTTTATGTATGTTTCTTATAACTCTTAGTTTAGGATTATCTCTTTCTTACTATCTTATATCTTGCTTACAATTCTTTGATTCTAGTAATATCCCATTCCCATATTTTAGATATAAGCTTTAAATACCCTTAGGTTATAGTCTTGGACCCTTTAATAGTTAGATTATACAACTTCCTATGTTATTTGTTTACCTAGAAATATCGTTCACTATTGTCACTCTTGTTCACACGACCTTGTGATGACTTGTAGTAATTTGTAAAAAAGTGAAAACCCTAGAAATATGTAATACACTTCATCAAAGCATTCAATAACCATAAGGATAAATCATGTGTGTTGAGACTAGACTACCCTTTGCGGTCGAACTAGATGAACCAATCCAAGTTTTATACTTCATGCCCTCGTGTGGAATTAATCATGATGTAATTATCATAGGTGTTTGTGTAAGTTTGAATGTGATCTAAGACAAATCCCTATAGGTACCCCTATGTCTCTTGAAATAAAAATAGTGGGATACTATAGAATATAGAATGTACCTAACATGATAGTAGATTGATCTAGTGTGCTTCATTTACAAGACCTAACCTTTTGTCCCTTGAAACCCTTTAACAATGTTTGGAGTGATTTTGTTTATTACTAAGACATAACTCTATGAAACTTGCATGATTGGAAAGGGAGGAAGCTAGACTCTTCGACCTAGTTGAGTCCTTCGACATGTAGTAGTGGCTACTCTAAATGATGTGCAACTCGATTTAGGAAGATCTAAGAGAGCCTTTAGTACTTTTGGAGTGATATTTACAAAAGTAGCTTATAAGAGTGTCAGGTGAGTTATAAAGTGATATTGACATGAAGATATAGCCTTTCATAGGTGAAATATTACAATAAGAATGACCCTAGGAACATGAAATGACACAATAAAGATACTCTGATTGATAATAGAGTTAAAAGATAGTAAAGGTCAAAACCATCCAAGTTGACCAAGACCAGATTTCACATGTTAACCAAACTTTAAGGTATAGTACATGAGAAGTATGAAGCAAAAAAAGTTGTAGCATGATGCACATGGATAGTTTACAACTTTGATCAATTAATATTTTCTGAATTTATGACAAAGCAAAGTGTAAAAGTGACCAAGTCATGAAAGAGCTACAAAGATGTACTTATTAGAATTAGAATGTGATAAATCCTCTTAACAAGAGAACATAGGAGAAATTTTCATTTCCAAAGGAGAAATTACCAAATTTTAGTGGCTACATCTCTTCCCCTTTTAGTGCGTAGTTAAAAATTGTATGCTTAAGGGATTTTTTTCTTAAGCATGGACACACTCTTTATCTTTTATTGATAGTTTTATCTCGACGTGTTGGTGTTAGAACACTTTATGGTGAAGTCTACAACAAAATGTACTCAATGTATATGAAAGAAATTGAATTGTAACTCAAAGTACAAATAAGACTTGTAACCTTAAACTTGCATAAAGTGAAGTAAAGAAGATGCAAAACATAGAAGAAATATATTTGTTTATTCTATGGAGCGAGGATCTCCCATTATTTTTGCCCTTTGGAGACTTAGTTTTGTTTCTAAAATGTTAAAGGATTGGGAGTGATAAGTCGTAATTGTGCCAAAGGATAAACTAGAGTGTTGAGTGCATGAAATGAAACATCAAAGAGGGAGAGATAAGAAATCAAGTAATTTGTTAAGGGAGAATACTAGCGTATCATATTTTTAGTAACCCTTATATCTTTCCCTTTGAATTTGTGAGGGAAAAAGAAAAATGACCTACCAAGAACTTGATTATATCAATACCTTCCACAACCCAGACCACAACACTGCAAATAGATCTAGGCCCAATTTTATAACGGTTGTAATCGTTGAGCAACATAGTGTTATGTTTGTGGAGCCTATTTTCATGTTAGAGTGTGGTACACCTTTTATGTGGTACCCATGGTTTTGATACCCATGGTTTTGTATCAAACCGCTTAAGCCAGCTTTTCTATTTATATGGTCTTATGCATATGATAGATATAGACAAGCAAATGTATTACGAGATGTGTTTTGAATTCGGTTGTGAATTCTCAGAGTTTGTTGAGCATAGCTCCAAACGGATCTCGGGTATTGTATTGAGAGAGTTGAGGCTTGTAAAAAATCTGAGCAAGTGATTCTTGGTGGACGTAGCCCAAATTGGGTGAACCACGTTAAATCTTATCTCTCTAGTGTTGTGTTATTTATTCGCACTTTTATTTGAGATCTGTAATATTTTTGCATATTAGTTTCTACTATTGCGATTCTGTAAGGGATTATTCCACATATTTTATCTCTTATTTCCTAACAATTGGTATCAGAGCTTGGTTTGGTTTGTTGAAGTGTTGAATCGCAGGAAAGTTTTTTAGCTTGAGTGGGAGCTATGGCAGATGATGGAAGATCTAGGGTTGATAAATTCAACAGGCAGAATTTTAGTCTTTAGAAGATGCGAGATGGAAGATTACCTTTATCGAAGGATATTTATACTCTGTGGCTGTCGAGAAGGTGAACAAACCCTCGAGTATGACAGATGTGGGATGGGATTTATTGGATTGGAAGGCACTTGGAACGATCCGGCTGTGTCTTGCATCTTTGGTATTATTTAATGTTTCAAAGGAAAAGACGACAAAAGATCTAATGGATGCATTAGGGAAGTTGTATGAAAAACCCTCTGCCTCTAACAAGATATTTTTAATGAAAAAGTTGTTTAATATGAAGATGTCTGAGAATAGTTCAATAGCAGATCATTTAAATGATTTCAATACGGTTGTGAATATGCTAGCTTCATTCTGCAATAGAGAATTTGATGAAGAAGTTAGGGCTTTATTAATTCTCATGCTCTTTACTTGAAAGTTGGAATAGCACAGTAATGGCGGTAAGCAACTCGGTTCCAGTAACTCGAAGTTGAAGTTTGAGGATGTTGTAGGGGTGATTCTAAGCGAGGAAATGTAAAGAAAAGATTTGGGGAATCTTCTACTTCAGGGAATGCTTTGACAAAGGGAAACTAGAGGGAGACAAGAATAGAGGAAACCGTGGAAAATCGAAAGATCGGGCAAGGTCAAAATCCAAGAGCAAGATTGTATGTTGGAATTGTGGAAAGTCTGGGCATGCAAAGAAGGACTGTTGGGAGCTTCGAGACAAGAAGAAACAACAGGAAGAAAACAAGGAGGCAAATGTGGCATCGGGTAATGTATGTCAGGATGCTTTGATTCTTTCTTTGCATAATATTACTGAATCTTGGGTTTTAGATTCAGGGGCTTCTTTTCATGCTACTCCACATAGGCATTATTTTGTTGATTATGTTCAAGGGGATTTTGGGCATGTTTTTCTTGGTGATGATGAGCCTTGCAGTATAGTTGGAAAAGGTTTTGTTCAGGTTAAGATGAAAATGGGAATACATGGCTATTGAAGGATGTCAGACATGTGCCTACATTAAGGAGAAATTTGATATCGGCAGGGCAATTGGGAAGTGATGGTTGTACTGTGATATTTACAACTAACTCTTGGAAGGTTACCAAGGGTGCTCTTGTGGTGGCAAGAGGTAAGAAGGTTGGAACCTTGTATTTAACCACTAATAGTACTAATGATTGTAATCTTGTGGCTTCGATGCCAGATACAACATTATGGCACTATAGGCTCGGTCATATGAGCCATAAGGGCATGAACATCATAAAGAAGAATTTGCCTGGATATACAAAAACATGTTTAGATTTATGTGAGAACTGCATATATGGGAAATAGAAGCGAGTAAGGTTTCTCAAGGTTGGACCTATGAAGAAAGAGAATAAGTTAGAGCTGGTACATTCTGATGTGTGGGGGCGGCTCAGGTATCATCTCTTGGGGGTTCAAGTTATTATGTTACTTTTATTGATGATGCAACAAGGAAAGTTTGGGTTTATTGTATTAGAAACAAATCTGATGTATTTGATACTTTTTTAAATGGAAAGCCTTGGTAGAGAATGAAACAGGTCTTAAGCTAAAATGTCTCAGGTCAGATAATGGAGGGGAGTATTGCAGCAATGAATTTAATGATTACTGTTCTAAGAATGGAATCCACAGGCAAAAGATAGTTCTAGGAACTCCACAATAGAATGGGGTATCAGAAAGGATGAAAAAAACAATAATGGAACATGCTAGGAGCATGAGGTTACATGCAGGACTACCTCTTTCTTTTTGGGTAGAAGCGGTGAGCACAACTGTGTACTTGATAAACAGAGGACCCTCAAGTGCCTTGGATGGAGGCATACCTGAGGAGGCATGGTATGGTAAGAAAGTTGATTATTCATTTCTTAGAGTCTTTAGATGTGAGGTGTTTGTTCATATAGACAAGGATGATAGGACCAAGCTAGAGGCTAAATCAAAAAAATGTACTTTCATTGGTTATGGTGGTGATGACTTTGGGTTTAAATGTTGGAGTATTAAGGACAAGAAAATAATTTGGTCTAGGGATGTGGTCTTTAATGAGAAAGTCATGTATAAGAAACAGGTTGAGGAAAAACATGGAAGAATCCAAGAAAGAATATACAAAGTGGTAGAGGATCTTCCGGATGGGAAAGTGACCCATGAATCAGCCAAGAACCTACTCAACAGAACCCCAAACTCCTACAAAGAGGAGGTCTTCTAGGGTAAGAAAAGAACTCGAACGTTTTTCTCATTCTCTTTATTATTTATTACTCACCGATAGTGGAGAGCCGAGAGCTTTGATGAAGCAATGCAGTAGATGCCAAGAAGAAGTGGGAGCAAGCCATGGATGAGGAGCATAAATCTCTCATGGAGAACTAGACTTGGGATTTGGTGAAGCTACCGGAAGGCAAAAGAGCATTGCAGAACAAGTGGGTGTACAGAGTTAAAGATGAAGGAGGAGGAAAGAAAAGATATAAGGCCCGATTGGTGGTCAAGGGGTTTGCACAGAAACAAGGTATAGATTTTGATGAGATTTTTTCTCCTGTAGTAAAAATGACTTCTATCAGAAATGTTCTTGGAATAGTGGTAGTAGAAGACTTGCACTTAGAACAGTTAGATGTAAAGACTGCATTTCTCCATGGTGATTTGGAGGAGGAGCTATATATGCAGCAACCAGAAGGATATGAAGTCAAAGGTAAAGAGGAGATGGTGTGCAAAATGAAGAAGAGCTTGTATGGCTTGAAACAAGCTCCATGTCAATGGTATAAGAAGTTTGATAGCTTCATGATGGAGCAAGGTTATATTAGATGTCATTCTGACCATTGCGTGTATACAAAGAAATTTGAGGATGGAAGTTATATTATCCTGTGTTTGTATGTTGATGACATGTTGGTTGCAGTAAAAACATGGATAAACGAGCCAACATGCAAAGCAGTGATCCCGTTGGTCATAGCCCTCTTGGATAAACGAGTCAAGAATAGCCCTCTTTGAGTCAAGAAACTCCGGTTTATTGCTATTCTACCAAAGCAGAATCTATGCAAGTCTCATGCATTCTACCTTCGGGGTTTGGGATCTCATCCCAAAGGGGTGTTTCCGATCATGTGAAAAGAAAGGAAAGGAAGAGGGGATGAGGAAAGAGCAGTCCGAAGGAAGAAAAGAAATGAATTCCAAAGCAGTAAAGGTCAAGATTTATGTTTTGGGATCGGTAGTAAACAGAGCCAAACCTACTTGCATAAATAAACAAAGCAATACCGATGATGAATAAATGACAATGAAACAGATATGAATCTAATGTAATAAACACATAGATCTAACATAAGAAAGATCTAATGGCATAACACAAGTATTCAAAGACAAAGTCTAAATATTTGTATTAATTACTTTTCTTCTCACATAAAAAGCTCAAAGTCTTTTCTCCTCACTTCTACTTTTCATCTGAAAGATATTCATCCTTTAATACAACAAGTATTCCAATATATATAGAAGAGGAGAAGGAAAGAAGGCAAAAAGGAGCCAACAACTATTTACAAAGATATTTACAAAATATCTAAAAGTCATGTTGACTTTTGACAACTTGATGGATGACATCATCCCATGACGCAACATGGATGATGTCATCATTTGTGCCAACATACTTTAGACATTCCAACAAGAAAGTCGAGAAGAGAGAGAAGAAGAAGAAGAAGAAGAAGAAGAGCAGCTACTCGTCATCATCATCCTGCGGCCGAAAGGGGGTAGCCTGCTTTTGATGCTGCTCAGGTGATGAGATATGGAACTGAGCGCGGTATTCCAAAAACTTGTTAATTATTGGCCCAAGTTGATCCTGAGAAGGATCCTTGTGCCTATCGCTTATTGCCTCACAAGTCTCCCGCTCATCTATGAGCTTCTCTCGGGAGTTTGGAAAGTCCTTCTCCGCCTCAATGAGGAACCCGACGAAGTCCCTACAGCCAAAGAGGTTGTTGATAGATTCAAGTCAAATGTGACCTCTCGCCCCGCTCTCGAGAAGCGATCTCCTCAAGATCCGGATGGTTTCATCACCGACCTTAAGGTAAAGGAAGGAGTGAGCAACCCCGAGACATGTTGAGAACAATTCGCTCCATTTGATGCATCAGATCCAGGGCCTCTTCCTTTACCTTGTCAATTTTTTCTAGAATAAATTCTAGCTGATCCACCCGTAGTCCAGAGTGGACATGATTTTGCTGAGGGCCCTCGATGGCCGAAGACGCCGAACTTGACCAGATCTTCGATCGAACAATCAAACATTTGTCGAAAGGCCTCGTGTCGCAGCCTAGCATGTTCCAACTTTCTCGATATGGGCCCCGCTAATGCTTGGAGCTTCTTTATTCACCTTTCCGATATTCGTATACAAATCGAGAACTCGCGATCACTTTTTCACCGCCTTTGAGGATTTGCCCTCCAAGCAAAACGGCCATACCCTCGCTCACCGATCTTTGCATATTCGTTGATTTTCTCCCGGCCGAGAAGCTCAAGTCTCTCGGCGGCGGCTTGTGGGAGGCGCACTACCCATCTTCTCGTAAAGGCTTGGAGCAGATATTTGTTTTGCTCTTTTAGTAGCCTTTTCTTTCTTTTGTCTCTCAAGCTTTTGACAGAGGGCGTCAACCACGAAAGAGCTTCCCCGGAGACTTTCGTAAGATGTCCCCATCAGTGACTTGGGTCACAAAAAAAAACTGGCCGAGACAGATCCTTTTTCTCTTTGAGGGATCGGGTATGCAATTTCCATGATTCTCTCACCGCAAAGACTTTTAGAGAAGCGTGTAACAAAGCTTCGCTTCTTCGCCCCTTTGGTCGGGATCATCAAAAGTCCATCTGAGCGATGGGAACTTTCCTCTTTGCCGCTTAGCACCGAGAGATCCAGGCTGGTCCTATGGAAGAAGGACCAGAGACAGAGGAGGAGGCAGCTATAGTAGAAGAGGGGAAAAACGTGGAGACACGCGGCGGCGGCATTGAGAGAATAGCCGAAGAAGTGTCCACGGGAGGAAGGGAAACTGCAGCTGCGGAAGACATAGGAAGGGAAGGGAGCCCGGAGATGAGGGAAGAAATGGAGGAGGACAGATCAGCGAGGGAGGAGAAGATAGACGAAGAAGCAGGGGAAAGAGTAGAAGAAGGGACAGAGGACACGACCAAAGGGATGGTCGCTTGAGTCACTCGAGGAGGGGAAGGAAGAGAAGAAGAAGGGATAGAAGGGACCTCTGTTGTGGTAGCAATGCCGACATCCTGAGTGGATGGGCCTATGGGACTATCCTCTGTTATTTCTTCCTCCAGAGTTATGACTTGTTCTGGCGCTGTGGAAGGAGGACTTCAGGGGCTTCTTCCTGAATGGTGCTGGATTCACCTTCTACACCTTTGCCTTTAAGCTGCTTCTTGGATCGTGAAGGTGCGTTGCCCAATGGGGAGGTTGTGAAATCTACCCCGAGGTAGATTAGCCCGTTCATCCGGCACCAATGTTCTGTCCTACGCAGAGTTTCCTTGACCCTCTCCTCAATTGTCTGAGGAGCTTTAGTTCTATCAATGGCCGGAAAGGGCCAATCGTCCCCATCTGTATCATTATATACCTTGTCTACTTCATCTTCCGTAGTTTGGAAGCCTTTGGGGACAATGGCTACCCCATATTGGATAATTTCTGCCAATGCTAGGCGAGAATGATCCTTTCTTCTGAGCTCTACCTCATGGAGGACGTCAATATAAATATCCTCGATCCGAGGAACATGGATCGATCAAGCTTTGCTTTGGCAGCAGCCCTTGGGTCGAAGGTAGGCCTCGGCCGGGAAGTCATGTTTCAAATTAAGTAACTCCACTCGCAAACATTTCCTTCGCCTTGTGGTGGGTAGAGCATGTGTATCGCCCACCGTGAGGGGGAAAGGAGTTCCACCCTTCTTCTTTTTAAGGCATTTTTCGTGGTATGTGATTAGCCGCCTTGATAGCCTAAAGAGAATCACTTAGGCCCAAAGATACCTCGTAGCCCGGTTGGCTCTCCCAAAAAGTTGGCAGCCCTTAGATAGGTGAATGTGGGAAATTGGGTGAACAGGGCCCCCCATTTCTCCGTGGCTGCCACTATGTTTTTGGTCGTACGACCATGAGTCATATTCGGCCTCAGCAGGCAGATGATGTGATAGAAAAACACATCGTTAACTTTTGTGAACTGGGAGATGCTATTCTCCAGCTTCAACTCTGGGTAGTACTCGTATATCTTGACCTGAGGCCAAACTCCACTCCTCGTTAGGCCTGGATAATCCCTCTCCGACGCTGCAGCGTAGACCACGTAGGAGTTCATATGGAATACTCCCGCACAGGTCAATTGTCAGAGCCGCCGAGATGGTGCCGCTTATAATTTCCCCAAAGAAAAGCGCCGATCAGAAAATTCTTGTTCATTGTTTCCAAGTAGCGCAAAGATCCATTTATGGAAGTAATGGGCGCGAAAGCCCAAGACCCCGCTCAGAAGGTAATGGTATCGCTTGAGCTCTTCCGAGAAGTCACCGCGGTGGATGATTTGGGGCCACCGGTTACCACCTTCTTATTTTTCAGATATACTTCGCTCATTAGCCGCATACATTGGTCTTCATTGTCTTCCCAGTGCCTCGATGCACTCGCTTGGCTAACGGCCACAAAGTGCCGGTGGTGAGGGATGCCGAGTATGATCTCAAAATGACGGGAAAGTGAGGTTAATGACTACCTCGCCTCTTGCTATTTTCGACACACCTCAGTGTCTTTATTATAAGACTCGGGCAACCACCATCATAAATTCATTGTCATTGACGCGCTGACGGGATTCCTCCTAGAAGTGCAGGGCACTACGCGATCAATTTGTCCATCCATGGACTCTCAGAACTTTCTCGAGTTCCGCCTGCACTCCTCCATGTCGATATGCCCCACCTCCGAGTCTCTCGACGTCCATGCCGCATTCGCCCGTGACTCGCATTCTCGACCCTCCGATATTTGTATTTCATTTCTTCCTCCGTAAGCTTAGCCTTTCCTTTCGATTTGGTGGGTCTCTCATTGATGTAGACATATGTTCTTTCGAACTCGCTTATCTGCGATCTCGCATGAAGAAGAAGCGAGACCCAATCCGAAAAGGTCAATTAGCCATTTGATCTTCCATCGAATGTTAAAGAAGAAAGAGTTAGAGATTTTTAGGCTCAGTGGCGCAGCAGGCGCATGAAAATTGCAGCTTACAGGGCTAAATAGGTAGGCGCACAGAAGAGGGTGTCAAAGGTTAAATCTGCGCCAAAGGCGCATGGCGCATGCATACTGCAGATTGCATTTTATAAAGGGCGCATGAAAAGTGCGTGTTACATAGTGATAGGATGCGCCCTTTGGCGCATGGAATTTTCATGTTGCATTGGGATTTGGTGCGCCCTTTGGCGCATGGATGGTTCGTGTAACAAGAACTTTTCGTGCGCCAAAGGGAGCATGGCGCGGCGCACGAAAGGTTTACACAACATGATGTTATTGTAATCGGGGATGCGCCTGCGCCTTCAAAGATTTGTACTTAGCGCAGATAAAGCTTGTGTTGCATGGATGTCAGGGTGCGCATCGCGCATGGAAATGTGATGCAAAGAAGGAAGGATTGTGCGCGCCAAAGGGGCGCAAGTTTAGCACTTGCAAAGATGTGAAAGAGGCGCGCCTGAGGGCGCAGGAGTTCATGAGCAACAAGATGGGAAAGGTGCGCCATCATGGCGCGGTTTTGTTCATGTAACAAGGGGTGACAGATGCACCAAGGCAAGAGAGAAACAAGTGAACTAAATCACTCTCAAAGGGGTCTTTACATGGTTTAGATTTCTTCTTCTCCTTTTTTTTCCTTTTAGAGTCATTTGGGTAAATGAAATGGTTAAAACCAGAGGGTTACAAACCATGCTTTTAGATGACATCCTCCTCCAAAGCAGATCCGGAAAGAGGAAGATAAGGAAAGACAAATGACATGGGGGAATATTCAAACATGCACATATCAAAACCAAACCAAGCAAGCAGAAGAACTATCTAAACGCAAAACATCACGAAAGAGACAAGAGCACTTACCCTGATAAATAGCAAAAATCTGAAAACGGGTCCACAACGCGTTGAAAACGACGAGGCAAAATGGCCGACAGCTCGTAGAAAAGGAAATCACGTGCTCGCGAATAGTGAAAATGACATTTGGGCGCACAAACACACATATATATATAGGTGAGCTGGTCATAAATGCGCCACCCACTTTTTAAAGGGCGCATGAGAGTTGCTGTCGACAGGGAAAAGCGTGCGCCCTTTGGCGCATGAAAACGTTTTCCAGTAGGAAATTAAGCGCCTTTGGCGCACCAAAAGCTATGTCGACATGAAGTTATGTGCGCCCTTTGGCACACCAAAACATGGCGCAACAAAAGTTGTGCCAACACAAAGGCGCATGCGCCTTGGCGCACGCAGGGAAGGCTCAACATACTTTGGCGCACCAAAAGGTGTGTTGACACTGAAAATCATGCGCCAAAGGTTTTAAAGGGGGCGCACCAAAAGTTGGTGTTACATAGCAATTTCATGCGCCCAGCCAAAAAAGGCTCAAAAGACTAAGTTCGAAAAACCAGATTTCCCGGGAAGGGATTTTACAACGTTTCGAACGCAAGGGATCCCTAACGAGGGATCGAACAAAATTTCGGTATGGTTATCGGTAAAATTGCCCTTGTCAATTTTACGGGATAACAGCTGGCTCTTTCTGGGGACTATCCCTGAGCAAACTCGGGGGTAGAGAATCCCAGTTCTCATGTGCCTATCCATTGGGTAACAGAGTCAAAAACAAGGGCGACCGGAGGGAGAAGAAAGGAAACACACAACAAACCGAAAGCAACCACACGACGAAAGCAAACACACAACTAAAGCAAACTGTACAAAGAAGAGAGCAAGCTCTACTTCCTGAAAATTTTCAGATGTTGCCCGCTATAAGGAAGCGGGAGCTCGGTTCCATCCAGATATGAGAGATAGAAGCTATTCTCTCCATTGAGCTGCTTGATCTTGAAGGGCCCTCTCCACAGGGAATCAAACTTTCCGTGCATGCCCTTTGGCTCTCTTCGCTTGTCCCACAAAAGGACGAGATCTCCCACTTGAAAATCTCTCTGCTTGGCCTTCTTATCAAAAAGCCTCTTAACTTGATTCTGATGTTCAGTGATCCTGTCGACCACCCTTACTCTCTTTTCTTCAAGTTCTGCCAGATACATGATTCTCTTTTCAAGAGAATTTTGGAAAGTTTCATCTTCGATGGCTCGTGCCAAACGCAGAGCAGGAAGTTCCACAGAAATGGGAAGCTCGGCATCAGTGCCATATAACACTTGAAAAGGTGACATGCCGAGAGATCTCTTGGGAGTAATACGATCGGCCCACAAAGCGTCGTACAAAGACTTGTGCCACATTCGCTGATTCTCATCTACTAACTTCCGTATGATGGTCACCAAGTTCTTGTTACTGGATTCCGCCTGACCATTTCCCTGAGGGTAATAGTCTGAGGCGTGAGCCAAAGTTATCCCATATTCATAGCAAAAACTAATAACTTCTCGTGAGGAGAAGTTAGAAGCATTATCAGCAACGATTTTGTTTGGAACGCCAAACCTGACAATGATATTTTCTTTAATGAAATTGCAAACCACCTCAGAAGTGGCATGCTTGACAGGTATGGCTTCCACCCACTTGGTGAAGTAATCGGTCATGTAAGGACATAGCTATGTCCGCACTCGATTGAGGATTGAGTGCGCTAATAAAATCAATTCCCATCGCCCAATGGTTCATTGATAATGACCGCCTTAGGGAAAGGCAGCCAACTTGGGCTTGCCGACGAATCACCGCAACAGGTTCACACTTCGCCACCCGATGGTCAGATCTCAAAGAGCGTCGCCAATAGTACCCGCTCGAATGATCTTGTGTGCAAGCACGAGGAAGAGAAATGCCCTCCACAGCTGAATTGTGAAAACTTTCCAATGTAGTTTTACTTGCTGGGGTTTGTCAACACATCGCAAAAAGATGCCATCTATCCCACGTTTATATAAACCGTCATCCTAGATGACATATTTAGCCACTCTGAGCTTTATAGTGCGCTTCTCCTTTGCAGTTAGGTGCATTGGGCATTCGCCGTAGGTAAGGAAGAAAGCGATGTCGGAGTACCATTCATCACTAGTTGCAACAAATAGAACCAGAGGGAGAATCGTGCTCTTCCCCGCCGGTCCCGTGTTTCGCTTCAGTAGTCACCCCTCATCGTGGTTTCTCGAATCTTTGTTTTCAGCCATTAGCCGACACAGTGCCCTCCCTCACCAGCTTGGTTGGTTTAATATCCGTGTCATACTCCCGACCTTTGCGATCCAATTTCCTCGCAAGCTTCCTAACTCCCGCCGAGTTAGAATTGATTTCACCGCCGTGTCGTGACCAAAGACCACCGTATGCGAGTTTAGAATGTAATACCTGAAATTCTTCACCGCTTTGACAACGGCGAAGGCATGCTTTTCCAGCTTGAGTCATTTTTAGTTCGTGAGGCTTGAGGGGAGAACTCATGAACGCGATCGAGATTCAACATCCTCCGAGTTCTTTTCGCATTAAGATTGCATGACACAAGATGCTCGATGCGTAACTATACATGATGAAGTCCTTGAGAAATCGGGACATACCAGACTCGGTGCATGAGCAACTAAGCTTTTATTTCTTCAAATGACCTTTTTCCCTCTTCACTCCATCTGAAAGTTGGTGACCCTTTCATCATGTTCAATATGTGACGGGTCTTCTCAGCAAAGTCAGGAACAAAACGCCCGAGAAAGTTCACCTTTCCAAAGAAAGAATGAACACCAGTCTTGCTTGTAGGCAGAGTAAGGCTTTGAATAGCCTTAACTCTTTCGGCATCTATCTTTGTTCCTTCTTTGCTAACCACATGGCCTAGCAACTTCCCTTCCGTGACTCCAAAAATAGACTTTTTTTGGGTTTAGGGAAATCCCATGTTCTCGGCACCTAGCCAACACTTGCTCCAAATGATCACAATGATCATTTCGTTGTTTAGAGAACACGGTTAAGTCATCTAGATAAACCACAATGACTTTCCCCATCATACCTTTGAATGCAAAATCCATGGCCCGCTGAAAAGTGGCACCAACGCATTAGTTAGGCCAAAAGGCATCCTCGTAGGCAAAATGTACCCTGTGAGTAGTGAATGCTGTTTTAAATCGATCTTCAGTGAAACTTCAACTGATTGAACTCAAAACCACCGCAAGCATGGATAAGATCTCTCGATCCAGCCATCGCTTGCAGCGTAACTTGATCCATTATCGGAAGAGGGTAGTTGTCTTTCAAGGAAGCTTGATTCAAATTGTGAAAGTCTACGCATATGCGTATCTCGCCGTTTTTCTTGCGCACTGGCACAATATTTGCTACCCAAGTACTGTGATGGATAGGAAAGATGATCCTTGCATCCAACATCTTCTGAATTTCGGCCTGGATGGTACCCGAGATCTTAGGATTATAGTGCCTCTGCTTCTGGCGAAAGGCTTTGACATCTTCTTTCAACGGAATGTCATGTCAACGCCCTTTGCTTAAAGGACTTTAGATCGGCATAGACCATGCCAACACGCCCATATATTTTTTTAAAGAACTTGACAAATTTTCGCTTCTCCTCAAGCGCAACATTTGCCAATGTTCACAAATTGCGGGTGCTCTATCGAACCTATATTGACCGGTTCGGTTTCCGGGGATGAGTCAGGGTCATCCCGCTTTTTCTTTTTTACAAAACGGTCATGCCTGTCGAACAGGCGCTCCAGAGAAACCAGGCCTTTCGGAATTTTATTTCCTTTGAGCTGACATATGCCGTCGTTCCCTTCGGATTCGTCACCTTGATCGGTGACTGATTCACGGCAAGTGGAAGTAGATCCTTCAAAGTGCAATTCTTTAAAATTTTCTGCCTTTTCCAGAAAAGCAATGAGTTGATTATCGTCGTTGAACACCTGCCAATGCTGAGAATTGTCTGGCACGCTCGGGCGGAAAACCACCTCAATGGTGTACTTGTTTGTTTTCAAACCTGGGTGTGGGAGCATGAGGGACGCTGAAACGGCCAATGAATCGGCCATGTCATTCTGAGCCCTCGAATGGACTCTATTGAAAAAGCATCGAATTCTTCAATGTTGTCCCATACCGCATTACGGTAATGCCTGAGCCTTTCATTCTTCACTTGGTAAATCCTTTTGACCTGATTTACAACTAGCTCTGCATCACCTTGTACTTTTAGATTTTTAATTCCTCTTTCCTCATGGCTTGCATACCGAGTAAGAGAGATTCATACTCAAAGCAAAGATTGTTTGTGTTGAAAACTGCAATTTGAAAGAGAGAGGAATTACCTCCTCTTCTGGGAGATATCAAGACGGCCCCAAGCCACATCCACTAGTCACACAACTTCCATCAAACCGCAAGGTCCAGATCTCATTAAGATCCTTTTCCCGAACGAGAACACCCCTTTATCCGTCTCTGAGATAAGAAGTAGTTCCCATCCCCGATGATTCAAAAAGGATTTGAGCTTTGGGGTCCTCGTAACTAGTAACCAAGTATTTTTTTGTGATTCCGCTCCAAAGTCTCGCATTACGCCTTTGACTGAATTCTAGCTTTAGACCACCCATATGAATTTCTCCACCAACTTCACTGCAAAAACTTCTTCCCAAAGAAAATTCCATAGGCCGCCGGAATGTCAAAGAACGAGGACCTGTCATCTTTACTCTTTTATCTGGGAAAGCCGCAAATGCGAATCACGCGCTGCCTTTGATTTGGCCAACCAACGGAACTCGCTTGGTTTCCAATGAATAACATCTCACCGAAAGGCTTGGTAAGAGTGAGGCCCAAAGCATGGGCGACTTTTGCCGATGACGTTATCGTAAGCCCCGAATCAATTATGCAGCTTACTCAACTTGTGTCCATTGATCAGAGAGAGAGATAGAAAGGCTCTATCTTGCTCGATGCCGATGTCAAGCAACATTTATGTGGGATTCAGGGGGAGTGGAAAGGATTCCTTTGGGAAACTCGCTTAGATGCAACAAATTGACTCAATATATTTGGTCAATCTTACAAGTCGTTCGGGGTTCGATCAAGGTACTCACTTCACATTTGGATCTTGGTCTTTTTCGCATGATCTATGATATCAAATGCGGCCAAGGGTCATGCTGAAGGAATGAGTCCCTCACCTCGCGATGATGGAATAGGATTAGTGGCCTTGTAGGAATGTGAGAGGATTGATTTGGAGGAGAGATAGGGGGAAAAGATTTCCTTGTAAAAGATTTGCCAGGGAGTTGAGTAGGAAGAGGATTACCTCTTTTAGCAATGATCGGAGGCGCGTTTGACACGGCCTTCTCCTGCTGGACATGGGCAGCAACTTCCGCTTCTTTTCCTTGTGAGCGAGTAAAAACAACATATGACTGTCCGCTTGCATATCCCTGGGTACCCTCTTCTTCATCAGATTCTTCCTCATCAAATTCCATATACCCGATAGTAGAGTCGCCAGCCGGTTCACCGACATCTTGATCATCTTCGCCTTGAGACGAAGGTTCTTCATAATACTGCTCTTCTTCTTCGATTTCGGCCAGAGCGTTGACCGGAGGAGCCTCAAGCGCCAACCGCGGAGCAGCTGTAGGTAGGCGCGGCCTTTGTGAAACATTGTTGGGAACGAAATTCCTCCGTGGAATATCCCGGTACGAGGAACTGGGGGAGGCCTGGGCCAACTGCTTCTTCAATGCAAGCAAGTCATTCGCCATCTTTTGAAAGGCTGGATCAGACGAAGTAGTGGGCGAAGGGCCCAAAGATTTAGGCTTGGCTGATTCCTTTTTCAATTCGCCAGATATTATCAGATTATCCTCTATCCGAATGGCAGCGGCTTGGGCGAGAATCAAGGTAGCCACTCGCTCTTGAAGGAGTAAGAAACTAACTTTCGAACTCATAGCGTTTACGAAGAAACACTTTTGATTTTCCTAAGCGCTTGAAGCATGGCAACGGGACACGGTTGATTAGTGCATCAACCGGTGATAAAATCACGCATGGTCTCATTTGCCTCTTTCTTCAGGTGAGTGATCCATGATAATAATGCAAATGCATCCTCTGAAGGCTTGTATCTGTCTTCAAAAGCATCCCGTAAGGTGGCCCAACTGGTAATAGATCCGGCCGGTAAATGCTGAAACCATTCACCGCAGGTCCTTGTAGGGTTTCCAGAAAAAGGTGAACCGACACATCTTCGTGAGTCACATCCAAAATACTGCATGACATGATGAATGCAGATATGTGGGAATCCGTGCTTTGATTTCCGCTCCCATCGAATTTGGGAAAATTCTTTCGGTTTCCGTGAGGGAGCGCGTGAACTGGATGTGGTAAAGCCAAAGGACCCATCGCGTTTCCCCATGGTACCGCCATCTGAAAAGCCAGAAAGAGAACACGAGCTGGAAGTGTGGTTCCGCTGAGTAGCAAGGCACTACAAAGGGATGTGGATGCCCCCTGCGAAAGACTTTTTCTTCGTGAAGGTGAGACACTCCTGGATGTCCTGGCTAGCCGAGCTTAGCGCTGAAAAACGCACCGGTGTCACGCTGAAATTGTGCCTTTGAAGCAGATCGAAAGTAGGATCAGCTTCTCCACGGGCTCTCCTGCTGCGCGTAAAAGGTTCACTCGCCAGTGTACCTTCCAGATCTGTAACGTTATGGCACAGATTCAAACTTTCTTTTTGGTTATACTTGCTGATTTTCTCTGGTTTTTCCGATAAAACCAGCAGAAATACTTTTCTAAATATTTAAAACTATCCTCTTCAAAACCGATCATGTTAATGACAAATAACAACGAGGATAAGATGGCAGGGAAGAATAGCAAGCTGATTTTCGGATCTGATTTTGACTTTTTTCAGAGGGTTTCAAACTTTTAGCAAACAACCAAAAATCCAGATCTACGGCAAAATACTAATTTTTATAAAAACTCAGCGAACTAAAGATTTGTAACTAGGCCAGATCTATGGATCTCAGAAGAAAATTTTCAATTCAGAGCACTTTTGCAAATTTTTGGATTTTTATCAAAAAGTTCAGATTTGCAAACAAAGCAAATGATTTTCTTATTTTTTCTCGATTTTTCTATCTTACCACCATCATAGATCCGATGATCTATTCGCTCTCAAATGAGTCGCCAAAAACTCGTTGGTCCAAAATCATGTCGCTTGGGCAAGATCTATGGATAAACGAGCCAACAAAGCAGTGCAGGGCATAGCCTCTTGAGTCAAAGAAAGCGAAACTGTTTATTGCTATTCTACCAAAGAGAATCTATGCAAGTCTCACATGATTCTACCTTCTGGGGTTTGGGATCTCATCCCAAAGGGGGTGTTTCCGATCAGTGAAAAGAAAGGAAAGGAAGAGGGGATGAGGAAAGAGCAGTCCGAAGGAAGAAAAGAAATGAATTCCAAAGCGTAAAGGTCAAGATTTATGTTTTGGGATCGGTAGTAAACAGAGCCAAACCTACTTGCATAAATAAACAAAGCAATACCGATGATGAATAAATGACAATGAAACAGATATGAATTAATGTAGATAAAACACATAGATCTAACATAAGAAAGATCTAATGGCGATAACACAAGTATTCAAAGACAAAGTCTAAATATTTGTATTAATTACTCTTCACATAAAAAAGCTCAAAGTCTTTTTTCCTCACTTCTATTTCTTATCCGAAAGATATTCACTCAATCAACATAATATTCCAATATATATTTATAAGAGGAGAAGGAAAAGAAGGCAAAAAGGAGCCAACCACTATTTACAAAGATATTTACAAAATATCTAAAAGTCATGTTGACTTTTTACAACTTGATGGATGACATCATCCCATGACGCAACATGGATGATGTCATCATTTGTGCCAACATACTTTAGACATTCCAACAAGAAAGTCGAGAAGAAGAGAGAAGAAGAAGAAGAAGAAGAAGAAGAAGAAGCAAAGCTACTCGTCATCATCATCCTGCGGCCGAAAGGGGGTAGCCTCGCTTTTGATGTCCGCTCAGTGTGATGAGATATGGAACTCGAGCGCGTATTCCAAAAACTTGTTAATCATCGCCCAAGTTGATCCCGAGAAGGATCCTCAGTGCCTATCGCTTATCGCCTCACAAGTCTCCCGCTCATCTATGAGCTTCTCGGGAGTTTGGAAAGTCCTTTCCGCCTCAATGAGGAACCCGACGAAGTCCCTACAGCCAAGAGGTTGTTGATAGATTCAAGTGTCAAATGTGACCTCCGCCCCGCTCTCGAGAAGCGATCTCCTCAAGATCCGGATGGTTTCATCACCGACCTTAAGGTAAAGGAAGGAGTGAGCAACCCCGAGACATGTTGAGAACAATTCACTCCATTTGATGCATCAGATCCAGGGCCTCTTCCTTTACCTTGTCGAATTTTTTCTAGAATAAATTCTAGCTGATCCACCCGTAGTCCGAGTGGACATGATTTTGCTGAGGGCCCTCGATGGCCGAAGACGCCGAACTTGACTGATCTTCGACTCGAACAATCAAACATTTGTCGAAGGCCTCGTGTCGCAGCCAGCATGTTCCAACTCTTCTCGATATGGGCCCCGCTAATGCTTGGAGCTCTTTATTTGCCTTTCCGATGTTCGTATACAAATCGACAAACTCGGTGATCACTTTTTCACTGCCTTTGAGGATCCGCCCCTCCAAGCAAAACGGCCATACCCTCGCTCACCGATCTTTGCATATTCATTGATTTTCTCCTGGCCGAGAAGCTCAAGTCTCGGGGCACTGTGGGAGGCGCACTACCCATCTTCTCGTAAGGCTTGGAGCAGATATTTGTTTTGCTCTTTTAGTAGCCTTTTCTCTTTTTTTCTCAAGCTTTTGACAGAGGGCGTCAACCGCGAAAGAGCTTCCCCGGAGACTTTCGTAAGATGTCCCCATCAGTGACTTGGGTCACAAAGTAAAATCTGCTTGAGATGATCCTTTTTCTCTTGAGGGATCGGGTATGCAATTTCCATGATTCTCTCACCCGCAAAGACTTTTAGAGAAGCGTGTAACAAAGCCGCTTCTTCGCCCTTTGGTCGGGATCATCGAAAAGTCCATCTGAGCGATGGGAACTTTCCTCTTTTGCTGGCTTAGCCCGAGAGATCCAGCTGGTCCTATGGAAGAAGGACCAGAGACAGAGAGGAGGCAAACACAAAGAGAAGAGGGGAAAACGTGAGACACGCGGCGGTGACATTGAGAGAATAGCCAAGAAGTGTCCACTGGAGGAAGGGAAACTATAGCAAATGCAAGAAGACATAGGAAGGGAAGGGAGCCCGAGATGAGGGAAGAAATGGAGGAGGACAGATCAGTGAGGGAGGAGAAGATAGATGAAGAGGCGAGGGGAAAAGTAGAAGAAGGGGAAGAGGACACGACCAAAGGGATGGTCGCTTGAGTCACTCGAGGAGGGGAAGGAAGAGAAGAAGAAGGGATAGAAGGGACCTCTGTTGTGGTAGCAATGCCGACATCCTGAGTGGATGGGCCTATGGGACTATCCTCTGTTATTTCTTCCTCCAGAGTTATGACTTGTTCTGGCGCTGTGGAAGGAGGACTTTCAGGGGCTTCTTCCTGAATGGTGCTGGATTCACCTTCTACACCTTTGCCTTTAAGCTGCTTCTTGGATCGTGAAGGTGCGTTGCCCAATGGGGAGGTTGTGAAATCTACCCCGAGGTAGATTAGCCCGTTCATCCGGCACCAATGTTCTCCCTACGCAGAGTTTCTCGACCTCTCCTCAATTGTCTCGAGGAGCTTTAGTTCTATCAATGGCCGGAAGGGCCAATCGTCCCCATCTGTATCATTATATACCTTGTCTACTTCATCTTCCGTAGTTTGGAGCCTTTGGGGACAATGGCTATCCCATATTGGATGATTTCTGCCAATGCTAGGTGAGAATGATCCTTTCTTCTGAGCTCTACCTCATGGAGGACGCCAATATAAATATCCTCGATCCGAGGAACATGGATCGATCAAGCTTTGCTCTTGCAGCAGCCCTCGGGTCGAAGGTAGGCCTGGCCGGGAAGTCGTGTTTCAAATTAAGTAACTCCACTCGCAAACATTTCCTTCACCTTGTGGTGGGTAGAGCATGTATATCGGCCCACTGTGAGGGGGAAAGGAGTTCCACCCTTCTTTCTTTTAAGGCATTTCTCGTGGTATGTGATTAGTCGCCTTGATAGCTCTAAAGAGAATCACTTTAGGCCCAAGATACCTCGGTAGCCCGGTTGGCTCTCCCAAAAAGTTGGCAGCCCTTAGATAGGTGAATGTAGGAAACTGGGTGAACAGGGCCCCCCATTTCTCCGTGGCTGCCACTATGTTTTTGGTCGTGCGACCATAAGTCATATTCGGCCTCAAGCAGTGATGATGTGATAGAAAAACACATCGTTAACTTTGTGAACTCGGGAGATGCTATTCTCCACCTCAACTCGGGTAGTACTCAGATATCTTGACCCGAGGCCAAACTCCACTCCTGTTAGGCCCGGATAATCCCTCTCCGACGCCGCAGCGTACCACGTAGGAGTTCATATGGAATACTCCCGCCAGGCTGAATTGTCAGAGCCGCCGAGATGGTGCCGCTTATAATTTCCCCAAAGAAAAGCGCCGATCAGTGCAAATTCTTGTTCATTGTTTCCAAGTAGCGCAACATCCATTTATGGAAGTAATGGGCGCTCGAAAGCCCAAGACCCCGCCAGAAGGTAATGGTATCGCCGAGCTCTTCTCGAGAAGTCACCGCGGTGGATGATTTGGGGCCACCGGTTACCACCTTCTTATTTTTCGATATACTTCTGCTCATTAGCCGCATACATTGGTCTTCATTGTCTTCCCAGTGCCTCGATGCACTCGCTTGGCTAACGGCCACAAAGTGCCTGGGTGGTGAGGGATGCCGAGTATGATCTCAAAATGACGGGCAAAGTGAGGTTAATGACTACCTCGCCTTGCTGCTTTTCGACACACCTGTGTCTTTATTATAAGACCGGCAACCACCATCATAAATTCATTGACGACGCCGACGGGGATTCCTCCGGAAGTGCAGGGCACTCGCTATCAATTTGTCCATCCATGGACTCTCAGAATTTCTGAGTTCTCGCCTGCACTCCTCCATGTCGATATGCCCCACCCCAAGTCTCTCGACGTCCATGCCGCATTCGCCCGTGACTCGGCATTCTCGACCCTCTCGATATTTGTATTTCATTTCTTCCTCCGTAGCTTAGCCTTTCCTTTCGATTTGATGGGTCTCTTTGCTGGATGTAGACATATGTTCTTTCGAACTCGCTTATCTGATCTCGCATGAAGAAGAAGCGAGACCCAATCCGAAAAGGTCAATTAGCCATTTGATCTTCCATCGAATGTTAAAGTAAGAAAGAGTTAGAGATTTTTAGGCTCAGGGCGCAGGGCGCATGAAAATTGCAGCTTATGGTGGCTAAATAGGTAGGCGCACAGAAAGGGGTGTCAGCAAGGTTAAATCTGGCGCCAAAGGCGCATGGCGCATGCATACCGTAGAGATGCATTTTATAAAGGGCGCATGAAAAGTGCGTGTTACATAAGTGATGATGCGCCCTTTCGCGCATGGAATTTTCATGTTGCATTGGGATTTGGTGCACCTTTTCGCGCATGGATGGTTCGTGTAACAAGAACTTTTCGTGCGCCAAAGGGAGCATGGCATGCGCACGACGAAAGGGTTTACACAACATGATGTTATTGTAATCGGGATGCGCCCGCGCTTCAAAGATTTGTACTTAGCAGCAGATAAAGCTTGTGTTGCATGGATGTTGGGTGCGCCATCATGCATGGAAATGTGATGCAACAAGGAAGGATTGTGCGCGCAAAGGGGCGCAAGTTTAGCACTTAGCACAGTGCAAAGATGTGAAAGAGGCGCGCCGAGGGCGCAGGGATGCAACAAGTTTGAAAGGTGCGCGCCATCATGTAACATGTAATCAGGGGACATGATGCGCCAAAGGCAAGAGAGAAACAAAGTGAACTAAATCACTCTCAAAGGGGTCTTTACATGGTTTAGATTTCTTCTTCTCCTCTTTTCCTTTTTGACAGTCATTTGGGTAAATGAAATGGTTAAAACCAGGAGGGTTACAAACCATTGTTTTAGGATGACATCCTCCTCAAAGCAGATCCGGAAAGAGGAAGATAAGGAAAGACAACATGCGGGGGAAAAACTCAACACATGCATATCAAAAACCAAACCAAAGCAAGCAAGCACTAACCTAAAGCAAACTCACGAAAGAGATAAAGAAAAATCTGGAAAATTCCCGTTGAAAACGATGATAAATAGCAAAAAATCACGTCTCAGAAAACGGGTCCACAACACGTTGAAAACACGAGGCAGGGGACAATGCGCCACCCACTTGCTCGAAAGGAAGGAAATCACGTGCTCGCGAATAGTGAAATGACATTTGGGCGCGCAAACACATATATATATATGAGCTGGTCATACTTTGGGTGACCAAATGGTCATCAATGCGCCACCCACTTTTTAAAGGGCGATGAGAGTTTTCCGACAGGAAAAGCGTGCGCCTTCGCGCATGAAAACGTTCAAAAGAAATTAAGCGCGCCTTTTCAATTTTGCACACCAAAAGCTATGTCGACATGAAGTTATGTGCGCCTTTCAGAGCACCAAAACATGGCGCAACAAAAGTCAGTGCCAACACAAAGGCGCATGCGCCTCGCGCACGCAGGAAGGCTCAACATACTTCGCGCACCAAAAGGTGTGTTGACACCGAAAATCATGCGCCAAAGGTTTTAAAGGGGGCGCACCAAAAGTTGTTACATAGCAATTTCATGCGCAATTGCTTCGAGGAGTCAGGGGATCGTAACAAAGAAAATGTCAATTTTATGTAGTGATAGTCGAGTGCTTTATACACCTAGCTAAGAACTCGCTTTCCACTCTAGTCGATGAAGCATATATTTACACCGTAGGTGGACTGAGTTGATATCACTTCATCAAGACAACTTTGAAGGAAGATAAGTTTGGAAGTTGGGAGAAGAGGAATGTCATACCGAGTGCTATACACCTAGAATCCTCTAGGACGAAGCATATACATATCACTTCATGACCAAAGGTTGAGAAGATCAATCCGCAGGATAAACAAAGCTATGTTCAGCTTTGGTTGGCCTTCATGGATGACAAAGAAGGGTCGAGAAGTTTGCTCGTTGTGAAAATTAGTCTCCAAGTGGGGGATCGCTATGTTTGTGGATCCTATTTTCATGTTAGAGTGTGGTACACCTTCTATGTGTTACACTCGGTATTTTTACGGCGGTCCCGCCGCCAATGGCGGGTCGGGGTTCGGGGTGAAGCCTTCAAGCAAATTTTCACGGTGGTTTATTAACCCATGGGTAATGGGTAACCGTTATGGGCTGTTTTTGGGCCCATGGTTTTTCGGTACCCATTGTTTTAATACCCATGGTTTTTTGCCCATAGTTTTGATACCCACGGTTTTGTATCAAACTACTTAACCAAATTGTTGTCTATTTATATGGTCTTATGATATGATAGATATGACATAGCAAATGTATTGCAAATGTGTTTTGAAATCGGGTGTGAATTTTGTAGAGTTTGTTGAGCATAGCTCCAAACGGATCCGGGTATTGTATTGAGAGAGAGTTGAGGCTTGTAATAAAATATGAGCAAGTGATTCTTGGTGGACGTAGCCCAAATTGGGTGAACCATGTTAAATCTTGTCTCTCTGTGTTGTGTTATTTATTCTACACTTTTATTTGAGATCTCGTAATATTTTCTCGCGTATTAGTTTCTACTGCTATGATTCTCGTAAGGGATTATTCCGCATATTTTATCTCTTATTTCCTAACACATGAACCACATCATGTCAAAAGGAATGAGTATACCATGCTCCCATGATGTGTCAGTACTATTGAGACCGAGTGTATAGATTTTGGATTAATGTAGAGGAGAAGAATTCACATGCCCTTAAAACATTTTCTTGCAATCGTGTTCTAAGTAGTGTAGAGGAGAAGGAATGAAGTATTCATGCCCTCAGTATAATAATATGAACCGAGTAATTTATGTCTAAAATTGTGTAAAAAGTATGTGAATAGTTAATAGAATATAAAATTATGAGAATATTCCCCTATCCATAAATGTAGAATATTCCCCTATCCATAAATGTAGAGTGTGGTCAAATCGCACGATACTCTTGATTGAGTTGTATGATTTTGACTCGTAATATAAACAACAATATAGAAACAGTAATCAATATTATAGAGACATATTCACTCAAAGTTATGGAGACAAAAACATGGGACACCCACAATTTTAGGAGATAATTGTAATAGTAGGTATCAGAGGACACATATAGAGAAGAAAGTGTATATACTTAAGATAGACATAGAGACACAAACAAGGGAAACGCATAGTGTCACACTAGAATCAAGTAACTCAAGCCATATAAAGTAAGCAATTACAACTTTGTAATCAAGAAAGGTATTAATGAATCATAAGAAATGGATTAAAATAGAAAAGCAAGAAAGAATGGAAATAAACCACATAAGCAAGTAAAGGACAATAATGTATCACGTAAGTATGTAAAATCATGTTAGTAAAAGTAGAAATAGAAAGATAACTTATCATCACAAGACATGTGTGTTGGTCATATTAGCTCAAAAGATAACATATACATCATTTATGTAAACAAGTGTGTGAGGAAATGTAAAGTAATTGTAATGAAATAAAATCACTGATATAGTGTTGGGGATTCCCTAAATATAAGTGTCAATGGGAAGGAACCAAGCCAACATCTATCACCATGTATCAATTTTTGTGTCTTGCATCAAACTTAACATACCTCGAGGGGCACGGGAAACACCGGGCTCACATTGGAGGGCCGAACTCGGATATCATCAAGCCAAGGCACCGAGCCAATTGGCGAGGCATTTGGGGCAGTGAGCTCGGGAGTGTCGAGCCCGTAGGAGAAACATTTCATCGGGGAGGTCAGCATTCGGTGGGCTCGGCCGTGCCGAGCTTGCAGTCAAAGCACCAATGGTGAGCTACTCGCCAATGAAGCAAACAGGTACGAAGGCAAATGAAGAAAGGCGAGATCGACCCGAACATGGAGGCTCGAGGAAGAAGAAGAAGAAGCTCAGACCGAGGCGTTGGAGGAATTCGACGGTGGGAAGGCCAGTTGACTCGGCGTTGGAATCTCACGAAGAGGCCGAGGGGCTTGGCTAGCAACCAGGGGGCAACAAGGTGGATAGAAGCTCGCCCAGGAAGTATTGGGATCACGACAGAGTTCGGAGCATGAACGAAGGGTCAACGAGAAGCCATGTCCGAGTCTAATTTTGGCGAGGATGAACTCGCCACGAAGCTCGATCTACAGGTATGTCAGCACTTCGCAGAAGGGAGATTCAACGTGGAGGCTAGCAGGTATAGCTTGTCGATCGAGCTCACAAGAAAAGTGATGGCTCAGCCATGGAGTTACAGGGCTAAACGACTCAAGAAATGAGTGCATGGAAATTTCGGACAGGCGGAAGTCGCAGGTTCGGATCACGGCGAGGCGTGCGCGAGTAAACGATGAAGCAGTGGTCGGGTCATGTAAAACGAGCTGCTATAGAAACATATGTAGAAGGGACTCACCACCCAGCTCGCCAAGAATCTCGGCGAGTTGCTCGGCGGACTGGTTCGCCAATGCAAAGCAATGTGTAGGCACCCAGATGAACCCAAAACCCCTTTCGCAAGAAATGCTATATCTTGAGCCTCATTTTCCCGATTTTTGCAAACTTACAGTCGCTGGAAAGGGGAAAACGACATCTTTGCAATGGAGGCTTGAAAATGGATTTTTTTTTTTTTGGAGGTTTTGAAACCCCGAAATTACAAAGCTCCCAGAAGTCTGAAATGGCATAGCTTTTGCCCCTGATGTCCGTTTTTTTAGCAAGAGTCCAGTTGTTTGAAAGCTAAGGATATGATATACTGTGTGGCAACACCAAAAGTGAATTTTCAGAGGTTTTGGATCTCTAAAATTCATGAATAGTGAACAATGCCTTGGGTAGCTAAAATGCATTAATGAGGGTATGGGCTTGATTCCTTCTTCCACAAGGCAAGGTACAAAAGGGTATGGACTTTACAGACTTGTCCTTCACTCTTCGCAGTGTAATGATGGATTTTGGTGGGTGAATGAAACAAAAATATGAATTTCTTATCTCCTCTCTCAAGATTTCTTCTATAAAATGTAAGGGGGTGCATTGTTAAAACATTTAGTCATTTTTCCTCCTCTGCACCCCTATTCTCCATTCCTTCAGCTAAGATGTTGTGAATTTCATGGGGCTTAAGGCCTTCACACCAAATTTGTAAATGTCATTCTTTCCTCTCCCCACTACAATGTACTGTTCATATTCTTGAGCAATGAAAATCCATGTTATGTGTTAATTTCTCTAGCCTCACATGATCTTGATTGTTCTTTCTTGCCTCTCATTGCTATCAGGTGTTCTGCAAACTAATGCTTCCATTGTAGGATTTTGGTGCTGATGTGTTTGTTTGGAAATGGTGTAATGTGTGAAAGCTGGTCTGTGGTGCTTGACTAGCCTCTCCAAGTGCATTCTTCTCCATTTTGCAGGGTTGGGAACTTGTCTAACATCTCCTTTTCTTGGTATATCACCGTTCTTAGTGTAGTTTTTACTCTTCGTGCATCTCTCTCCATGTCTCCTTGGTATGTTAGAATAGGTTTATCCAAAGAGTCTTTATCAGTGCATTAAGAGTAGCTTGTGGCAGTAGTAGGATTAGGAGCAGAACCATCCTTCTCCAGAGTTATCCCATTTCACAAGGTCCTAGACTTAGGATAGCTCATTGTTTGGCAATCATGCCGAATTCCCCACTCAAAACTTGGCCATTTGGGGGTGATGCCATTTCTCCACAATGGAAACCATAACACGTGTCATTGAATATATCAGGTGGGTAGATCCATAATGAGTGGTATGTAGATAGTCATCCAACCATAAGCCAAAAAGAAAGTGTTCTACAAGAAGTGGTATGTGACCGTAATGACCATGTAGAAGGGTGAGGATAAAATGACCGGGTAGAAGTAAGATGTGAAGTAACATGTGAACTAAAAGGCCTTCGCATGAATGCATTAGGAGGGAGTGTGCTAGTTAGCATAACATGGGAAACATGAAGGCCTAGACAAATATGCATTATAACTAGGACTAGTAATTGTATGTACCGAGATAATATGTGGAGAGGTAGGGTCCTCGAATGGCATACCCCGATCGCAACCAATTTTAATCAGTAAATGGCCTTAACACATTGATGCAAAGAATAAGGATGGTTGTGAAATCATGGATCCAAGAGAAACCTAAAATCTTGTCACAAAAGATAAAAGAAGATGCCACCAAGAATGGAATAACAAAAGTAGTAGAACCGGATGTGAGAGAGAGAACAATATTCCCTAGTTTTTCATAGGATCAAATAATTTTTTCAGTATATCCAAGAGATTTCAGTAACTCAAAAGTGCACACACTATGTCAAGAAGTAATATAAATAAGTACATTATGTATATGATGTCTATCAATAAAAAAATGAATGTAACGTGTATCAAAACAATGTTATAAGCCATATCAATGTCATCAATATTAATAACTTGTTATACCCTTAATCCGATATCGCACATCGATGTGTATCGACGACTTGTGGTTATCATAACTTCTTATCATGATTTACCTCTTTCATATACGTTATAATATCATTAATGGGTTGGCCTTGGTGATGGCCATATGTGTGTGTGTGTGTGTGTGTGTGTGTGTGTGTGTGTGTGTGTGTGTGTGTGTGTGTGTATGTGTGTGTGTGTACACACACACACAGAGACACACACACACACACAAACATGATTTAGTAGGTATTAGTTGAGCATCATTTTAAGCACTTGAGTCTTATTGTATTTTGGAGGTTGCCCTCAAGTGGCTAACATTGTTCTACTTGCACCTTGTTATCATTTATCTACGTGTTGGTGTTATTTGGTGTTATATTGCTTTGATGATACTCAAATCTATCAAAGTAATTTCATTACAAGTGGTATCAAAGCTTGATCTCATCTGTAACAACACCAAAACCTAATTGTGAAGGTTCGCTATATTTAAAAAATAGATAATTTTCAACAATGTTTTTGGTGGTGTTGTGAAATTAGTCAAGAAATATCCTCTCCAAATTTCAAACTTTTGACTTGTTTTATAAAAGTTACATTAGTTTTAGAGTTTTTCATAAATTTTCTTTATAGGTCACAAATTGTGGAAATTTTCCATGTTCTTTACATTTTTGGAAAGAGGATAAAAATTTAATTTGAATATTTTCTTTGAGTTTTTTCATAGTTTTCCTACTTGCTCTCGAAACCCAAAACCCTAAATTTTGGCCTTGATCCCTAAATCCTACTATTCTGGGGCATCATGGCGAGGCTTTCCATAAGAAGCAAAAAGAATCTTGTCACTTCATGTAAAACCCTAGATAAGGATGAGTTAATAGTTGAGGATTTGGAATTAGAAGGGGTAGCTTATCAGTATCCTCAAAGGTGTCGTGGTTTACCTTGTGGATTATAAGGTAAGACAACTTGAGTATGATTTTGAATCCTACATTCTGAGATAGCCAATAAGGGAGATAGAAAATATTAACCATCAATTGGATGGTATCATACAACTTAGTTAAAATCTAAAGGCTAGTCATCATCTTCTAAATCAGCCACAACTCAATCATACTATGATCAGCCAAGGCGGATCTTCAAGTCACAGTAATGGACAAACTAGTTATGCTGGATCTTATAACAAGCGCCATCCAAATCCAAATACTATGCAAGTCCAAAACATGTTTCCAAAAGTGTAATTATTTAATTTTGATGGAAAGGATCCACTCAATTGGATTAACCAAATGGATAATTTATTTGATCTACACCATATCCCATTTCGATAAAAGGTGACCATGACATCCTCAGTATCTTGAACTTGAAAAATTCATTTGATATCGATGGATTTGTGCTCAAAGGTAGAAGAATGGTTTCATTATCACATGGATAGTTTTTACTGAAGAGATGCTATCTGCAATATAGCTCTAGTGTGTCAAAGAATTACTTTAGCCAATTAGCAAAATTATGGTAAAAAGATCACCAAGGATTAATTTCATCAACTCTAAAATCTATCCTTGCGTGGAGAATATTATAGAAGGGAATCTGAATGACCTATATCTTGGTGGTCTTAAGGACCAAATTGAGCATGAGGTGTGTATGTTTGGTCCACTTAAGGTTTCGATTCTATTATCATGGTGCATAAGGTAGAGGAAAAATTTATTTCTAGTAGGAGGAAGCATTTCACTAACATTAGACATCATAACACCTCGATGCAATCATGCCTTATTCGAACAATTAAATTGACACCTCAATAAATTGAATAAAATAAATCAAAAGGGATATGTTTTAACCGTGACAAAAATATGTAATCGGGACATAAATGTGCTAAAAAGAAGTTTTTCTACATTGAGGGGCCTAATGAAGAAGAAGAGAAGGAAAAAGATGAAGATGTAGAAGTAATTATCAAGCCATGTAAGAGCTAGGAGATCCCAAGCCAATGATATCATGTCATTTAATTTTAGGTATTATCACCCCAAACCATCAAAGTGGTTGATTCTTAAAAATGAGGGTAACCGTGTTAATTGAATCGAGAAGTAATCACAAATTCATCAATCATAAGTTGGTGGTGCACTTGAACTGTTTTGTTTATCTAGCTCCCGAATGTCAAATAATGATCATTGATGGGGCATTGTTAGTTGTTCAAGAAAATGAATTAACATTAAACTCACCATAGGATATTAATTGTTAAATAGCCCTTATATATGCCATTGCCATGGGAGGAGCAAGACATTGTGTTAGTGATTTAATAAAAAGTGAATTAAATATGATTAAAGTGTAACTAAATATGAGAAAATACATTAAAATACAAATGATAAAGCACTCCAATAATGCAAGACTATACGAAAATAAGAGGGATAAATGACTTAGTTGATTCATATGTGCTATGTAGAAAGCCATAACCGATTCTATGCTAGATCTGCTAGAAATGATGTGACAAGAGCTCCGTAAGAGATATAGAACTCGCACCGAGTTTGGAAAAGGGAGCCCACGACAAGGCAAGGGCGCCAAGGCACTCGGATGATCCAGGAGCCGACGATTGTGTAAAAATTAGGATCTACTTTGTTGTGTCGCTAGGGTTTTTCTATCAATCTTGTTAGTCACTCGATACTCACACTTTGATCACCAAGGGTACTTGAACCTACAAAAAAACCCTATCTACTTGCACAAGCTCATAAACACATCAAATTGGAATGAAAATGCAATATGTGAAGTCAAATGACCTCGGCGGTCACCCAAAGAGTGAACTTATGACCGAGCACTACACTACATTCTAAACTCCATGTAGTTCTTTTCCTTATGCGTGAAATAATGTCCTTAGGTTACCCTCACACAAATGACACCAAGATAATGGGTTATAGCTAGCTCCTATGCAAATTTGTGAGATGGAATTCATAACTTCCCCTTCATATCTAAGTGTGCAACCCAAAAATTCAGTCCCTTTGATAGATGTGATAATATGTAGATGTGATTGTCTCTTAGAATTTCCAGCCGAATAATAGTGTATATGTTATGTATATATATGGATATCTTGTTTGAATTTTGACATTAATGACACAAAGGCCGAATATGAGCTCGGGATAAGGATAAGAAAACTAGAAATGCTAAGCACAAATGCCAAAATAAGTAAAACAAATAAGTAGGGTAGAGCGCCTAGAATGAACACAAAGTGCGTGAGCATTGGTGACTAGAATGAGTGTTGGTGTCTTGAATAAATGACAACAAATGTGAAAATACCGATAGACAGGATCACCGTGACTTGAAAAAAGCAGTACATAAATGAAAGATGCGCAGAAGAGAAATACAATAGAAATCAACCAAAACAATTAGATGGAGAAGGGATTGTGTCACCAATGAATGCTTTTCTTACTTAAGATCCACGCCTATAACAACATACTTGATGGCATAGTTGTCTACATTTTGTATATATATATATATATATATATATATATATATATATCTTGTTTTAATTTTGACATTAATGACACAAAGGCTGACTATGAGCTCGAGATAAGGATAAGAAACTAGAAATGCCAACCAAAAATGCTAACCACAAATGCCAAAATAAGTAAAATAAATAATCGTAAGGTGGAGTGTCCGTAATGTACATGGGTGTTTGAGCGCCGGTGACCAAGATTGGGAATTGGTGTCCCGGAATAAATGAAAATAGATGTGAAAAGACCGATAGACAAGGATCAATGTGACCTGAACAAAAGCAAGTACATAAATGACAGATGCAAAAGAGCAATACAATAGAAATCAATGAAAACAATTAGATGGACAAGGGATTGCCACCAATGAATACTTTTCTTACTTAAGATCCATGCATATAAAAACATACTTGATGACATAGTAAAATAGTAATACGTGTGTGATTTTGTGTCTACATTCCCCTCCTTTATGTTATTTGAATGAAATTCAAATAGTGTAAAGGAGGTAAAGGAACATACCCGTGAGAAGTCCCGAGAAGCCATATTGCAAAGTGCATGTAGAATGTAAGAAATTATAACGTGACAAACCATGGATCAACATTTTGACCCATGTGGCATAAGTAGAGATAGGAACCCGTTGTAAGGAGCACTTGGAGAAATTTTTGAAATGATTTGGAGAATTTGGAGATTTTGAATTGTTTACAAAGGAGATCAAGAGGTAGGGAGTGATCAATTCCCAACCCGATTTATTTTAAAATGGGAGGATTTGGGTGTCCTGATGTAAGAGGAAGATTCTTAGGGAGAGAGGCTTATTTTTACTCTCCATCTTTGACTACATCCTCAAAAGGTCCAATCGCTGCAGATAGACAGAGACTAAATTTAGTTCGATTTAAAAATTATTTGTTCCGATCAAGAACCCACATAAGAGTAGTATAGAAAAGGAAATGAAATCTCACCGCCCCCACTCCTATAGTAACGGGTGTTTTGATTAAAATAGTATTGGATGGATTCCGAGTTAGGTTATATGGAAGTGATATTAATGTAATGTAGCTCCCAAGTTAGGTCATATGGGAGAGATAGTAAAGTATGTTTATTGAATCGATTGATTGATTTGGTTTGAATGCTAAAAATTTCTTTGAGATCACAGACTTAGTAGATTACTCATGAAGATATTTTTGCTTTGCCCCTAGATTAGGTATTTGGGGAACGGATTTGAAATAGTAGAATGTATGGAATGATTGTACCTTTTCTTGAATAAGATCGAGAAGATTATGATAGTAATGTGCTAAGAGTGTCAGTTGATTGTATTGTATGTTAAAAGGATCATAAGGTGATCTTGATTGTATGCCCCTGTTCGGTGAAATGGTGAGGGTGGAATAAAAATAATGAGTAGAAAACAAGGTTATAAAAGATGTAATAGTGAATGGGAATTAATATAGAAGAGATATCCATTTTGACAAGATATGTATATGAATTTATTGGTGTATGTACGAGTTGAATATGGAATAATGTAAAGTGTATAGTACAAAGTTGGGAGAAATTTTGATCCGAATGGCGTAAGCGAGGAATAAAATGGAGTAATGCAGCTCAATATATTTGTAGTGAGGTGGGTAGACACCTATAGCAGAGGAAGGATACGCCCACCTATAGTTTGATGATTGATCAAATGGGTCTAGGGGCCATTATATGGAGGTTGATAGAGACTATGGAGGTTGGTTGGATGATGGTTTGGAGCTGCGGTGCATTCGGCACATCATGTGGTTAGAATAATAGTGTATATGTTATGTATATATATGGATATCTTGTTTGAATTTTGACATTAATGACACAAAGGCCGAATATGAACTCGGATAAGGATAAGAAAACTAGAAATGCTAAGCACAAATGCCAAAATAAGTAAAACAAATAAGTAGGGTAGGAGCGCCTAGAATGAACACAAAAAGTGCGTGAGCATTGGTGACTAGAATGAGTGTTGGTGTCTTGGAATAAATGACAACAAATGTGAAAATACCTGATAGACAGGGATCACTGTGACTTGAAAAAAGCAAGTACATAAATGAAAGATGCGTAAGAGAAATACAATAGAAATCAACCAAAACAATTAGATGGAGAAGGGATTGTGTCACCAATGAATGCTTTTCTTACTTAAGATCCACGCCTATAACAACATACTTGATGGCATAGTTGTCTACATTTTGTATATATATATATATATCTTGTTTTAATTTTGACATTAATGACACAAAGGCTGACTATGAGCTCGAGATAAGGATAAGAAAACTAGAAATGCCAACCAAAAATGCTAACCACAAATGCCAAAATAAGTAAAATAAATAATCGTAAGGAGTGTCCGTGAATGCAGACATGGGTGTTTGAGCGCACGTGACCAAGATTGGGAATTGGTGTCCTGGGATAAATGATGATAGATGTGAAAAGACTGATAGACAAGGATCAATGTGACTCCGAACAAAAGCAAGTACAAAAATGACAGATGTAAAAGAGCAATACAATAGAAATCAATCAAAACAAGTAGATGGACAAGGGATTGTGTCACCAATGAATACTTTTCTTACTTAAGATCCATGCATATAAAAACATACTTGATGACATAGTAAAATAGTAATATGTGTGTGATTTTGTGTCTACATTCCCCTCCTTTATGTTATTTGAATGAAATTCAAATAGTGTAAAGGAGGTAAAGGAACATACCTGTGAGAAGTCCTGAGAAGCCATATTGCAAAGTGCATGTAGAATGTAAGAAATTATAGCGTGACAAACCATGGATCAACATTTTGACCCATGTGGCATAAGTAGAGATAGAAACCCGTTGTAAGGAGCACTTGGAGAAATATTTGAAATGATTTGGAGAATTTGGAGATTTTGAATTGTTTCCAAAGGAGATTGAAGAGGTAGGGAGTGATCAATTCCCAACCTGATTTATTTTAAAATGGGAGGATTTGGGTGTCCTGATGTAAGAGGAAGATTCTTAGGGAGAGAGGCTTATTTTTACTCTCCATCTTTGACTACATCCTCAAAAGGTCCAATCGTTGAGATAGACAGAGACTAAATTTAGTTCGATTTAAAAATTATTTGTTCCGATTGAAGAACCCACATAAGAGTAGTATAGAAAAGGAAATGAAATCTCACTGCCCCCACTCCTATAAGAACGGTGTTTTGATTAAAATAGTATTGGATGGATTCCGAGTTAGGTTATATGGAAGTGATATTAATGTAATGTAGCTCCCAAGTTAGGTCATATGGGAGAGATAGTAAAGTATGTTTATTGAATTGATTGATTGATTTGGTTTGAATGCTAAAAATTTCTTTGAGATCATGCGTGCACTTAGTAGATTACTCATGAAGATATTTTTGCTTTGCCCCTAGATTAGGGTATTTGGGGAACGGATTTGAAATAGTAGAATGTATGGAATGATTGTACCTTTTCTTGAATAAGATCGAGAAGATTATGATAGTAATGTGCTAAGAGTGTCATTGATTGTATTGTATGTTAAAAGGGATCATAAGGTGATCTTGATTGTATGCCCCTGCTCTATGAAATGGTGAGGGGTGGAATAAAAAATAATGAGTAGAAAACAAGGTTATAAAAGATGTAATAGTGAATGGGAATTAATATAGAAGAGATATCCATTTTGACAAGATATGTATATGAATTTATTGGTGTATGTACCAGAGTTGAATATGGAATAATGTAAAGTGTATAGTACAAAGTTGGGAGAAATTTTGATCCGAATGGCGTAAGCGAGGAATAAAATGGAGTAATGCAAATCAATATATTTGTAGTGAGGTGGGTAGACACCTATAGCAGAGGGAGGATACGCCCACCTATAGTTTGATGATTGATCAAATGGGTCTAGGGGCCATTATATGGAGGTCAGATAGAGACTATGGAGGTTGGTTGGATGATGGTTTGGAGCTGCGGTGCATTCGGCACATCATGTGGTTAGAATAATAGTGTATATGTTATGTATATATATGGATATCTTGTTTGAATTTTGACATTAATGACACAAAGGCCGAATATGAACTCGGGATAAGGATAAGAAAACTAGAAATGCTAAGCACAAATGCCAAAAAGTAAGTAAAACAAATAAGTAGGGTAGGAGCGCCTTTAGAATGAACACAAAGTGCGTGAGCATTGGTGACTAGAATGAGTGTTGGTGTCTTGGAATAAATGACAACAAATGTGAAAATACTTGATAGACAGGATCACCGTGACTTGAAAAAGCAAGTACATAAATGAAAGATGCGAGAAGAGAAATACAATAGAAATCAACCAAAACAATTAGATGGAGAAGGGATTGTGTCACCAATGAATGCTTTTCTTACTTAAGATCCACGCCTATAACAACATACTTGATGGCATAGTTGTCTACATTTTATATATATATATATATATCTTGTTTTAATTTTGACATTAATGACACAAAGGCTGACTATGAGCTCGAGATAAGGATAAGAAAACTAGAAATGCCAACCAAAAATGCTAACCACAAATGCCAAAATAAGTAAAATAAATAATCAGGGGTGAGTGTCCGTAATGGACATGGGTGTTTGAGCTACCGGTGACCAAGATTGGGAATTGGTGTCCTGGAATAAATGAAAATAGATGTGAAAAGATTGATAGACAAGGATCAATGTGACTCGAACAAAAGCAAGTACATAAATGACAGATGCAAAAGAGCAATACAATAGAAATCAATGAAAACAATTAGATGGACAAGGGATTGCGTCACACCAATGAATACTTTTCTTACTTAAGATCCATGCATATAAAAACATACTTGATGACATAGTAAAATAGTAATACGTGTGTGATTTTGTGTCTACATTCCCTCCTTTATGTTATTTGAATGAAATTCAAATAGTGTAAAGGAGGTAAAGGAACATACCCGTGAGAAGTCCCGAGAAGCCATATTGCAAAGTGCATGTAGAATGTAAGAAATTATAGCGTGACAAACCATGGATCAACATTTTGACCCATGTGGCATAAGTAGAGATAGGAACCCGTTGTAAGGAGCACTTGGAGAAATATTTGAAATGATTTGGATACTTTGGAGATTTTGAATTGTTTTCAAAGGAGATAGAAGAGGTAGGGAGTGATCAATTCCCAACCCGATTTGTTTGAAAATGGGAGGATTTGGGTGTCCCGATGTAAGAGGAAGATTCTTAGGGAGAGAGGCTTATTTTTACTCTCCATCTTTGACTACATCCTCAAAAGGTCCAATCGTTGCGAGATGATTGCAGACTAAATTTAGTTCTGATTTAAAAATTATTTGTTCGATTGAAGAACCCACATAAGAGTAGTATAGAAAAGGAAATGAAATCTCACCGCCCCCACTCCTATAAGAACGGTGTTTTGATTAAAATAGTATTGGATGGATTCCGAGTTAGGTTATATGGAAGTGATATTAATGTAATGTAGCTCCCAAGTTAGGTCATATGGGAGAGATAGTAAAGTATGTTTATTGAATTGATTGATTGATTTGGTTTGAATGCTAAAAATTTCTTTGAGATTGCGTACTTAGTAGATTACTCATGAAGATATTTTTGCTTTGCCCCCTAGATTAGGGTATTTGGGGGAACGGATTTGAAATAGTAGAATGTATGGAATGATTGTACCTTTTCTTGAATAAGATCGAGAAGATTATGATAGTAATGTGCTAAGAGTGTCGATTGATTGTATTGTATGTTAAAAGGGATCATAAGGTGATCTTGATTGTATGCCCCTGTTCGGTGAAATGGTGAGGGTGGAATAAAAATAATGAGTAGAAAACAAGGTTATAAAAGATGTAATAGTGAATGGGAATTAATATAGAAGAGATATCCATTTTGACAAGATATGTATATGAATTTATTGGTGTATGTACCAGAGTTGAATATGGAATAATGTAAAGTGTATAGTACAAAGTTGGGAGAAATTTTGATCCGAATGGCGTAAGCGAGGAATAAAATGGAGTAATGCACTCAATATATTTGTAGTGAGGTGGGTAGACACCTATAGCAGGAGGAAGGATACGCCCACCTATAGTTTGATGATTGATCAAATGGGTCTAGGGGCCATTATATGGAGGTTGTATAGAGACTATGGAGGTTGGTTGGATGATGGTTTGGAGCTGCGGTGCATTCGGCACATCATGTGGTTAGAATAATAGTGTATATGTTATGTATATATATGGATATCTTGTTTGAATTTTGACATTAATGACACAAAGGCCGAATATGAACTCGGGATAAGGATAAGAAAACTAGAAATGCTAAGCACAAATGCCAAAATAAGTAAAACAAATAAGTAGGGTAGGAGCGCCTAGAATGAACACAGTGCGTGAGCATTGGTGACTAGAATGAGTGTTGGTGTCTTGGAATAAATGACAACAAATGTGAAAATACCGATAGACAGACAGGATCACCGTGACTTGAAAAAAGCAAGTACATAAATGAAAGATGCGAAGAGAAATACAATAGAAATCAACCAAAACAATTAGATGGAGAAGGGATTGTGTCACCAATGAATGCTTTTCTTACTTAAGATCCACGCCTATAACAACATACTTGATGGCATAGTTGTCTACATTTTGTATATATATATATATATATATATATATCTTGTTTTAATTTTGACATTAATGACACAAAGGCTGACTATGAGCTCGGGATAAGGATAAGAAAACTAGAAATGCCAACCACAAATGCCAAAAAATGCCAAAATAAGTAAAATAAATAATCGTAAGCGAGTGTCCGTAATGCATACATGGGTGTTTGAGCGCTGGTGACCAAGATTGGGAATTGGTGTCCCTGGAATAAATGAAAATAGATGTGAAAAGATTGATAGACAAGGATCAATGTGACTGAACAAAAGCAAGTACATAAATGACAGATGCAAAAGAGCAATACAATAGAAATCAATGAAAACAATTAGATGGACAAGGGATTGTGTCACCAATGAATACTTTTCTTACTTAAGATCCATGCATATAAAAACATACTTGACGGTATAGTAAAATAGTAATACGTGTGTGATTTTGTGTCTACATTCCCTCCTTTATGTTATTTGAATGAAATTCAAATAGTGTAAAGGAGGTAAAGGAACATACCCGTGAGAAGTCCCGAGAAGCCATATTGCAAAGTGCATGTAGAATGTAAGAAATTATAATAGTGACAAACCATGGATCAACATTTTGACCCATGTGGCATAAGTAGAGATAGAAACCCGTTGTAAGGAGCACTTGGAGAAATTTTGAAATGATTTGGAGAATTTGGAGATTTTGAATTGTTTACAAAGGAGATTGAAGAGGTAGGAGTGATCAATTCCCAACCCGATTTATTTTAAAATGGGAGGATTTGGGTGTCCTGATGTAAGAGGAAGATTCTTAGGAGAGAGGCTTATTTTTACTCTCCATCTTTGACTACATCCTCAAAAGGTCCAATCGTTGCAGATAGACAGAGACTAAATTTAGTTCTGATTTAAAAATTATTTGTTCGATTGAAGAACCCACATAAGAGTAGTATAGAAAAGGAAATGAAATCTCACCGCCCCCACTCCTATAAGAACGGGTGTTTTGATTAAAATAGTATTGGATGGATTCCGAGTTAGGTTATATGGAAGTGATATTAATGTAATGTAGCTCCCAAGTTAGGTCATATGGGAGAGATAAGTAAAGTATGTTTATTGAATTGATTGATTGATTTGGTTTGAATGCTAAAAATTTCTTTGAGATTGCGTACTTAGTAGATTACTCATGAAGATATTTTTGCTTTGCCCCTAGATTAGGTATTTGGGGGAACGGATTTGAAATAGTAGAATGTATGGAATGATTGTAGACCTTTTCTTGAATAAGATCTGAGAAGATTATGATAGTAATGTGCTAAGAGTGTCAGTTGATTGTATTGTATGTTAAAAGGGATCATAAGGTGATCTTGATTGTATGCCCCTGCTCGGTGAAATGGTGAGGGGTGGAATAAAAATAATGAGTAGAAAACAAGGTTATAAAAGATGTAATAGTGAATGGGAATTAATATAGAAGAGATATCCATTTTGACAAGATATGTATATGAATTTATTGGTGTATGTACCAGAGTTGAATATGGAATAATGTAAAGTGTATAGTACAAAGTTGGGAGAAATTGTGATCCGAATGGCGTAAGCGAGGAATAAAATGGAGTAATGCAGCTCAATATATTTGTAGTGAGGTGGTAGACACCTATAAAGGAGGAAGGATACGCCCACCTATAGTTTGATGATTGATCAAATGGGTCTAGGGGCCATTATATGGAGGTTGATAGAGACTATGGAGGTTGGTTGGATGATGGTTTGGAGCTGCGGTGCATTCGGCACATCATGTGGTTAGAATAATAGTGTATATGTTATGTATATATATGGATATCTTGTTTGAATTTTGACATTAATGACACAAAGGCCGAATATGAACTCGGGATAAGGATAAGAAAACTAGAAATGCTAAGCACAAATGCCAAAATAAGTAAAACAAATAAGTAGGGTAGGAGCGCCTTTAGAATGAACACAAAGCGTGAGCATTGGTGACTAGAATGAGTGTTGGTGTCTTGGAATAAATGACAACAAATGTGAAAATACCGATAGACAGGATCACTGTGACTTGAAAAAGCAAGTACATAAATGAAAGATGCGAAGAGAAATACAATAGAAATCAACCAAAACAATTAGATGGAGAAGGGATTGTGTCACCAATGAATGCTTTTCTTACTTAAGATCCACGCCTATAACAACATACTTGATGGCATAGTTGTCTACATTTTGTATATATATATATATATATATATATCTTGTTTTAATTTTGACATTAATGACACAAAGGCTGACTATGAGCTCGAGATAAGGATAAGAAAACTAAAAATGCCAACCAAAAATGTCAAAATAAGTAAAATAAATAATCGGGGTGGAGTGTCCGCAATGCAGATATGGGTGTTTGAGCTACCGGTGACCAAGATTGGGAATTGGTGTCCTGGAATAAATGAAAATAGATGTGAAAAGATTGATAGACAAGGATCAATGTGACTCAACAAAAGCAAGTACATAAATGACAGGATGAAAAGAGCAATACAATAGAAATCAATCAAAACAATTAGATGGACAAAGGATTGTGTCACCAATGAATACTTTTCTTACTTAAGATCCATGCATATAACAACATACTTGATGACATAGTAAAATAGTAATATGTGTGTGATTTTGTGTCTACATTCCCCTCCTTTTTGGTATTTGAATGAAATTCAATTAGTGTAAAGGAGGTAAAGGAACATACCCATGAGAAGTCCCGAGAAGCCATATTGCAAAGTGCACGTAGAATGTAAGAACTTGTAGCGTGACAAACCATGGATCAACATTTTGACCCATGTGGCATAAGTGGAGATAGAAACCCGTTGTAAGGAGCACTTGGAGAAATTTTTGAAATGATTTGGAGAATTTGGAGATTTTGAATTGTTTACAAAGGAGATCAAGAGGTAGGAGTGATCAATTCCCAACCCGATTTATTTTAAAATGGGAGGATTTGGGTGTCCCGATGTAAGAGGAAGATTCTTAGGAGAGAGGCTTATTTTTACTCTCCATCTTTGACTACATCCTCAAAAGGTCCAATCGTTGAGATAGACAGAGACTAAATTTAGTTCGATTTAAAAATTATTTGTTCGATTGAAGAACCCACATAAGAGTAGTATAGAAAAGGAAATGAAATCTCACCGCCCCACTCCTATAGTAACGGTGTTTTGATTAAAATAGTATTGGATGGATTCCGAGTTAGGTTATATGGAAGTGATATTAATGTAATGTAGCTCCCAAGTTAGGTCATATGGGAGAGATAGTAAAGTATGTTTATTGAATTGATTGATTGATTTGGTTTGAATGCTAAAAATTTCTTTGAGATTGCGTACTTAGTAGATTACTCATGAAGATATTTTGCTTTGCCCCTAGATTAGGGTATTTGGGGGAACGGATTTGAAATAGTAGAATGTATGGAATGATTGTACCTTTTCTTGAATAAGATCGAGAAGATTATGATAGTAATGTGCTAAGAGTGTCATTGATTGTATTGTATGTTAAAAGGGATCATAAGGTGATCTTGATTGTATGCCCTGTTCGGTGAAATGGTGAGGGGTGGAATAAAAAATAATGAGTAGAAAACAAGGTTATAAAAGATGTAATAGTGAATGGGAATTAATATAGAAGAGATATCCATTTTGACAAGATATGTATATGAATTTATTGGTGTATGTACCAGAGTTGAATATGGAATAATGTAAAGTGTATAGTACAAAGTTGGGAGAAATTGTGATCCGAATGGCGTAAGCGAGGAATAAAATGGAGTAATGCACTCAATATATTTGTAGTGAGGTGGGTAGACACCTATAGCAGGGAGGAAGGATACGCCCACCTATAGTTTGATGATTGATCAAATGGGTCTAGGGGCCATTATATGGAGGTTGTATAGAGAGACTATGGAGGTTGGTTGGATGATGGTTTGGAGCTGCGGTGCATTCGGCACATCATGTGGTTAGAATAATAGTGTATATGTTATGTATATATATGGATATCTTGTTTGAATTTTGACATTAATGACACAAAGGCCGAATATGAACTCGGGATAAGGATAAGAAAACTAGAAATGCTAAGCACAAATGCCAAAATAAGTAAAACAAATAAGTAGGGTAGGAGCGCCTAGAATGAACACAGTGCGTGAGCATTGGTGACTAGAATGAGTGTTGGTGTCTTGGAATAAATGACAACAAATGTGAAAATACTGATAGACAGGGGATCACTGTGACTTGAAAAAAGCAAGTACATAAATGAAAGATGCGAAGAGAAATACAATAGAAATCAACCAAAACAATTAGATGGAGAAGGGATTGTGTCACCAATGAATGCTTTTCTTACTTAAGATCCACGCCTATAACAACATACTTGATGGCATAGTTGTCTACATTTTGTATATATATATATATATATATATATATCTTGTTTTAATTTTGACATTAATGACACAAAGGCTGACTATGAGCTCGAGATAAGGATAAGAAAACTAGAAATGCCAACCAAAAATGCTAAACAAATGCCAAAATAAGTAAAATAAATAATCGTAAGGTGAGTGTCCGTAAGAGACATGGGTGTTTGAGCGGTGACCAAGATTGGGAATTGGTGTCCTGGAATAAATGAAAATAGATGTGAAAAGATTGATAGACAAGGATCAATGTGACTCGAACAAAAGCAAGTACATAAATGACAGATGCAAAAGAGCAATACAATAGAAATCAATGAAAACAATTAGATGGACAAGGGATTGCGTCACACCAATGAATACTTTTCTTACTTAAGATCCATGCATATAAAAACATACTTGATGACATAGTAAAATAGTAATACGTGTGTGATTTTGTGTCTACATTCCCCTCCTTTATGTTATTTGAATGAAATTCAAATAGTGTAAAGGAGGTAAAGGAACATACCCGTGAGAAGTCATGAGAAGCCATATTGCAAAGTGCATGTAGAATGTAAGAAATTATAGCGTGACAAACCATGGATCAACATTTTGACCCATGTGGCATAAGTAGAGATAGAAACCCGTTGTAAGGAGCACTTGGAGAAATTTTTGAAATGATTTGGAGAATTTGGAGATTTTGAATTGTTTACAAAGGAGATTGAAGAGGTAGGAGTGATCAATTCCCAACCCGATTTATTTTAAAATGGGAGGATTTGGGTGTCCTGATGTAAGAGGAAGATTCTTAGGGAGAGAGGCTTATTTTTACTCTCCATCTTTGACTACATCCTCAAAAGGTCCAATCGTTGCAGAGCATGACAGACAGAGACTAAATTTAGTTCGATTTAAAAATTATTTGTTCCGATTGAAGAACCCACATAAGAGTAGTATAGAAAAGGAAATGAAATCTCACCGCCCCCACTCCTATAAGAACGGGTGTTTTGATTAAAATAGTATTGGATGGATTCCGAGTTAGGTTATATGGAAGTGATATTAATGTAATGTAGCTCCCAAGTTAGGTCATATGGGAGAGATAGTAAAGTATGTTTATTGAATTGATTGATTGATTTGGTTTGAATGCTAAAAATTTCTTTGAGATCATGCGTACTTAGTAGATTACTCATGAAGATATTTTTGCTTTGCCCCTAGATTAGGGTATTTGGGGAACGGATTTGAAATAGTAGAATGTATGGAATGATTGTACCTTTTCTTGAATAAGATCGAGAAGATTATGATAGTAATGTGCTAAGAGTGTCACTTGATTGTATTGTATGTTAAAAGGGATCATAAGGTGATCTTGATTGTATGCCCCTGCTCGGTGAAATGGTGAGGGTGGAATAAAAAATAATGAGTAGAAAACAAGGTTATAAAAGATGTAATAGTGAATGGGAATTAATATAGAAGAGATATCCATTTTGACAAGATATGTATATGAATTTATTGGTGTATGTACCAGAGTTGAATATGGAATAATGTAAAGTGTATAGTACAAAGTTGGGAGAAATTGTGATCCGAATGGCGTAAGCGAGGAATAAAATGGAGTAATGCAGCTCAATATATTTGTAGTGAGGTGGGTAGACACCTATAGCGGGAGGAAGGATACGCCCACCTATAGTTTGATGATTGATCAAATGGGTCTAGGGCCATTATATGGAGGTTGTATAGAGACTATGGAGGTTGGTTGATGATGGTTTGGAGCTGCGGTGCATTCGGCACATCATGTGGTTAGAATAATAGTGTATATGTTATGTATATATATGGATATCTTGTTTGAATTTTGACATTAATGACACAAAGGCCGAATATGAACTCGGGATAAGGATAAGAAAACTAGAAATGCTAAGCACAAATGCCAAAATAAGTAAAACAAATAAGTAGGGTAGGAGCGCCTAGAATGAACACAAAGCGTGAGCATTGGTGACTAGAATGAGTGTTGGTGTCTTGGAATAAATGACAACAAATGTGAAAATACTTGATAGACAGGGATCACCGTGACTTGAAAAAAGCAAGTACATAAATGAAAGATGCAAGAGAAATACAATAGAAATCAACCAAAACAATTAGATGGAGAAGGGATTGTGTCACCAATGAATGCTTTTCTTACTTAAGATCCACGCCTATAACAACATACTTGATGGCATAGTTGTCTACATTTTGTATATATATATATATATCTTGTTTTAATTTTGACATTAATGACACAAAGGCTGACTATGAGCTCGAGATAAGGATAAGAAAACTAGAAATGCCAACCAAAAATGCCAAAATACAAATGCCAAAATAAGTAAAATAAATAATCAGTAAGGGAGTGTCCGTAATGCAGACATGGGTGTTTGAGCGCTGGTGACCAAGATTGGGAATTGTGTCCTGAATAAATGAAAATAGATGTGAAAAGATTGATAGACAAGGATCAATGTGACTCGAACAAAAGCAAGTACATAAATGATGATGCAAAAGAGCAATACAATAGAAATCAATGAAAACAATTAGATGGACAAGGGATTGCGTCACCAATGAATACTTTTCTTACTTAAGATCCATGCATATAAAAACATACTTGATGAAATAGTAAAATAGTAATATGTGTGTGATTTTGTGTCTACATTCCCCCCTTTATGTTATTTGAATGAAATTCAAGTAGTGTAAAGGAGGTAAAGGAACATACCCATGAGAAGTCCCGAGAAGCCATGTTGCAAAGTGCATGTAGAATGTAAAAAATTATAGCGTGACAAACCATGGATCAACATTTTGACCCATGTGGCATAAGTAGAGATAGAAAACCGTTGTAAGGAGCACTTGGAGAAATAGTTGAAATGATTTGGAGATTTTGGAGATTTTGAATTGTTGCCAAAGGAGATTGAAGAGGTAGGGAGTGATCAATTCCCAACCCGATTTGTTTGAAAATGGGAGGATTTGGGTGTCCTGATGTAAGAGGAAGATTCTTAGGAGAGAGGCTTATTTTTACTCTCCATCTTTGACTACATCCTCAAAAGGTCCAATCGTTGCGAGATGATAGCAGAGACTAAATTTAGTTCCGATTTAAAAATTATTTGTTCCGATCAAGAACCCACATAAGAGTAGTATAGAAAAGGAAATGAAATCTCACCGCCCCCACTCCTATAAGTAACGGTGTTTTGATTAAAATAGTATTGGATGGATTCCGAGTTAGGTTATATGGAAGTGATATTAATGTAATGTAGCTCCCAAGTTAGGTCATATGGGAGAGATAGTAAAGTATGTTTATTGAATTGATTGATTGATTTGGTTTGAATGCTAAAAATTTCTTTGAGATTGCGTACTTAGTAGATTACTCATGAAGATATTTTGCTTTGCCCCTAGATTAGGGTATTTGGGGGAACGGATTTGAAATAGTAGAATGTATGGAATGATTGTACCTTTTCTTGAATAAGATCAGAGAAGATTATGATAGTAATGTGCTAAGAGTGTCAGTTGATTGTATTGTATGTTAAAAGGGATCATAAGGTGATCTTGATTGTATGCCCCCTGCTCGGTGAAATGGTGAGGGGTGGAATAAAAATAATGAGTAGAAAACAAGGTTATAAAAGATGTAATAGTGAATGGGAATTAATATAGAAGAGATATCCATTTTGACAAGATATGTATATGAATTTATTGGTGTATGTACCAGAGTTGAATATGGAATAATGTAAAGTGTATAGTACAAAGTTGGGAGAAATTGTGATCCGAATGGCGTAAGCGAGGAATAAAATGGAGTAATGCAGCTCAATATATTTGTAGTGAGGTGGGTAGACACCTATAGCAGGAGGAAGGATACGCCCACCTATAGTTTGATGATTGATCAAATGGGTCTAGGGGCCATTATATGGAGGTTGTATAGAGACTATGGAGGTTGGTTGATGATGGTTTGGAGCTGCGGTGCATTCGGCACATCATGTGGTTAGAATAATAGTGTATATGTTATGTATATATATGGATATCTTGTTTGAATTTTGACATTAATGACACAAAGGCCGAATATGAACTCGGGATAAGGATAAGAAAACTAGAAATGCTAAGCACAAATGCCAAAATAAGTAAAACAAATAAGTAGGGTAGGAGCGCCTAGAATGAACATAGGTGCGTGAGCATTGGTGACTAGAATGAGTGTTGGTGTCTTGGAATAAATGACAACAAATGTGAAAATACTGATAGACAGGGATCACTGTGACTTGAAAAAAAGCAAGTACATAAATGAAAGATGCAGAAGAGAAATACAATAGAAATCAACCAAAACAATTAGATGGAGAAGGGATTGTGTCACCAATGAATGCTTTTCTTACTTAAGATCCACGCCTATAACAACATACTTGATGGCATAGTTGTCTACATTTTGTATATATATATATATATCTTGTTTTAATTTTGACATTAATGACACAAAGGCTGACTATGAGCTCGAGATAAGGATAAGAAAACTAGAAATGCCAACCAAAAATGCTAACCACAAATGCCAAAATAAGTAAAATAAATAATCGGGGTGAGTGTCCAGCAATGCACATGGGTGTTTGAGCACTGGTGACCAAGATTGGGAATTGGTGTCCTGGAATAAATGAAAATAGATGTGAAAAGATTGATAGACAAGGATCAATGTGACTCGAACAAAAGCAAGTACATAAATGATGATGCAAAAGAGCAATACAATAGAAATCAATGAAAACAATTAGATGGACAAGGGATTGCGTCACCAATGAATACTTTTCTTACTTAAGATCCATGCATATAAAAACATACTTGATGACATAGTAAAATAGTAATATGTGTGTGATTTTGTGTCTACATTCCCCTCCTTTATGTTATTTGAATGAAATTTAAGTAGTGTAAAGGAGGTAAAGGAACATACTCTGTGAGAAGTCATGAGAAGCCATGTTGCAAAGTGCATGTAGAATGTAGAAAATTGTAGCGTGACAAACCATGGATCAACATTTTGACCCATGTGGCATAAGTGGAGATAGAAAACCGTTGTAAGGAGCACTTGGAGAAATAGTTGAAATGATTTGGAGACTTTGGAGATTTTGAATTGTTATCAAAGGAGATTGAAGAGGTAGGGAGTGATCAATTCCCAACCCGATTTTTTTTAAAATGGGAGGATTTGGGTGTCCCTGATGTAAGAGGAAGATTCTTAGGGAGAGAGGCTTATTTTTACTCTCCATCTTTGACTACATCCTCAAAAGGTCCAATCGTTGAGATGAGACAGAGAGACTAAATTTAGTTCCGATTTAAAAATTATTTGTTCCGATTGAAGAACCCATATAAGAGCAGTATAGGAAAGGAAATGACATCTCACCGCCCCACTCCTATAAGTAACGGTGTTTTGATTAAAATAGTATTGGATGGATTCCGAGTTAGGTTATATGGAAGTGATAGTAATGTAATGTAGCTCCCAAGTTAGGTCATCTGGGAGAGATAGTAAAGTATGTTTATTGAACTGATTGATTGATTTGGTTTGAATGCTAAAAAATTTCTTTGAGATTGCGTACTTAGTAGATTACTCATGAAGATATTTTTGCTTTGCCCCTAGATTAGGGTATTTGGGGAACGGATTTGAAATAGTAGAATGTATGGAATGATTGTACCTTTTCTTGAATAAGATCGAGAAGATTATGATAGTAATGTGCTAAGAGTGTCATTGATTGTATTGTATGTTAAAAGGGATCATAAGGTGATCTTGATTGTATGCCCCTGCTTCGGTGAAATGGTGAGGGGTGGAATAAAAATAATGAGTAGAAAACAAGGTTATAAAAGATGTAATAGTGAATGGGAATTAATATAGAAGAGATATCCATTTTGACAAGATATGTATATGAATTTATTGGTGTATGTACCAGAGTTGAATATGGAATAATGTAAAGTGTATAGTACAAAGTTGGGAGAAATTGTGATCCGAATGGCGTAGCGAGGAATAAAATGGAGTAATGCAGCTCAATATATTTGTAGTGAGGTGGGTAGACACCTATAGCAGGAGGAAGGATACGCCCACCTATAGTTTGATGATTGATCAAATGGGTCTAGGGGCCATTATATGGAGGTTGTATAGAGACTATGGAGGTTGGTTGGATGATGGTTTGGAGCTGCGGTGCATTCGGCACATCATGTGGTTAGAATAATAGTGTATATGTTATGTATATATATGGATATCTTGTTTGAATTTTGACATTAATGACACAAAGGCCGAATATGAACTCGGGATAAGGATAAGAAAACTAGAAATGCTAAGCACAAATGCCAAAATAAGTAAAACAAATAAGTAGGGTAGGAGCGCTAGAATGAACACAGTGCGTGAGCATTGGTGACTAGAATGAGTGTTGGTGTCTTGGAATAAATGACAACAAATGTGAAAATACCTAGACAGACAGGATCACTGTGACTTGAAAAAGCAAGTACATAAATGAAAGATGCAGAAGAGAAATACAATAGAAATCAACCAAAACAATTAGATGGAGAAGGGATTGTGTCACCAATGAATGCTTTTCTTACTTAAGATCCACGCCTATAACAACATACTTGATGGCATAGTTGTCTACATTTTGTATATATATATATATATATCTTGTTTTAATTTTGACATTAATGACACAAAGGCTGACTATGAGCTCGAGATAAGGATAAGAAAACTAGAAATGCCAACCAAAAATGCTAACCACAAATGCCAAAATAAGTAAAATAAATAATCGAGGCAGGAGTGTCCGTAATGAGACATGGGTGTTTGAGCTACTTTGTGACCAAGATTGGGAATGGTGTCTGGAATAAATGAAAATAGATGTGAAAAGACCGATAGACAAGGATCAATGTGACTGAACAAAAGCAAGTACATAAATGACAGATGCAAAAGAGCAATACAATAGAAATCAATGAAAACAATTAGATGGACAAGGGATTGCGTCACCAATGAATACTTTTCTTACTTAAGATCCATGCATATAAAAACATACTTGATGACATAGTAAAATAGTAATACGTGTGTGATTTTGTGTCTACATTCCCCTCCTTTATGTTATTTGAATGAAATTCAAATAGTGTAAAGGAGGTAAAGGAACATACCTGTGAGAAGTCCCGAGAAGCCATATTGCAAAGTGCATGTAGAAATGTAAGAAATTATAGCGTGACGAACCATGGATCAACATTTTGACCCATGTGGCATAAGTAGAGATAGAAACCCGTTGTAAGGAGCACTTGGAGAAATTTTTGAAATGATTTGGAGAATTTGGAGATTTTGAATTGTTTACAAAGGAGATTGAAGAGGTAGGGAGTGATCAATTCCCAACCCGATTTATTTTAAAATGGGAGGATTTGGGTGTCCTGATGTAAGAGGAAGATTCTTAGGGAGAGAGGCTTATTTTTACTCTCCATCTTTGACTACATCCTCAAAAGGTCCAATCGTTGCAGATAGACAGAGACTAAATTTAGTTCTGATTTAAAAATTATTTGTTCTGATTGAAGAACCCACATAAGAGTAGTATAGAAAAGGAAATGAAATCTCACTGCCCCCACTCCTATAGTAACGGGTGTTTTGATTAAAATAGTATTGGATGGATTCCGAGTTAGGTTATATGGAAGTGATATTAATGTAATGTAGCTCCCAAGTTAGGTCATATGGGAGAGATAGTAAAGTATGTTTATTGAATTGATTGATTGATTTGGTTTGAATGCTAAAAAATTTCTTTGAGATTGCGTACTTAGTAGATTACTCATGAAGATATTTTTGCTTTGCCCCTAGATTAGGGTATTTGGGGAACGGATTTGAAATAGTAGAATGTATGGAATGATTGTACCTTTTCTTGAATAAGATCGAGAGAAGATTATGATAGTAATGTGCTAAGAGTGTCGATTGATTGTATTGTATGTTAAAAGGGATCATAAGGTGATCTTGATTGTATGCCCCTGCTCTCGTGAAATGGTGAGGGTGGAATAAAAATAATGAGTAGAAAACAAGGTTATAAAAGATGTAATAGTGAATGGGAATTAATATAGAAGAGATATCCATTTTGACAAGATATGTATATGAATTTATTGGTGTATGTACCAGAGTTGAATATGGAATAATGTAAAGTGTATAGTACAAAGTTGGGAGAAATTTTGATCCGAATGGCGTAAGCGAGGAATAAAATGGAGTAATGCAGCTCAATATATTTGTAGTGAGGTGGGTAGACACCTATAAGCGGGAGGAAGGATACGCCCACCTATAGTTTGATGATTGATCAAATGGGTCTAGGGGCCATTATATGGAGGTTGTATAGAGACTATGGAGGTTGGTTGGATGATGGTTTGGAGCTGCGGTGCATTCGGCACATCATGTGGTTAGAATAATAGTGTATATGTTATGTATATATATGGATATCTTGTTTGAATTTTGACATTAATGACACAAAGGCCGAATATGAACTCGGGATAAGGATAAGAAAACTAGAAATGCTAAGCACAAATGCCAAAATAAGTAAAACAAATAAGTAGGGTAGGAGCGCCTAGAATGAACATAGGTGCGTGAGCATTGGTGACTAGAATGAGTGTTGGTGTCTTGGAATAAATGACAACAAATGTGAAAATACTTGATAGACAGGATCACTGACTTGAAAAAAGCAAGTACATAAATGAAAGATGCAAAAGAGAAATACAATAGAAATCAACCAAAACAATTAGATGGAGAAGGGATTGTGTCACCAATGAATGCTTTTCTTACTTAAGATCCACGCCTATAACAACATACTTGATGGCATAGTTGTCTACATTTTGTATATATATATATATATATATATATATCTTGTTTTAATTTTGACATTAATGACACAAAGGCTGACTATGAGCTCGAGATAAGGATAAGAAAACTAGAAATGCCAACCAAAAATGCTAACCACAAATGCCAAAATAAGTAAAATAAATAATCGGGCGGTGAGTGTCCAGTAATGTACATGGGTGTTTGAGTACCGGTGACCAAGATTGGGAATTGGTGTCCTGGAATAAATGAAAATAGATGTGAAAAGATTGATAGACAAGGATCAATGTGACCTGAACAAAAGCAAGTACATAAATGACAGATGCAAAAGAGCAATACAATAGAAATCAATGAAAACAATTAGATGGACAAGGGATTGCGTCACCAATGAATACTTTTCTTACTTAAGATCCATGCATATAAAAACATACTTGATGACATAGTAAAATAGTAATATGTGTGTGATTTTGTGTCTACATTCCCCTCCTTTATGTTATTTGAATGAAATTCAAATAGTGTAAAGGAGGTAAAGGAACATACCCGTGAGAAGTCCCGAGAAGCCATATTGCAAAGTGCATGTAGAATGTAAGAAATTATAGCGTGACAAACCATGGATCAACATTTTGACCCATGTGGCATAAGTAGAGATAGAAACCCGTTGTAAGGAGCACTTGGAGAAATTTTTGAAATGATTTGGAGAATTTGGAGATTTTGAATTGTTTACAAAGGAGATTGAAGAGGTAGGGAGTGATCAATTCCCAACTGATTTATTTTAAAATGGGAGGATTTGGGTGTCCTGATGTAAGAGGAAGATTCTTAGGGAGAGAGGCTTATTTTTACTCTCCATCTTTGACTACATCCTCAAAAGGTCCAATCGTTGAGATAGACAGAGACTAAATTTAGTTCTGATTTAAAAATTATTTGTTCTCGATTGAAGAACCCACATAAGAGTAGTATAGAAAAGGAAATGAAATCTCACCGCCCACTCCTATAAGTAACGGTGTTTTGATTAAAATAGTATTGGATGGATTCCGAGTTAGGTTATATGGAAGTGATATTAATGTAATGTAGCTCCCAAGTTAGGTCATCTGGGAGAGATAGTAAAGTATGTTTATTGAATTGATTGATTGATTTGGTTTGAATGCTAAAAATTTCTTTGAGATTGCGTACTTAGTAGATTACTCATGAAGATATTTTTGCTTTGCCCCTAGATTAGGTATTTGGGGAACGGATTTGAAATAGTAGAATGTATGGAATGATTGTACCTTTTCTTGAATAAGATCGAGAAGATTATGATAGTAATGTGCTAAGAGTGTCGATTGATTGTATTGTATGTTAAAAGGGATCATAAGGTGATCTTGATTGTATGCCCCCTGTTCGGTGAAATGGTGAGGGTGGAATAAAAAATAATGAGTAGAAAACAAGGTTATAAAAGATGTAATAGTGAATGGGAATTAATATAGAAGAGATATCCATTTTGACAAGATATGTATATGAATTTATTGGTGTATGTACCGAGTTGAATATGGAATAATGTAAAGTGTATAGTACAAAGTTGGGAGAAATTGTGATCCGAATGGCGTAAGCGAGAATAAAATGGAGTAATGCAGCTCAATATATTTGTAGTGAGGTGGGTAGACACCTATAGCGGGAGGAAGGATACGCCCACCTATAGTTTGATGATTGATCAAATGGGTCTAGGGGCCATTATATGGAGGTTGTATAGAGACTATGGAGGTTGGTTGGATGATGGTTTGGAGCTGCGGTGCATTCGGCACATCATGTGGTTAGAATAATAGTGTATATGTTATGTATATATATGGATATCTTGTTTGAATTTTGACATTAATGACACAAAGGCCGAATATGAACTCGGGATAAGGATAAGAAAACTAGAAATGCTAAGCACAAATGCCAAAATAAGTAAAACAAATAAGTAGGGTAGGAGCGCCTAGAATGAACACAGTGCGTGAGCATTGGTGACTAGAATGAGTGTTGGTGTCTTGGAATAAATGACAACAAATGTGAAAATACTTGATAGACAGGGATCAACGTGACTTGAAAAAAGCAAGTACATAAATGAAAGATGCGAAGAGAAATACAATAGAAATCAACCAAAACAATTAGATGGAGAAGGGATTGTGTCACCAATGAATGCTTTTCTTACTTAAGATCCACGCCTATAACAACATACTTGATGGCATAGTTGTCTACATTTTGTATATATATATATATATCTTGTTTTAATTTTGACATTAATGACACAAAGGCTGACTATGAGCTCGAGATAAGGATAAGAAAACTAGAAATGCCAACCAAAAATGCTAACCACAAATGCCAAAATAAGTAAAATAAATAATCAGGGCAGGAGTGTCCAGAACAGACATGGGTGTTTGAGCGCTGGTGACCAAGATTGGGAATTGGTGTCCTGGAATAAATGAAAATAGATGTGAAAAGACTGATAGACAAGGATCAATGTGACCTGAACAAAAGCAAGTACATAAATGACAGATGCAAAAGAGCAATACAATAGAAATCAATGAAAACAATTAGATGGACAAGGGATTGCGTCACCAATGAATACTTTTCTTACTTAAGATCCATGCATATAAAAACATACTTGATGACATAGTAAAATAGTAATATGTGTGTGATTTTGTGTCTACATTCCCCTCCTTTATGTTATTTGAATGAAATTCAAGTAGTGTAAAGGAGGTAAAGGAACATACTGTGAGAAGTCCCGAGAAGCCATATTGCAAAGTGCATGTAGAATGTAAGAACTTATAGCGTGGCAAACCATGGATCAACATTTTGACCCATGTGGCATAAGTGGAGATAGAAAACCGTTGTAAGGAGCACTTGGAGAAATAGTTGAAATGATTTGGAGAATTTGGAGATTTTGAATTGTTTCCAAAGGAGATTGAAGAGGTAGGGAGTGATCAATTCCCAACCCGATTTATTTTAAAATGGGAGGATTTGGGTGTCCCGATGTAAGAGGAAGATTCTTAGGGAGAGAGGCTTATTTTTACTCTCCATCTTTGACTACATCCTCAAAAGGTCCAATCGTTGCTGAGATGACAGACGAGACTAAATTTAGTTCGATTTAAAAATTATTTGTTCGATTGAAGAACCCACATAAGAGTAGTATAGAAAAGGAAATGAAATCTCACCCCCCACTCCTATAGTAACGGGTGTTTTGATTAAAATAGTATTGGATGGATTCCGAGTTAGGTTATATGGAAGTGATATTAATGTAATGTAGCTCCCAAGTTAGGTCATATGGGAGAGATAGTAAAGTATGTTTATTGAATTGATTGATTGATTTGGTTTGAATGCTAAAAAATTTCTTTGAGATTGCGTACTTAGTAGATTACTCATGAAGATATTTTTGCTTTGCCCCTAGATTAGGGTATTTGGGGGAACGGATTTGAAATAGTAGAATGTATGGAATGATTGTACCTTTTCTTGAATAAGATCAGAGAAGATTATGATAGTAATGTGCTAAGAGTGTCAGTTGATTGTATTGTATGTTAAAAGGGATCATAAGGTGATCTTGATTGTATGCCCCTTGTTTGGTGAAATGGTGAGGGGTGGAATAAAAAATAATGAGTAGAAAACAAGGTTATAAAAGATGTAATAGTGAATGGGAATTAATATAGAAGAGATATCCATTTTGACAAGATATGTATATGAATTTATTGGTGTATGTACCGTGAGTTGAATATGGAATAATGTAAAGTGTATAGTACAAAGTTGGGAGAAATTGTGATCCGAATGGCGTAAGCGAGAATAAAATGGAGTAATGCAGCTCAATATATTTGTAGTGAGGTGGGTAGACACCTATAGCAGGAGGAAGGATACGCCCACCTATAGTTTGATGATTGATCAAATGGGTCTAGGGCCATTATATGGAGGCCGTATAGAGACTATGGAGGTTGGTTGATGATGGTTTGGAGTGTGGTGCATTCGGCACACCATGTGGTTAGAGGATCACTTTTGAGGGTGATAGAGTTATTCGATGGTGAACGAGTATCTAGACAGCTTTGGTATGGCTTTGGATGTGCCCCTGATCCATATATATGGTTGCGATCTACTAGTGTAGCGAGGCACCTAAGGGTGAGGACGGGCCCGACAGGAGAACAACTAGTGCATCCTGGTCTAGGGGAGGCAGATGTAGCTATAGAGCCTATACAAGTGGATGATGTAGGGTATACCTAGGCATACAATGAGTGGTGGGTGACACATCGATGGGTGTTGCTTTTTCCATTAGTGGTAGATGCGGCAGTCATCCGGAAGTAGGAGTAGAGGGGTAGGCACCTTCCCTCGATGTAAATTACGTAGCAACAACATGAACATAGTGTAAGTATTGTTCATTGTTATTTGGTTGTTGTGAGGTTGTTTAAATATTGTAAAGGTGTGTAGTAAATCATGTGGGTGTTTGTGATTGTAGTTGATTCCTATTGGTCATTTATTATAGATTCATCGATACACACGTTGACATGAAATGTGCCTCTAGATGTTATTATTGGGAAGGTATGTTAGAGTGAGTCGATGCTATTATGGGAGAACATGCCCATTTGCTTGAGCCGGTGGATATAGCAACAGCCGCATGTACCATGTTATTGAATGAGTGCAATGAATCTTGTGTAGAGATTGAGTGAGTGAGATAAGTCATTGGAAGAGGGGCCCTATCTTAGGATGTTTTTTCTAGATATGTTGAGCTACGTGGATGATTTGTAGAGCAGATGAACGAGATTAATGTGTTAGAAAGTCGAGTTAGAGATATATAGAGGTTGAGATCAGCGGTGTAGAGTGAGTGGTGAAGCCTCTAGTTCTAGAGCTCCTATGATTGTATATAGTGATAGCGAGGATGATGTATGATGTATTGTATATGTTGTATTGATGCATGGGGGATTTCCCCCAATGATTGTATTTTTGTAACTTCTATTTTTGATTTATATATATATATATATATATATATATATATATATATATATATATATATATATATATATATATATATATATGGATATTGATATCATATGTGTTGTTGATGTGCATTGGTATATGATGTGATGACAGCTTTTTGCACCTTGGTTTGTTATATTTGATGTGTAGTGTTGAAATGGTTGTTTTTATTGTTGCATGTTGAAATGTATTATGATGTGGTAATTAATAGCTAAGTAAATATTAGAATAGGATTTTGTATTTGAATGAGAATGAGGAACATAGTATGTGACGAGTAGAAATAGATGTATGCGATGTAATGTAGTAGATAATGTGGAGTAGTAATGTTACTTAGACAAGATGAAAGAATAGAACAATGATGCATTTTCTAGTTGTGCGAGAAAATATGTAAAAAAATGTTTGTGATCGCACATGATTATGATAAAGAGGGGGGATAAGATTGATGCCCCCAAGATATGTGTATGAAATGAAGTTAATTTATAAAAGAACCCTAAAAAATCAATAATAAACCATAGAACAAGAGTCCGTCATCAAGAAATGGTATGAGAGTGTATGCTAGAAAGATAGATCATGAAGCACAAGTGTGAAGAGCGAACAATGTGAGCTTCATTTAAGATTTAGACCCTCAATAGTTGTGCATGAACCATGGAACTAGAGTACGGAATAAGGTAATGAGTGGATCAAATGGATATCATGTACCGAGAGATGGAGAGGTCTAAGTGGCATGGTAGGAGCATGTGAAGCAACAACAGTGTGAGTATATGAGTTGAATTGGATGTCAGAGGAAATGGTGCCAATGATGGGAGATGTAACCGTAGGAAGTACAAATGCGAGGCGACTTAGGAATCCAATGGGATTTAGTAGAAATGTGAGGTGAGTGAGATGATGGAGCTATAGATGTGATAGGTGGAGGATGTGGATGAATGATGACCTTAGGAAGTGGAAAAATGTCAACCTTAGGAGGCGGTGAAGGAGACAAGTGAATAGTGGTGGAAGAATGCTTATGCGGAATGAGAGAAAGAGAGCCCTTATAAGAGTGAGAGACAAAGGCAATGACACCTTTGTCTTCTAACTGTTGTAATTTTTCATGAAGGGTGAAAAATTCATTATTATGATGGTCATTGATGCGGTGGAAATTGCAGTAAGGATGATTGTGCTAGCAATGCAAGTGGTGAGGAAGATGATGTTGATAAGAAGGAAAACGGATTAAGTACTTTTCAAGTAAAGCGTGCATAAAATCATGAGGATTAACAACTTGTGAAAATTTCAATGGTTTGTGAGTAGGATGTAGAGAATACTTATGTGTCAGTGGAGGGGAAGGAAGATGCTTACATGGTGGAGGAGATGGTGATGGTGGAGGGAGCTCAATGGATGGAAGAGGAAAATAATTAGTAGAAGTAGAAGGGGTGGTATAATATGTTTTGAAATTAAATATTGTTCTAAGTCAATGAATTTATAACAAAAAGAGTAAAATATTCACATGTATCATATACCAACTTTTCTTTCAATGCAGGAATTAAACCACAACAAAAGATAAATTACATTTCTAGATCAATGGGTTGAAATAATATTTGATGCATGCAATAATTGAAGTGTAAAATGTAATCTATAATTGGTTCGTTCTTTCCTTGATAAAAATAGGAAAGTGATCATATGTAACTTTAGGACCATTTTTAGACATAAAACTTCAAATAAAAACATCCTCCATATCATAGTAAGTACTAATAGACCCATTAGGCAAGTGAGTGTACCATTGGAGAGCATGATCAACAAGACTATGACAAAAAAATTTAGTAACAAGTGATCATTAGAATGAGAAACCATGGCTAAACAATAATTCTTGGGATGTAAATAATAATTTCATGTGCCATCGAAACATGAAAAGGTAGATACGATGAAACCCTTAGGGAAAGCTAAATTTTGAATTTTTTTTTGGGAATGGGATTTCCCATGAGAGAATTATCGTTAATGGAAGCATAGTAGGATTTACTTTTGAGTGTAAGAGAATGAACTTGATCTTGAAAGTTACCAACAACATGCATGAAAGATATGACATCATGTGAAGGAATGGTAGGAGACATGAGAGGAACATTGAGAGGTTGGACCTTTCCATTGTGAGTGATCATAGGAACTTGAGAAGGAGGAGTGGATGCAAAAGGAGGAGAAGGAGGTGGAAGAGGTAGAGAAACACACGAGGCTCTACGGGAATGCTAGATGTAGACTCAAGAGACACGGTGATAGGTGCAATACTAGTAGGAATAGAATCATCATGAGAAACATTGGAAACAAATTTAGAAGTGGAAGAAAAAAGAGTAGTAAATTCACATTCAAAAATCCTAAGAGAAGTAACATCACCACTAGCATGTTCATGATCAGAAGCATATAGTCAACATCACTATCACCATATTTTTGCAAGCAAGTATTTCATCAAGACTATCATCAACATATAAAGAAGTGGTAAGAGTACTAATATCAGATTTAGAATTGCAATCACTGGAAAAAAATTTAGAAGTAGGAAGAGTAGGAGATATAGTTTTACATTCATCTTGACTACTAATAGAGACAACATCGTGCACATTTACATTTTAACATGAGAAGTATAATTATTGTCACAAGCAAGAACATAATCAAGAAAAAAACATCTACATCAATATTATCATGTGCTATAAGAGGAGGAGGAGAGAAGAGGCAAAAACATGGGTGACCACGGTAGATGAAAGAGAACATATAGAAAATATTTGTTCAGGGGGAGAGCATGCAAATAAATTAAGTGTGTCATTGCCAAGAGAAAGGGTATCTTGGTAAGCCAAAAGTTTTGGAGGGTTGTGTGATTACATTCAAGATTGCGATAAAGATCACAAAGTTTAGATTCTATAGAGGCATTATCAAAAATAGGTTGCACATGGGTATATTCCATAGCCGGCTTGGAAAAAGGACCTCTTTTTAGCCATGAGGGTTTTGGGATCCTAGGGAAAGGAGTTCAAATAAGAGTGGGGTTCACCAAATGATTTAATAAAAACTAAATTAAATATAATTTTAGAGTAACTAAATATGAGCAAATACAATAAAATACAAATGCTAAAGCAGTCCAATAATGTAAAAATATAACCAAATAAGATGGATAAATGACTTAGTTGATTATTGTGTGCTATGTAGATAGTTAGGACTGAGTCTATGCTAGATATAGTTGGAAATGATGTGACAGGAGATCTCGTAAGAGATTTGTAACTCTACATTGAGGTGACAGGCAGTGTGCTGCAGGGACACGGCGTATGGGTGCTATTGACTGATCCGTGGCACTAGTGACTATGCAAACTAGTCGATCTACTTTCTTCTATGTCACTTGGGTTTCTCTCTAATCCTTTTAGTTGCTCGATATTCACACTTTTATCTCTCGAGGGTACTTATAACTGGAAAAAAACCTAGCTACCTACAAAATATCATAAACACATTAAATCGTAGAATGAAAAAATAATACGTGAAGTCGAGAATGACCTCGGTGGTCACCCGAAGAGTGAACTTATGACCAAGTGTTGCACTACATTCCATAATCCATGTAGTTATTTTTACTTGTGTGTGAAATAATTTCCTTAGGTTTCCCTCACACCAATGATGCCAAGATAATAGGTTATAGCTATCTTGTATGCAAATGTGTGAAATTGAATTTAGAACTTCCCCTTCTTGTGCAATGTATGCAGTCCCTTTGATAGATGTGATAATATGTAGATGTGATTGTCCCTTAGAATTTCCATCTAGAATAATAGTGTGTGTGTTATGCATATATATGGATCTCTTGTTTGAATTTTAAAATTAGTGACATAAAGGTCAACTATGAGCTTGGGATAAGGATAAGAAAACTAGAAAGGCTGACCACAAATGTCAAAATAAGTAAAAAGAATAAGCGGTCGGGAGCGCCCCGAAATAACATGGGTCTTTGGGAGTTGGTGTCCAGAATGGGCACTGGTGTCCTAGAATAAATGATGACATATGTGAAAAGAATGAAAAACATGGATCCCTATGACTGACCAAAAGCAAGTACAGAAATGACAGATATAAAGAGCAATATAATAGAAATCAATCAAAACAACTAGATGGACAAGGGATTTTTCACCAACGAATACTTTTCTTGCTTAATATCCATGCATATAACAACATACTTGATGGTATATTAAAATAGTAATATGTGCATTATTTTGTGTCTACAATTAGGAGTTCAATGACTTATCATCTTGGGAACCATTGAGATGAACTTTGAAGAGTTGTTCATGTGTTTTTAGTCGAGGGGAGGAATTTTGAACTAAAAGGATTAAGAGAAAAGTCCCCACAATTAGTGAGCTCTCACCAGATGCAAAAAATGCTTTTAAAAGGTACAAATGGGTTCATGACACATATTTTTTCATTATAAGCACATATGTCAAATGCATTTATACCATTAGATATGTAAGTAGTTATAGATGATAACTCAATTGTGTTTAAAGAGATACCAAAGGGTTTGCCTCTAAAAATATACCATTACCATGCCATCCAGATAGCACCATGGATACAACCACCCAACATCATACCTTATAGGTACCCATATGTGCAAAAGAGTGAGATTGAGAAGATAGTACAAGATATTTTAGAAGTGGAAATTATGCGTCATAGTCAAAGTGCTTATTCTTCTCCAAAGAGGTAATGCGACGTGTAAAAAGATTACAATTGGTACATGTGTCTTGATTACGGGAACTCAACAAGTATAGAGTCAAATATAAGTTTCCTATTCATGTAATTGATGATTTTCTAGATGAGTTGCATGGTGATATTTACTTTACGAGAACTTGATCTACGTTCATATATCACCGATCAATATCAAGGATTAGGATATTCATAGAACAAAATTCCAAACACATGAAGGCCGTTATGAATTCTTAGTATTTCATTTTGAAATCACAAATACACCCTCTAAATTTAAATTTTTGATGAATTCTATCTTTAATCCATTCCCGTGGAAGTTTGTTTTAGAGTTCTTTGATGATATATTAATGTACAAAAAAACATGAGAGGAACACTTTCATCATGTAAATAAGGTGTTGGAAAATCTTGAACAACATTAGATTTATGAAAATAGATATAAGTATTTGGGTCACATCGTCTCTTATGAAGGTGTTAAAGTGGATTCTAACAAGATAAAGGCCATGCTTGAGTGGAAGGTCCCAAAACCCTAAAAATCTCGGAGGATTTTGGGGCTTATAGGTTATTATCATAAATTTTTAAGGAATTATGGTAACATACGAGAACCAATGATAGATTTATTTAAAAGTAATATTTCCATTAGAATGAGGAAGCTACCAAAGCATTTAAAATTTGAAGGTGGCCAAGTGAACCACTCTAGTTCAAAGCTACCCCAAATTTTCCAAAACATTCATTTTTGAATGTGATGCTTTAAGGTATGGTATTGGGAAATACTCATGACAAAGGGTTGTCCCATTACCTTAGAGTCATCGATTCAAAGGTAAGAATATGTTAAAACCAATTTATGATAAGGAAATGCTATCCATACTTCATGCATTAAATCAATGTAGACCATATCTAATGGGCAGACACTTCAAAGTAAAGATAGATCGTGATAGTTTGAAATACTTCTTAGAGAAATACCTATCATCCAGAACAACAAAAATAGGTTTAAAAATGTTGGGGTATGATGTTGAGATAATCTACAAGAAAGGGAAGGAGAATGTAGTCAATGATGCTTTGTCCTAGAATGATGAGTAAGTTTAGGCATTATTGTGTATCATATCTATATTATATGAAGATTGGGAAGATGAGGAAAGGTATAAGTGGTGAGATGACCCAAGAACATAAAATATCATTCATAATATCCAATATGATCCAAGAATGTCGAAAATTTTGTATGGAAAGGAGATGCTTTATGGTACAAGGATATATTATACATATGTAAGAACTCAACCCTTAAAAATGGAGTTCTATCTAAGATCCATGATTTTCCAAAGTAGGGGGAATTCTATCTTCTTGAAGACTTTTCATCAAATTAAGAAATACTTATTCTAGGAAGGGATAAAATGGGATGTCCAAAAATTTGTGGCGAGAATGCATGGTTTTTCAGCAAAATAAGATAGAAACAATTAAGTCCCCATGTCTTTTACAACCTCTATATATTCCCAATCGAGGTGGGAATAGGTTTCTATGGACTTTATCACATGATTTCCAAAATGAGAAGGAAAAAGCTGTAATCATGATTGTGGTGGATAGACTCACCAAATATGACCGTTTTTTTGCCTTGTTGCACCAATTTTTTATAAGTATAGTAGAAATGACCTTCATGGATACAAATTCAAAAGCTACATGGGACACCAAAGCCTATAGTAAGTGATCAAGACCCTACATTTATTAATAATTATTGGATTGATTTTTTCTCATGTTTGGGTACTTAGATAAACTTATAGCTCTTCTTATCATCCCCAATCGGATGGGCATACTTGAGGTGGTAAACACGTTCCTAGAAGGATATCTTCATTTATTTACCTCGATAAGCAATCGAGATGGGTCTAATGACCGTCACTTGCAGAGAATGGTGGTATTACAATTCCTTCCAAATTCCATCTAAATTGTCTCCTTTTTGGCATTATATGGGCACCATCCATCGTCCATCACCTCATCCTTGAGAGTCCAACCAAGGGTTAGAGAAGTTGAAGATCACATTCAACACCAACAAGAGCTACTTTTTATTCTCGGGAGAACTTGGTCCTAAAAAAATTTGCATGAAGCAACAGTGATCAACATCACAAAGTGAAAGACATTTTGAAGTCATTGATTAGGTTTTTGTGTATTTACAACCATATTTGAAACAACAAAAAAGGATAACAATCTTTCACCTAAGTATTATGGCCCTTATTAAGTGTTACGAATATTGGTATGCGTGAGTGCGAAACCGTAATCTCGATCAAACAACTAGAATACATCCAGTCTTCCATGTTTCTTACTTGAAGAAGGTAATTATACATAAGGTATCATCCTAGATAGTGATACTTGAGATAAATGAAGAGGGAAGAATCATCTTGGAAGCTGAATGCATCCTTTAAGCACACACTAAATTATTGAGGACGAGGTCATTACCAGTATCTGATTAAGTGGAATAATCTAGACAGTGAAGACGCAACATGGGAGGATGCAACATTTATACAACAACATCCAAAGCCTGTCAACATTGGGGATAATGTTTCTCCGGGGAATGGAATGCTACACCCTTAATCCTATATCTTACATTGGATTTGTATGGCTGACTTGTGGCTATTATAACTTCTTATCATGATGTACCTCTTTCATATATGTTATACTATCATTAGTGGGTCGATTGGCGATGGTCATAACATATGAATATTACATATGTGTTAGTATGTAGTAGTTGATGATCATATTGAGCACTTGAGTCTTATTGTATGGTTTGGAGGTTTCCCCCTCGAAGTGGCTACATTATCCTACTTGAATCTTGTAATCATTTCTCTACATTTTGGTGTTATTCGGTGTTATTGTTGTTGATATTCATATCTATCCAAGTAATTTCATTACATAACCGGTGAATAAAGTGATGAGTCCATGAATTGAATTGTTATAGCATCCATATAACTATAGAATTTTCTCCTAAATATGTTAATTAATGCATGGGGATGTTCTAAATAGTTGTATCCAAAGTAAAAGTGATGCATTTCTCCTTATTTTGTCTCATGAGAACTAATGATCGATGGAACTTCCACTAACTTCCTTGTTGAGTGATTTGATGATATGTGCAGATTGATAAGGCACATTTTCTACCACTTTTGATCAGTTGCAGTCAAGGAGACCGAGTCCACAACACTCGCACTATCTTGGAGGATTGACCATAACTAGCTATAAATGAGGACCCCTGTTTCCAGCAGGATTATTGCGTGTCATGGAACTTTTAATGAAGTTGTTATCAGTTAATCTGTTGCCAATATTTGTAGCATGTGTTATAATTAAATGTGTCTATAAGACACATCCTTTGAATTGTTACTTAGTTAGTCTATTTTTAATATTGTAGTAGTTAATAGAAGAAGTTACTTTCAGTTGCACTTTGGAGTTTTTGTGATGAAATTATTTGGATCAATATAATACATGTTGTTTTGAGTACAAGTTTGTGTTAAGAGCCTCAATCCCGAAGTAGAGAAAGGGACCACTCGATTGAGGTGATTAGAGGAATTGGTATTTCTTGCAAGTTCTTTATATTTACTTAATTTCAGTTTCAGTATCTTGGTTTGAATGATTATATGAATGCAATCTTGTATTTCCTTATTTTTCAAGATTGCCTTACTGTTATTTCCTTTGAGCAAGTATTTCAATTGATTAAGAATTTCCTTTTGAAAGCATTTCATTCCAGCAATGTTGTTTCTATATATTAGATGCACTTTCTGCATTGTGTTTCCATTTTAGTAGCTTAGAACTGTATTTTATTTCCGTGGTTGAGTAGTATAGAAAAAGAAAACAATACTAAACATAACCCCCAAAAAAGAACCACCATAACACTGAGTTTCATATCTACTTCTCTACATACAACCTTGAACACAACCTTGGTTTATAATGACATCAATGTTTGAACAAGTTGATTAAATGATTGGAAGTTACAATGACCCATCATAAAGTATAATAGTAATAGTAACAATCATAACATATAATAGGTGATCGTAGGGTGGAAGTAGTACACCACAATAATCATAGTGCACATTCAAATTATATGTAGGAGTATTATACTTAGGAAGTGGATCACTAAATATTTTGAGCTTTGCATTATCATTAGTAGGATTAGATTTAGTGGGAGCATCTCATTTAATAACACCAAAATCAAAAATATATTGTATGACATGGATAATATTTAGACAACTATTAGTGTTATGACCAATACATTGATCATAATCAAAATCCAAAATATTACCATGATACATGTTTGTATTTACCTCAAATAATGAAGGGAGAGGTACAAGGTTGCACTCGAGTAATTTTTGAAGAATGTAGATACAATGCACAATGAAAAATTTAAATTACCTACGAGAAGGTTGCAACTATATCTTTATGGGTTAAGGCACACTCTTGACATTGATAACTTGGGATTTTCATCATTGGTCTTACTTTTAAAATATATTTTTCCTTGAAACTTTTGATTAGAGGTATTAAGACGATTAGAAACATATTTGAGGTAATTCATGTTGATGATATAGTTTCACGTTCTTTCAATGTATGACATATATGGTAAAGTGAGTTGAACTTGTCAAAGATAACTAATTCTTGTAAAGGAATAAGAAGACTTTACAGTAAAAAAATCTTATAATTCATTATCTTCCAAAATATTATTCATCTCGGTAAGTGTGGGTTTATAACATAGAGCATAATCATTGATATAATTAATGAAAACTTTTCACATTTTATCCATTCAATTTTAGAAAATTTCGTCTCAAATATTGATAGAAAATTTTGTAATAAAATGATTAGATAAAGGAGTGGATGCTAAAAAAATGCATGGATAGGTCATGAAACCATTTTAGATAAAAATATTTGAGGATTTGAGGAAATATTTTGGTAAGTAGTGTACCATTTAAAGAATAATCTAAGAAAGCAACATGGAACGTATAATGGTTCTCTTCAAGATCACCCTTATCATCATATATAGGAAGCTTAGGAAAAACAATTGATAGGTAAAGGGTATGAAGCCACTTCAGGTGCAAGTGGATTATAAACCTACTGAGTAGAATCCATAGCATGAGAAGAAGTAGATGCATCTTGTTGTAAATGTAATATTTTGAGATTGCAAAGTATGAAAAAGGAATTAAAGAGTAAGGTTGGGCACTCTTTAGCTTGAGATAGAGATGATTATATTGATAATGAGTCATGACACTTTGAAATAAAAGACTCCAAACTCAACAAGAGAAAACCCTAGGGCCAATATGGTTTTAATAATAGATTTGAGTCAAACTTTGGGTTCACTAAATGTATAAACCCTAATTAATTTTATGTTATGGAAATTTAACAACAACAAATAGGATGTAAGGGTTTGTTATGTGATATTATTTTGACCTAATAAATTTATAACTAACCATACTTAACACACACACACACACACACACACACATTGGTCATAACATAAAATATCCAAAAGTGTAGACAGGTGGAAAAGATGGATTAGAAACTTGAAATGCTTAGTTATCAATCTTGAACTATTTAAACTAAGTTTTTGAAGGGCTATAGGAATTCTATATGGACCATACTTGGAGATGTAAAATCCTTATTGAAAATGTACCATCTCGGAGTCTTTCATAGTTGTACTCTACAACTTCTTGTGTGCTTTGATTTCTTAAAAGTGTCCTTCATTTTATTTTTCTCTTGTTTGCATAAACTTTGGATGACTTGTAAACACCTAAAAAAATTGGAAACCATAGAAACTTGAAATAGTATTCATCAATTAATGGAAACTTTTCACATTTTATCCATCCGATTTTAGAAAAAATTGTCTCAAATATTGAAAGAAAATTTTGTAAGAAAATGATTAGATAAAGGCTCGTGAACGCTTTGAAAAAATGCATGGATAGGTCATGAAACCATTTTAGATACAAATATTTGAGGATTTGAGGAAATATTTTGGTAAGTAGTGTATCATTTAAAGAATAATCCAAGAAAACAACATGGAACGTACAATGGTTCTCTTCAAGATCATATATAGGAAGCTTAGGATAAAAAAATTGATAGGTAAAGGGTAGGAAGCCACTTCAGGTGCAAGTGGATTATGAATCTACTGAGTAGAATCCATAGCATGAGAAGAAGTAGATGCACTTTTTATAAATGTAATGTTTGATATTGCAAAGTATGAAAAAGGAATTCAAGAGTAAGGTTGGGCACCATTTAGCTTGAGATAGAGATGATTATATTGATAATGAGTCATGATACTTTGAAATAAAACACTCCAAAATCAACAAGAGAAAACCCTAGGGCCACTATGGTTTTAATAATAGATTCGAGTCAAACTTTGGGTTTGCCAAATGCATAAACCCTAATTAATTTTATGTTATGGAAATTTAACAACAAATAGGATGTAAGGGTTTGTTATAGGATATTATTTTGACCTAATCAATTTATAACTAACCATACTTAACTGAATAATGTATTAACACTTGAAATAATTATAAATGATAAAATGATCTCTCAAATATACAAAAATAAATGAATAATTATGTATATAGGTCATAACATAGAATATCCAAAAGTGTAGACAAGTGGATAATATGGATTAGAAACTTGAAATGCTTAGTTATCAACCTTGGAACTATTTAAACTAAGTTTGTGAAGGACCATAGGAATTCTATATGGCCCATACTTGGAGATGTAAAATTCTTACTGAAAATGTACCATCTCGGAGCCTTTCATAGTTGGAATCTACAACTTCTTGTGTGCTTTGATTTCTTAAAAATGTCCGTCATTTTATTTTTCTCTTGTTTGCATAAAATTTGGATGACTTGTAAACACATACAAAAATTGTAAACCATAGAAACTTGAAGAGTCTTCATCAAAGCATTAGATAAATAAAAGGAGAAATCATGTGTGTGGTGAATGTGGACTAACATCTATCCTAAATCAATTAATTCCCTTCCTCATTTCCCACAAAATACACTTCAATTAATCAAATATAATTTGATTAATTATCCATTTCAAAATCTAAAAATAATCTAATCCTCACCACATGTCATTATTCTCCATGTTTTTCCACTATTGAATTAAAAATTCAAATTCAAATCCTCACCCACCATTCGTGGTCCCCACTCACCTAAAATCCTCCACTTATGAATTAAAAATATAATTCAAATCCTCACCCATTCTTCGTGGTCCCCACTCACCTAATCTTGCCCACATTTTCAAACCACTCACCTAATCTTGCCCACATTTTCAAACCACCCACTTAATCTTGCCCACATTTTCAAACCACTCACTTAATCTTGCCCACATTTTCAAACCATGATTACTTAAATTAATCTAAGCTAATCACTCCTCAAAGTATATAAATACAACCTTACCCCTCCCTCTAAACACACGAGAATAAGCTTTCATGCCATATCTAAGTTCTTGCATCCTTTGAGCAAAGAACATCCTTTTGCCTCGTCCTAATGCCAAAATAGCCTCATAATCCTTTTTCCCATCTAGTGCAAAGTAAGAGGATCGTTGTTGCAGGAAGGTCTTGCTCCGTCTTGAAGAAAAGCACCTACATATCACAAAATCAGGGCTCAATCCAAGTTTCCTAGCCCATTCTGAGGTTTGCTACGGAACGCGAAGGAGGAGGTATGATTATTGGTATTTTACTTCCTTGTTAGTAGTGTATTTTTCATAGCTTACATTCTGGCACGCCCGGTTACTTTCGATCTATTACCATTAATTTCCCAATTAGTGGTTTTATCTGTTCTTTGTTTATTATTGTTCATTATTATTTCCTTTTCTGTTCCTTATGGTCTTCTTTGGTTAACCTTCACGCTTTGGGTAGTGTTTTTGTTGTGTGGTGTCTTGTGGTGTATCTCAGTTATAAAGAACAATGAAACTCTGAAGCTCATCCTGTCTTTGATCTCCTCGGTGCTTGGTGTTTAGTTCCCAGTTTTGATTTTGCTATTTACTCATCATCTGTAGAAACACATGAACTAGCCATTAGTTTATCATCTTACTGTCATGGGACAACCAATCCGAAAATGCATTTATTTATTTACTTTTGCTAAAATAATTGCTTTGTAGGAAGTTAATCATTTTTTTTTTTTTTATTTTAATCAATCATTTTGTGATCTAACTCTTTCTTTCTGTTTATTGTTCTTTTTTAACCTTGTCAAAATTTTAGCTTCTCAGGTGAAGTATAGAAGTCAGAAAATAAAAAAAATAGCTCCCGGGACGTTTTTCTCACGTTTAAAATTTTCATTCGAGCGCTCGTAGCCCATCTTCCTAAGCCATAACTTTTGCTCCCGAACTCGAATGACTTCATTTTTTTTTAACGGAAAGGTATTGAAAAGATATATGCAATGAAAAAATAATTTTTAGATTTAGACTTACAAAAAAATTTGGTTTCATTTCTTCTAACACCTGTCTTTTTAACAAAAAAACAACAAAATTATAGTTTTATTTATTTTTATTTTATTTTTATTTTTATTTCACGAAAATCCTCACACGTATGCTCTTTCCTCGCACTTCAAAAGTGATCTTGGAAATCAGAAACGTGAGGCCACTCGAGCTCTAGAAAATAATTTTTATTTTTAATTTTTTGCCTTACATTTAAATTTTCCACGACAACACTTCTAGATAACGTTTTCACCCTCTTCTTTCATCATTTTTCTTTTTTGTGAAAATAATCATTATCGCTATTTCACAATCATGATTAATTGCAATAATTATTAATATTTAAAAAAACTATTCCAATCAGTATCCGCGATGCTCTTTTTTTTCGCGCTTTCGAGCGATCTAGAAAATCAGAAACGGTCACAATTTTTTTAGTTTCTTGTTCTAACATTGCAGGATCCTCTAGCTTTGTTTTTCAACTGTCATTTTAATAATTATTTTCCTTTGTCATATTCTTAATATTTGTTTGGTCGTTGGTTGTGTATGCTCTTTTCCTGCGCCTTTGAGCGATCTGGCAAATCAAAAACAACCACGATCACTTTTCTAACATTTCATTTGCAGGATAACTACTAATTTGTTTTCTGTAGAACCGCATTGCTGGAATATTGTCAAAAACAAAAAAAAAAAAAAAAACAAAAAATCCCGCAAAAATACCACCATTCAAAGACAATTGCTGAAACCAAAAAAAAAAAGTACGCTCAGGTACGCAATTATTTTCTGCTAGTGATTTATTTCAAGTTGGAAAGAACCCTGCGTTTAATCACTTTATCATATTGTTTTTGCACGTAGACGAGGTGGATTTCATCACCACCAAAGCTACACCGGTGACGTGGACTTGACTACCACGCACCAACAAAGATTTGCATCTCGCATTGCACTTTGAGACCTAGTCTCATCACAACGCTCGTATTTACTCGCCGCTTCTTCACTTACAGTGTGTCTGCTGCAAACGCATGCGAGTCACGCCTAAATAGTCAGTAATAACGAAGCTCGGCATCGTCCCCAGTAAATCTTCGGGAGTTATAAGGACACCATACACATTCATCCCTCCATCACCTTCCACCTTTTCACAAAACCTGCTTTGACGTGGTGATTCACTCCAAAACAAGTAAGTAAGAATCGGTGAGTCTCCTCCAAAGGCTCTAAGGGTTCCCTGCACTCACCCCTCCCCCCGCATGCAATTAGGTATATCAGACTAGGGTATATCGAGGACGATCTTCTTGAGTAATAAGAGCCTCGCATCCACCATTTCACAAAGATACTTGTATGATTGCATGAAACAATGATCATTCCCGAAGAAGTTACCTCTTAAGCCAAAACAATTTGAATCCACATGATGATTGCTTTTTGAAAACAAAATAGTTTAGCATTGTTCTTATCATAAAACTTGGTTGATATCAATGTGTTCATTGTAAAATTCAAATCCTAGTCGTGTTCCACAAAACCATTTCTCAACAAATTCAATACCAAGCAAAACATTGAAACAATCCAACAATGAAGATCAAAACATCACACCAATTTCATTAGCTACTTCAGCCAACAACAAATCCACCATAGCTTGTTTTCAGCTATATCCAATAGATATTGAGTGACTTGCATTCACTCCTTATCTCATCAATTGTCAGAACATCCTTTATAGCTTGTTTCAAGCTATATCAAAATGACATTGGGTGACTTGTTTGAGTTCACTCATTATTTCATCAGCTGTCAAGTTTAACAAAATCCCATCCGACACAAATCCCTTCAAATCTCATTTTGAGTTCACAACTGTGTTGAGTCACTTGTTTGAGTTACTCTTCCTATCAAAAATCCAGAGCTTGTTTAAGTCAAACCAATCAACATATTCATCATAGCTTGTTTGAGCTATATCTCACTTGTATTGAGTACCTTGTTTGAGTGTACTCCTTACATTTTCATCTGCTAAGCTTGTTTAATCCAAACCAATCAAGATATTCATCATAGCTTGTTTGAGTTATATCCCACTTGTATCCCGAGTAGCTTTTTTTTAAGCTTTCTCCTTATAGCCTTACTTGTTAAAACTCGATTGAGCCAAAATAAAAATCACAATCAATAGGTTGATTTCTTCATCGCACCTTTCTTCGTTCTCCCTCTCTTTCAAACATGAAGAATTCACGAAAAACATCACACAATGAGCTATTAGAACAAATTAATAAGATGACAACACAACTCTCTCATATGGCTACCCAAATCAATGAGCGATCACCCAAAAAGCCGATCATACAACCTCACGAAGAAATCAGTTCACGTAAAGTCCAACGTCAGTTTACCCCCCTTGGAGAAAGTCTCTCTAGTGTTTTTCATCAACTAAAAGAGGCTAAACTGATAAGATATCCAATTACAAAACCCTTTGTCAAAGGGGAAGCTAAGCCATGCTGGTACAAACCTAACACATACTGTGACTTTCATCGCATTGATGGTCATCACATAGATAAATGTGTGCGATTTAAGAATTACGTCCAAGACTTAATTGACGACGACGTCATCTCTGTAGAACTTGATGACAATGCTCTTGCAACCAACGACACATCCAATACCACAACTTTCCATGAAGAGCTGACTACTGTCGAAACTCCTATATATACTGAAATTCCACGAGATCATGACGACAACAGTCAAGACTCTCTAATTCCAAACCAATCCATATCTTCTTCAAATTTCCTTCCATTAGTTCAAACATACATTGAACCTGTTTTGGACAACAACATTCTTCCAACATCTACTGAGCACTTGAACTTATTTCAAGACACTCTTTCAACCCAAACATACATTGAACTTGTTTTGGACAACAACATTCTTCCAACATCTACTGAGCACTTGAACTTATTTCAAGACTCTCTTTCAGCCCAAACATATATTGAACCTGTTTTGGGTGACAACATTCTTCCAACATCTAACGAGACCTTGATCTCATTTCAAGACTCCCTTTCAAACCTTGATATTACTGTAGACACTACATGACAGGTTCCATCAACAGGTACCATTAAGTTTGATTCTATTCTTCCAATATTGGCTCTTATGCCTAACATCTCTAGCCTTTTTGTCGAAACACAACCACATCGAAGTTTGGACACTTGCAACAATGCAACCTATCATGTCCATCATGCTTTCAACGATCGATCTTGCAGGCATCTCATCACTAATTATTCTCACCTATCAAGACTTCTACGTGCATATTTCTACGAGGTACTTATACCTGTGAATATCTTTACACACCTTTTCCATCTTTAATTGTGAATCTATCCTCAAAACAATCAATTAATGGACAAATAGAAGCAAAAAACCAAATAACACAAACCATCATTGTCAACACACATGGAAGCTATTGGCTTAACCAAATCTATCCCACTCTTTGGGCTTACCGCACATCTTATCACACACCTATTGGAGCCACTCCCTTCTACTTTATTTATGGTTGGGAAGCTATTTTACATGTCAAGGTTGAATTTTCATCCTTCATAATATCCTTCAAAGATGTAATCAATAAAGATTATTATCAACAGTCACGCCTTAATGAACTCGAGCTTCTTGATGAAAAACGACTTAATGCCCTAGATCATCTTCAAGTATATCAAAATCAGCTATGGCATAGCTACCATAAAAAATTCAAACCTAGAAAATTTAAGGTCAATCATTTCATTCTCAAAGAAAATCGAAAGAACACACCCAAAGAACGAGACAAACAAGACAAATTTGAGCCCAACGAAATCATAGATAATTTTGGGTTTGGAGCTTATAAATTGGCCATTGACACAGGCCAAGTCCTTGAAAAACCCATGAATGCATTCCATTCAAAGAAATTTTATTCTTGAAAGCACTCTATATTCCAGGAAACAACAACGTGTACATTGTTCCTTTTGTCTTGCTTATCTCCGAATAATTTAAATTTATTCATTTCCATTGGCAGATATTTTCTTTATCAAAATCACATCTTCATATTTATCATCATGAGACAAGTGCTAATATAAATCCTATTAAGTTTGTGAGCATCATACTTCTTCCATTTTCAGTCGCTTTCCTCTATGGTCATACCTAGAAGCTTACTGATGGTAATATATCCCCTTCTAATACATTCTCTCTTTCATAACAAAGCTCTAAACTTCGTTACCTGGGCTTCGCTTGGTCGTCCATCTCGGCTTCTTCGTGTTGAACCCTCGCGTCCTACTAGTCATGTGGGGCTGAGATTGGGGGCAGATGTTTCTTCCCAAATACAAAGCACTATTGTAAAAAAAAAATCCATCAATTCAATAACTTATGAATAATTCATTGTCACATCTTTCGTCCTTCATAGTCTTTGGTGTTGAGCCCACACTTCTTACTAGTAGTGTGAGACTGGGAATGGAGGAAGGTGCCCTTACTCGTCTACGTCTTGTCTTCGGTGATAAACCCTTGCCTCTTACAAGTGGCATGGGGCAAAGCGTAGAGGGTCATTCTCATACAAGCATAAAAACATTGCAAAATATTCAAAAAAAAAAAAAAAAAAAAAAAAAAAAAAACAAAAAGGAAATTCACTCGCCTATATTTTGCCTTTGGTGATGAGCCCTTGCTTCTCACTAGTAGCATGGGGCAAGGCATAGGAGTCATTTCAAAATACAAAATCTTATAAGTGCTTACAAATTATAGAATCCCCAAACACGTAATTTAGATGCCTAAGTGAAGAGAGAACTATCCCTTAACCTCATATCTTATCAATCAAGCCAGCCACATAACCGTCTAAGTCTCCAAAGATGTGACTCATAAAGTGAAAGCCATTTTTGAAACCGGTTCAAGACCATTATGAAGAATGGAGTCACAATTTCCCAAAGGGATTGTTGTTAGCATTTGTCTCTATATTCATTATCTACCTCCTACGCGTCCTTCTTGATTCTCGGATGAGCCCACACATCTTACTAGTTGTGTGGAGTCAAGAATGGAGCTGGAATTCTTTTCATCATATCATCACCACCATATCCCGCCAATGGAAAGAGAATTTGTGTTATTCTCGAGCATAAGTTACAACACCGAACACGCTACATATGGATAATATCCATGTTTATCGCCTCTCAAAATAAGTCTCGCACTCGTCCATAAATTGCCAATCCAATAAAAATCTACCAACATTTGAAAATCGTAAAAATCTAAAACATTTGAAAATCGCCAAAAACATTTGAAAATCCAAAAACATTTGAAAATTCAAAATCCAAAACAAAAATCGCTAAAATCCAAAAACATTTGAAAATCGCAAAAATCCAAAACAAGTAAAAAAATTCAAAAATCTAAAAACATTTGAAAATCGAAAATCCAAAAACATTTGAAAATCAAAAATCTAAAAATTAAAAATCAAAAATCAAAAACAAAAAATCTAAAATCCAAAAAAATCAAAATCGTCAAAAATCCAAAATCAAAAAATCTATCAAAATCCAAAAAAAAAACATTAAAAATCCAAAAATCTCAAAAATCCAAAAATAAAAAATCGTCAAAATCGTCAAAAAAAAATTAAAAATCCTCCAAAAAAAAAAAAATTAAAAATCTCCAAAAATCTAAAAATTATAAAATTCAAAAAAAACATTAGAAAATCCAAAATCCAAAAACAAAAACATTAGAAAATATCCAAAATACAAAAACATTTGTAAAATTTTCAAAAGACCAAAAACATCCACAAAATCGTAAAAACTCAATAAGCAACACAATTCATCCTTTGAACTATTATCCCAAACAAATGGTCCAACCACCTTATGACTACCAATTTCAAACCACTTCTCCTCGCGTGAATCCTCGCTTGGGGAAAATCCGGCTCTCATTGTTTCCTTGTTTGAGGAGACTGACCCAATCCTTTGTACCTCTACTTGGGGGCACATCTAATCAATCATCACTGTGGAACACGTTAGGGACATGTTTACTGGTTCTTGTGTTGCATTATTAGTGGCAAATTATTAATTACTTTCTTGTATCTTGATATATTACAGGGGGCATCTTGATTTTATGTATCCTGGTGTTCTCTGTAATATTCTTATGTTATCTGATTGCATGTCGTACTGGGGCATCATACTTTCTTGATGGCCTCTGTCTATGCTCTCTTCCATTTGCATATCGTACTGGGGCATCAAACCTTTTTGATGGCCCCTGTCTATGCTATCACGCATATTACAGTCTAGTCATCCTGATCTTTTATATCACGATGCATCCTGTTATGTGCTATATTAAAATTAAGATGCTTTTCATCACGTGAGTATCTTCCTGCATGATCAACATCTTACTTTGCACCCCATCCATCCATTCACCCATACTAATGCATTCTCCAAATTTGGAATCCTACTTGATCACTCAAGCTTGCAGCTTGCATAATCCTACTTGACGATCTTTCTCAAGTAGCATTCACTATCCAGCAGCTCCTTCTCCCCCACCATGATCACCATGTATTTGATCCATTCATTCTCACTTCTCATTTTTACTCCTCCGCCGCTTATACCCATATTACCCTTCTCACCATTCCTGTCCCCTCTCACCCATCGTATTCTTTCCTTTCACCCTTTTTCTTCCCGCTGACAATCTTACTTAATAACCCTTCTATATGGAATCCTCAAAGGAGGTTTACCCTCTCCCTAAGATCTTCCCGCTACCGTAGAAGCTTCTTCACCACCTCCCTCTCATCAAATAACCATCACCACCAAACACATCTTCCAACTCCACCTCTTCTACTTCCCATTCCCGCATCATTACTTCTCACCACGTGGGCATCCCAATTAAGGATTCCCCACACTCTCCTCTCCGCCTCCACTACATATATTCCTTCATCCATTCATGTTACACTCCTTTGTGTCCTTTCTTTCTTATTATCACCTCATCTCATATCATATACCACTTAGGCATACCTCACTCACTCTTTTCTCATCCTTCCCCAAATCCACCTTATGCCTGGTCATCCTACTTACACGCTCTCGTAGTATGGCAAATTCACTTGAGGGTTCCCCTTCAGTCCATTTTGTCATACCCTATTCCCACCAACTCTAACATCATCCTTCTTCTTCCTCAGCTTGGCGATCTTACTTAACCATTCCAGCCGCATGGCAATCTTACTTAATACTTCCACTTAAGGTTGATCTGCCCTGTGGCCTTCCCCCATCCCATCATATTTCCCCATCTTATTTCTCCCACCTCTCATCGCGATCATCTTCTTCACCCTACCATTCCACCCCTATCCCCAATATCATTTTGTCTTTCTCTTTGCATATCATCCCTGTTGGTTGGGTGACCCTACGAAACCTCTCCAGCAGTATGACGATCTTACTTAAGAGATTCTCTTAAGCATGACATGTCATCTTACACTCGCCCATCACTCTCCAATCTCACCATCCATATTTCCTCTTCATTCCCCATCATCACATCTTTTTACCACCACTATCACCCTCCTCTGCTTGGCAATCTTACTTAACCACTCACCCGGATGGCGATCTCACTTAAGAGTCCCTCTTAAGGATGATCTCTCTCCTTGCCTTTCCCCATCACTACACACCCTTCACCCTTCATTTTTTCTCGCATTCCCATTATCACATCCTTTCACCTCCTTTTCGATTCTCGCAAACACCACTTCTCGCTTGACCATTTGTCATCTCCAGCTTTTGCTCACATGGCAATCTTACTTAACCACTTCCATCACATGACAATCTTATGTCGTGGTCCTCCCTACACTTAACTTGTCATCGTGAACTTCTCCCCCCTCCTCATTCTTCGTTCACTTTGTTGATCGCTTCTTCCACCTCGTATCTCCTATTACCCACTTTTTCCTCCTACTATTATCCTTTCTCCACATATCCTCTTACAACATACAACTCATCTCTTCCACCTACAATCACATTCTTTTCCCCATTTTCCCTTCTTGATCCATCATCCTTCATACCGCTTCTTCCCATTATTTTCATGTCTTGGTTCTTCATCCTCACCTCGCTCATCCTCATCACCCGCATCCTCTCCTCGCTTTCACTTAGTCCCAACTAATCCCTCCCATCTTCTTCACTCTTTCCACTTCATCTTCTCAAATTCCCCCCACATTTCTACCCACACACACATTCACCATTATTGTTAACACTCCTATATCATTCTTTCATCATCATCTTCTCTTCTCGCGCTAATAATTGTCAACGGGTTTTCCTAAAATTATCAATCCTCATTCCGCACGACCTCATTCACTCCTTGACCTTCTAGAGTTTCCTTCATTCCTTCCTCCTCTAAGCCCACCACTCATCACAAAGGGTTTTCCTAACGTCCCTTTGTTGGCGTTACCCTTTCCAAGTCCTTTCCAAATTCTCATTCGCTTTCTCCTTTTCTTCATTTTTTCTCTCACCCTTCCCCACCACTCATTGTCAAGGGGATTTCCCTAACGTCCCCTCATTGGCATTGCCTCTTCTATCCCCCAGTCTCTTTTCTCTCCTATTCTTTTCCCTCACTCCCACCCTTTCTTGTCGCTTTTTACCCATCTCTCCATCTCCTCTTTTCCCTCTTCAATATCTTTACTGTCTTCATCATACATCCTTTTTCTATTTTCCCATCATCCTAGTATCCTCATTTCATGCATCTCCACATATTTTCCAATCGATGTCATTCCTCCCCTCTTTTTCTTCTTTTTTAACATTCCTTCTATTTCCTTTCCACTTATTACCCCCTTTCTCGTATTCCCTTCCTTCTACATCATTTTCTTTGTTATCCTCTTCTCTCTCCCACCCTCGCCTTATTTCCCTTCCCCTATATCATCTTCTTCCCCTTTTTCCATCACGCTTCCTCCTTACATCCCCATCGATAACCTCGGTTGTTCAACATTGTCCTATCTTTTTTATCATCCCACTCTCCACATGCATCTCCATACGGTCTGCTCCATATTCTTTTGCTTTGGTCTTCCTCGCAATGACACGATTCCTTCAATCTTCTCCTTGTATTCGCTTCTATCTTCCTTTCCTCTCCCTAATTTTCACGCTTTTTCCGACCACTTCCCTTTTCTCTACCACCCCTACCTTTTCGCTTCATTCTCAGTATATGTTTCTCTTCCTTTCTCTCCTTTTTTCACACTTTCTCGCCCTCATAGTTTCTTTTTTTTCTCCGTTCTACTTCTTCTTTCGTCCTCTTTCCATTTTCCTCCATTTCACCCCCTACTCCCACCTCATTTTCTCCTTCTTATTTATCCTTTCCCATTTCCTTCTTTTTCTTCACTTCTCTCATTTATTTCACTTCCACGCATCCTCTTTACTATCTCTCGTCAGCTTTCCTTCATTTTGCACATCTCTCTATTTCATCCCTTCACCCTCTACTCTGTCATTTTCCTTTTTTTGCCTTGTTTGTCCTTCATCATTCCCTTCTTCCCCTATCATCCCTCTCTTATTTCTACCTCTTTTCATTCCTTTTTTTCCCCTCCCCTATCTCCCTTACTCTTCTCATAATCAACCCCAATCCTATCCATTCCCTTTTCTCTTTCCCACACACCCTCACACCTAGCATTCAAGGTCGATTGAATCCTTTCCTCCATTTGCGGCGTGCGGTCATTCCACTTCTCTTCCACTCCATTATCATCCTCTTCTCCACCGAATCCATTTCCTTTTTTTTCGAGAGTTCTGTCGTATATTTCATTCTCGCTCACCTCTCGAGGGGGCATCACCACATCTATCCATAATCACATCTTCTCATGACATTTTTGTCTTGAGGATACTATACATCCGTCACTCACCACTTTCTATTCTCCCCAACAAACATTCGCTCTACCTTTTAAAAAGTAGATTGAATTCTTCCCCATACTGTTTACTTTCTTTTCAAAGGACACTACTTTCATAGTACCCTTCCAAAGAGGGGCAAATGTAGACACCCCAATTTCACATCTATCCTAAATCAATTAATTCCCCTTCCTCATTTCCCACAAAATACACTTCAATTAATCAAATATAATTTGATTAATTATCCATTTCAAAATCTAAAAATAATCTAATCCTCACCACATGTCATTATTCTCCATGTTTTTCCACTATTGAATTAAAAATTCAAATTCAAATCCTCACCCACCATTCGTGGTCCCCACTCACCTAAAATCCTCCACTTATGAATTAAAAATATAATTCAAATCCTCACCCATTCTTCGTGGTCCCCACTCACCTAATCTTGCCCACATTTTCAAACCACTCACCTAATCTTGCCCACATTTTCAAACCACCCACCTTAATCTTGCCCACATTTTCAAACCACTCACTTAATCTTGCCCACATTTTCAAACCATGATTACTTAAATTAATCTAAGCTAATCACTCCTCAAAGCTATAAATACAACCTTACCCCTCCCCTAAACACACAGAGAATAAGCTTTCATGCCATATCTAAGTTCTTGCATCCTTTGAGCAAAGAACATTTTTTCGCTTGTCCTAATGCCAAAATAGCCTCATAATCCTTTTTCCCATCTAGTGCAAAGTAAGAGGATCGCTGTCAAATTGCAGAAGGTCTTGCTCCGTCTTGAAGAAAAGCACCTACATATCACAAAATCAGGCTCAATCCAAGTTTCCTAGCCCATTCTCGAGGTTTGCTACTGAACGCGAAGGAGGAGGTATGATTATTGGTATTTTACTTTCCTTGTTAGTAGTGTATTTTTATACACCAAGGCATGTTTTTGTATTTGATGATAACTATTTTTCAAATCTAGAAAGTAGAATTCACACAAATAAAATAGAGAAAAAAAAACCTTAACTCAGTAGGGATACATATATGCACGAGAACCAAAATTTTCATTCCTAGTTCAAATAATAAAAAAATTCATCACATGAACAGGGTTCATTTTACGATCCTCCTCCAAAAATTAGTTTAGAATAGGTGGAAAATCTCCAAATCGACTTTCAGAAAAATGGTGAATATCCAAAAAAATTATTTGCAAAGAAAGGAGACGTGACATGCTGAAGTTTTCTACATTTTCAGAAAGTTGGACAAGTTATTAGGACGGTCGCCTATGTAGCATCGCAGACAACTTGGGTTATACAACCATCTATGTAGAATCAAACAGCTTTGAGTTGGACGATCGTCTATGTAGCATCGATAAACTTGAGTTGGACGCCCGTCTATGTAGAATCGACGCAGGTGTTGGATAGTTGCCATGTAGAATCGCATGATTGAGTTGGATGGTCATACCTATGTAGCATCGATGACTTGAGTTAGACAACCGTCTATGTAGAATTAGACAACTTTGAGTCAGACGGTCGTCCATGTAGAATCAAATGAATTGGGTTGGACAATCAGTATATGTGGCATTAAAGATGGCTTGAGTTGATGAACATCTATGGAGAATCGACGGATTTGATGTTAGATAGTGAAGTGTTGGACGCTCATCTTTTATTCTATCTCATCCATGTATATACGTGCGTGTTTATGCATGGATGTCTCTTAGATGACTGCTTTTCAAAAATAGACGACCATCTCCCCTAGAAATGACATAGGGGTACCCCCCTTCGCAACCCTCGCCATGTATTATACCTCGGCGAATATGAGCGTAGTTTGATTCGAAACATTGGTGAAATATATGCATAAGTTCATTTTTTAGTGTAAATAGTAGGTGAATTGACCCATAAAAATGACTTGTCACCGAAATTTGAGGCGGACTAGATGGAAACCAACTCAAGCTGAAAATTCACCATTTCCAATTTCGAAAACCCTAATATTCGCGAGTTTACAAAAATTCGCCACTAAAATTTTCCTTGCACTAGAATATGTTTAACTAAATATTTTTCTACCATCTTTTACAATTCTACATGATATTGAAGAATGATCGGTTGCATTACACTTGGAATATGTATAAATTATAGATTTCTCTTATAAAAATCTCAATATGGCTCGAAAGAAGCAAATATATAATGTACCAATAACCAAATACATTATAAAACAAACACTACCACATTTCTCCAAAATCAATTACTTTAGAACTTAAACATCAAATGCAAAATAAGTATACGAATTTGTCCGTAAATGTACTTTCAAATATTACCACATGAGCCCTTAAATTCTTTTTACAGAGAACACTTTACCTTGCATATGATATTGATTTGGAAAAAGAATGGAGTTGTTTACTATAATCCAAAATGATGACATCCATTGTCCTTAAACTTCTAAAAATGTTTTTTCCTATAAGTGAGATTAATGATGATGACAATGTCGACAATACTTTACTTGATGGATTCACAAACATGCATACATTCATTGCTCAGTAAGACAAAATAATGCACATTACGCCTAAGTTGAGACAATATCCTATTGGTATTTTTGAAGATAAATATTTCAAGATGAACGTTCACATGCTATTTTAAAGTGATCCACACTATAAACATCCTATTCAAGCAATAACGTACCAAAAAGTTAAAGATTGGGAGCTATTACATCATGACCACAATTTTTTACAAAATAACCAAACTTTTCAACAAATCAATCAAAATTATTAAACAAGAAGGGCGTAGATGCACTTGGGTTTAAATAATAAAAAGCCATTTAAAAGGATGAAAGCTCGTCATTAAAGATGTGAAGTGAAAATCTATTATGTAATTATTTTTAGATATTAGATATACTACATTGATTTCAAGGTGATACATATATTTTGTTATAATGTCAACTTGTTCCTCCAACATTTTTCTACCTTATCTAGTGTTGAACATTTATGGGATTTTCTTTGTTTTTTCACTTACATAACTATATGTATGGAAAATAAAAGTGGATCAACAAATTATATTTTCAAAGTGAGCCTAAATTCCTTATCAAGAACATGTACACATTATTAAAAACATAGATTAAATGTTTTGTGAGAAGTGTTGTGTGACATCAAGATTTTTTTTTAGAAATTGTTGACAACTTTTGGGTCACGTAATTATAAAACAAAATAAATGCACACAAACACTAGCTAATAGATGCTCCAATAAAGTAAATTATTTTATGGAATTTTATTTTTATTTATTTTTGACAAATATAGAACTTGTAGCACAACACCTTTTACTTCTAGATTTACAAAATTACATCGATGTCAATATACAAGTAGTTGCAAAAGGAAAAATAATTGTTAAAATTTGATACCATTTTCCTTTCCTACTAATGCAACATACCAAAAATATGAACCTGCTTATATAGAGAAAAGATTCGCTTAAGTGTGTGACATTCTTGATAAATAACGTTATGAAGTCTCTCTTTTTTTCTACATGTTTACTCAAGCACCTAACATGAATATGTGTGAATAAGAATATTCAATCCATTCAACACTCAAACATGCAATGATACTTTGAGGAAAATACCATCCGAAGAATGGAATAATAGTTACCAAAAATATATGCTTCGCTAAGGTAGTAAAACAAAATGTTAAGTTTTTTCTCAATTCATGTGTAACCGTAACATATTACGAATCTTACATGATAAAAACAAACATGTAAATGATGTAGGAATTCAAAAGAATCCAAATGGGCCACTTAAAAATACAACTTGATGCTTTTCGGATGGTGCAAAGTCTCTAAAATGTTCTACTAAATTCAGCATAGATGTTTACACAACAATATTCTCACATTGTTCTATCAATTCCTCTAAACATCTCTTCAAGATAATGTATATTTTTTTAACCGTTCCACACATGAAGACCGAACATTTATACTTAATCCTCCTTGCATGCTCTAGAACAAGAACCTAATCAATCCCAAAACATTACATGCCAATCTCTTAAAGACTATTAAATTGCACATCCGTTAGAAACATGTGTTTTTCTTCTCGTAGAAGAAAAAAATTGAAGAAATTTCACCGACATTATAAATCACATATCATACATATTTTCAATTAGAAAAAACACTTTGACATTTAAAATTATTATCATGAAAATATTATTCTATATGTTCCATTTATGTAAAATGAGTAAAATGAATAAAATATTAGAATTAGTTTCCATACATTACAAGAAGCATACCCATTTCACTAAGCAACCATTACAAAAATGAGGTGCAATTTACTTACAACATTGACTCAAGTTAGGGTGATCTCGCATGATGCTCGATAGAAATCAAGAAAAACTTGAAATACGTTATTACAATAACATCAAAGAGTATGAGATACATGCAAATCGTCCTTACCAAATAGTAGTGGTGGAAAACATGAAAATAAGTTAACCATTTGAGATTGGAAAACATCCATTTGTAATAGAAAATGTAACTTACTACAAACAAATTAGATTTGTGAATAAAATCAACGAGAAATTGTAAAATATGTTAAGTTAAAAATACACTGCAATTTTGGAAAACCATTATATATTTTTCAATGAGTGGTGCTGGTATAAGAAAAATGTTCACTACCAAATATATATTTGAATCCTTTCCTTTGTCTCCTACCTCAAACAACAACTTGACTAAGACACTACTTGATTTCTATCCATTTACCTAGGAAATCTATCCTAATCCTCACCCACTCTCTTGTATGCCTCCTCAAATGGATCCTCATATGCATGCCTTGCCAAATGAATCCAATCCTATGTGCCTCACCAAACATATCCTTATCTATGTACCTTAAAAATGGACCCTCACAAGTGTGCTACTCCAAATGGATCTTTTCTCTCTACAAGTCACATGCGCGATTCCCGTGATTTTCTTGTTATGTTTCCTACTACCCGAATCACCTAGGTGACCCTCTTTATAACCTAAATCCACATCATATACTTTGATATTGCTTTTTATCCTCTATGATAGTTTCCACTTACCTAGATGACCTATCTACACATCTACAACTTCCAAAACCCTCTATAGCAACCTCTACTCACTCGGTGACCCCTGAATAACCCTAGTCATCTAAGTGGTCCACATATACTTCCACTAAGTCCAAAAACCTTCATAATCACCTCACATTAACCTAGGTGATCCTTGTGATAATATTTGCAGTCTAAAATCACCATCACTCAATCTTACACCATTTATGTGCCCCTGCAGGTAGGTATATCATTTGCCTTTTGTCATTTTTATCATAATATTACGAATTATTATCATGTTAATGTTATTTTATCTTAAAAGGGTTAGGGATATGATTGAGATAGGTCCCCTACCCAAAAATCAACTAATCCATTTTCAAATGAGTTTATGTGTAGATTCCGATACTTGAGATCAATTTTCATTTACTAAAAAGAACCAAGATATTTCAACAATATATAAACCCTTATCAATAATCATTTCAATTTTCATTTGATTTGGGTATATTATTTTACTTTGATAACAGTTGAATCCAATTTTTTGGAAACATTTTGGAAACCACGATCTCCATCACCTCCTTATCTACCACCTCAGGACAACCTTTGATATTTTCCCCTACTGCTTGACCCTCTGAATAAAAACTCAAACACCATTTTGTCCTAACCATCGCTTATGTATCAACCATCTCATGCAACCTAAACCTCACTCAACACCTAACACCCATGAATTTCTACCACCAACTCACCTACATGATTTTACCGTATGTGGCTGCTCATCCAAGAAACAAGATCTCTTAAACTACCAAGCTACACTCCCACTTCACCTCCACATCCACCAAACCTTAACAACTCTTTTCTGCTCTATACCCTAATCACCTAGGTAACTCCCCCTCTATTGCACGTCTCTTTACCACCCAACACATCAGTTGTTTGAGTGACTCCATAGAAACTTTCCCTACAAAATTTTCCCTCCCTATCCTACCAAAATTCATTCTAGACACTCCCATCACCTATACCTACCTTAGATTATATAAACTAGAATCCAATGTGATTCCCACATACTATGTTTACCTTGTCCAACTTTTATTTCCCTTCCATATTCAATATATGGATATCTTTGACATGTCCCCATTTCTATGAATTTTCTTTAGTTGGCTAGATTTTCGTAATAAATTGATATCCCTCTTTTATTTCCCTCATCCCCGGTCTTCACCAACTCACCGTTGCATAAAAACTCAAGTACATCTCCTCTTTCACCCCCTAAATTGGCTTCCTCATTTCTTGTAGAGTGATTTCCTGATACTTCTTCACCTCAAATGGAAAAATATAACCCAATGACCATTTTACATCCACCTTCATGCATAAATCCTCACCTAATATTCCACATGGAACTCCCATTTCAAGATAATTTATTCATCCCCATACTCATATCATGGACCCTCTTTCAAACCTATCTTAAATGAGACTCCTGAAGCTTTTATTGGGTATTTATACTAGAAATTTTCCAAGTTAGCCATCATAACTACTCTAATAAAAATACTTGTATGATATCATATATCCCCACCATTACCAATATTGTATCCATTCCCAAAAATCCTTCTCACAATCCTCACATCCTAAACATGTCTCATGTGACTCGTCCATTTTTTTAAATGTCCACCACTACATACTTTATCAATATGTACTTTCACCTCCTATATATTATACAATACCAATTCCATATCCAACTTGCACATAAAATTAACCTCTCCCACACCTCTACTTTTGAATCTCACTCTTAGCATCACTTTCATTCACACTCATGTATTTGTTCCCACTAGCACACTTCAACAACACATATTTGATCACATATATAATCCAAGGTTTTAACCTAGGGGGTCAATACTCCCAAATTGATATATAGTCAACTCATTTCCAAAAATATTCATCCTATGGTACCTCTACATCCATATCCTCCTCACTTCAAAATGCAATAATTTGATAAAATTAAATTTAAGGAGGATCCAAACAATATTTTATGCATGTTTAATATGCATGTTATCATATCCATCACGATGAAATTCTTATGTTGTAGAAATTTATTCATCCACTCACTAGAAAAGCCTTGGATTAGTATTTGTTCCTACAACAACATACCATATATGTTTTGAAAAAACTCACTAGTTTATTCCCTACCCACTTCTCCATCAATATATCTCTCGCATCCTACCTTGTATGAATTGTACAACCTACACCAATTTGACGACAAGTCTCGTACTCAAATAAATTTAACATTGGAGAATGGTGGTCCATTACCTATCATTTCTTATCCTATAACCTGAAGTAACATACCCTTTACAAAACAATGTGCCCCATATATCCCATACTTTACAAATCCACCAACTTCATGGTGAATTTATTTTAATTCTTTGTTGCATTGAGGTTGTCTATCTTAGTACCAATGATGTCTTTTTATGTTAGAAACCTTACCTCTTGACATTCCCACCATTCTATATGCATGTTAACCATGTTGTCCTCCAAGCTTCCAACATTGTTTCCCCTACCTCTTACACACACTCCCTTTTAATCATTCTCTTCCATAAATTCTAACACTCCCTAATTTAGATTTCCTTCCCATTCTTATTTTCTATATTGTGGTATCTTACAATTGAAAATAATATTCATCCCCTTATCCAAATATCTCTTTTTCATATTCCATAATTTATTAGATGCTGACATTATTTATCTTCTAGAAATTCCATCAAAAAATCCAAATCGATCAATGCCCTTATGGAATGAATCCATTACACACTACACTTATCATAATATTGTAATTCATTCCACAAAAATGACACCAATTACATAATATCATTCAATAAATGATTAACAAGGGAACGTTTAAGTAAAAATTATCCCTCCCCGCAATCAAAACCTAGTTATTGTCTACATTCTACAAATTCCAATGTGTCTCCCACAAAAACATGATCTCAAATGACCCATAATGTTCCCAATAAGAGTTCAACATAATTATCATGGACCTACCGGATCCTATCACATTTTTGTTAATATTATTCCTCTAGTTTTGCATCATTGAATAAACACTTCTCCTAGTGTCTCGAATATTGTTTTCCCTCCTTTTGAAATTAATTTTTCCTTCACCATATCCTTCAATTAATGTTACTAAAAATAATCGTATTTATCCCCTAAAGCGTCATTATCCTCACCAATACAAACACCATCTCTCATTCCACCACTTTATCATCTCCTCTAATATCATCATCTTCATCAAATCAAGCCACATCCTCCTCATCAACCATGTCATTCTCATCAATTTTTTTATTGTCCCCAACCCCCACATCATCATCCCGATCAATTCAAGAACTTACTTTTTTTCCTCCCATTCTAATACCTCCTTTGGAATATACCTCTTCACCCTCATCTACTCCACCACCACTCTCATGATATATTCAAGTGGTCTCATCTAATCTAAACACCAACCTTATCTCAAATATCCCAATTCTACTCTTTCACTATAAACACAGAGAAAAACCCTACCATACTTGTCATGTATTCTCCAAGTTTTGATGAATCTTTCTTTTCCACTTATATTTTATCCTTTCCAAATATTCCATAATGCAATATTTCACCCTAATAGTATTCACACATTTCTCCTCATATTAATTTTAATCATATATGGATGTCACATACATGCTAACCATATTATCACAAGTCTTCACGATTCCTTCCCCACATTTGATCATATCCTCTTGATAACACTACCATGTGTTCAAGTCCTAATCCACCATATGCTCTCCCCATGTTTATCATTATGCCCATTTAGATACCTCGTACCTCTCATCTAATATAACTTGGCCACACTTTATCTCCAAAATAATTCCACCTAGTCACTACCATCTTATATGTCTTAAGTGACAGATTTTTTGTATTTATTCCACCTTGATTATGAACATTCCCATTCTCCGTATATTATTCATCAACCATGTATCACATTGTCTCTATCACCATTAGGATTGGGGGACTCACATTTGCCTTTTCTTTTTCACTATCAACTAGGAGCATTCTCCCCTCTAATCTATTCACCTTCGGTTTAAATCCCATCCTAGTTCCTTCGTGCATGGCCCAACATATCACCAATAAAATTATAAAATAAAAAAACACCATAAGATATTCCAAATAATGAAGAAAAAATTAGAACATATGTCACAAAGTAAAAATCATAACCTATACATAGATAAAATAGTTCCCATCCTTCTATCATCCCTATAAATGTTTGATTGAGAGATTGAGAAATTATTCCCAATCACAAAGTTCATTACATTTATTCCACTCATTCATTTAGAATTCATACACATTCAATATCATGGTTTAAATCACTACTCTAGGTGAGATATCACCAAATTTTTACCACACCTCATGAGTCAAGGTACCTCCAAAACCTTTTGAATTTTTTCAATGTTTTCACCTAGTGAAATTTTAGAATGAATTTTATCAATAAGATCCATGCATTATCACATATTTAAACACTTGTAGTTGTCGTGAATATCTGATGTAAGAGCATCAATATTATTCACTTGGGAGGTTCAATTCAAAGGTCGAAAGACTCCATAAATAATGCAAAAACTATATGTAGCATCATGAGAGTTTTGTTTTAGTTGATTTAGGTATATGGGAGGTTTTCCCTCCAAGACCTCTAAATTTGAATTTGAATGTTATCATGTAATTTTATATGTATAAACCTTATGTAATTATAAAATGTAATGATATATCATAGGTTCTAGAGGGTCATTACGTAGTTTCTAGTCTATAATTATGTTAGGAAAGTCAAGATATGGTTATAACTTGTATCCATGATTGAAGAAACAACATCTTATATTATTATGAGATAGCTGAGGGGAAATCTCAACAATCTACCTCTAATAGAAGCCTGGTGGAATTATAGGAGATAAGGATTGATCTTTTAATCATGGAATAGGATGTGAATAACATGGGTGATGCAGGGGCATCTTCAAGATCCTCCAAGGTTGACAAATCATCATTCTAGTTATGAATGTGGACTCAAAACAAGTACAAGAAAGTGTGAGGAAAGCATGGGAAAGGAAGAGCTAGGTGGTCAATTAGTTCAAATTTGAATTTTGATAGTTCCCTCCAAAATGTATTCAAAATTTGCAAAAAGATGTAAAATGACTTGTCATGAATATGAAGGGGGTATTGGTTTCTAAGAATGTTATACAAGGTCCTATAGGTTGAAAGTATCTTTTAGGTTGTAGGTTGTGTGGTGAGTCTCATTGAAGTGCTTAAATTAGTATAGAAAGGGAAATTATGCATCTAAAAGGTAAGATGGAAGTTCAAGGGTCACAAATGATAGTTAGGAATTATGAAGTAGGAGTTACATGCATGAAGAAACACAAATATAGGAATATGGTAGGGGAGTAGGAATTTCATTCCTCATAGTATAGGAGGAAGGAATGAAAGGGGGTAGCAAGATAAAGGTTTGATTTTTTTTGTAAGAAGCATATATCATGAATAATAAAAGTACTTTGATTTGATAGTTGTTGAAGAAATGGTTTTGCTCATATTTTGCAATGACTTCATGAAGGATGAACTTCTTGGTTATTCTCTTTGGTGATTATAGTTAGATCTCAAGTAGGGTAATGAGTTAGTGAAGCCATAAACTAAGGTAATCTTTGTGCCTTCATAATATAATCTGTGATCTTGTAAGAAAACGGTTAAGTGTCAATTATGATCCTTAAAGATAAAGGTTGAAATGGTTTGATCATGGTTGATGGAGTATGAAGTGATAAAGGTATGATCTTGAAAGATATGGGATGACTTGAAGATGACTATTATGTGACATTCATTGCATGGATGTAGAGATCATAGTAAATTGTGAGTGAGATTATTGTTTGGAAGATTGCATAGGTGTTTGAGAAGACCTCATAGGAGTGAATATTTATTATAGTGTGTGGTCATTGTGTGAAGAAGGATTAAAAAATATAATCATGCATTTTATGTCGCTTAAGGGACTCTTTACATAAATATGACTGCGTGTGTTTTCTCGTAAGGGGTAGTAGGAACATCAATGAAAAGAAATTTCACGTGCTTTCCCAACCCTAATGGTAAAGGAATTTGGTAAAATAAATTATAACCCACGTGTGTGACAAATTCAAGCCTTTGAAACAAATTACAAGGAGTTTTATAGCCAAATATCACTTCTCAGCTATATAACAAATAGTTAAGTTAAGGCTACGGATTGCAATTTAAAGGGGTAGATAAAAAATATTAATCTATAAATTGAAATATAACATGGTCATAGAGTCCTTAGAATTATTCTCAAATAAATTGAACTTTCCATTGGTGTGGTTTTGATATTTTCTTACCAGTCCCCCCTAAATGACTGTATGCACATTTTTGTAGACCTGGTTTGAGAAGCCACCTTACAAAGGAACCGATGTTTAAAAGTGGAGTTACTTCTTGAAATTTGGAACATAGTGAGAAATCCATAATGAGTGAATATATATGCCCTTATTTTATATTTAATTCATCTACGGGAAAATTTATGCATGACATGATGTCCTGCCTAAGACCCGGTTGAGGATTTACAAGGAAGAAGTTGAGCTAGAGAGAGCAAGACAAGGAGTGGGGTTCTAAAACTTTGCATGCACATTTTGGACAGATGAGAGATATCTAATGAAGTTAAATATTTGTTGTGGGTATTCATATTTTACCTCATTCATGAACATGCCAAAAGAATTGGTCTTAAGGGCAGTTTGGGAACTAGTTTGGTGAAACTAGATGCTTGAGTTTTCTTGAGGTAATTTAATGTTGATACTAACTTTGTTTGGAGTGTATAATAGGGAAAAGGAATTGGAGAACCTTGAGGAGGTCAAAAGGCAAGAAAATGCTAATTTGGGTTTAAAAGTTGTGAAGCAAGAAGTTGGCAAGTTGGTGAAAGCTAGGAGAAAAGAAGAGTTGTATGGAATTTGATGAGTTTGGTAGTTGAATAGGTGATGAATGAAGATGTTGAGTAGGGTATGATGATAATGAGACCATTCATGATGATATTTGGCAATTTTGCAAGTTTTATGCCTTTATAGTCTTGTTTGATGATCCTCTAATGCAGAGATAAGGTATAGTTGAGGTTGAAAACTCTTGAAAAGGTAATTATATGTTTGATATTTTTTATTTTATATGCATCAATGGGGAGAGAGAATAATGGAAGATTAGAGAATATTCATTGTGATGTGATCATATGTATTCCATGTAATTTTGTTTATTCATACTTTGAAATAAGATAAATATAAGAATTATATGAGGTTTTCATGCCTTTCCGTAGTTTAATACGTGTGTAGTGTTGTCTATCGTGAGCCACAAGACTATGTTTGTAATGAAAATCAATGTCACATTGCAAAAATTGGGCTGATATATGTAAGTGCACCAAGATGGTGGACAATTAAGTGGACATAAAAACCTAAAATTTAGGTACACACGAGCACTTTATAAACTATTTTTATAGGCTTTAAACCATTTCCGAACCTAAAACCCCGATCATGATTTGAAACCTAAAAACATCGCGATCCTCCTCGAGACAAAAAAAAACCCGCGACTCCTCATTTTCCCTCATTTTTCCTTTCCAACCGTGATTTCTCCTAGACCTTTGGCACTCACGCTTTGAATACCCCTAAAAATTACTCTTCGACTTGTGGATCGTGATAGTTTCAACCATGCCACCAAGACAAAGAGGTAAGCCCTCAATTTTGATCAATTTGTTTGCATTTTAGGTTTTTTTGTGATTTTCATGGGTTTTTCAATTTTTGTTTATGTATACAATTTTTTTGTTTTGTCAGTTTCTCGGCAAGCTTGTAATCCTACAAACCATCAAAATATTCCTCTAAACCCTCCAAACAATCCTCAAAACCCTCCAAACATTCCGTAAAACCCTCCTCCAAACATAGATCCGCCTCCTGTGGCTCCTTCTGTCCCCATAAAACCAACAGGAACACAAGCTGATATCGTTGGAAAATCCGACAAAATAAAATTTCCATTGAGAACCTTATTCAGAATATAAGACAAAATCATGCCACAAATCCATCCCACATGACTTTAGCCAACACATTGCAAACATTGATTGGCGAAGTTGACTTCTGCAACCAACCAAATAGAATAGATGGAATACCTTTAGATGTGATTTTAGATAGTTGTATGTAAATAAATTATCCCATGCCATAAAAGACAAAAAAAATTGAAAAAACCACATTTGTGCATTATTTACTGACCCTAGAAAAAATGCCCCCCACGCTTACTTGCAAATGGTTCCCAATCCATTGGTGCCACGATGACCAAATCAAGAACAATTTTTGGGACCGATGGTGGATGGTTTTTTATTATCCACCATGCAACAACAATGAGGTTCCCCTCTATTTTTTGAAGAAATTATATTGCGAGTTCGTGCTTAATGAGGTCCCAAATTATTTTGACTTTTCTAATTTTTATGGGTGAGGTGGTGGCTCTGCATAGAGTAGACTTGGTGCACGTGTAGGTCAACCAAGGATCCCCCATGCCCCAAAACCCCCACTACCTTCAGTTATCCCTCCTACAGTGAAGGAGGTTGTGGAGATTGACACACTACATGCATTGAGGGAGCTCACTGACACTCTGACCCAACATAGTGAGCAGATTACATCTGGTGATGTTGGTGGAGGTGCTAGTTCTAGCGCACCACACCACTATGGATCATGTGGTGCCGTATGCACTGTGGGGTGAGACATCATTTGCTTTGGATCACATGATTTCTTTTCTCTAGATGAGATGATGGTGGATGTTTTTGGAACTGGTGCAAAGGATCTTGGTCTTTCACAGGTAAATGTCAAATAAATATTTAATATATATATATATATATATATATATATATATATAGTTTAATTCATGTTTGAGATTTTAATATATATGTATTTCATTGTATGTTATGTACATACATGTAAAAACTAATTTTTTATTTTATTTTAAATAGCAAGATCCGGTGAAGGAAACATCTAGCATCGACATGCTAGCTACTGCAGCTTTGGGCATGTTACAAACGTAAGTTTCAAGTTGTACTTAAATTTCAAATTTCATTTGATTGTGCACTTTTATTATTATAATGTTTCACCTGTACATGTACATATTAATATATGTTTGTCTTTTATACATGCAGGAGCCTAGCAGGTCATCATCTACTCTAGGAACTGAGGCTATTGGCATGCCTCACGTGACTTTTACGTAGGTTAGTTTCTCTTTACACTTTTTTCTAATTGTGGAAGTTCACGTGGATTATGCTTTGGCTCTGTTATGTGGTAGTCATGTAGATTAATATTGATTTGTACATATTTTTGTATAGCTTATGACTGCCAGAGAGACTCCTCCATATATGCAGACTGGAGGCTACTATGATATCGCCATACAAGATCTCAGAGATCCACTAACTGAGGTACAATTTTTTTAAATTTGTTAAATTTATTTAGGAATTATTTCTTATTACTTAAATCTACAATATCAAATTTTGTACACATGAAATATTTAATTTGAAATTTAATTATTTGTATGTAGCTTACCTCTCATGAGTCTATTGTTGTCCCTATCATGTGTCAACGACAAATTGATAGGGATCATGACATTGTGGTAAGATTTCACATGCATTTTAACTAAATTCTAAGTTTCTAAATTTTGAATGTATTTTAAAAATATGGGTGTTAAAAACTTGTTGTTTATGAATGTGTAGGTTAGGTTACAGGCTTTCTTAGAGATGCCTAGGACCACACGGATGAAATCCGTAGTGGCATCTCCCTCCACTACATCCCCAGGTCGTGGACATGCTACTTCTAGCAGGGCGAAGAGAGGGAAGATGTTTCATGATTAGATTCATAGGACGTGGATGTACATAGATATATATATGGGCCATCTGGTCCTAGTTCATGATTCTTCATAGGACATTGTATATATAGCCTTATGCGACCGCATGTGGTCCTATATGTATGACACACTTGGTTCAAGATGTACACATGTTATGAACTTATATTTTCGAGAGATGTATTCAACACACTTAGTTTGATACATTATATATCCATGTGTTAGTTTTCATAACGATATTACTTCTATGTTTGATTTGAATTCATTGCACATGATATCCTTCTATGTATGTATATTCTATGTATATTAATTCTATATGTATGTTTGATTTAAAATTTAAAAACTATGGTGCAACATATATGAATATAACGTTACTATGGTGCAACATTGCATGGTACAATTGTTAAGAAATTAAGGGAAGCATGTGTATTCCTCCATCAACATGGGAAACTTATCATTTTCCTCTTAAGTCATGAAAAAATATTTCATACCTTGAATCTTGAAATAAGATGTCTTCCCTTGGCTCATTTGGTTTTTGAATTGTGTATTTAATTTTATTTATCAGAAGGATATTATTCATTTTACCATTGATGAGTATGGTGGTGTATGACCAATCCATCTTTATATCCCCACCAATATCATGATAGAAACTTTGGCTCAACAATATACCATACGTAGCTAGCATGTCTTCCACAAGTATTTCCATCTTGATTTTCTTGTCAAGGAAGTCTACAAATTCTGGCTTGAGAATCTTTCACCTAGCTGAAAAGAGGTAATTATTTTGTTTTCATGTAGTAACAATGGCCAATAGCAAGGCTGAGAGTAATACCAATAGAGTTAGCAAATTTTATAAGCATGACATTATCAGAGGCGCTAGAGTCAATAATGCAATTATTCAATTTATAGGTCCATTGACCAACAAGGAAAGATAGAAAGGTTCTTATTTCCTAGAAGCCTGAGGATTTTAAGGAAAGAAGGTTCTAGGAATGAGTGGTTCTAGGAGTGGGAAGTGATTCTTTAGTGTTGGTAGGATTCTTGGAACATGTATTTTTACTACTTCCTTTGATAAACTAGACGAGGATTAAAGTGTTTTTCTTGGGAAGTAGAAGAAGAGGCTTATTTATTTTTTATGAGTGGGTGAACACTAAACAAGAGTAACTATTCATATCATCTATCCAGATTATTCAGGATCTTTGTTAGGTGAGTATTCACAATAACCAATAATTGCATAACCATCTTCTTCTTCTCTTTCAATTTTTGATTCAACAATTTCTTGAAAAAGTTGTAATTGTTGAAAAAGTTGTTTTAAAACGGTTGTTGAAAAAGTTGAAAATGGTGGTTAAAAGTTGAACTACAAAGTAAAATGTCCTGGGTGGCTAGGTGAATGAACACTAGAGGAGGTGTTTTTTTGGTACGTGACAACGTCGTTGCTTCCGGCTACCTCGTTCGGGCATAGTCCCTTAAGAGCCCTGAGACCAAAAAATCATTCAACTTTGATGGGTGACTACACAGACTCCGTGGCACCTAAGGATGTCTCGTTTGATCCTACACCTCAGCGTAGGGACCCTCTACAATAGCCTATCTAGTTTTTTCCTTCTCCAATCGGTGCTCTCGCTGCCCTATTGTTTGCAAACGTCAAATAGTGTAGTTTGAGACAATGTAAGGTTATCAAACGGTATATTTTGTAAACGTGGGTCATGGCACCAAACTAACTGTGCGGACAATGTCCACGTGGCTAGGTGAATGCTAGAGGAGGTGTCATTTTGGTGCGTGAAAATGTCATTGCTTCCAGGATACCTCATTCGGGCATAGTCCCTTAAGAGCCCTGAGACCAAAAAATTGTTCAACTTCGACGGGTGGCTACGCATAATCCATGGCACCTAAGAAAATCTTATTTGATCCTACACCTCAGTGTAGGGACCCTCTAGAATATCCTGTCTTATTTTTTCCTTCTCTAATCGGTGCTCTTGCTGCCTTATTGTTTGCAAACGCCTTGTTCGAATAATGTAGTTTGAGACAGTGTAAGGCTGTCAAATGGTATATTTTGCAAATGGTGGGTCATGGCACCAAAATTACTATCCGACATGTTTGGGTGGCTAGGTGAATGCTAGAGGAGGTGTCATTTTGGTGCACGAAAATGTCGTTGCTTCCAGGTTACCTCGTTCGAGAGTAGTCCCTTAAGAGCCCTGAGACCAAAAAATCATTCAAATTCAACAGGTGGCTATGCAAACTCCGTGGAACCTAGAGACATTTTGTTAGATCCTACCCCTTATTATAGGGACCCTCTACAATAGCCTATCTCAGTTTTTTCCTTCTCCAATCAGTGCTCTCATTGTCCTATTGTTTGTAAACGCACTGAATAGTGTAGTTTGAGTCGGTGTAAGGCTATCAAAAAGTATATTTTGCAAACGGTGGGTCGTGGCACCAAAATGACTATGCTGACACATCTAGGTGGCTAGGTGAATGCTAGAGGAGGTCTCATTTTGGTGTTTGACAACGTTGTTGCTTTCGGGCTACCTTGTTTGGGCGTAGTCCCTTAAGAACCCTAAGACCAAAAAAATGTTCAACTTCGACAGGTGGCTACGCAAACTCCGTGGCACCTAGAGAATCTTGTCTGATTGTACACCTTAGTGTAGGGACCCTCTAAAATATCCTGTCTTAGTTTTTTCCTTCTCCAATCAGTGCTCTCGTTACACTATTGTTTGCAAACGCGTCGAATAGTGTAGTTTGAGACAGTGTAAGGTTGTCAAACGATATATTTTGCAAACGGTGGGTCATGGCACCAAACCGACTATTCCAAAACATCCAGGCGGCTGAGGTGAAGGCTAGAGGAGGTTTCGCTTTTGGTGCACAACAACGTCATTGCTTCTGGGCTACCTCATTCGGGCATAGTCCCTTAAGAGCCCTGAGACCAAAAATCATTCAACTTCGACGTGGCTCGCTATGTAGACTTTGTGGCACCTAGAGATGTCTTGTCTGATCCTACACCTTGGCATAAAGACCCTCTATAATATTTGTCTCTATTTTTTCCTTCTCCAATCGGTGCTCTCGTTGTCCTATTGTTTGCAAACATGCCAAATAGTGTAGTTTGAGACAGTGTAAGGCTATCAAATGGTATATTTTACAAATGGTGGGTCATGGCACCAAACCAACTCGCGTGACATTCCGGTGGCTAGGTGAATGCTAGAGGAGGCATCATTTTGGTGTGTGACAACGTTGTTTCTTCCGGGCTACCTCGTTCGGCGTAGTCCCTTAAGAGCCCTGAGACCAAAAATCATTCAACTTCGACACTACCCGCACTTTGTGGCACCTACACGATGCACAATATTACTATCCCTAATGCATCTCTCGACACCAACAAAGGTGATATGCTCATGAAGGTTTTCAACAATTGTGAGGTTTGACCATGTGTATTGATTTTTCAATCCTAAGGTGTTTAATGTAGGTCTCATTTTATTCAATTTCATCAAACTAACTAACAACTAACATCTTTGGGAATCATTTAAAATTTCAAAATGATTATCCCAAATTTCAACATCATTTTTCTTCTGATTTTCCGTTCGTTTAAAGTTTGTCACACATTGGTTTCAAAATGTTTTCATCAATTTCAATAAAATAATTAGGTTTCTTACGGAAAATCCTAGGAGTTGTTTTTGTCAAATTTTACTATGTCTACATTTGACCTAAATTTCTTTATTCACATTTTCATTGTCTCCTTCAATTTCAACATTTGCTACATCACGAGTATTTAATTCTTCTTCAACATTGATAGTAAAAACATCTTCATCATGAGTATTTAATTCAACTTCAACATTGATAGTAGAAACATTACCTGGTTCCTCATTGCTTACAATAGTAGGGGTTGAAGATGAACCTCTTCTTGATTCATGAAGATTCTACGCATTCACTCAACATTTTGAAATCTATTTGCCTCTAATTCGTTTGGTGTTTTTTTACTTAATGACTTCCTTTTTTGACTTCGTTTCTTGTCTCCCATGATGTTTTACTTCCAATGATAAGAAAAACATGTAGAAAATGATAGAATTTCATAGTAATTCATACGGTAAAGTCAAACAGTAAAAATCACATGGTAATTAGAACATTGGGATGCATATAAATATGATTTATGAACCGTGATCGTGCTTTATAAATCATGCTTTATAAACCATGCTCATAGTTTATAAAGCGAGATCACGGTTCTTGTTTAAAAACCCATGATCATGATTTGTAAACCAAATCATGACTGTATTATCAAATATGACCCTAAGGCTCAAAAATTTTTTTGCCCCAACCAAAGCTATGGAAGGTCATTATGAAGTGTAAAGGGTCAAAAAACTTCAAATTTTCTCTTCCACAGACTTGAACCATGTTAAAAACTGAAAACATTTCACAAAAATGGTGCCATCGCGTAGGGGAGACTATTAGCTTCATAGAAATATTGATTTTAAAGTGAATAGAATAAGATAAATATCATTTTATAATTTTTTACTAATAATAGGTCTTTAAGACATTTTTTCCGCTAATGTTCATGTCTACATTTAAGACTGCAAATTTTGTTTCGCTTATCAAAATGTGATAAAACTTATACCATCCCAAGCGTGGAGAAATTCTATACACGTTAAAAAAATATTTGATTTCATATATTTTTGATATAGTTATGGCGAGCAAACGGAAAGCGCTCCATTTTCTAAATCTTTTTAGACCACTTTCACAGAAAAAATCATAAAAAAATATTGCTCGAAAAAATACAAAATAAAATCCATCCCAAGATAGATAACTACATCTAACTTTTCACCAAAGGAAAAAAATAACAAGATTTGGTCATCCAAATCACGGGAAAACAGACTACAATCTTATAGGTTTTTAAAAAAAAACCAAGTCATATAATTTTAAGTGTTTAATATAGCTAAACTTGTTCCATTTTTTAAAAATAATATTTTAGAAACTAGATTCCAGATACTACGATTCATATTTATATAATTTTTCTAATTTTGAGTGCGCGTATTGCTAATAATCCCTACAAGTTGAGATTTTGTTGTTTTTTACAATATGACGTCCACTTATGACCCCTTTTTTGTCCACCATCTTGGTGCACTAATAGACTGTAATAAGTACGTGACACAAGAGTAATAAGGAGATATCTAGTGTATTTTATCCAAATGGTATTTCACATCTCATGAGATCATGCTTACAATATTGATAAGGTATTTAAACCATAACATATCCTTATTACCTATAACATTTCATTTTATTAGTTTAGTATATAAAATGAGGTGTCATTGTTGAAGTATTGTAATAATAACACAAAATCAAATGAACAAAGATCAAGAGAAGATTAAATACATCAATTTAGACTCTAATATACATCCTGTGTGAAACAAGGTTGCATAAGATTAGGTTTGTTAAAGCTTATGAATTTCCATTGTTGATTCTCTATAATTTGAGTACTTAATTGAGTGAATTGGAGTTACGATAATTAGAAGGCATCGATTTTGGTATTAGAGCATGGTGTTCTTAAAAATTGATACTTTGTGCTAATATTTGTTGTAAGGTTTCTATATTATAAGGATTATATAGATGGAAGCTAGAGTAAGGAGAGTAGGTTAGAGGAGACAACCTACTCAGGATATGCTAATGGAAGAGATAAGAGAGCTCAGGAAAGACTACAAGAGGTTGAATTAACTCAAAGGAGAGGAGCTGAGACTTGAGATGCTAGTGACAAAGAAGAAGAACCTAGAGTTGGACCAGAAATATTGGTGGCAGAGGAAGAAACTCCTCCATAAGAAATATTTTCTCCAAATATTGTGAAAGCCACTTCTAAACCAAAATTGGAAGTTCTTATGTATGAAGGGAGATTAAATGTTGAAGAGCTGATAGATTAGATCAATGCCATGGACAAATATTTTGAGTATGAGAATGTGGATGATGATAAGAAGGTAAAATTTGTTATTACTAGGATGAAAGGTCATGTGTCTCTTTGGTGGGATGGATTACAGGAAGAAAGAGTGAAGAAAGGAAATACCAAGATCAAGAAATGGGATAGGATGGTGGCTAAATTGAAAGGAAAATTCATGCCTAAGGACTATCAGATAAATATTTTCAAAAGATTATAGAATCTTAGGAAAAAGGATATGTCATTAAAAGACTATAAAGAGGAGTTTTACAGATTGCCAATTAGATCTAGTCACATTGAGGATGATGTTGAGGAATTTTTCATATATATTAATGGATTATTAATTGTTATCCAAGATTATTTTGATATTTTGATGCCTTAATTAGTTGAAGAGTTGAAGAGGCTTACCGGTTTGCCTTAAGAGCAATGAAAAACATTTAACTCATTGATACAATTATATATATCGAGTGATAGAGTTAGAACCTTCATATCAGGTAGAGGTGATCATGTAGATAGAAGTCCACATTAAATCTATGATAAGGAAGAAAGCACTATAAAAAGAAAAGAATCAATTCCAAGAGGAAGTTATCCATTCGGAGGTAAGAATCCATTTGATAGAAGTAGAAATAGTGGATTCATTGGTAGGTGTTTTAAATGCAGAAATTTTGGACATAAATCTTATAAATTTCCACAATATGCATCTACTAGGTAATTAAGTGCTCATATAGCTCAAGTAGACAATTAGGGAAGTGAGGGTACAAGTTTTTATGAAGATGCTCCTGAAACTAATGAATCATTACTCATGAAGAGAATATTGCTTAAGCCCCTCAAGGAGATCTAATAACTTACAAAAAGACAAACATTGTTCGAGAGCAAATTACAAATCCAAAGGTAAATGCTGTAAGGTAATTATAGATAGTGTAAGAACTAATAATCTTATAGATTATAAAATGGTTGATAAACTAAATTTAGAAAGATTAGTGAATTATAATCCTTATATGGTTTCTTGTTTTAAAAACCTTGAATTTGACACCAAATCTTGGTGAGTGAGAAATGTAAAGTGGATTTTAAGATATGAATCTATAGAGATCAAGTTTTGTGTGATATTATGCCTCACCTAGAGTAGGTATTTACCTTAGCTCATGTTCACCTAAGTACTTTATTTACCTTTATTTAGATATTAGGAGGTATTATCTAGTTGTTAGGTATAGTTCTTTCCTTGATCTATGGTATTGACTAGATCCTTGATGTCTAGTTCTCTCATAAATCTATGGACTTAACTAGTTCTTTGATGACTAGTTATTTCCATGATTTATGGCTTGATCTACGACCTTGACTTAGTTCTTAGATTGTTATTCCTTGCCTATATAAGCAAGACCCATTCTCATTGTATTTCATTGAGTTCCATAATAATATATGATATTGCTGCTCATTTGTTTACAAAGGTTTTATGTAAAGTTATTTTGGAGAATTGCTTTCATCTTATTGATCGTGGTGTTTGATTAGCATCTGTGTTCTTGGCTTGGTACGATCTAGTTATCATTACTTTTATGGTATCGTAGCGTAATAGGAAAATCTGCAAACTACTATTTTGGGCTAATTTGCAGAAAGGTCACTTTAGATATTCATAAATAACAATTTTTACTAGAAGAAGCAGTTGGATGTGACTTTCTCAAAACCAGCGACACACCCATTAATAGTAAATCGGTGCACACACCCATTGAAATCCTTAGCCCATGGTCATATGGTATGGTCATATGAGGGATTAAAGCTTGTGATTCCTAATACTAGGTTCTTATAGCTAGTCCCCTTTCATTTTATTTGTGTGGTGAAGGTAAGAGTATTTTATTATATTTTAGTGGCAACTAAAATAAATAGTAGAGCATAATATTGAAAAGCTTGTAACTTTTGATCGGTAACTCGAGTTTTGAGTGTCATTTTTTGTAAAAGTGTTTGTTTTTCCATGCTCTTTCCATTGGAAATATTTTAGACATGCACTCATTATAAAGTATCAAAATCACACACTCTTATAAATTGCCAAAATCTGGGGGTCTTGTTGCATTGCTTGGTTCTTGCATTTCTTTTGGTGATTTTTTGAGGATGGCATATACTTATGCATTATATCATGTTGAGCCATTAACAACACATAATTACCACACATGGAAACCAAGAATGGAAACAATAATCAAGCGGAAAGGATTATGGGCTTTAACTTCTTCAGAACAACCATTTTTCACTAGAGAATATGAGAAATTTCAGTACCAAAGTGTAAATTTGATGAGTGTATGGGTTTGATAGAACCTACATAAGTGACAGGTCTTTTGTTTCATTTGGAAAATTGTGACTCTCCTTTTAAACTATGGGAGAAATTGGAGGATTTATTTGGTAAGGTGGATCATATGACAGACCATGAAACTTGAAATTGATATCACCTCTCTTAACCCTAAATATTTTCCAACAATTATAGACTATCTTACCAAGTTCAAGTATTTGTTGACACAATTGAAGGAGAGTGGAAGAGATAAGAAAGATGAAGAGCGTGTTTACTTGATTCTATCCAAGTTGAAAGGACCATTCCAAATTTTTTCTTCTACATTTTTCTCTAGCATGGATTCCTTAGGTGACATATTCAAAATGCTTAACTTAGAAACATTTTGTGAAAGACTTACTAGTGAAGAATCCAAATTGTCTCACTTTGAGTCTTCCACATCTCAAAAGGCATTAGTTGCATCTAAGCCTAAGGGAAAGGGAAAACCAAAAAGTAAAACAAAATCGGAACCTTCTCCATCTCAAAATGCTCCTAAACCCAAAGAAAACAACTCAAAACCCAAGGAGTCTTCTAAATCCAAGAATAATTCTAGCCTGCTCATGCTCTTTTTGTGGGGGTAGTAATCACGAAGAACATAGGTGTTATAAGAGAATGTGAGCCTTAGAGGATGCAATCAAGAAACAAAAATTCTATCTCCACGCCACCTCCTTCTAATCAGCATGGAAAAGCACTTAATGTTGTTGGGAGATCTCAGTCACCACTTGCAGACAATTGGGTTATAGATTCTGGTGCTTCTCATCACATGACTTCTTCCAAGGAGTCTTTTGTTTCTCTAGGTTTGAGTTCTACTTCCAAAATTGAGGTTGGAGATTCTTCCTTTCTTTCTGTTAAAGGAAAAGGTGATATACAACTTGATGGTGGTAGTATCCAAGATGCACTATATGTTCCTAACATCACTACAAATTTGCTTTATGTATATCAAATTTGTCATTCTAGTCAAGGAAAAACAATGACTTTTACACCATATGGAGTAGAAGTATGAACTTTTTGGAGCCTCATTCATTGGTTGCTTAGGGTATTATTGATCATAGTTCTAGACTATATCACTTTGAGGGTTTTGATAACACTTCTTCTATAGGGACATGATTGGTTTTTCATGCAGATTTAGAGAGTAAGCTTTGACATAAAAGATTTAGACATCTTAATTATAGATATTTGAAGGAGTTGAGCACTCATGGTATGGTAGATGGTCTTCCTTGATTTTCTTTTCTTGAGGAGATTGTCATGGTTTTGCATTAGAGAAACAACACCAAGATCATTTTCCTAAGATTTTTCTAAGAGAGATTTTTCACCACTTGAGCTTATGCATAGTGACTTGATGGTTTTTCCTACCCCATCTTTCAATGGAGCTAAGTATGCACTTACATTTATTGATAATTTCTCAAGGCGTACTTGGGTTTATTTTATCAAGTACAAAAGTGATGTTTTTTCACACTTCAAAGTATTCAAGGCTTTAGTTGAGAAACAATATTCTAGTAGCATAAAGAACCTTCCTACCGATAATGGGGGAGTACTTCAGAATGAGTTTTATGAATTTTTGGCAACTCAGAATTATTCACCAACATTTTGTTCCTCATACTCCACAACATAAATGTCTTAATAGAAAATAAGAATAGAACTTTGAAGGAAATGACTAATTGTATGATGCATTCTAGAGATATACCTCTTATCTATTGGTAGAAGTAATTAATTGTGCTAACTACATTCTGTAATCGCACACACACACATAGCACTTGAGCATTTGACTCCAAAGGAAGCTTGGTCCAACACTAAGCCAGATGTCTCATTTTTTTGAGTCTTTGAGAGCCATGCTTGGGCCTTTGTGCCAAAGAAGAAAAGTAAATATTTGGATAAGAAGAGTAAACCCTTGATATTTATAGGGTATTATGAGGACATGAGAGTTTATCGTCTTTTAGATCCTGATACATATGATGTTATTTTTTGAACACATGTTTAGTTTGATGAGTGCTTCACTCCTCATGATTCTTCATCTTCTTCCATTCCTTCTTCTTCTTCATCTCATCTTGAGGATCCTTCCTTTGAGGAGATTGATGAGGAAGTTATAGATGTCGTTGAGGATCCTATTCCCACTGATGTTGTCCCTATGCCTAATTGGGCTTGTACTACAGTTTCTAAGGCAACATCTTTCAGGATCTTCCACCCGCTCGGCATCATCATGCACATTCTACAAGTTCTGACTTTTGTGTCGAGACAATTTCTGAGGATCCACAGTCTTTTTCAAAGGCTCATGGGATACAAGAGTGGGATGATGCGATGGCAATGAGTATTCTTCTTTGATGAATAATCATACGTGGATTTGGTATCTCTTCCTAAAGGAAGAAATATGGTTATGTGTAAGTGGGTATACCAAACCAAATATGTAAATGATGATGGGTCCATTGAAAAGTATAAGGTTTGTCTTGTTGCGAAAGGGTTCTTCACAAGTTGAAGGTATTGATCACTCGAGACTTTTGCACCATTGCCAAGATGTATTCCATATGCCTTGTACTTGCTCTTATTGCATCACAAGGGTGGCCTATATACCAGATGGACATGAAGAGTGCCTTCTTACATGGAGATCTACAAGAGGAAATATACATGGAGCATCCGGTCTGGGTTTGTTCAGATTCTTCTCTTGTTTGTAGGCTCCGAAGGTCTCTACGGTCTCAAACAAGCCCCTCGGGATTGGTATAAGAAGATGGATTTGTTTCTTCTATTTTCTAGTTTTGTTCGTTGCCACTTCTAATCATACAAAGGTGTATCTCCAAGATGTTAGTGAGGATATTGTGATACATGTCTTGTATGTTGATGATCTATTACTTACTAGTAGATATTCTTCCCACATTCGAGAGTATTCGAGGGATCTTTCTACATAGTTTGACATGACAGATCTTAGGCTATTACATTATTTCCTTGGTTTACATATTTCTCGGACATATTCATGGATTCATTTGAGTAAGAAAAAGGACACCCATGATCATATTAGGACGCTTTGACATGGCTGATTGCAAGCCAATTCCATCTCCTTTTCGATCTAGAGTTACTCTTACTTCCACATGTACCACACCACTTTGTGATCCTACGTTGTATAGGAAGCTAGGTTGGGAGTCTCATGCACTTGACCCATATTCAACATGATATTTCATTTGCACTAGGGATTGTATCTCGGTTTGCACATTCTCCTCATAGTAGTCACCTGCAGTGATAAAAAGGATTTTTGTTATTTGTAGGGCACTTCCCACTTTGACCTACACTACACTAGGGGTTCTACTCAGTTGGTTGGGTATATAGATTCAGATTGGGTAGGTTCTATTGATGACATGCATTCCACTTCTAGCTATCTTTTGTCTTTTTTCTTCGCCAGTTTCTTGGGCATGTAAAAAGTAACAGGCTATTGCACTTTTATCTTCAGAGGTAGAGTACAGGGCAGCAATTATACAATGAGTCAACAAATTCTTTGGCTTCGCTAGTTATTGACAGAGTTTGGATTCCCATAGGATTCATTGAATGTACTTTGGTGTGACAACCAAAGTGTAATTCACATTTCTCGCAACCCAATTGAGCACCAGCGGACCAAGCATATTGAGATACACATCCACTTCATTCATCAACACATTCAAGATGGATTTCTTTGCTTGGAGTACATTCCGACTCAAAGAAAGGTTGCGGACATCTTTACGAATCCTTTTACATCACCTCGCTACCTTGAGTTGCGTGGAATGCTTGGGGTTTCAAATTTGTTCTTGGGGGTGTTCGTGAGAACATATTCCTTCTTCTTCTTTCTCTTTCCTTCTAGCAAGATTCTTTCCTTCTTTTGGTTCGAGATTTCTTCATGGATATATTGTACATGAGTACCTCATCAGGCCTAGTTTTCGGGACTCATCATGGACATTTCACTTCTATTTTGGCCCCTAGCTTCACTTGAGGGGGTGTTACAAGAGGTATTTACCTTAGCTCATGTTCACCTAGATATTTTATTTACCTTTATTGTATTTATCCTCACCCACTTATGTGTGTGGATATTTCCTTTTATTTATTTAGATATTAGGAGATATTATCTAGTTGTTAGGTATAGTTATTTCCTTGATCTATGGTATTGACTAGTTCTTTCTTTGATCTATGGTATTGAATAGATCCTTGATGTCTAGTTCTCTCATAAATCTATGGACTTAACTAGTTCTTTGATGACTAGTTATTTCCATGATTTATGGATTGATCTACGACCTTGATCGGTTCTTAGATTGTTATTCCTTGCCTATATAAGCAAGGCCCATTCTCATTGTGTTCCATAATAATATATGATATTGCTTTTTAATTTGTTTGCAAAGGTTTTATATAAAGTTATTCGGTGAATTGTGATCATCTTATTGATCGTGGTGTTTAATTAGCATATGTGTTCTTGGCTTGGTACAAATCTGTTATCGTTCCTCTTAATGTCTATGGATGTCTATCATATTCTCTTTGACATTTCTTGGCAATTTAACAAGAAATTTATTCATGATGGAAGGTGCAATACATACTCTTTTGAGAAAGATGGGAGCAAGCATACACTTTTTCCATTGAAGGATGAATATGTAATCTGTTAAAGATGATTTTAAGCTGCCGATTACGGGTAATAAGAAATTTTTACACCAAGCAGAGAGAAGGATGAGGTAAGAGAAAATAATGAAGTTGGAGTAGACAATAAAGGATAAGTTGATAACAATAAAGATGAGGGACAATCAACTTATGTTGACCTTAAAAGAAGTGAAAAAGACATTAAGAATGCAAATATAGAGATGGTGAAGTCCTTGAATCAAAAAAAGGAAGAACAAATTGCAAATAGAGTTGATAAGAAAGGAGGAATAATAGAATTGGAGTTCTATTTGAGCAATGAAAATTAGGATATAGACAGTTTTGAAAAATAATACAAGGATTTTTGGGAACAAGAAGGGAAAAGGAATGGTCCAGAGCAACTAGAGGTTAAGATTAAAGCTTTAGAATAATTGGGTTTTGCATCAAGTAATGAGGATGAAATGAATAACTCCAAGGAATATTATGAAGAGATGCAGTCATAAAAAACCAAAGATATGAAGAAGATAATCAAACAAATGAGGACAGTAACAAGAAAGCCACAACATTACACTTAAAAGAAGACAATGAAAGGGCTCATAAGTCTCATGATTTTTATCGAACTCTTGTGTTTGATTATGCATGCACATGATTTATGAAAGTAGAAAAATATTTTTCATGAGATATTGAGGAAGAAGGATCTTAAATTACTTAAGCTCATAAACTTAAAAGACATGGGAGCTATAAACAAGGCAAGTATCAAGTGTCATGAAGAAAGACAAACAAGGAGATGGAATGTTGCAAGAATAACCAAAGAAGGTGAAGAACAACTCCAAGACAAATAAATTTCATGCACAATGAGATAAGCCATGAAATCCAGGAGGAGGTCAATCAATCCAAAGAAAGATAAATGTGGAGAAGGAGAAAGAATACATATTCAAAGCATCTCCAAGTACAAGGACAATTTTGAAGGCTCATGAACAAGAATTCATGATTAATTCTTTTGCACCTTGGTGGTTTGATGTAGAATCATCATTTTTATTCACTTGGGAGGTTCAATTCATGTTGAAATACTCCATCAAGACTACAAAAATCTATATGTAGCATTAGGAGAGTGTTGTTTTAGTTGATTTAGGACTATGGGAGGTTTTCCCTCCAAAACCTCCAAATTTGAATTTAAATATTATCATATAATTTTATATGTATAAACCTTATGCAATTGTAAAATTTAAGGATGTGTCATAGGTTATATAGGGTCATTACATAGATTCTATGCTAGGAAATTCAAGATATGGTTATAATTTGTATCCATAATTGGAGAAACAACATCCTATATTCTTGTGGGAAAGTTGATGGAAAATATAAAAATTCTACCTCAAATAGGAGCATGGAGGGATTATAAAAGATAAGGATTGATCTTATAATCATGTAATATGAGGTGAATACCATGGGGAGATATAATATTAAGGAAGATTAGAGAATATTCACAATGACAATCATATGTATTCCATGTAATTCTATTTATTCATACTTGAAATAAGAGAAATATAAAATTTTTCTAAGCTTTTCATGCCCTTTCAGTGTTTAATAAGTGTGTATTGATGTCTATCAGAGCCACAAGACTATGTTTGTAATGAAAATCATTGTCACTTTGCAAGATGGTTGAGATCTATGTTTATGGTTAATTAAGATGCATTCCTAGTGGAAGCTTGTTGTGCAGGTGTAAAGAATCATTCTCTTTTTTTGAGAAAGTTGTACAAGGAAAAAATAGAGCTCATCAATGAATTTTTAGACAATGGAAAGTATTTTAGGTAAAGATAAGTCAAAATCTTCCTTCTCAGGCTCTTGAAACCCTTGCCTTAGGGTTTCAAATTGAAATCTTTATATCTTTGTTCTTTAATAATATACAAGCCCAAAAGTTTCTAGAAATCATCTGAGGGGAGTGCTCTCACATTTACAAAAGATTTTGGAGTCATTTAACTAGGAAGGAGGAAGATATAAGTGATAGTCTACTTAGGATATGACTATGAAAACCAAGAGACCTAAGTGATTACCTTGAGAGTGAATCTAGGTGGAAACCATAAAAAATGGTCAATGAAACTTTTCAAGCTCAATGAACATGGAAAAGGGTATGTAAAAATGTGGACAAAATTTTAAGGTGGCAAGTTTTAAGAATTTTAATCTAAATTTGTCAAAACATAGACCTAGTATAGTGTAACAGGATAGGGCACAAGAGTAATAAGGAAAGATCTCGTGCATTTGATTCAAATGATATTTTACATTCAGGAGATTATTCTTATAAGATTAGATAAGGTATTTAAACCCTAACATATCCTTATTATCTCAGTAAAAAAATTAATAGTTTAGTAAAGTAAAGGACGTCTCATTGTTGAAGTATTAACAATAACACATAATATAATGAACTGAGTGTGGGAGAAGACTAAAGACACCAATTTGGAGTCTAATATACCTCTGTGTGAAGCAAAGTTGCATGTTCTTAGGTTTTTAAAGCTTACGAAGTTTCATTGTTGATTATCTATAAGTTGAATACCTAATTGAGTGAATTTGAGTTGTGATAATTAGAAAGCATCAATTTTTCGGTATCGAGCATGGTGCTCTTGAAAATTGATACTTTGTGTTAATATTTTTTGTAAATATTGCTATATTGTAACGATTATTGAGATGGAAGCTAGAGTAAGGGGAGTAGGTCGAGGAGAGAGCCTACTCAGGATATGTTAATGGAAGAGATAAGAGATCTAAGGGAAATACTACAAGAGGTTGAATTAACTCGGAGGAGATGATATGAGGCGAAGATGTTGGTGATAAAGAAGAATAACCTAGAGCTCGAATAGAAAAAATGGTGGTAGAGGAAGAAAATACATTTTCTTCCATAATCATCTATTATCATCCTATCATATCATCTATCTGGATTACATTACACCTTCAATTCAAGGTACCCTTAGCACTCAAGCACTATCTATCAAGGTCCATTTTATCATTGTCCTTCACACCCCATGTTAGGATGGGGCACCATTGTCCACATGCTCACAAATTTTCCTTATCCTAAGGTCAATTTATATCAATGTCAACTTCTAGTTTCTACCTTGCCCATGGATAGGGAAAATCATGTCACTTGATTTGGGGATACTATACCAAATTCTTAACTCATTAATCTTGTGAAAACCAACAAATCATTCTATATATCAATAAATGAATTGATCTAATAGTCATTTCCTTACAAATTTAACCTATCGATTTCTTCATAGAGTTTGTTGAAGTGTCCCATCGATCAATGTTTCATAGATCTTGTCTATGTTTTCATCATCCAATCTCGAAATGTAAAAATATTTTCACGGGTCTAACGAACCCGTCTCATCTTCAATTTTCATATTACATCTCACCTTTAAAATGACACATCTAAAAAGGGGGAAATGTAGACACTATAAAATGCACCTTGGAACATAAGGTGATGTCTCTAAAATATTATAATGCCAATAAAATGAACAAACATTATAATCACATTAAAAAAATAAAATACCTCGAAATAATACAAATCATAAAATATTGGAAAAATAATCACAAGCAATAAAATATGCCTAAGATAATAATATTGAAAATACATCCCCCATGCATTAATAAAACACAACCAATCTCTCAACCATCAATATTAATTTCATCCCATCTCTCTACGCATCAGGGGCCCAAATTTCTATCATTTACCTCCATCCCAAAAATCTATAAAATAATGCACGCACTACTTCTTTTTCCTCTTCCTATTGGACTCTAGCACTTTATACTTTAGATCATTTCTCTCATCATTTCACGCTTTTTCTCACAAGTTTTCCTAAAAGTGAAGGATAATTACAAAGAGAAGATCCAAGTCCACAACAATAAAAAATTGTGTAATTTCTACATAGGCCTAAATCACTGGTTGAATTTTTTTTGCATGATTCCCACAAAATTTTCAAATCGATCTACACAAGATATAATCATGGTATCATTCCATATGACAACATTTTTGGGTCTTTTATAGGATCCAATCTATTATATTAGTCAATTACATTCACTTTCATTATCTACTTATCAAAACATTTCAATAGTTGGTCTTGTCAAATTATCATCCTAAGATAAGGGATTTGACCGAGAAAAATCCCTAAACCGTCGATAATAATAATAATTTTCTAAATTTTGTCTTGTTGATTTAAGAGGATGTTAGTGCTTAATTCTTTGGAAAACAAATAAATTCTTTTTCCCGTAATACATGACAATGGTTCTTTACACCCATTTACTATTTCATATATCAATTTAATTTGAATTTTACTAATAACATTTCACACTTGTATGTGAGATCATTTCATTCGCGAATATCTCAAAAATATTACAAAAGAGGAACCAATAATCAATAATAATATTACTGAGACTCCCTTTCATAACAATATTTGCTTACATCATCTATATTGAGTATGTCAAATTGGGATGGAATAGTTCCAAATGAATGCATTTTCAAGCCTCAATCTATGGATTGGTGGAAAATAATGGTCGATAACAAAGAGTTGTGTAGGGTAGGTTGTGTGGAATTGGAAATTGAAACTAAGTGATATTCGTTACAACAAGTGTGGAGATGATTGGGGATGCATTAAGATGGGCAACATGGGTAGGAGGTTGTGGATGCAATAGAACATGCAATGAAGGGAGGGGTTGGTGTTGGTTTGAAGGTCGTGAGGGTAGAAGGGAGGGAGATGAGAGAAGTGATACTATGGAGGGATAAGGTGGTGAGAGTACGGAGGTGGAGATTGGTGGGAAGTGAGGGGCAGAGAGATAAGGGAAAGGGTGGTGGAAATGGTGTTTGTGGGGGAGGGCTATGGTGAGGAGAGAAACACACTAGAGACCTTCAAAACAAACAAAAAATAATTAATTTTGATTTTTGAGAGTAAAATCAAAATAAAGTTGTAAACAAAGGCTTGATACTATTTGTTTGTGTAGACAAAAAGATGTGTTAGTGCAAAATGCCAACAAGAAACAAAACAAAATTGATTCCTATTCTAACACTTCTAATTGCTACCTCAGATAGAGCTAGATGAAAAGAGAGGAGAAGACAATATACCTGTACTTACCTACAAATAATTCTCCTTCTTTGATGATTGGATGTGCTCTTGGATGATTGATTTTTGCTTCAGATTTGATGTGGATGCACTTGGATAACACCTCCCCTTGGATTGTATTGGATGATTGCTTGATTGATGAAGATAGCTTGATTGAGATGAAATGATGTATGATTGGATGAACAAAAGAGCATAATTTTGTTATGTATCTGTAACTTGGCTTTCATGGAGGACAAGAGATAAATTTATAGTTGAGGATTGGAGGATTCAATGGCTACAGATCTTGCCTCGGTGGATTTGAATCAATGGTGGAGAATTGATGAGAGGATTGGAGGATTCTAGAATGGATAATTCTAGATTTTGCGAGGACTCGGAATAGTGTAGATTCATTTGAATATTTGAAAATAAGAGGGAAAGATAGAGAAGCTTCTAGATTTAGAGGTGTGTGACATGATTAGTTTAGATTTAAATAATGTGATTAAGTTAATTAATGATAAGTGATTACATGGAATAGCTAGTGGTAGGTGTAGGTGTAGACTAGGGTAGGTGAGGTATATGAATATTAAATTCCTATAAATGTTTATGAAGCATTATAATGATAGTATGATATTATAATGAAATAAAGGAGATTAAGGATGAAATGAGATAAATGGTAAAAGATGAAATGGTAAATGTGATAAAAGGGATTTTTAATGGAATATTTAGATAAATGATGAAATATTAGAATACATGGATTAATGATAAAATGAGATATTAGATGAATGAATTAAAATGGATTATGTGGCGATAAATGGTGATGAGGCTAAAATGTGGGACATGATTAATGTTAATTAATTATGTAGACATTTTAGGTGTCTACATTTTGCCCCCTTTGAAGTGTAATTTGAACTGATGTGATTTCAAAGTAAATAAGAGAAGATGTTAGGATGGTGATATGATGTCCCCTTGAGGGGTTAGGCGGGGAGGAACGAGTTGGGTAACCACTCTAAAAGAGGAGAGGCCCAAGGTAGTAGGTGATTGGATGATTAAAGGATGAGAATATTCGAGGATTTAGAGGATGAGGATTAGAAGATTTGAGGATTCAGAGGATGAGGATTAGAGGATTATAAGATTTGAGGATTAATAGGATTAGGATATATTGGATTTGGGATTTGAATTTTAGATGCCTGCTACACCCTTAATCATATATCTTACATTGGATGTATATATCTTATCATTATGTATCTCTTTCATATATATTATATTATCATTAGTGGGTCGGCCTTGGTGTTGGCCATAGCATAGGAATAGTATATATAGGGGTTAGTTGGTAGTAGTTGATCATCATATTGAGCACTTGAGTCTTATTGTTTAGTTTGGAGGTTTCCCCCTCAAAGTGGCTAAGCTATTCTACTTGCATATTGAGATCATTTATCTGAAATATTACGTTCGTTGGTGTTATATTTCTTTAATAATCATATTTATACAAGTAATTCCATTACAAGTGGTATCGAGCAAGAACTTGACCAAACTACTGTGTCAAACCCTAATTGTGAAGGTTCGGCAATATCTCAAAATTGGTAGCTAATTTTTCTACATTTTTTTGGCGTGACAAAATTAGTCAAGTACATTCCCTCAAAAGTTTAAGAATTTTTACTTAGTTTACAAAAGTTATAGTGATTTTATGTTTTTTCATAATTCGGCTACCTATGGTGCAATTTGTGGAAATTTTCAAAGTTATTTACATTTCCAGAAAGAGGATTAAAAATTAGTTCGATTTAGTAGTTTGAGTTTTTAAAATTACGTTGAATTCCAATTGAAATCCCAAACCCTAAATTTTGACCTTGATCCCTAAATCCTACCATTTTGGGGCATCATGGTTGGGCCTTCGATAAGAGGAAAAAAGAATCCCATCACTCTGGGTAAAATCCTTGACAAGGATGAGATAATAGTTGAGGAGTTAGAGTCGAAGTGGTATCTACAGAGTCCTTAGGGTTAGGGTTTACTTCAACGGACCATAAGGTTAGCTATCTTGAGTTAGAGTTGTGAAACCTCGAGGGTAGAGTGGCCAACAAAGAAGATGTAGACAAGATTGGACAACGATTGGAGGATTTCATTCACCAATTTAGTTACAATATAATGGGTCATCATATCCTTCCTAATCAGCCACAACTCAATCATACTCATATTAACCAGGGTGGATCTTTAGGTCAAAGTAATAGACAAACTAGCCAAGATGGATCTGCAAGCATGACCAATCCAAATACAAACATTCTCAGAGGCCCGTAAAATGATTCCAAAAGTGGAAATACGTAATTTCGATGGAAAGGATCCACTCAATTGGATTAACCGATGGAAAATTTCTTTTATCTTTATCGATTCCATCGGGACAAAATATAACCATGGCATCTTTGTACCTCTAACCCGACCAATTCATTTGGTATCGATGGTTATGTGCTCAAAGGAAAAGAGTGGCCTTAATCTTACATGGACAATATTCACTTAATATTTTCAATTACGCTATAGTTCTAGTGTGTCGAGAATTATTTCAGTCAATTAACAAAACTAAGATAAACAAGAACAGTCAAAGATTACATCCATCAATTCCAAAACCTTTCCTTATGGGTGGAAAATATTCCTGAAGAGAATCTGAATGACTTATTTCTGGGGGATCTTAAAGAACACATTGAGACTAAGGTGCATATGTTTAATCCTCGTAAGGTTTCAGATTCTATGATCATGGCACGTCGGGCGAGTAAAAATTTCTTTCCAATAGGAAACAAACTATCAGTAATATCATAGATCACAACACCTTTCCACCATCATCCCCTCATCTAATTAGACTGACACCTCAACAAATTGAAGAAAAGAGAGCCAAAGGGTTATGTTTTAATTGTGACAACAAATTTGGACTAGGACATAAGTGTGCTGAAAATAAGTTGTTCTACATTGAGGGGCCTAATGAAGAAGAAGAGAATGAAGAAGATGAAGAGGTAGAGAAAAAGGAGGAATTAGGAGATCTCCAACCCGAATATCATGCCATGCAATTTTAGGTATTAACACTCCCCAAACGCTCAAATTAGTTGGGTTCTTAAAAAAGCAGAGATAGTAACAAAGTTGATTGATTCAGGAAGTACTCACAACTTCATCAATCATAAGTTGGCGGTATACTTGAACTGCTTTGTTTATCCACTCCGAATCTTAAGTCATGATCGCTAATGGAAAACTTGTTAGTTGTTTAGGAAAATGCCATAACATTAATCTCACCATGGGAAATTACTTACTAACTAGCAATATGTATGCCATTTCCATGGGAGGAGCAAACATTGTGTTAGGAGTTTAGTGGCTTACCACATTGGGAACCATTGAAATGAATTTCCAAGATTTGTTCATGCAATTCCAATCAGAAGGGGGGAATTTTAAACTAAAATTATTAAGAGAAAAGTCCCCATAGATGGTAAGTTCTCATCATATGCAAAAATTTCTTAGAAAAGGTGTCGAGGGGTTTATGGCACAACTATTTTAATTGGAAGCACAACATTCAAATACATTTATATCCATGATATGCAAGCAATTATAGATGAGCACTCGGTGGTTTTTCGAGAAATGCAAAAGGGTTTACCTCCAAAAGGATACCATGAACATGTCATCCAACTAGTACCAGTGGAGTCAACCACCTAACATCATACCTTACAGGTACCCCTATATGCAAAAGAGTGAGATTGAGAAGATAATTCAAGAGATGTTAGAAGCAGGACTTATTCGTCATAGTTAGAGTTCTTACTCTTCTCCCGTCTTGATGGTACGGAAAAAGATGACAATTGGCGCATGTGTCCAGATTACAGGGGAAGTCAATAAGTACACGATTAAAGATAAGTTTCCTTTCCTGTAATTAATGATTTACTAGATGATTTACATGGTGTTGTTCACTTTACAAAACTTGATCTTTGTTCGATATCATCAACTTAGAATCAGGGATGAAGATATTCATAAAACAACCTTCAAGACACATGAAGGACACTATGAGTTCTTGGTAATGCCTTTTGGACTAATAAATGCACCCTCTACATTTCAAAGCTTGATGAATTCCATCTTTACGCCATTTCGTGGAAAGTTTGTTTTAGTCTTCTTTGATGATATATTAATCTACAACAAAACATGGGAGGAACACCTACATCATGTAAATAAGGTGTTGGAAACTCTTGAACAACATCAAATTTATGCAAAAGCCTTCTAAGTGTTCTTTTGGAGTCAAGGAGGTTGAATATTTGGGTCATATTGTCTCTTATGAAGGTGTTAAAGTCAATCCTAACAAGATAAAATACATGCTTGAATGGAAGATTCCCAAAACCCTAAAAATCTTCAAGGATTTTGGGGCTTACTGATGTTATTATCGTAGATTTGTAAGGAATTATGGTAGCATTGCAAAACCATTCACTAGTTTATTGAAGGACTCTTTCATTGGAACGAGCAAGCTGCTATGACATTTGAGAAGTTGAAGGAGGCCATGTGCACCACTCTGGTTCTAGCCACCCCGATTTTTCCAAAACATTCATTGTTGAATGTGATGCTTCAGGTATGGTATGGGGTAGTACTCATGCAAGAAGGTCGACCCATTTCCTTTGAGAGCCGTCAGTTCAAAGGTAAGAATATATCTAAACCAATTTATGAGAAAGAAATGCTAGCCATACTTCATGTAGTGAAGCAATGGAGACCATATCTAATGGGCAGACATTTCAAAGTAAAGACAGATCATGATAGTTTGAAATACTTCTTAGAGAAACATTTATCATCTAAAGAACAACATAAATGGGTCTCAAAAATGTTGGGTTATGATTTTGAGATAATATACAAGAAAGGGAAAGAGAATGTAGTTGTTGATGCTTTATCTCGGAAAGATGATTTAGCCGAGGCATTGTTGTGTGCCATATCTCTATTACATAAGGATTGGATAGAGGATGTCAGGTTTGAATGGTAAAATGATCTAGGTACACAAAATCTCATTCAAAATCTACAACAAGATCCAAGCATGTAAGAAACATTTGTATGGAAAGGAGATGCTTTATGGTATAAAGATAGATTATATCTATGTAAGAATTCAATCCTTAAAAATAGGGTTCTATAAGAGCTTCATGCTTCTCTAGTAGGGGGCATTCTGGCTTCTTGAAGACTTATCATCGAATCAAGCATGATTTTTTCTAGGAATGGATAAAAGGGGATGTCCAAACATTTGTGGCAGAATGCATGGTTTGTCAAAAAAGAAGGGTGAACTATTAAGTCCCCATGTCTTTTACAATCTCTATCTATTCATAGACATTCTAGCCAGAGGTGGGAAGAGGTGTCCATGAACCGCATCACAGGATTGCCTAAATCGAGAAGGTAAAGATGTAATCATGGTGGTGGTGGGCAGACTCATTAAATATGTCCACTTTTGTGTGTTATCACATCCATTTGTTGTGAGTACAAGTAGAAACGACCTTGAGGATACATATTAAAAGCTACATGGGACACCAAAGATTATAGTAAGTGACCGAGACCCTATCTTTACTAGTAATTTTTGACCGACTTGTTCTCATGCTTGGGCACACAACTAGCTCCTAGTTCCTCTTATCATCGCAAGTCGATTGGAAAATAGAAGTGGTAAAAAAATGTTTGGAGAGATGTCTTCGTTGTTTTACCTAAGATAAGCAAGCGAGATGGGTCTAATGGTTACCGGCCAGAATGGTGGTCTAACACCTCCTTTCTTGGCATTATATGGGTAGTATCCACCATCTATCACCTCATCTTTGAGAGTCGACCAAGGGTTCGAGAAGTTGAAGAACATATTCAACACCAACAAGAGGACAAGGGTCATCAAGAGTATTTGATCAAGTGGAAAAATCTCGACAATGAAGATGCAACTTGGGAGGATGCAAACTTCCCAAGATGTGCAAAGCATCCATATCTTGTCAACATTGGGGACAATGTTGTGTTCATTGGTGTTATATTGCTGCTAATAATCATATTTATACAATTAATTCCATTCAATGCCCCATTCAAGGGTTGGTGTTGTTAGATTACGAGATTATGGGTATTTTGTTGTTGGATTACGGAGGATTTTGGATTTGAAGATATTAGTTGTTTATATGCCCTGGTCTAGGGGTAGAGTTAGATAGGATCTTGGATTGATGACGTTGTTGATGTTGTATGTTGGATGTTGGATGATTTGAATTTGGATGCCCTAGGAAAGGGGTAAGGATTTTCATTTTGGATGTTGGATGTGAAAATGTTTGGATGATAGGATTTGATAGGATTAATTGAAAATGTTGGATATATTGATTGGATGAATAAGATTTGATTGGTAGATGATTGATGAAAGGTTGGTTGGATAATATGATGATTAGGCTAAGTGTTGATGTAAAGGGGTGGTGCTATCGTAAAATGCCCACAATTATAATCATTGGAAATTGTGATTGATGTGGCATAAAGCAAGATGCACCAAGGTATAAAGACCATGATGACTAAGTTGCCCAATGCTCGTGTCCTCATATCATTAGACATATTAATATAAAAAATATGGTCCTCATATCATTAGACCGATTAATATTAAAGATGGTCCTCATATCATTGGACCATGCAAATAAAAAAAAAAGTCCTCATATCATTGGCCAAGATGTAAATGCAAACAAGCAAGCAAACACACACACAAATGGATGCAAAAGTGTTTTAGATTGTATATGTGTTGTTGATTTTTTTTTAATGGATTTTTAATATTTTTTTTTTTTTTGTTAGATTTTGAGATAGTTTAGATGTGGTGGGATGAATATGGGATATGAATGGGAAGGTTTGAAAGGATGACTTTCTCCTTTAAGTCCCAAGGGATAAAGGGATGATTTGGGATAGGATAAGGGATGTGGGAGAAAGGGATGATTTTGGATAGGATAAAGGATGTAGGATAAAAGGGATTGGTTGGGTAAGATAAAAGAGGTTTGATAGGATGAGGGATGTGATAGGGTAGGATATGGAATAGGAGCGACTTAGTCGATTGGACAAGGTAGGATGCGATATGATTGAATAAGATAGGCCCCCAAGTAAAGGGTGGGATGATGGATGCTATTGTAGTTTGTTGCACCCCCAAGTGTAAGGAAGAATAAAAAGTAAGGGATGGTGCCTCTAATGGATTATAAAGTTGCCCCCAGTCATAATGATGATGGGTTAAAGGAAGAAAAAAGGGGGGAAGCAGAGGGGTGGATAGGATAAAGCAATATGATCATCGATTGCCCACAGATGATGGATGTAAAGGATGGATGTTTTGGAATGGATGATGAACAAAAGATGAGCTTAAAGGCACATGGTGTAAGATAATAGTAGGACTAAAACAAAAGTGTGACCAAGGTCTAAGCAATACTTGGCAACATACAAGCGCGATGTCTCTTTGAGATCAAAGTGTGTGCAAAAGTGATAGTTAATTACCACTTGAAGTGAAGACTCAATGGGTAGGATGTAAAAATAAACTAGCCAATGTATAGGGAGTGATTAAGTCAAGTAGGCTGATGGAAGGTGAATGAAAGGTTAAGTCATGCATTGCTCTCGCTACCAGCCAGTGTCCATAGCCCCGACGGAGATACATTTGATTCTTGTCACAACATTTCTCTACTACCACCAAGGGCGTCCATAGCCTCGATAGAGTTGCTAGAAACACCCCTAGAGAGAGTCTTGAGGTGGATTTTATTTGATATTTTTAATTTTGATATGATTTTTTCTTTTTCCTTTTTAATATTTAGATTTTTGTTAAGAGATTCCACTCTCTTGAAAACTCTCAAGGGGTTAAGAATCACCAATGACTTGATGGGGGGATGGAGATGAGTGTGGTGATGACATTGGCTATAGTTTCAAAATATGCACCCAAGGGTATTCACCACAAGTTAATTAAGATGTGTGATTTAAGTGATTGGATATCTTGGAGGACAATGGTTCTTGAATGTTGAGATAATGATAGACCAAGGACACAAGGTTGTAGTAGGTACTATTGACTTACAACATGTGTTATCAAGTTGATCAAGTGTTGATTGAATAGGCTGGACGTGAGGAGAAGAATGAATTAGATACAAATGGATGTAGATGTTGGATGGAAGGAGGATGGGTGGGAAGGAAAGAACATCCGTGCATAGGTGACAATTTATGTGCTCAATCCAATTTTAGGTGTTTGGGATGTGTAGGGGATTAGAGGATGGGGATTGGTAGATGGATTTATGGGATGATCAAGAGAATTGGTAGGATCGGGTTTTGATTGGGTATTGTTAGTGAGAGGTTTATAGCCTAAGCCCGATTGTTTAGAGTTGGAGTTGAGTAAGGAGCCTAAGGATGCCTAAGCCCTTACCACGATGTTTGATGTTAGCAAAAACCCTTTCAGCTTATATGGTAGAAGTGGATGTGGAAGAGTATGAAGTGATGTTGTCACCACTAGATTGGGGGAGGTTTTTTTTCATCCGCTAAGAGGCCGATTGAGATTTGGATTTGATTAGATGTTCAAGTGAGGGGAGTTTTGGATTTTTGGATTTGTTGGGATTGGATGGTTCGTAATGTTGGGATGAAACGGATTTGGATTGTTTATGATGGTGGGAGTTAAGAGGATGAGAATTTGGATAAGGGATGGTTAGGTATATGGTGAGGATAAAAGGATGGTGGAGAAGGAGGTACAAGGATAAGAAGTTTTTGGTTAAAGAGTTTTGGACATAAGATTGGAATTGTAGACATCGATTAAGCGAATGTCCATGGGTGCGGTGGAAGTCACAATAATAATGGTCCCTATACCAAGATGGTTTGGGGAGGTTTTGATTGTGTGATTTGATTGGGGGATGGATGATCGTGTTGAATTTTTTAAGACGATGGAAGATGGTAGTCAAGGATTCACCTAAGGAGGTGAAGGCGGTTAGGGTTGGTAAGAGAGATGGTGTGGGTAATAAGGGTGGGTTAGGTAGGATATGTGTAGGAGTGGTAGGATAGAAGAAGATTGATTGGATTTATGTGATTTGGATGTAGGTTTAGGATGTGGATTAGATTGTTGGGATTTGGATGGAGGATTAGTCTTAGGGGATTTAAGAGGTTGGTTTGGTTTTGCATTGGTAGTGGGTTTGGCTTGGGATTGGGTTTGGTTGATTTGGGAGAGGTGTGTGTAGGATTAGGTGGTTAGATGATTTGGGATGGAATGGGTAAGGTAGATGTGTATGAAGAGGATGTGTTTGATTGGGATGAGGAGGATATGCTAGATTGTGTGGATTTGAGAGAGGTAGATTGAGTGGATTTAAAGGGTTGTGTAGATGTTGATGAGGGAGATGGGTTGAATGTAGGTGATGTTGATTGAGTTGAGGTAGAGGGGGTAGTGTGGAAACCGCATTGGATTTGGGAGATTGAGGTGCCTTAGGAGTCATGTTGGATGTTATATTATTTGGGGATTGGGAAAATTAGACTAAAGTTAGTAGATGGGGTTGATTTAGGAGTCACGTTGGATGGTTTGGGATTAGATTGGTGATTGGTAGATTTATTAGATGTGGATGGAGAGGATAAAGGTGGTATGGGAGTCATGTTGATGAAGTAGGATTAGGGGATGAGGAGGATGTGGGTGACTTAGGAGCCACACTAGATCGGATGGGGTTGGATGTAAGTGATGGAGGCGTAGTAGCCAAAGTAGATGTTAGAGGAGGGGACTTGGGACTATATAGGAGAAAATCCATGGGGTGAGGTTGGGATGATGAGGATGATGAGGATTTAGGACTAAGGTGTGATGTAGGGGATAAGGATTGTGGTTTGATTTGATCTTGATTGGATGTGGATGGGTATGTATAAGGTATGTTATGATATGTTTTGATGGGAGGTAGTTGAGGATTAGATTGGTTGATGAGGGATAGTGGTGATGAAGGATTAAGCTCGGATAATAGGTTAGCAAATTGTAAAAGAAGGTCATTAGATGGTGGTGGTGATTTGGGATGTTTAGGTTTATATTTTTAGAAGTGGATGTGGTGGATGAATCATAATTAGTTAAAGTTTGGTAAAGCTCAAAAAGAGATCTTTATTGATGGAAGGGGATGATTGGAGTTGATCAAAATCGATGTAATTACTTGTGTGTGAAGAAGAAAGATGGTTAGGGATGTTGGATGATGTGGATTTATGATTAGGTGTGATTGGTTGTGTAGATGGGGGATCATCTTGGTCGATGTCAATAAGGTCCTCACTATCATAAGTGGATGTGAGGGAGGATGGTTGAGAAGATGTTTGGCTAAGGTGTGATTAGAGGTCAAGAATTTTTGGTTAATATTTTGGATGGTTGTGAGGATGGTGGGATCAACTTGGGATGGGTTAGGATATTGTTGATAGAGGATGTGAGTGTCATAATTTGGTTTTTTAAAGATTGGATAGTAATAGGGATGTTTTGATCAAAGTGGGAAGGTAAAGGTTGATGGGTGGTGGATTTGAGTTTGATGGGAGCCATGATGAGGATGGGGGTTTAGATAAAATTTAGGAATAGGATTGGGTATGGATAGGATGTAGGTAAGATATGATTAAGATGGAGGGATTAGATGTGGATGGGATGGATTAGGAAAGGGGATAAGATTGGGGTAATTAGATGGATGGATTGGGTTTGATTATGTTTGAATGGAGGGTTTGATTTGATTGTTTTTGATTGGTTGATTAATGTGTGGTCAAAATGATATGTAAGCAAGCAACACACATGCAACACACAACCTAGCTAGTCAAGTGGGTGTGCAACACAAGCTATAGCCCACTTTCAATACCACACATGACAATGGCACTCATTGAGTTGGCCCACCTTTATGTCGATGTGTGATTGGATAGCGAGTAATCTTTAGTGGTTCCTTCCCCTGCACTATAGCTTGATTGCAAGTTAAGGTTACCTATGCTAGGATAAACAAGGCTTGCTAAGGGGTGTCCCCTATATACCTTGCGGTACGTGGGGCCCAAATCCATGTGGCAATGATGTTGTCTAATGCCTGAGTGTTGGGACGTGGAAGCCCCTCACTTCACATCGCTCTTAAAACAAGAAAACGCTTAGCCAATAATGACAATTGTCCAAGAATTTATATACCCCACTGGAACATGGGGTGTGTCTACGTGCGTGGAGATGAAGCCCATGGTCACGAGACCCTAGGACTATGACAAGTGTGTGGATATCACTTCCACATCACGTTGCCCCTAAAAATGAAAAAGGGAAGAAGGTGGACCACTTTTGATCCTCAAGATCATTCAAGGATGCGAGAGGAGAGCATACATGATATCCAACCTTCGGGTTTAACAAACAAACATACAAAGATACAAAATATAAAGATACATTCAAGATAAATCTTTTTTATTTTTGATTTTTTTAAATGATAAAAAGATAATTAAAATTACAAATGGGGTCTTCAAGAGGAGGCCCTGCAAGAAAAAGTGGATTAGTAGTTTGGAAGAATAATCCCAATGTCTTGGACTAAAAGAGTTGCAAAACAAAAAGGATTAATAGTTTTAGATTGATTTTTTAATATTTGGTAAGCATAGGAAGTCTGCACACAAAGTGTTAGTAGTTTGGAACAAGAAAATATAACTCAAAGTGTAGTTAAAATGATAAGATTTAGTAAAATGAGAACCATGAATAAATTATACAATAAATTTCTAAATTAACAATTTCATTGCATAGATCTCTTTGATACCTTTTGGGAAAAAAGGTGTCATTTTGAGTTCAGGGTCAAAAGTTATGGCTCTTGGAAGTTAGGCAACAAAAGAGCAAAACAAAAGCGTTGATTCATGACATAAGCACCATTACAAGGTCATACACGTCATTTCAAGTCACAAACGCGCTACTTTGTAAAAAAGAATTTTTGAGGTTTTAAAGGTTGAACATATGTGCTGAAGTAATTACAAACATGCCACGGGGTCTACAAACGCGTTGTTTCAGGTTAAAAGTGCTAAAACAGGAGATTTTCACAAAAAAAAACTGAAATTTCAAGGGTAAATCTCAACAAAAAATTCTCAAATTTGGATAGTTTGTTAATAACACTAAATGCTACTAAGTGCAATTAAAAATTTGGGGATGAGCCCAACGGTGGGCGCCAAAACGAAAAAAATGTGTGTTAATGCAAAATGCCAACAAGAACCAAAACAAAATTGATTCCTATTCTAACACTTCTAATTGTTACCTCGGATAAAGCTAGATGAAAAGAGAGGAGAATACAATATACATGTACTTACCTACAAGTAGAATTCTCCTTCTTTGATGATTGAATGTGCTCTTGGATGATTGATTTTTGCTTCAAATTTGATGTGGATGAGCACTTGGACAACGCCTCCCTTAGATTGTATTAGATGATTGTTTGATTTATGAATATTGCTTGGTTGTAGATGAAATGGTGTATTATTAGATGAACAATATAGCATAATTTTTGTTATGGATTTGAATTGGCTCTCATGGAGGATGAGAGCTAAATTTATAGTTGAGGGATTGGAGGATTCTATAATAGAAAATTCTATAGTATGTGAGGACTTCCATTGAATTAAAAATTCAATGGAGTAGTGTAGATTCATTTGAAAATACGAGGGACAGATAAAGAAACTTCTAGATGTAGAAGCCTCTAGATTGAGAGGTGTGTACACATGATTAGTTTAGATTTAAATAATATGATTAAGATAATTAATTATAAGTGATTACATGGAATAGCTAGTGGTAGGTGTAGGTATAGACTAGGGTAGGTGAGGTATATAAATATTAAATTCCTATAAATGTTAATGAAGGATTATAATGATAATATGATATTATAATGAAATAAAGGAGATTAAGGATGAAATGAGATATTAGATGAATGAATTAAAATGGATTTGTGGCAATTAAATGGTAACGAGGCTAAAATGTGGAACATGATTAATGTTAATTAGTCGTGTAGACATTTTAGGTGTCTATAGTTTGATTTTTAAATAAACCAAAGTCTAAATAGTTTTTATATAACATTTTAAAAATAAAAACAAACTTTAAATATAAATAAAAGGTCTATAAGCTTACTATTGGAACCACCTTTATATTAAATTATAGACAAAATAATACAAAGTGTTACATAGTAAGGGGCGGCTGGTAGTGGTCACAATCTCAAAAAGGAAGAACGTCACATGCCACAAGGGCGAGACAAAACCATGCCATGAGGGCTACAAAAACGCCAACAAGCGAGAGCAAATCACTTTAAAAACTATATCATAGTATAACTAGGCACAAGGAGCGCGACACCCGGAGGAGGCGGATTATCCCGCAACGGAAGGAAGCCAAGAGACCGCGCTCGTCGGAAGAAGGGGTCAGCGGCCAACCATCCCGATCGAGCATTTGGACACTAAGGGGAACCATAATTCCCCACTCGGGGGTGTCAAGCCACCAAACTAAGATGCCTTGTCAGGCGGAGAGCCCTAGTTGGAAGAGCTAACCATAGCTTTTCCACGAGTCGGCGAGCTCCAACTAGGTCCCGAGGAAGATGGTCACAAGGCGAGCCGGCGGCGAGAGATGGTCAGTGCTTCGGGTAGTGGGGATCTTCCACGTGTCTGGGAGGCAGGCCGAGGTGGCGGAGGGTGCCGATAATCATATGGAGGAACACGACTCATGGTACACGGTGCGTTGCTCGAATGATCGAGAAGTTGTTGGAGATGAGCAAACTCCGGCACCACCTTCTATGCTTCAGTGTGCCTGGATCTCGCATGCAAACGAAGACAAGATAGCCACCTTCTCATTAATGGTTAATTCGGCAAGTAAGATTACAGTGCTGGAACAAAGTAGTATTTCTAGCTTTCGGTGGAGAACGAATAACATAACAAAAAAACTGCCAAAGGGAAGCAATATACAAAGGCCAATTGGCATGATCGCCAAATAAAGCAACTTTCCAATCAAAGAACTCGGGGTGGTAGGGCCGAAAAAGGGAATGAATCCAATGCCAAGCATTCTGGGCACCCAGACGAACCAAAAACATTTTGAAAGACTCATGGCGACCACAACAACCGCAAATAGGGTTAGGGATTCCAATGTGGCTTAATCTTTCCCCTAAAGGAAACCCTTGATAAATCAGACACCAAAGAAAAAAATTAAGCTTCAAATCAAATAGAGGGTTCCAAGCTAGGTGTAGACATTTTAACCAAGTAGAGGGAGAGGATTGCAAAGACCATTTGGTATTGAGCTTAGCAAGAGCAAGCGAGATAGGTGATAGTAGGGAATAAATGACTCCAGGAATTATGCTATACATGTAACAAGGGGATATCCACATTCCATCTCCAATCTTTCCACCAAGCACGAGCAATTGAAGACCCAATTTGTGCAACATAACATCTGACATGAAAGATTGAATTGCGAGGTGAGGGCAAGTCGGAATTGGCAAGATGGTACTTCTATTTGATCTGCAAGCCGGGAGCCAATCATGGCTAGAACTAAATCCCAAATAGTGGAGATGTCTTTACGAACCAACCACACAACTTTGATGTTGGGCCTTTCTCACAAGGGGAGATCATCGAGAAAAAATAGGTGACCACCAGATATTATGCTCGTTAAAGGAGAGACCAGTTCGGAAGCCATCACCGACCCACCGCATCAAAGGTTTAATAGTCTCAAAGGCCTTCCAAATGCTTTTAACCACAAAGGTGCCAGGTATTTTAACTGGAACTCTAGTAATAAGTAAAGTTTGAAATCCTATGTTTTTCCAACATTTTTTACCATATGGCGCTCCAAAAGAGATACATTTTGTTTTGATTCAACATGAGTGAGGAAAGAATCGTTCACAAAGTGGCCATTGATGAGTTGGGTTTGATGATCGGGAGATAAATGCCCCTTAATCGACCTCACATGACTCCTGTGAGAAAGAAGATAACCGAAGGCATTCACAACAAGAACAAAGAGAGCAGAGGGCCAAAGGGCACCCCTACCTTATAGATCAAAACAACCCAACAACAAGCGATTGGTGTCTGTTAATGGTGAGACAAGAAGAGGCATCAACAAAAAGAGTGCGAACCGTGTTAAGGAAGAAATATCCAAAACCCAGAGCCTTAAGCATAGCAACGATAAATGGCCACTCAATGCGGTCGTCGGCCTTCTCGAAGTCGATCTTGAGAAAAACAATCTTCGAAGAGAGGAGTGGGCCCATTCCCGCCCTTCCCAAAATGCTATAAGATTATCCAAAATATAATGACCTTTAACAAACCCGCAGTTGTTCGGGTTAGACGATTTTGGAAAGCAAAGAGGCCACTCAAAGAGCCAACGCCTTACCCGAATTTTGTAGGAAACATTAAGAAGTGTAATGGGCCGCCGGTTAGTTATAAGCTCCGGGTTACTAGCCTTGAGAATAAACTTTATATTACCTTGATTAATATATTTCCTAAGAGAAGTGAGATCGCAAGGCTTCTTGATAGACTGTAATAAATCATGTCTAACAATATGCTAAAAAATTTGCATTATAAAATTCACACAAAAATCCATCCAACCTAAGCGATTTATCGTCCTTGAAAGACGAGAGAAGGGCATTATGAAGCTCATCCAATGAAAGAGAAGCATCACAATGTTTCCAATCCTGCGGGCTAAGCTTACGAGGGACCACCTCAATGCAGCATTTAAAGCCATAGTGCTTTCAGTAGAAGGATTCTGAGCTTGAAAAACTAGAGTATAGTGATCCACAAAGGCTAAAGAAATCTACTGTAAGATGGTGACTCGAGAATGAGCCAACTGGATGGCTTTGATTTGTTCCTTGACATTCCTGGTCCTAAGGATTTTTAAAAATATTTTTGAGGCCCTATCACTAGTGTTTAACCAAGATACAACCGAGCCCGAATCTAAACGCCTTTGGCTCTATCTTTGCTCATGACCTTGAGTGATGTTTAAAACGAGCGGCTCGGCCACAAATGTAAGTGTCAATGGCTGGGACTCCAACAATCAAGTCGTGCGCTGGAACTCATGTTGGAGGGCCTCATCAACATGTTTTCGAACCTAGCCACTGCTTGCCAAAATGGCAAAGGAACTTCGTTGTCGTTGGATCGCTTCATTCCACCATTAAATCTAGTCGAATGCGCGTGAAAGGAGGATGTGGAGACATTCCGGACTTGAGCAATGTACGCCAACACCCCGGATGATTGAAAGAAAGAAACATTCATGTAAAATTGTGTGTTTGGCACTTTAACAGAGCTCCACCCCACGTAAGAGTAAAAGAAATCGGACTATGATCCGACAATAGAATGTTTGGCCATGTGGTGATGGACACTGATCCTTGGCTGACTAGCTCAAATCCCGAGATGTTCAAATATCATGACGAGGATCTAGCCGTTTGAGGACACGCATCGAGCCTTATTGAAAATTGGACTAAGTAAACCAATTTTGAGAAGTAATGTCATGTCGCCTTTTAAAAGAGGGTCTTTAATACCCCACCGCTTTTGAGATAAAACCATGCTTCACGCTCTCCGGTGCACCATCACATCGACAAAACTCCCACTTTGTCATCGGAATGTTCCACCATATTAAAATCACCACGAGAATGGCCAATAAGAAAAAGGCAAAGTATCCCCTAACGTCGTCCTTTTGGACCATTATTAGGAGCATAAAGATTTAAAATACCAAAGGAAAAGCCATAAATATTAAAAGCACCCTAACCACCTGTTGTCGGGATCATAACTCGTGGCGAGAGATCATAGCAAAAAATCTAGGTGATACAAAAATAGAAACACCACCTTTGCCTTCCAAATGAGAAGAATAAAAATGCAGAAAATTGGCGCTATACAACAATAACTTTCACCTCTTGTAAACAAACAATATCAATATTACCAATAAGTTGACAAACATGTTTCATAGAATATTTTCGAGAGGATTCTGTGAGACCTCTAACATTCCATGAGAGAATTCATAAAAAGATAACATGAAATGTTCCTCCCTTGTCCATCCTACAACATGTTCTCGAGAATTTAAAACTCTAAAAGTTATCGGAAAGGAAAACAAACTAGTTTGCATCGAGTGGCTCCATCGAAATGGTACGACGCTTAGGCCCGTTCGCCCAACGTTCCCCTTGAGGTCCCAGGGGACTCAGAGTGTCGTCGAGAAGTCGATGAAACAACCACCTTCCCGGAATTTTGTTGTGGCGAAGTGAGTTGACTCTGCATGGCAAGGGAGGCTTGAACAGGCTTAGCAGGAATGGAGATGGAGGGTTGAGGCGACAAGCTTTTGCTTAGAGAGGGCGAGTGACCGCGGCGAGCTTACTCACCACCTTCTTATTAGTGACATGGGTCCAACCCTCGGGGTTTTCCTTCTGTGAAACAAACACATTTTGCACATTGGTAGGTTTGGCATGTTGGGTAAGCGGAGAGTCACGAATACGGTGATCGACACTTGGCAGCGAGTAAGTGTTGGGTAAGTTGAAATAGACAACCTTCTACGAAATACGCATCGACCCAACTTGAATATCAATGTGATCCCACATATCAGAAGCTAAATCAACCTCCACACAAACCCGTTTATGTGGGCAAGCATAAAAAAATGGTCAGGCTCATGACAAATCACATGACCAAGAGGGCGGACAATATCATTCAAAAAAGGCCAAAGCTTCAATGGTAGTCCCTGGAAGTTCAACCCAAACAAGAACTTGAAGTGAGACCTGATTTGCTAGGTTGAAATCAGGGCTCCATCTATGAGACAAAACAAGCAATGTATTACCTATATACCAAAGACACACAAAAACGCTCTAAAAGCAACTAGACTTGCGACAGCTCACGAAACGTAAAAAAATTAAAACCCTTTGGTGAGATTCAAGACACCAAGGTACCACGGATGCCGACAAACTCCCAATGGGATTTAACCCAGTTTTGGAGGTAAGACTCAGATGGAATACGGCCACAGAAATAGGCTACCAAACAGTTATGATAAAATTGCACAACAGATCAACAAAAGAAAGCTCAATAGTAACATTCGGGGGATTCAAAAACATTACCTCGTCGTAAACTTTGGAACAAATTTCCTCGCGCGCTTGGGAGCCGTCTTCACCACCGCTTGCAAACAGATGTTGCAACTAGTTAGTTTGAGCCATTTAAAGCGCTGTGCCGCCCAAAATCAAAACTTTAAAAAAGCATTCCAAAACAATTTTAAAAGTCGAAACTTATTTACCAAAAAAAAGGCTCCCAAAAGTCAATTTTGGTGAAACGAAGGTGTTCCCTTGAGTTTTGGACCCTTCTAGATGTAGTGGCATGCAAGGATTTTCACCAAAATCCCTCAATCACCCCAAAACTAATAAACGCCCTAAAGAGCAATCTTGAACAAATAATATATGCATCATTCAACCTCCAAAACCATTGCAAGGAGTGTAAATCTAAATGTTTTCCACCACTCCTCTATGTAATGCAGAAGTCTGAATCTTCACAATGAAACTCTATGTTTGCCTAAATAGAGGAGCTATCCTATCATAACTCTAGTACCATATAGGAATTCAAACAAGGTCCGAGACCAAGCTAAACCAAGGACTGGTTCACACAAATCCAGCTTTTCCAGCTTCCCTCCTTGTCCAATAACAACTCAGGCATTTGCGGATTATTGGGCCTCTCTCATGTCGACCAAACACTTTTGCAGCACACTATTTTGAAGTGACTTCACATCCTTGCATTTCCATTTCTCCTATTGGGGATTTTCAGTAATGTGAGTAAAACCTTCTATGGATGTGCCCTCGTGGACCCTTGCTCTATTCACATTGTATTCACTCAATGTTCTAGTTACTTGGACCCGGGCCATCAGCATTGCATCATCGAAAACCAATTGTACTTCTTCATTTGCACTGCATTTTTAGCAGTTATCTACACAATACTATAAGAAAATTGTAAAGATTTCTACAGCATCCCATGTTCTGGTTTCATTTTCTTTTACTGAGCCAAACACTGAAGTCCTTCACCAAGTCCATAGTTGTCTTCATTTTCTTTTACTGATCCATAAACTTGCCGTTCAGATTTCATCAGATTTTTCTCAGTACCACTTGAGCCTTCACCAAGTCCATAGATGTCTTTCATTGAGTCTGCAATTACAGCTCGCCCCCTTCCACCCAATCTACATCCCTCAACAATCCACCAAGCCCAGCTCAGGTTCCATACAAGGCTTTCTCGGTCTTTGTTTTGACAGGACACCTTGGAGCCAATTCAGCTTGTACAATTGAACCAAAATAGATGTATTTAGGTGCACTATAAGTTAAGATTTGTTCCGAAAAATAATAAAGAACAATATGGTTGAATAAACGGTTAAAAGCAATAGCATAACAATAGAGGGCTTAACTGGAAGAGGGCTTAAAAGTAACCTTGATAGGAAAGCCAACAGATTTAGGACGAAGCAAATGTGAAAAAGTCAAACAATGAAACTGCGAATAAGTTTAAAAACTATATTTTTAATTCCTTCATACAATGAAGATGAATCACATAGCAATCTCTCCAAACTCCAGTACAATTTCTTGATACTTATCCACCTCTATCTTTCTTTAGACAAATTCTTATTCCACGGAGAGTCCTAAATGTGCCTAAAATAGTAACTTCGTTGTAATTACTTTAATTGCAGTTCCCTTCAATGAAACAGACACAGTTGTCATTGTAAATAAAAAGGAAAGTATCAACACAAATTTTGGGCATGTCCTTGGCATTCTAAAGACCCCAAACCTTATATGCCAAAAAGTAGTAGAAATTCAGATGCCAAAATTCTCTGCAAATGATCAAAGAGCATAATTTACCCCAACCCCTAACTCTCATCTATTGCACCAAGATTCCCAGTAAACGATGCATGAACTGACGCAATTCATATCTCAATTTACCTTGTGAATATTAATAAGTTAGAAATGCTTAAATGGATGGAAAGTGAAAGACAAAGATGCTAATAATCAAAGAAAATAGAGAGCAAAATGGATTGGGTGTCATATAATGGCCAAAGCTTCTAGAAACTCATCCACATATGCAAGACATGGCCAATGATCTGTCCTGATCCGAACCAAAGTTGAGAAATCACATACTTCCATCTTTAACAGTAAGTGGAAGCGGGGGCAGAAAAATAAGAATGAAGAAACAACCAATATGCCTTTTTGAAATTTCAAGGGAATCATCCACATCAGGAGCATCCTGTAAGTATTTCAGCTGAAGAGGACCTTCTTGACCAAGGCTATGTCCTGGAGAGTTAGATATTTCTTCATCAGAAGAATGTGACTTTTCATCTTTCCAAACAACATCCTTAACAATGCTGTTGTCCTTTACAATATTGACAAGCTGGTCACCACTTACAGCCACAATAAAAGGAGCTAAAAAGTGTTCCGCAGCATCTATTACACGATCTGATCGAGTTTCTAATAGCTTGACAGATCCAGTTCCATGAATTGCAGTGACCCCTTTGCTGCCTCGAAGTAGGAATGTCTCTCGACCAATCTTAACTGGACTCTCACAGGCCTCCCACAATGCATTAAACAGATTAAAGAAATAATCTGCAATTTCATCCTCTTGGACATCACTAGGAACAGGAGACTTCATAAAGAGGTCTTCTATACCAACTGGAATGCTTTGAAGTTGACCCCGAATACTCTGTCCAGCCTCCCCACTGGCCTCAATAAGAGCATCAATGAGTGCCGGCACTGGTTCTTTAGGCTCTAATTCAATCATCACCGACTCTTGGAAGGGCTCTTTGTCTTCATCCATATTCCTACTCCATGTGTTTTTTCCATTATTGTCTGCACGGATTTGCCTATCTGCACCTTCACCTCTAGAAGATCCATCTTGCACATGCACCAATATTAGTTTTTCCTCTTCAGATTTACTCGAAAAATGTGACTCATTCTTTCTTGGGGGCTCACCCATAAGAAAAGGTATGTGAACGGATGGGATTGATCCATATTGGCCAGAAGAAGAAAATTTAATAACAATGGCATAAAGTGCAGGCCATGAATCATCACTATTCAACTGTGGATTGCGAAAAGAATCATTCTGCCCTGGTGGAAACATCCCTTCCGAATCAAAACTAAGTTTGCAGTGTACATTGACCTTCAGACCTGGGCCATGACGGACATCCGGAACAACAGCAAAGTGCCTTCGCAAAATTCCTAACATCTCAGAGACCTTTGAATCCATAACCCGCAAAAGTTCTGGCCCTCTAGTAACTCCATCATTAGGGATACCTTCTATATCAGCCCCTTCTTTGGGCTCTCCAATAGCCATCGAAGGTTCTTCCAGATTCATATTGACTACACTTAAGGAGTCTATTTCTTCATATATATCTGAATTGACAATAACCAGAGACCATGATTGTTTAACAATAAGAGGAGTGACTCTGGAAAGATGAATGTATGCAGACAACTTTTGCTTGACATTACGTGGCGCCCGTGGAGATGGACTGCGAAAAAAAGAAGAGAGTTGCGGAGCAGAAGAATCATCGGGCAGCTGATCTCCAAGGCTTAATATATGTCTGAGTTTGTTGCCAGGAATGCAAATAAGCATTCGTAGATATATCCTGAATAAAATGAAACCAAATGTGAGATAATGGACATAAAGATGCTCCAAGATATGAAATGCTGCAGAACACTGGTTGAGGCAGAAAAATAGATTTACAGAATCAACATGCATGCATTAAAATTCCACATACAGTCATCCTCAGCCTGTGATGGTGTAAAATTTACCAGCTGAATCAATTATAAGCTTCTAAGCATTCAAAAGATTGTCTTACCTTGCACTGTCACGAATCTCCAAATCTGGATAAAAGCGGCAAAGAAAAGCAAGAAGACGTGAAAGGACAAGAAAAACCCTGGAACTATGGTGATGCATGAGTACTGTCCTACAAATGCCCAGCACTTTACTTCCTCGAGACCACGACTTTGATAGAGTTTCTGGGTCATAATTCTTTACAAGAGTCCCTGAATACGATGTTAATAATTCCAGCAAACTACGAGGAGGAATACAACTACTTTCAGCAATTCTATCAAAAATTGGAAAGTATGCTGACAAACGGCGATCTGGAACCAACTTTGACAGCAAATGGTCATTGAATATTTGGAGAAGACATTCCCCCAAGACCCGATGAGAGTCGCAGTGCAGAAGCCGATCTATAAGTGAAAGGATATTGGGAACTAACTTCTGAAGCTCCAACGCTGCTTTCACCAGTAGACTCTGCACATGTGCCCAAATAAAACCAGTTTCATTGATGAAAACTCAACCATGTCGTTTCGCACTTTTGTGTAGCTAGTTTCATTTCATTTGAATCACAAACCATGGCACAGAATACAAAAAAACAGAAACAAAAAAGCTAGAAGAAATTGCACTATGCATTAAAACTCATTGGATGAAACATAAAGAAACATGCCTGCAATGTGTCAAATAGAGCAGACTTTGTGTATAAGCTAATGGATTCTTCATCAGTTGCAGGATGGGGAGTTGCAACTGTCAAGAATCTGTGCAGCATGCGGAAGGCCAATCTCGTCTCCGTGCTCCATGGAGGCAACCATCGGAAAGACGAAACACAAGCAAGACCATCATTGAAAAGTTTTCCTGCAGTTACTTCACCCACTGCAACAGAAGCATGACCACCTATTTCCGTAACTGATAATTCCAGGGCCTGCTTGTAGGATAATGTAATCCCTCTTTGAGAGAGAGATCAAAATTAATCGCACAATATGCAAGGGCATCTAATTTTATGGCTTTCAGTGAAAGTGGATCAAAAACTGGTGGGTATAATCCAGAGGCCATAGAGACCAGCATAGATCTTCCATTCTTCTTTAACAAAAGATTTTCCAGTCCTAGCATCCAGTGAATGGCAAGTAGGCGAGGAAGAGAGGCTGAGATGCCTCTTTCGATATCAGCAACAAGCGTCTAAATATGTTTTTTCTTCTCCATCAAAAGCATCGACAAAGTGGGTGTATACCATCAAAACAATGTGACAAAGAATAGGATTGTAAGAATATATCAGACCCGAGAATTGCACCTTCAGGAGGGAAGCTTGGAGCTCTAATGCAACTGCAACATTTATAAGATCCGAGACAAATTCCAGCATCCCGCAAGCAGTCAAAATCTGAGGACGCTCTAGGAAAAATGCCACTACCCTGCGAATAGAAAAAACATGCAGCTAATATTTGCCAAATGGTTATTTTTATCACTTATCTCATTCGCCAACATTTGGTACAAATATATATAACCTTAAGAAAATTGGAAATCATTTAGACTTTTATCATAAATACAAGTTTTCTAATCTTTACCTGTGAAACTCTTTCCGATTGATAGGGGCCAGCTCTCTGCAAGGAATTGATGTCCTTTCTTCCCCAGGGGCAGAGGCAGCTAGAAAGGGAGGAACACTGAAAGGAACCCATGGCACCGGCGTGGATAAGATGGATGTTGCCAGCCCTGAAACCCTTGCTGAAGAATTATACATATGGCAAGCAAGATTGTGAATGACCATGGTGAGGAGAAGAATATAGCCCTGCGCAGCATGAGTCCTCTCACTCTGGCACAACAGCAACAAATGCCCGCATATGCATAAAGCAAGCAAGGGTAAGCCTTCTCCAACTGCCTCAAGCATTCGCAAGCTATTGCTCTAGCTTGTCGATCGACTCCATGATTGGGCCTGTTAGTGCACAGATTCAGAAAACAGTGTACAAAATAGCAGCGATTTAAAGCATACAGCATAGCCATTCAATTAGGATCAAAAGTTAAAACCAAATTTTATTCCTCATCAATATCATGCATCTTCCCACCATCGCCCATCCCTCCCCTCTCATGAAATAACCTTATCCTAACAGAAATCCATAACCATGCAAATCATAATTGGAACACTAGTCTTAATTACGCACCTCACTATGAGCCTGCAATCTTAGCATTTTTCTATGCCAAAACAAGACAATACCCATAATCTGAAGCTTAATTTAAATTGTTCTCTACTATGATGGCTGGCAGCCATGTGTAATAAAACTTGAAAATATTTTGAGCGGGTACCAGAATGTGTCGTTGTTCACACTAATGCCTCATCTGCTATGAATTCCCTAACTTTCCTTCTCAATACCACTGCTCACAGGAGCTCCAATGCTGAGGCAAATGGAGGAGGATGAATGGATGGAATAATGACCAACTCAAGCCTATCACTATTTCATTAATGGTCATGAATCCATTGGATAATGTTCGAAAATGTTGTCTCCTATAGGTATTACTCAATTTGTGTAGTTACAATAGAAATCAATTCATTCTTGTATTCTACCAGATTTAAAAATTGTGAATATAGTGTTGTAAGCTTCAAAAACTGGGTCTTATGGCTTTTCTGTAGATGTCTGGTACATCAGTTTAATCCATCTCATTATTGTCAACTTCCTGTATTTGTGATAAATGTTACTATTGGTCTGTATCCTGGCACATCACTCAGTGTAATTTCAAGGCTATGGAAATTGGTCGTGGGTCAAGGAGATACAGTTTTATTACTGTGCTAAGAAACACAACTAGTTCACAGGAAGTTTTCTTGACTGATCAATGCCTTAAAATTAATGTAAATGATGTCAAAGAGAACAGAAGTGGAGATCATATTGTGACCTCTGGGTCATCAACATACAAAAAAATAGTCTTCAGATGAAGCTGATAGGCCACAAGCACCCAAGAGGGAAAGGAAGAGCCTACCAGGGAAATACTGCAGGTCTCTATGTTCATCCGATTAGGTGCCTCCTCTCTTCTTTATGACACGCCAATCCTGGAAAATGAAGTCCTGTTATTGTAGATTAAAAGATGAGAAGTAGAATTTGGACTCCTTGTGCTTCAGAATAATTATGGGTTTGGATATGAAATTATGAGTACTACCTGTACGATTTTAATTATGTTAAATTTGTTAAGATTTTTATTCTTTTAACAACATATTGATTACAATGTTACATGATATAATTGAGTGTAAAATACTTACAATACCCAAATGATTTAATTTATGTTAATCCTCAACAGTTCTTTTAAAAGATCGATTGCATGAGATAATGAAGTAAAAATACTTACAATAACTGATGCACGGAGTATAGTATATAGGCTAAAGTGTTAAAAGTCAAGGTCCTCAACAAACAAAGGGCAAGAAGTCAACTATGAAAAAGCTAAATTAACTGTGAAATGAAAACGAAACTTGATACATCTTTGACATTCAGCCTTGTCATTTTTGCTGGATTCGATATTGTTTGGCTAGGCAAACATTTAACAGCAGATTCGAAATTTGTGGACTCCAGGAAATAAAAACCCTGAACAAAATTCACAGCAGAAATTCTTTCCATCAAGTTTCCAATATGGCCATCCTTTTAGAGCTCGCGGCTTGCCAAGCAGGAATAACAGTGATAGCTTGGGGTCTGTGTATGCGAATTGCCCAGGCAAAGTCTCTCAGTATTGCCTCCCCAATCTTTCAACATCCATAGCTTGCCTCTTAAGCCAGTTGTAAACAGTGCCTTGTTCAATGAGAATCTCAGCCATCCTTTTCTGGACAATCTCAGAAAGATGCAGATTTTCAATGGCATCAAACTTGTTCTGATATAACTGAAGATTATTGGACATAAACACCATTGAAGTTGTCCACAGTTTCTATATGCTTTACTGTTGGTTGATAGCATAAACAAGATTCACAGAGTGGTTTTCTAAGAAAGCATCTTGAATTCCTTTCTCCATAATATTCTTGTTCATTGTATGTATGCTCTTCATGATGATGCCAACAGCAGCAATAACCTGTGGGCCAAGACTTCGGCTCACAGCGAGCTTGGGGGTAGGCATTGCCAATAAGGGTGTCAGATTGAAGATTTTGAACATGTTCTTGGGCATGATAGCTTGACCACTGAAGGTTATTCATGCCAAGAATAGACCTTTAATGTATTTGAAAAGGTAGAGGAGGGAGATTTGATTGAAAAGGGCTTCCCCGAAAGAGATTTTGCATGGTGGGGAGCAAGGTTGCTAGGAAATGGAAACGGAAATGAAATGCTGATATTCAAAACCCTAAGGTACGAAATGGCACCAAAATGTCTGTACCATATAGTATAAAAATATTTTTAAAAATGCATAATACTCATTTTTAGTCCATAAAAGAAAAAACACTCAAAAATCTAGTATTCATGAAAGTTCAAAACATTCAATGTGCTTAAAATTTCACATGAACATGATTATAATCCAGAATAAATCATCTAGATTCTCCTCAAAATCAGCAGCTCCATGAATGCAACTCCAACTAGCTCCACAGCTGAAAGTTTGTGAAAAATGAAACTCAGCATCTGAATGAGTGTTTTGTAATGGGCCAAAGGTATGCTTATATAGCTTTTAGAAAGTGTGTTTAGCAGGTTTAGGGTCTTCTTTTCAGGGTTTTGACCTTTTTAGTGTTTTTTTCACTTTTTAAATGGCCTTTGCCGCTTTAAATGGGACAGAAACATTTCTGGTTCAGTATCGAAAACAGCATATGAAATTGATGTGGCACAATTCATCAAAGAGTTCACAGTGTGTGGTACAAGCAAATCAAGGAATTGAAAGTTTGGTATGTACCTTCAATTACCAATGCCTTCAAGATCATGGGAATGGGAATGCATCCCCATGGACTTCGTTGGAGGTCTCTTCCAGAGACTAGAAGTGGTAATGACTACCTTTTGTTATTGTTGATTTGGTAGGATGTCTAATATCATTTCTTATCATTTTGTTATTGTTGATTGGCTGCTAACCTCTTTCTCAATAACATATGGGTTCACTTTTTGCTTTGCCAAAAGACATTATTGATAACAGGCACACAAAATATCCAAGCAAATTTTGGGTGATTTGAGGAAGATGGATACAACTTTGCAAAGATCCGCCACTTTCCGTCTCCAAAAGGCTGCGTAAACTGAGGTCATAATCCGCACACTGCTTCAATGCTAGGAGCCTACAATAGAATTCCAAAAACATGGGATAGAAGCTTAGTCTGCATACAACATGCACTCAATAGGGCAGTCCATTCAAGTAATCACAGATCTCCATTTGAAGGTTTTTATGGTTAATTGCCATACCTTCCTTTTGATATGCTCATGGAAGAGGCAAATGAAGAATATAGAAACCAAAAAGAGGTCAAAGCCAGAAGTTCATCGAGAAGGTGGAACATATACACCAAAGGGTCCAAGAGAAGCTACAAAAGATCCGAACAAATTATAAAACAAGATGTGACCACTATAGGGTTGAGCACCATTTCAAGGTTGGTAATACAGTAAGGCTGCATTCGTCCAAGAAAAGTTGGAAAGGTCTAGGTAAAAAAACTCAATCCTCTATCCTATGGTCCTTTCAAAAGATTGAAACAATGTGGAGTCAATGCTTTGAAATTAATTTTCTCCATGCATCAATTCTGTTCAGCTGTAAATGTAGGGAATACAAAGTTTTTTGAGCCCTCTTTACTTGATGAGAAAGAAGACCAAATTTTGTGTAACACTGATAATTAAATAATGGATAGTTTCAGACCTATTAAGCAGTAAACCATCCTACAACATAAGCGGCAACCTTCCATAAAAGGCAAACAAGAATATTGGCTTCTATGTGCCAAAGGACAGCACCCACAGAAGCCCACATGGTTGAATAAGGAGATATGATGTAATTATATCCTGATCTACTCCCAAAATAAGTTTTTAGAGACCAAAAACATCTCCGCATGGGAGGTGTGGTCTAGAAACAATTGTAAATATGTAAATACAATGTAAATATATTATACATATGTTGTAAATAGTTATACTGTACATAATCTCATAAGTATCTTGTACATGTTGTAAATAGTTATAATGTACATAATCTTTAATATGATATGATAATACCACTTCCAAGTGGACATTAAAAACAAAATACGAAGCAAATACCTCTCTAAACATGGTTCCATATATTGTTGCGCTATTATAATTCCATTCCTGAAAATAGTTGTTCCTCCTTGGCTTCCATGCATAGCCATAGTGATTACTCCTATGATGTCGTGTTCCATAATTGTGGCTCCTTTGATTCCATGTATAGCCATAGTGCTTGTTCCTTTGATAGCCATATTGGTGGTTGTTTTGATGTACTCTGACATGCCTCCATGATTTTTGCCTCTCATGATGATGTGGGTGTCTATATGCCTCAACCTTTGTATACTTGACCATATCAACTTTTTCTTCTATTTTCTCTACCTCTTCCACCTCTTCATTTGCTGATGCCTTTATCTTTTGAGTAGATTAATTGGTCTTTTCTTCTTTTTCTTCATATTCTTCTTTTGATTCTACCTTATTCACTTCTTCACCATCTTCGGAATCATCCACACCCCTACCATAACCTTTCTTTGTTCTTTGCTAAGAGTGATATCTTGCAAGGTGATCTTTTTCTTGTACCAAATCTTCATGAACTTCTGCACATTAATATTGTTTTCTCCCAAGGCTTCCAGCCAAGGATATCCAAGAACAATATCTGAACTATCCATATACAAAGCATAAAATCTGAATGCAAAACAAATTTGTCCATAGTGTGCTTCAAATCATTAAAAACTTGAATCTGCTCATCATCTGCTTGTGTTTCCTTGATATTATTTGCTTGAACATCTAGATGTTGGGCTACATCTATGTTGATGGAGTTATACTTGTTGCTGGGATTTATGAACACAATGACCCCATTCATTTGAATGCGTCCATGAAATTGAAATATTGAAGCTTCCTTCTTCAAAGAGATGTTGTTTAAACTTTAAACCCTTATTCTTTAGCTCTTTATCCCGATCCTCTAACTCTTCATCATCATTATTATGTTCCTCTTCTTCATCTACATCATCTTCCTCAACATGATCATTATTTTCTTCCTCTTTTCTATCATGTCCATCTAGCCAAGAAAACCTATTCCATCCCTCCCAAGACCAATTAGATCTCTCCTTTTCAACTGAGAGAGCCAACTTCGTGTTGGAATACTAAGCCAAAGTCTCCATATCATTTCTGTCGAAAATAGGTCTCCTTAAATTGGAGCCACCATTCTCTAGCATCAATCTCACCCTTTACATAGAAGAACTATAACCTCATGATCCACAAAAACTAGGGTTTCAAGAACACTAGTATAAATTGGATCTCCTTTGACCAAATGATTTTGGGAGGATGTTAGACCCGACAAACAAAAACACATAGACCCTTGCTATTTTTGCGAGCTTTCCAAAAAATGTAAAAAATCAGAAAAAAATTCAAAAATTAAGGCATGTGGAGCGAATTTGCCAAAAATCCTAAAATCGCAATAGCTACCTCAAAATGAATCACAAATGGCTGAAATTTAGACAGGTAGCTTCCTTGAAAAAATCTCCAACTTCAATAAAACAATTGTAGAAAAAATTGCATCAATCTACGAGATTTGGACAAAACATCAAAAATAGGGTTTCAACACGAGTTCTTACCCACATCGAAGCTTTGATACCACTTGGTAATATCTTCAAATGTACTAATGGAATAATATAAACAATATTCAAAATACAATGAATATCAACACAACACAAGATGTTTGTAGGCCAAGATACCCTAATATTCAATATACTCAAAAATAGAATAATACCCTTAAGGAAAGGAAACACCATACAATACTCCTTAAAGAAGGAATAACTCCACAACATCTCCCAATATGGGAATATGCCATTTGAGGAAGACACCTCCAATACCCTTCTACCAAATAAAAGACTCTTCATATACTTCACACATCCATCATAACAATATTCATCTCCTTTGTCTAGACATATATTACTCTTATTGGGTGGATAATATGTAATCTTGATGTATGCCGACTCATTACCCAATATAGCTAATTCCACAAGTTACCTATTTGACCCAATATAATAACCATATAACTAAGGGGATGTGTGCCACGTGTCTACATCTCCATCAACCCATATACATTATAACCTCGTATCCTTAGGTACATAACAAAATATTCCATTGGAAACCTTTCTTCATGATGCACTTAAATATTTTTTTTTCTTCATGCTAAGATATTTATTAATAAGATGTTAGATTTGGACTTATTTACCATCTGTCCTAAGGCATCCTCATATTTTCCTAGGAGAGTCCAAAGACATTTAATCTCTTTGACAATCAATGTGGACAAGAGAAGTGTTGCATTGACAAACTGAATTTTGGAAAACCATTGTCCTCAAGGAAGAGTTGATAATAATAATAATTGGTTTTATAGTCCACAATGCCGGGCAGCCTATTTTTGGGTCTGCAGGCGGCTTATAGCATATGGAACTACCTCGTACTCCCAGTATGCAGGAGGCACCTAATTGTGCTTCAAATACGAGGCATACATACCCTACCCCCTGCAGGATTTGAACTTGTGACCTCTCTTTCAAGAGCACAAGTTCTTCACCATTGAGAGCCATGGAGTTTGCCTCAATTTTTTTCATACTCAATCAACTTGTTTAAGTTTTTACCCATGACAATAAAAAATAGGAGCTAAGAGGATCTCCTTGACAGAACCCTCTAAATGACTTGATAGGCATACCAATTCTGTTCAGAGTAATGCTGAAGAAGGGGGTTGTGATGCAACTAACAATTCAGCTTGTTAGTTCCTCGTAAAATTTGAGGGCTTGACGAGTCAACAAGCTACAACTCCAGCTGATCCTATCAAAAGCTTTAGAAATATCTAGCTTGAGGACTCCTGATCTTTACTGAATTTTCTTAGTGGATAATTTTTTTCGACTGTAAAAGATATTTTCCGTGATTTGTCTGGTGGGAACAAAGGTTGACTTTGTTTCAAAGATCATTATAGGAAAAAGAGGTTTTATTCCATTATATTCTCCTAGAAAGAATTTGTACATCATATTGCTCAGAGAGATTGGTCAGTATTGTTTCAGTAACTAAGATGGGCAGTTCTCAGTATGAGGACCAGATCGCAGGTGCTCAAGCTTTTGAGCATTTTCTTATTTTTCCGCAATTCCTCCATAACAGAACCATGATCAACTTTGATAAGGGGCAAAACCTTCTGATAGAACAGTGAAGAAAAACCATCAGCCCCTAAAGCTTTGTTAGGGTTGAAAGGAAAGACAACTTCAGTTTCCACCTCTAAGAAAGGTTTGGTTGTCTTGCTGACTGATTATTTTTCGAATGTGCCTTAGAGGACTCGCTGACTCCTGTAACAATCAGTATCATATTTGAGGATTTCATGAGTTGCTTCTAAATAGGTGTTGTCAGGAGTTCTTATTCTATAGATTTCATTTATGTGTTGACGGTTATGGACTGATTTATGAAAAAAATGAGAGTCAGAGCCCCCCTGTTTGATCCAGGTCTCTCTAGATCTTTTCCTTTAGAATCATTCCTCCCTACATTGGGCTCCTGATAGGTCCTGAATGAGAGATTGGTCCTTTTCTATTTCACTAGTGAACCCATTTTCCCTTATTTGTTTTTCTAGACCTTCCAAGCCATTCTGTGTTCACTGGAATATGTTGCCAAAGACTATGGGTTTAGTCTTTCAGTCTACGTTTGATATGGTTTATACATTTCAGAGCTTGTTGGGTGAAATTTGAGTGGGTGAGCCATGTAGCATTGAATCTTCAATGAGATTTCATAGGACCTCAGTTTTTATGAGAGATTCCTAGTTGCATTAGCCAATGGTCGGATATAGAAGAGTTGTGAGTTGTGAACATGTGCTGAAATGAGATGCTTGATTGAGATTCATTCTTCCGAAATGATTTTTTGATCAAGTTTTTCAGTGATGTACCCATACATTTCCTTCTGTTATTCCATGCGAACATGCTTTAGGAAAATTCAATGCCCACATTTTGTGTAGTGGTGAGAAGCTGAACTAGTGCATCAGCAGCATAGTTACCATGTTTGGAAAGTTCTGATTGTTCTGATGGGCAAAAAGTTCAGAAGTTCGGGACTTTGCAAAAGATTCGGTTCAGTTCGGTTTCGTTCACAATTTTTTTTAATATAAAACATATTATATGAAATATAGTGAATACTATATAAAATTTATTTTTTTCATTTTAAAATTAAAATTAAAATAATAAAAAACTAATTAGTAAATGATCTTAAAATAAATACAAAATAATTTGTAATTTTGTTAAATAACTTAAGTCGTATTTGACAATTTATGGAAAATTTTAATTATTAAATTAAAACTAAAAGTAAAACACAGTTAAACCTAAAATAAAATAAAACCAAGTTTAACTAATCATTGATAAATAAATTAAAATACTAAACATTAAACCTAAAATAATAAAAGTAAAATACTAAATGTTAAACCTAAAATAATAAAATTTATGTAACTATTTAACGGTAAACCTAAGTATTACCATATTGTATATTTGATATAAATATTTTATGATTAATATAGAATATGATATATCTCCTCCCGACCAAACAATGCAAATACGTTTACATACCCATTGTGAGCTTGAAAAATTTCAATGGTTGAGGTTGTGTTTGGTGGAAATCAAAATGCAGGTCACGTTTGGCACTGGTGTTTGGCTTTTCACTTTCCCTTTACCTTCTGTGTTTTCTTTTATTCGCGTGGGGTTTCTCTTCCTTCCACCACTCACTGTGTTGTATTTAAGACTCTTTTGCCTCTCAGATCATGTTGTGATTAGGGTTTTTTAGTTTTTTTCAACGTTTTTACTTTTCGATGCTTTACCCTAGTTTTTTTTTTCAAATAACTTTTTAAGATAAAAGTTAAAACGAATATACCAAACAAGTTCGGTTTTCCCTAAAATTCGATCTGAACAAAACTTTGACCATATCCATACAAATATGGTAAATACGATCAGCAGTACACACCCAGCACTCCATTCTTATTTGTGATTTCATGGTATTGAAGTCACCCATTGGGATAAGCTTAGCTGAGACATTAAGTCGGACCCAAGAAGCCAGCTGATTCAAGAGGGCATCCGATTGTCAACATAGCGAGGCATATAAACATTGACCACACATATGCTTTGAAATTTATTAGAAAATAAGTAAGACATTGTGCCCATGGGAAAGATTGGTGGGAAATCATAGAATACTTGGAGGCTAAGTTGCCACATTCGAATTTGTATTTGAATTCATGAAGGATCAAATTCGTAAAAAAATCATTGCTAAAAAAATCAACTATAAAATTCATGATTAAATTCAACTAAAAGAAATCTGAATAATTTAGTATTTCATATAAATAAACAATGTCGAAACAATTTTACAACAAGTAACTATCTAGAATTACATAAAAACATATATATTTAAAAATAAGTTATATTATAAACTGTAAACTACTAATAATTAAATATATATATATTACGAACCATGTACTCTATAGCCATATTAAAAGACCTAAATAATAATATCCTACAAAAATGTTGTTTAGAATTATAAAAAAATAGAAAAATAACTTTATATAAACTAAATAATAATCTAAAAATAAACCTAATCAAACTTGAGAGAAAAAAGTAAATCTAAATAAACTAAATTAAATTATAATAGACTAAATATACAATAAAATAACCTAAATCTTACAAATCTAACACTATAAATTTAAATAATAAATTAATCAAACAATGGCAACCCATGAAGCCCCACGAGGCTTTTTCTCCAATGAAACTAACTCTACACTAAAACTATGAAGCCTCCACCTCCATGGCACATCTTTAGCTTAAGGGTCCATGGGGGATTCGTTAAGGCATGGATAAGCCTTCACCTCTCTCACTCTTCTTCTCCCAACCTTGCTCATGTTGCAAGTGAGCCTCCAAAGCTAAGGTTGACCTTAGTAAAGCATCCTAAGGGATTAGGATAACTTTTAGGGTTTTCCCAATCCAGCAGTTGTGATTGAACCTAATCTAAGGGCGGAGATTGGTTAAATCACTTTTGGGTGGGAATAACATTTTTTGAACTAGGTTGTTTTTAAAGTGATTTTTAATTGAGTTATGTTTTCATGTTGAGTTACTTTTCTAAATAGGGGTGTCACTTAAGTGACCTCGTGGTGTAACTTTATGACTTCAATTTTTTTGTATGCTTGTTGAACCAAGTTGATTTTTTATAAAGTGAAATTGAAATTAGAACCTAAAGATTACATGTTTGATATATTTATTTATCACAAATTTGAACTTTTCTATGTATATAATTTGTTCTTTTCAAATATGTATATATTATTTTGATTTTGATTTTTTAATAATATATTGTACAGACGTTTCAGTGTTGTTTCGTATCCACGGGTTTTTTGAAAATATGTGTTTATATATATATATATATATATTATTAAAAAAATAAAATGAAAAGAACAATATATATATGTATATATATATATATATATATATTGTTCTTTTCAAATATGTATATATTATTTTTATTTTTTTAATAATATATTGTATAGGCGTTTTGGTACCATTTCGTATCCAAGGGTTTTTGAAAATCTGCATTTCGCTTCCATTTCTGATTCTGTTTCCTGGCAACTTAGAATCTAATACTGTGCAAAGTTAAAATCCCCACCCCACAATAAGGCAGCCCATAACTCAAAGGATATATCACAAAGATTGTGCAGTATTGAAAATAGGTTGCTTCAAAAGCATTTGAACCACATTAAACTCCACATTGCACCAAGATGGCCAGCAGTCTCACCCCCACACCTAAATAACGCAACCTAGTCTTAGTTCCCAACCCTATGCAACAAGACAGGTATAGGAAATTTGAGCAGTGTAGAGCTAATTGTAAAAGGAATTTTGAAAATATTATTGGAAAAGATCTGTAGCATGAAATTTTGCATGGTATGCCAGTACCTGCAACATGGTTTTCACCAATAATTTGATGGAAAATTGACAGATTCAAAATGGTCATTGTCCATATTTTTGATCTCATACTGTTTATGTTTCAGATATGAATAGACGGGGAGGGTGGGGGGTGGGCGGTGAGGGGGCTACTAAAGCCCCATTTGTTAACCGACAAAAAAAAAAAGTTATGCTCTATTTCATCTATAAAAAAATGCATCTCATTATAAAACCAGCAGTGTCCAGGCATTTTTTTGTGTAAGGTAATGAAGGGCACTTGTAAGAGCGTGACCCCAGTTCAAATCTCAAGACCACAATAATGCAACCCACAACACCTATGGACATGTGATGGCCTGTGGTGTAACAATCATAGGAACCTTTCACACACAACCCATGTTTAAAATCTTTAAAATGTGGTCCAAGCTCACCCCATATCATAAGAAAAGCAGTTCATATTCCCCACGATATAAGATGACTTTTATTGTCCTTAAAACCATCTGTAGATCTTATAGAAGTATGTTAATTGTTGAGAGGAGCCAATCGTGGAGCATGGACCAATAATGATGAGGGTAGATGTAAAGTTACTGACGAGCACATGTCAATTTCTCACTTAAAATTTGAAAAAAATGTAGTCAAAAAAATGAGTCACATCTTACAAGCACACAATCAAATGATGCCACATAAGTGGGAAAAAATGCATGACATAATTCCCTGCGAATGATCCACCCTAAATTTCTTTGTATGGAAAACTACTTGATTTAAATACCTTAAAAAACCACTTTCCATACAATATAAATGCTCAAAAGAAAATATTTAGATTAAAAATAACAAAATCTATTAAAGGGTTTTTTTTTTTCAAAATAAGGGAGAGGAGCCAGTGGTTGTACACCCCTCAACTTAGGGTGCACAACCACTAGATCCTCTCCTTAAATGCTCTAAGTTTTGTTTGATTGTTTTCATTCAAGATTTTACGTGTTAGGTTATGACTGCATATCTGCATAATTATACCTAATATTTGTTTAGCAGGCATTTAAAAGGATAAGTGTCATATTATAATGGCAATTATCTGCATAGTTGTTCCTAATATCTTTGTATGGCAGGCGAGTTTAAAAAAAGTATTTCGTGTTCTACTTCATTTAAGTACTGCAACTTGCTTAAAACCTAAATAAAGAAACTTCTATTTAACCATGCATACCTGTTTATTACACCAACCAAGAGCTCAACCAATGCCTCAAGATGATGCGTAGCTCTATGAAGGCTGTCAGCAACAATCATTACGGATGTAGCTGCCACCATAATTTGCTCTTTCAAAGCATATGTCACCATAACACCATCTGCAGGACCCTGAACAATGGCTTTGAGAGCCTCAACCACACTCCCCAACCCCTCATCTGCATCGCCATCCGCAATAAGAACACCGGCATTCTCCTCGACAAATGTAATGAGCTGGGATTTCAAGGGAAAATTGTAATCCTTCTTCACCACAGTGTAGAGTGCAAGTTCTAGGATTGCGAGGCCTGGGTATTGGGACAGCCATTTCTGCTGAGATCCTGATTGAAAAGCATCGATCATCAGCTCCCAGTCCTGCCCCGAAAGCTGCTTCCCCACCTTTTCCATTGATCACTAACCCTAAAAGCCCTATTTTGAGGGGCATCAAAGATCTGAAATAATTCAAACCTCAATTTCTACATAATTAAAACCCTGTTCTCATCTGCATCAAAAATCTGAAATAGTTCAAACCTCAGGTGCTCCACTCAGAAAACAAGTAAATGAAGATCAATTCTCTGGATGATTAATATCATACACCTAATTTTCTGCATATCCATTCCTCTGCTTTGAAAAAATCGAAACCAGAACTATCTAAACATTCAATCATATGCATTTTTAGGTGTCTCTAAAACAGCTTCTCCGCCTTTTGCATTCATGCCTAGCACCTATAATACCCTAACTTTCCAAAATAAACTTAGTTTCCTTTCAAATTAAACCTTAACGGCTTTGAAATCCCATGGACATCAAAAATCGGCCTTAATTAAATCAAAAATGCATAGATTTCGGAAAACTGACCTCGGATTCAAAATCGAAGCAAATCGCAAAGCACAAAGCGTCGTGGGTTATTTTCATCGCCATGCGCTGCTATCTTTCAACATTATCTGATTCGCGTTCGACCCCACCATTTTTGCGGTTCCAGATTCTTAGCGGAGGACTTAATTCATTGTTCCATGACTGGTAACTGTTTTTAGAGATTATCCTGTTTGTTCAATGCCAAAAGCAACCGACAATCTTTCAGATTCAATTCTGATCATCTCAACTTACCAGTCAATGAAAAAGAAATCATTTCCGCTGCTTTCTTCGCTGGTCGTCCCTAGTTCAATTTACATTTTTGAGTATTTCTCTATTTTAACACGTATCTTGCAAGGCGTGTAGATGTTTTTAGCTATTTTAGATTGATGTTGTTAGGCTTTCAATGAGTCTGCCAAGGACTACTTAAGTCTTGTTGAGTGCAAGCATAGAGTCAAAACGGTTGAGCTTAAGATCATGCCGTGGGTGACTTTGATGGCGTCGCTGCTGATCACTAGTTTAGTGGTATGCTTACTCATAATTGTAAGTCTACTATATGTTTCCTCTTAAGTATGAGCAAAATAGTGACAATTTATCCAATCTAGTGCCTAACGAGTGCGCACTACTCGTAAAAATACAGACAATTATAAAAATAGAATTTAGAAAGTCAATATGACATATATGTTCAAAATTTAACTCTCAAATGTATGTATGTATGTTTATATACATGCGTGTGTATATATATACATATCATACAAAATTAAAATTATAAAAACTATGGATCTTTAATTAGTTTCATTTGATTTGATTTTTTTGTTTTTGCTTGATTTTGTAACACCCCAATTTTGCATGACTCAAAAATGCCATCAACTATATAGTAAAAAAAATAGAATTTATTATTATTATTATTATTTTCAATAACATCCAAATAACAATTAATCATGAGTGAAACTTTTTTAAAACAATTAAATTTCTCATAGATAAATTTTTTTATTAATATTTGCATTTTATTCTAAAATTTATGTGAATAAAGACTTGTTGGGTTTAATACAACTTCAAATACCAAATAAAAAAAAAGTGCAACATTAACAAGGTATATGTTATTAGATTTAGAAAGACAATTATTACTTTTGTAGTTGATGTTGATAAGGGGTGTGATTGACAATATTGATTTTCTATTAAAGCCAGAACAAATGTTGCAAAATACATTAGAAGGGATGTTAGATAACAGTTAGTTGTGTAATAATTGAATACAAATGCAAGTGAGACATGTAAGTTTGCTAATACTCACTCTCAAGAATGTAGTGAATGTGAAGTGTTGTTGTCAAAGTAGATTGAAAGAATGACTAAGTGCTTTAACATATTATCTCTCCATGAAACTAAAATGAGACTAGAATATGCAATTATATATAAACAAATCTGAAATGGTTATGGTACATTCCAAATTTCTTTATTACCTCAACGAGTTTGAGAGCATCATTGTTAGAGCTATTTTGTGCATATCTTACAATCATAGCATTTCATGAACCAACAAACTTAATTTCTTTGAGACATTTTGCATACAAAAAACGGTATATGTTATTTGTGTTATAGGGATAGTTTTTTTGTAGTTGTGTTTGTTTAAACTATGGGTGATTGATTTTGTATGTGTAGAAATATAGATGAGTCACTTCATTTAAAAAGATGTCTAAAACATGAGGTCTTTGTACCAAAAACTATTCAAAATGCAAAAACATGATATAATGTACAAAGCTTTGGATGGAAACAATATAATCTGCATGTCCTTTCTCGACATTTTAAATTTTAGGTATTTGTGTTGTATGAAGATCCATTAAAATGAGTTTGATGTCGAGCATTTTAAATGGGCTACCATAAAATGGAATTTAAAACTATGTTATGTAAAAAAAATGTTCTTTTCATTATGTTTTGAGATTATGCATATCCTTCATTTAAAGGTGGTTGTTCTCTTCCTTTGGCCATTTTACAAATTTCCCCAAAGCTTATGTTCATATGATATGAAATATAATAGTTTCTTTTATCTTCACATGTAGATTGGTATGCATAACTGGGGCCTAATGATTCATCATAATGAATAGAAACAACATTCGAGCTCCATAGAAATTATGATTCCCAATGATTTCTTGACATTTAACCTAGGCACAAAGGAGTTATCAAATATTGCTTTTTAACTAAGGGTACACCTCCTCTCATTGCTTCCTCGTATTCTCACTCCACTACACTCTATACATATATTAAAATACGTTGTTGCAATAATATATATCTATGCAAAAAATCATCAATTTAAGTATAGAAACAAATGGAATTTATAGCCACCTCAAACAGCCTTAGGTCCTCAACAAATTTTGATGTTACATGGGTTAAATATAAGTAAATTTCTTCCTTCCAGATAAGACCTATCACATCAATCTCTTATAAAGCAATTTATTTGATACACTTTTAATATATTTTGTATAAGTATGTAACGATACACAATGAAAACTAGACTTCCATCAAAAACCAACAAAAACAAATCTTTTCAATGCATGTAATGTCTGGATTATCTCATAACTATTAATAACCCTTTGCAAGAGATAAACAACCTTTGTTACCATCCATAAAATCCAAGAAGAAACTATTAGCATGTACCAATCAATTATATAAAATAGTAGAAAACAAGCAAGTTTTACAATTCAATTGGAGGAATTCATGTGCCAAACTCTCATCAATTTAAGGAAGAACCAATGATTTAGGAGCGAAACTTCTAAATGACAAGTTATTTTTGTGTCTTACATTGATGACATTTGTGATGAAAGTGTATGTAGCTATTATATAATATTTTTCCATCTCATAGATTTTTAGGTAATGTTATATATTAAAGTTCCCAGTTTTTTTTTTTAACAAAAGTAATTAGAAAAGAAATCACATGTTGAGGCTAATGTGAAAAATAATTACAAATCGACCTTTGTTACTGATAAAACAATGTTAATTGTTAACATTGTTGCAACCATTGTTACAAAAAGGCTTCAAAGTCAATAAAAGGTACCAAAGGCTTCCAAGATCAATTAAAAGTTATTCAACCTTAAACTTTTTGAGGCTTCCAAGATAATAGTTTTTGTATTTTTTAAAGGTCAGTAAAAACAAGGCAATTCAAATGTACAAATAGAATATGAGATACAAATGCTAAGTGACAAATAAACACCTTTCTATATGGCTTTAGTTTGAGATGTGCATTCCACATGAAAAGGAAAGATGAAATATAAATTGCACTTTCCCAAGGGGTTACCAACATTAATTATATAAATCTATTTGACTGTAACTTATTATTGAGAAATTGTTAATACAATAGTCTCCATAACTCACACATTCAGTTTTTTATAATTCTTCTTCTTTGTAAGGTTCAGAAATTCACAATTATCTAGTGAATCTATTGTTTACTATCAAGCTTAGCAAGAAGAGGTCATGAAACTTGCATTTCATAGAATAAGTGTGACCAAAAAGATGTGTCTTTAGGTGTGATTCTAAAGAAGCTTCTAATTCTGCACAAGAGAAAAGAAACATAATGAACAATTATGGTCTTAAACCTTGCACTTGGGTGGAATGATTTATGGACATGAATCTTCCAACGAAGGATTTGGTCAATGGAGAAATAGTTAAAACAAATGAAAACTTTCTTGAAATGCAACACAGGTTTCAAAAGAAGAACCGCTTCCAAACCTTTCCCATAAAGTAATCGATGTGTATTGAGAATCACCTTATTTCACAGGGGGGGAAGCTATTGGAAAATGTACCGTGCTATGAACCTCAAAGTATGAGTAAGTTTCCTTTGTAATTCTAAAGACATTTTTTCCATGTGAAAGCAGATGATAGTTTGGACAAGTCTACAAATGCTTAATATGTCCTCATGCTGTAAAAGCTAAACATTCAACATAAAAAAAAGCATCATTGACAATCCCCAAAGCTATAGAAATTTCATAGAGGAGGCTCAAGAAATACATAGTTCTAAAGTATAGTTTCATACAAGTATAAACAAATTTAAATGCATACCATGCAATTCAATTTAACACAAGGAGTCGACTGATTGATGAACTGGAGAGCCTAAAGTTGAAAATTATAGTGAGGTGACCATATTTAAAGGTTAATTTATGTAAAAGCTATAAAATAAAATTTAAAAATAGTAAATTCTCTCTCACCTTTTTCTGCATTGTTTCAAAATTTTGAAGAGGACATGCCTTGTAGAAAAAAAGTTGTCCATGTTGATATTTTGATTTCTTTTACCATGGTCCCATTCATTTCTCTCTGTTTCCCCATATGTAGTACCTCTAAAAAATCGTTATTAGAGAGGTCAAGCTTTTATAGGAGGCCCATAAATTGGCTTGTGATAGAGGGTACCAAAATAGTAGTCATCGAAATCAACCCAACCATATCAAGTGTATTTGTTTCTAAAATTAGAGGGTTGACATAAACATTTGGTTCTTGAAAGGAAAAACTGTCAAATTAAGCTTATTGAAACTGGAGACACGAGATAAATTTTCAAGGCAAGGACTCGAATAGGCATAAATAGAAAGCATGTCTTCAAGTTTGTTGTTTATCTCATCTAAGTGTTGTCCCCATAATGTGACACTTACACTGAATCCCAACATGTCCTTTAATTGTAGTGTTCTTCTCTTTGTTTCAGACTTGTCATGTCGACGAATTGTTGAGCATGGTGACATCGTAAGAACAATGCCAATCAAATCAACTATAGAACCTTCAACGCTTGCTAGGTATGTCCTTGATTTTGGTGAAGTGAAAGTGATGGGAAGGTATTGTATCCTCATTTTCTATGAGTGGAGATATGGTTGAGGAAGGTTGCAAGAAAATCTCCAAAGCATTGTTCAAATGGTTGTAACATAGTTTTCCATCAACAATCCTCGCAATCCTCCCATTGGAAATTGTATATAGCTTCCCATTTTCAATCTACTCATAGAATGCTTCCACGGCCTCATTGAAACATGTGATGTGGATTTCCCCTCCTTCTTGATCCACAAAATCAAACCCAAACATGAAACCATCTCCCCTTGCATTGTGATATTTGCAAAAGGGTTGTTTTTGCTAGGGCATGACCCTCTACGGACCACATGCGCATAGATGTATTCAATCCACTTATTTTAGTTGGTGTTCTCACAAAATATTTGTTAACCTGATTGGCACTTGCATCTGTTTGAGGCAACTGACTATCTTGGAGAGCATTTGTTGGTAGTTGGGTTGGAGCACCGATTATCAAATGTTTTTCGACAACAACATCCATTTCAATGATAAGAATAGTCTTGTAGTGGAAAATAAAATCATGATAGAATTAGAATTGAGCAACGGATGAAAAAAAAACAAACATAAAGAAATTATAATTAATATAGGGAGTTTATATACATTGGTAATCGAGCAGGAGATGAAGCTTACAATTCACTTTTGATCATTCTAATGTGGGATTTGTGTAAGCACACAATGGAGCCTTCTTGTATTGATTTTCGGTTACACGGCTTGCAAATTTGGAGGGTAGAAGTGTTGTCTAAAAATGTTTCCCATCTAAAAGGTCAACACGATGTTGGGCAGCCGTGTTGAGAATGGACCTTAGGGAGGACAAGTGCAGTATCTAAAATGTGGGGTCAATAATGGAACCACCCTCAATCAATTGAGAAATGCCTTCGTGTGTCAAAGTTATTTCCATGGAAACTAAAAGATGCTCGAGATAGTGGAGTTCTACAAATGTATGGTGGAAAATGTAAACTTGTAGTGTAGTCAAAGATGAAATGAAGGATGTGTTTGGAAAGCATGCATTTGTAAGCAATGAGAACCTTTAAAGTTTGCTTCCTTTTTCATTTATATTTTCTAAAAAGTGCAAACATGAGGTCTAACCCTTTAACAATTCAATATGCAAAAAAGTGATATAATGTACAAAGCTTTGCATGAAAATAACTAAAAATTGCATGATTCTTTCTCGGCATTTTAAAACTATATGTATTTGTGTGCAGATATAATGAGGAACACATTAAAAATGTGTTGTTGTTGGTTTACATAAAGAAGCGAGCAATTGTATAAAGGAAAGATATAATGAAGAACACATTAAAAATGTTGTTTTGTTGGTTTACATAAAGTAGCTATGCAATTGTATAAAGGAAAAATTGAACACGTTTGTTGAAAAGTTAGATTTTGTGTTCCATATGTTCCACCACAATATATACATGCATTTATTTGAAATGAATTACAGATTATTATGTTAAGCAAATAGAATGGAAAACAATAAGAACAATATGTACACTTGAAGTGAGAAAACTATAGGTATTTGTATGGAGACACAATGATAAAGAAATTAGGAATGCATAGTTGTTGGATAACAAAAAACTGAACATGTGTTTGATAAGTTTGATTCTCTGTCGGATATATACTGCCACAATACATACATGGAATTATTTGGAATGAGTTACAATTTGTTTCAAAAACACTTATAGACAAACACTTATAAACTAACCACTACAAGCTATTTTTAAAAATCAAATTTCTTGTTTTTTGCTTGTGTAATTTTCTTTGCACGTTTCTTGTATTTTTGTCCAGTTGCAGATGCCTCGATTGGAATTCCCATTCTCCTCAATTTGTGGGGTGGTTCATATTTTAGTGCATCTTCGTTAGAATCATAAATCAAGCAAAAGCCTCATGAATGATCTCCAATCATTCGATTTTGGAGAGAAAAATTGGGGATGTTGGCATCAGGTGGAGTCGATCTCTGATCATTTCAGATATCACTATTTTAGGTGGTTTCGGTTTCTTGCTAATGCAAAACATTAACAACACATTGAATACGTTTAAACTCTTCTTCCCTCTGCAAGTGAGGCATAGTTAATGTCAATCCCATTGTAGGGAGGGGAATTGTGTTTCTAGTCTGCATCATATTAAACTTGGAGAGGGAAAAGAAGTATGTTAGTTCTAGAAGATGTTTTTAGGTATGATGGGCAACTTAAAAAGCCTTGTCAATGATCAATCTAACATCCAACTTGGGACGCTTAAAATGGCCTCATTGGGAACAAGCCCTTAAGCACATAACAAATCATGTCATTGATGAAGGCACATGCCCCCACATGTCACTTCGGAAAAAGGATTGGAGTCTAAAATATAAATGTAACAATCAAAAGCAAATAACATGAAAGCACTCTACAATAATTTTTTAATCCATAACATGCAATAAACAAAACAAATGAATAAATACTTCAATCAATATTGAAACCCACCTGAAGTTCGTTTAGAGACGACACTCTCTTCTTTACCATGGGAGAATGAGAATCACAAATACCCTACAAAAAAGTGAAAAAGAAGTTAATAAAACTAAATATATCTATACTTATTCAATTAGTTACATAAAAACAACCCTATTTTCGACGAGATTATAAATTGATCAATGAATAGCTGAGCACCAATTTTCAAAGGTACAAATTAATATAGAGGTAATTTTACAATATTTTAAATGAATTATATATGCAGTGCAGTTCAAAACACTTCTAGAACATAAACAAGGGCACATTTAATACACTGAAGATGAACTCCATGAAGTTTTTGGAACAGGGACAACAGAGGTGGTGGTGGGGTGGGGGGGGGAAGATGAAAAAGTGACCAAGTAATAAGATTTAGACAAATTTGTGTACACTTGATATCTATTTGTATCTGAGCTTGATAGGTGAAGGTCCTTAATAATGTCATGTTTCTACTGAGCTACCTTGATTTAACACTAGTCCATAGTTGTTGCTCCTTTAAAGTTGTACATAATTGTAGTTGTTTCTTCTGCCAGTATATAATTGTAGCTATACAAATTGAGTGATGAAATGGATACTATCATATGCGTCTATCTACATATTCTAGCTCTGCATGTTTCTATGCAAATCAAACAATTTGTTTGAGTAGGAGAAGCTTCGAAATGCTTGGTGAGATCAAGATAGATATACAATAAAATATCCAATATCAAAAAGGGTTGTAAAGTTTGTAAGATTGATAATTTTCATGGCAGCCCCTGATTCCATAGACTATTTTCTAGATTGTAGATGTTATTAAAATCTTATCTTTCTTTCATTCATTCCATACCAACAAAACAAAGGTATAATTATTTTTTGCATTATATAGATACTTAAGCTCATTCTCAATATTTATTTCTTTAGCATTCTAATTCACTTATCCAAAAATGTTCAAAGACAACTAAACATAATACAAATTTGAAAACAAATTATTGAAGGAAAAACCTACTAAAACCCCTTGTGATTGACAAAAGGGGGTAAATTATGAGGGGCTTCTTTGTTAAGTTGATAGATGTCTAAAACCAGTGGTATTTGTACCAAAGCAATTTGTATGGTTGATCCATACACATGAATATTGAATGTACATCTTTCAAGAAAACAATTATCTCAAGTTGTGCCTAAATTGAAAGGGAGGAATGTAAAAATCTAGAAATGAGCAATGATGTCGAGCATTTTTTGGGCTACCATGGAATTTGAAACTATGTTATCTATCAAAAATGTTCTTTCATTATGTTTTGATGCATTTGCATATCCTGTTTCAAAGGTGGTTGTTTTCCTTTGGCCATTTTCAATTTCCCCAAAGCTTTTGTTCATGCTCAAATACCAGTTTTTATCTTCACATGTAGACTGGTTGCCTAACTTGGGGCCTAATGATTCATTGCAGTGAATAGAAACAACATTCAAAGCTCCAACCTTATGATTCCCAATGATTTCTTGAGACTGAGGCACAAAGGAGTTGACAAATACCTTGCTTTTGTAACTAACTACACCTCCTCTCATTGACTTCGACATATTCTCACTACACTACACTCTATACATATATTGCACCCATACACCGTAGTCACTGGCATACTTGCCTTCTAGAATAGTGTGACCAAAAAAGATGTCTTTAGGTGTGATTCTGAAGAAGCTTTTGATTCTGCACAAGAGAAAATAAACATAACGAAACAATTATGGTCTTAAACCTTGCACCATTGGTTGGAATGATTTATGGACATGGCTCTTCACATGTATGATGACATAATGAGAATCAGAGAAAATATAAATGAGAAATATATAATTGGCTATGGTGTTACAAGCATTGTTTATAAATGTGTTCTAAAGAATTGTAATCGAATTGCTATAAAGAGACTGCACAGTCACTACCCACAAAGCTTGTGTGAAGTTGGAACTGAGCTCGAAATAGTTGGAAGCATCAAGCATAGGAATCTTGTGAGTCTGCATGGATATTCACTTTCTCCACCTGGAAACCTGTTGTTTTATGATTACATGGTAAACGGAATTTTGTGGGACATCCTACACGATGAGTAAAATGATTATGGCTATGAAGAAAAATGGATCTATACATTGTAGATTCATATTTTAAAATAGAAGAATCCAATCAATATCTAAATAAATAGAGATATCAAATCAAATCAAATCAAATCAAATATTACAAGATAATCAAAATGTCTTTTAAATTTGCCCATTCTTTTGAGTCTACATGCACCTCTTTCTCGCAATCTCCTTAACTTAGGTTGTTTTATTAAATCAAAATGATCAAATGTGCCCACAATCCACGATGCATCAACAATGATTATGTTATGAAGAAAATGTAACTCTCACCGCGCATTATAATTTGCTTTAAAATTGAAACTTATCACACTTTTTAACAAATTTTATCAATGGTCAAATCAAATAAATTTATTGTCATTTTTTCCCATTTTTTTCAAAATTCTTTTATGTCTTGGTTATGGATTACAAACTTTAAATTTCTTTAAATAAAACCATCAAATGTGCCCACAATAGAAGTTTTCATCAATAAAAATAAGAAAGATAACAATTGACCTTATTAAATTGAATTGCCTTGGAACTTAACCAAGCATGCCCCAAAAAAAATTAGTATACCCTCTCTATTACCATGAAAATATGGCCACACTCTAAGAACTTATTTAATATCCATTTTCAATCATCACAAAGAGTGGAATTTCATCCAAACCTCATATTTAAATTAGATGAATGCTTAATACTAGACTCATTTGGAACACCTCTTCCACATAAACAAAACCCAAGATGGGGAAACACAAATGGGTTATAGAAAAATCTAGATTTTATAATGTAAGAACTCTCATGTCCACAAACTTACAATTAACTTGCCGGAAATCATGTACTTTAAAGGCAATACACTTGCTCTGTATGACTACCCAAAGTCCATAAACAAACTTATGGAGAAGGAAAACAAATTTCATTCTAAAGAAAGTTTTGAAAAACAATATTCTAGTGTTTTGAAAACTTCACATAATGAAATTGTGTATTGGAACAGGTATACATAGTTGACCTCGATGGTCTTATGGTAAAACCCAATCATTGAGGATTTTTGAAATAATTCTCTTATCTTAATGTTTTGTGGAGTTGTAGAAAGGAAAATTTGCAGGAAAATCCCATTTTCAACTAGTCAAGACAAATAATGGAGGAAAATTCATGGCAAAAGAGTTTGAATTACTGCAAGGCTTTTTTAACGAAAGGAAAAACCAATAATTATAATAGAGAAGGACCAATATATATTGGAAGGTTAAGGTCTTTAAAATAAAATTTGGGCAACAGGTTTACATGGTGCGCTCATTTCAAATATATTTATCCTCTTAGGAGTACTTCTAAGAAGGTTAATTTCGGGTTTAGAATAAAAAGCAAAAAGGAAAGCATCTCAAGCTTTTCAAACAACTAAAGAGTATGTTTTAATTTCTTAAGATTGAATGATTAAGTGATTCATTTTCCTATCGATATAGTAATAATATAGGAGCCTATAGATTGCTTCATTTATAATCTCAGAAAATATAAAAATCTATGAACAAAGTGCTAGATGAAAATCATCACTTGAATCAAGTTGATTCTCCATAGAACAAGGTGAGTGCACAAAAAATGATTAAAAGTTAGAGCCAAAATAGATGGAACCTCATTTTGAAGCTCATGAATGCTCGGCTTTAGACTCATTTATATCCCTCGTTGGTAAACCTGAGGAGATATAGTCCAAATGTTTCAAAAGCTAAACATGCTAACACATTATTTTATTGAACACATCGGTAAATATAGATTCATAAAAAGGCTAAAAATATAATTCTAATGTTATGTATACAAGTATAAACAAAATATAAATGCATACTCTAGAATTCAATTTAACGTAGGGATTAACTGGAACTTGGAGAGCCTAAGAATGAAATTATAATGTTAGTGACCGTATTTAAAGGTTAATGCATGCAAAAGCTATAAAATAAAATTTGAAAATAGTAAAGCTAAAGCAACATGCAAAATTAAAAAGCAAAATTGTTAAAAATGGCAAAATCGTCATTTAAGCCGTCAAATTTGACAAATGAATGTCTGTTAAGCCTTTTCCCATAGGGGTAACGCCTTGAAATAATAAATTTAAAAGCCATTAATTTTAACCAATATTTACCTTTTTTAATGCAAACCTACATGAATTCATTTAATCATTCTAATATTAAAACTACTCCCCAAAATATACAATTTATACCTTTAAATATAAAAAAATCTATATATAAATTAATTTTATTCTTAAGACTTCTCCCTAAATGGATAATTTACCATATTTCAATGTTAAAAACTCATTCCTTTTCCAACGTGGAGAGAAAAGAAAGTTTCATTTAGCATAAAAATAAAACAACATTCAATTTAAAGATACCTACACTACCACCCCCTACCCACTTCGTTCCTCACCTTTCTAAGTTGGCCACTCCCAATCGAACCTGCGACTCCCTCTCCATGGACTCCTCCCCCATTCCCAGATCGAACATGCATTCGAATTCTCCGTCTCCGGTTATCAAACATTGAGAAGGGGAACATAAAGTGAATTTTATTTATAGTTAATTCTCATTCACCCAAGTTGAGGGGAGGGGAAAATTAACAAATTAATAAATATGTCAAAATTATGGTCTCCTATAAGTGGAATGCCTAGGTTAAAACAGGGGTCCTCGAGATCAAATGGATTACAATCATAGATCTCCTAGGGTTTGAGTAAGCCCTAACTTCTCTTTATAGCCTTATCTTTGCTTTATGTTTTCTTCTTTTATTTCTTTCTTATCTTCCTTTGAAATTGCAAGATGAAGTCGTGGCTATGGAGGTAGGTTTAGCTTGTAGAAATAGAAGAAAAATATATATTTTTGATGCGAGGATGTAAAGATCTTCCACAAACTTTTGTTTATATATATTATTTTAATTTATTCCATTTCATTTGTTCTACTAGTTCGTTGTAATGGAGGAGTGGAAGAAGGGTTTGGTGGATTTTTTTAATTTTTTTTTGGGATAATCCTCACACATAAGGGCGGCATGTAAGAGGAAGAATGATTTAATTGCTACGTTATTGCACCCTTTTGTTGCACCCTTCCTTTGTAGATTTTTTTATCATTTGTATTATTATTATTTTTGTTGTGTGTAAATTTCTCTCTCCATACTAAGCATGCCATGGAAGGCGAATGCAGCGCAGAGGTCGAGCTCTCTCTTTCTCCTTTATTTTATTTTTTTGTAGGTTGAGCATATGGGGGCGGCCATAGTTTTTTTGTTATTAGCCTTTTTATTTTATTTTACGGGGTATATATATATCTATATGTGTGTGTGTGTGTGTGTGTGTGTGTGTGTGTGTGTGTGTGTGTACATGGGGGGGGGGGGGGAGGCGAACTTTGTTAAAAGAGTGTTCTCGATCCATTTGGGAGTTGAATAAAATTTCCTTTTTTTAAAATCAAACCCTCCGGTCAATCCTGTGCAAAACAAAACTCTACCAACCGCACAGTGCAGTGTCTTGAAACGAGTTAAGATAGTAATACATACATACATACATACATACATACATACATACATACATACATACATACATACATACATACATACATACATACATACATACATACATACATACATACATACATACATACATACATACATACATACATACATACATACATACATACATATATATATATATATATATATATATATATATATATATAGTGTTGCTCTTTTCACGATAATTATCGACTAGATTAAAAGTTCGGTTTATTTATTTATTTATTATAAATCCATAAACTACAATACAACCAGATATATATCTCATTAATAAATTATTCTTATTTACGCAAAACTCATGTTTTGTTAAACTTTGGAATAATGCAAAACAATAAAATCCTTTTATGTGTTCTAAACCGTTAAAAAATAGGAAAACACCATAAAATCGAAAATGATTAAAACTTTTTTTTCTCCCTAGTGTATGGGGAGATATTCTCATTGATAAAAATACTACTTAATTACAATTTCCAAAGAGATTTTCTTTCATATCATTTTTAGATTATATAAAAATATACATACACTATCATGAATTTTTCCATACAATATAAGGGAGAAAATTGTTCCCAAAACAACTAGTTTTCAAGATTAAAAAAAAATTCAGCATGCAAAGTATTACAAAATTTCTTTTCAATTAGGAGGTAGATTACTATAAGTTACCAAGATAAAGTTTTCCAACCTACCCATATTGCAATACAAATAAAATTTCAAGCTTACTTCTGAACCTTTTTGCAATATTCATAACAAACATCTAGGCTAACATAAAAGTTTCTTTTCCATGAAGGATCAAGATTACATTACAAGGAGATTTGTCTACAAGAGAGGATCAAAACAAGCTCAACTCATTCCTTTGAAACCAACTTTATTCCACAAACTAAAAATAATAATGGGAGGCTTTTTACATCAAGATAGAGGAGTAAGATAACATGCACTATGGCAAAGATAAATGCCATCTCACATGAAGATATGCTCTCAAACCAAACAAGGCACAAATGCATATATTCTTACAACTCAATAACATTTCCCATTTTTTTAAATACAAGTTCCATTCAAATTTTACCATATAAGCCACACAATACAAGGAGATCTAAACATGAGTTTGTCACAAAAGAGGAACAATTTTACAAATCTCCGATATGAATGCAAAGCGAGGATTATACAAGATTATTCCAAGCTTGAAGGGAACCTTTATCAATGATACCAATTTTACAAAATCCATTCCATAAAACTTCAAACTATTAACAAAGGAAGGAACAACACAATTTTTGAATCATCACTTGCTTATACACATACACATGTATCCCAACATAGGAGCCTTGAAAGGAGATTACAAAAATGTTTTCAAAAGAAAAACAAATGAGATCCAAAAAGTAAAACTTTCCCAAAATTGGGAAAACAATATGCCAAGATCTCCAAGAATTCACAATCAAACTTCAAGCTAAGAAACTTCATGCTTTAGACTCCAAATCTTGTACTCATGTAGTCTTCAACACAAAGAGAAAGGCTTGATTCACCACCTAACCTATAGGTGAATTACATGTCTTTCCAAAGGTTGGAACACATGCAAGCCTCCCCAAGCCCATGGGAGAGAGAGATAGCTTCCACAAATGTGCACAAGAAAAGGGAAGGGAGTAATAACAAACACTTCACATTCAAGACCAATCTTATACACCAAAAAAGCACAACAAATGACAACCAAACAAAAAGAGGAGAACACCAAATTCATCCTCAACAAGGGGAAGAGTGGATGAGACATCCAATAGTGTCATAGAGTGTGGTCCAACCATAGGATGCACACTTACAAAATCTTCAAAAATCCTCCTTATCCCTCCAAAACAATCACCCCTCCTTATTACTCCTCCCATTCGCCTAAATTCCTCCTTGGGAGGATTTTCAAACCCATTGGGTTTCCTCTCCAAGGATGGGGAAGGGGGTTCAAACCATATGAACCACCTTCCCCACCTCAAACCATATGAGGGGATAAAAGAGAAACCAACATGGCTTGCCCATCAAGCCATGAGGTTTAAGAGGAAAATATCTCCCTCTTCCCTAAAAAATACTCCCAAATCGATCAAGCCATATGATGGATGGAGAAAACAACAAAAGAACACAACCGAGCAAGTATGCAACACATACAAAAAGACTTTCAACAATAAACAATCTATAATTTAACATGCAAAATAACAAAAAGGATTATAAATACTACCTCGAAAAACATCTCCAATCTCTAAGCTTCTCCTAATTCTTGTCCAAGCAATAGCTTCAACTCTAAAATCACTCCAAGCACAAAATGACAAGTAAAAGTTCTCTCTCTCCCACATGAGGGAGTATTTGAAGAAAATCAAGTAATCTTCCTCACAAAATGAGGGGGTGACATGTGTCACCCATCTCTTCCCTCCAAACCAAGATTCCAAAAAAACAAAAGGAAGAAAAGATAAAGCCTCATTTAAGCATTACTTCCTAAAATTACCCAAAAAGAAAGTAAGATAAATCCATACAACTTTCACAACACACAACCCCAACCATTATTACATGAATGGTGACAAGAGAGAGGCCAAATATGAGGGAAGATCCCTTTTTGCCTTGAAATTAAGCTCCCTACCTAATAGGTAGGGTCCAAGGGCTTATTTTTATGCTAAGAGAACCCCAAAACCAAAAGGGTCTCTAAAAATAACAAAAATAACCTAATTTTGGGTTTGACATTTTTGAACACATTTGTTAGGATGTGGGGCCCACTCAAGAGGTGCTTATGTGGCCCCCAATCCTCATTAATCAAGCAAAACTTAAACAAACACATCCTTAATACAAGTTCCTAACAACAATAAATAACCTAAGCAAAATTAAATTTTATAAAATATACAACATTATAATCTAAGGATCACTCATGGGTGCCCAAACAATACATGCAACTAAATAAGGCTTCACATAACTAACATGGCTAAGGCTCAACCATATGGGCCGCTTGTGCACACTCTAGTAAAGAACCCTAAAACCCACATTCTCTTGTGCCCTGTAATCTGCACACTCATTGCAAACATTAAACACATTTGTCTAATAAAAGTATAAATTAACTACTCGATGAAACCAATCGAAGTATAAACATGCTAACTATGCTAACTATGCTAACACATCATCAATATGGAATTGTAAATGAGAAACATACACAATTTCACATAAATTCACCATGTGTTAGCCATTGCAGTAACATATAACGACATATATCCATGTTATCATATGATCACATCAAATAACCAAATAATCCATAACATCAAGATGTGCGACAAAATCATGTGTCCATCATATATCCAATAAGGTCAATAACGTAGTAACATGTTAATATCCAAAACATATACTGAAATGTACTATCATACTAATCAAATCTAATTTGGCGCTATGCACCCAAAACATCATGCATTTCCACGAATGATCAAATATCATAACATAACATCAAAATGTGCCATAATCCATGTCCAATGCTACGCCCTTAACCTATTGCTTATATTAGGATATGAGTAGCTGACTTGTAACTTACCATATCATTTTATTATATCATTTATACTTTATCACGCTTAATAGGTTGGCCTTGGTGATGGCCATAGCATATGAATAGTATATATAGGGGATTGTAGGTAGTAGTTCATTATCATTTGAGCATTTGAGTCTTATTACATGGTTTAGAGGTTGTCCTCTCGAAGTGGCGAAGCTATTATAAGTGCATATTGAGATCATTATCCTGAAATATTGTGTTATTTGGTGTTCTATTACTGCTCATAATCCGAATTATACTAGTAATTTCATTACAAGTGGTATCGTAGCCGAGATCGGGCCAAAATTAGGGCAAAAACCCTAATTTTTGTTTCCACAATATATTTCGAACCAGAGTGAATTGGTGGGAGATATTTTTACCAGAGTTGCGAAAAATTTCAAGTAAGGTTCCTTGAAAATTTCAGACTTTTTTGATTTATTTTGCACAAGTTATTACAAATTTAGGGTTTTTCATAAAATCACTCCCTAGGGTGCAAATTGTGGAATTTTTTCAAGTTCTTTACATTTTCGGAAATCTCTCAAAAAAATAGTATTAGTATCTTCTCTATGTTTTTCCTGTTCGGCCGAATTTGTATCGAAACCCTAAACCCTAAGGTTTGATATCATGGCGGGGCCTTCCACAAAAGCAAAAAGAATCCGATTACTCCGGGTAAAACCCCAAATAAATATGGGATAGTGATTGAAGAGATGGAGTCAAAAGAGTTAAATACATATTCCTCAGCACTAGGGTTTACCTCAGTTGATCATAAGGTGATCCAACTTGAGTATGAGTTGCGAAATGTACAATCTGAGATGGCCTCTAAAGGAGACAACCCAAATCAATCATCGGTTGGATGATATAATGAAACATGTAAAGGGTAAATGGTATGGCCCAAATATGGCCCATATCAACCAAGGAGGATCTTCGACCTCAAAATCATGGACAAAATAACCATGTTGGATCACTTTTCCAAATTAGAATCCAACTTATTCCCAACCAGGGAACATGATGCCAAAAGTGGATATGCGCAAATTTGATGGTAAAGATCCCTAAATTGGATAAATCAAATGGAGAAATTCTTTGAGCTACATCAAACACCATCAGGAAAAAGGTGACATTGGCATCCCTATATCTTGAACCAGACCAATTCGTTTGGTATCGATGGTTATGTGCTCAGAGGCATAAGAATGGTCTCGGTGTCACTTGGGCCATGCTTTTACCGAGGAGTTGCAATTGCACTATAGTTCCAATGTTTCGAGAAAATACTTTAGGCAATTAGTAAAGTTACAACAAACAAGATCACCAAAGATTATGTGCATCAATTCCAGAACCTATCCTTAAGGGTGGAGAACATACCAAAGAGAATCAATGACCTATTTCTTGGGGGTCTTAACGACCACACCGAGCATGAGGTACGTATGTTTAACCACTCAAGCTTTCGATTCTATTATCATGGCACGCCGAGCAGAGGAAAAAGTTCTTTATAGTAGGAGGCCACCTTTCATTAACACCCAGAGACCATAGTATCTCTTCCCCTTCATTTTCTAGGCCAATTAGACTGACTCCTCAACAAATGGAAGAAAAGGGAGCAAAAGGATTATGTTTTAACTATGAAAGAAAATATGGAATGGGACACAAATGTGCTAAGAAGAAGTTGTTCTATATTGATGGAGGTAATGAGGATGATGAGGATGCTGAAATTATAGGAGAGGCTGAGGAACCAGTAGAAGATGAAGTAGAGGATCACCAACCTACAATTTCTTGCCATGCATTTTCAAGTATTAGTACTCCTCAAACACTCAAGGTTATTGGCTATCTCAAAAAATAGAAGGTGACAGTGTTGATTGACTCGGGAGTACTCATAACTTCATAAATAGTAAGTTAGTTGCCCGCCTCGATTGTTTTATTTACCCAGCTCCATAAATGCAAGTTATGATTGCGGATGGTGGGACCGTCAAGTGCACAGGAAAGTGCCATAGTATCAAGCTTTCTATGGGAGATTACATGTTAGACACACCTATGTTTGCTATTTCTATGGGAGGGGCATATATTGTTTTGGGTGTCCAATGGCTCACAACCTTAGGTACTATAGAAATGAATTTCCAAGAATTGTTCATGCGATTTCATTCAGATGGAAGGACAATACAATTGAATGGGATGGTAGCTAAGTCTCCATAGATTATTAGCTCTCATCAGATGTAGAAGGTTCTCAGAAAAGGAGTAGATGGATTTATAGCAAAGTTATTTTCCATAGAAGTATAACATACAGAGTCTTCAATGCCACCCGATCTTTAGAAGATTGTTGATGCTCACTCATCTATTTTTGATGCAATTCCAAAGGGACTACCACCAGTTAGGGATCATGATCATGCCATTCAGTTGATTCTAGGGAGCCAAACACCTAACATCAGACCATACAGATACCCATATTCCCAGAAAAGTGAGATCGAGAAAATGGTTCAGAAATGTTGAAGGCAGGTATCATCAGGCCTAGCCAGAGTGCATATTCTTCACTAGTGGTCATGGTACATAAGAAGAATGAAACATGGAGGACGTGTCCAAATTACCGAGAACTCAACAAGTACACTATTAAAGATAAGTTTCCTATTCTAGTAATTGATTATTTACTTGATGAATTACATGGTGCTATTTATTTCACAAAACTAGATCTTCGTTCGGGTACCATCAAATTAGAATAAAAGAGGAAGATGTTCATAAAATGGCTTTCAGGACTCATGAGGGCCATTATGAGTTTTTGGTAATGCCTTTTGGTCTTACAAATGTGCCTTCAACCTTTCAAAGCTTGATGAACACTATTTTTAGGCCATTTTTAAGGAAATTTGTATTAGTTTTCTTTGATGACATATTGATTTATAGTAAGACATGGGAAGAACACTTACAACATGTAAATAAAGTGTTGGAAGTTTTGGAGAAACATACTCTCTATGCAAAGCCATCCAAATGTTCTTTTGGTGTACAAGAGGTAGAGTACTTGGGTCACATTGTATCCCATGAAGGCGTCAAAGTTGATCCTCAGAAGATCAAAGCTATGGTGGAATGGCCAAGGCCCAAAACTCTCAAAAATATTCATGGGTTCCTAGGACTAACAGGGTACTACTGAAGATTTGTGCGGAGATATGGTAGAATAGAACCCCACTCACCTGCATTGCTAAAGAAGGATGCCTTCCATTGGACAAACTTAGCCACTAAATCCTTTGAGCAATTGAAGGAAGCCTTGCAGCAAGACCCCGATTTTGGCTACTCCCAACTTCTCAAAACCTTTATCGTTGAATGTGATGCTTCAGATCAAGATTGGGAGCAGTTCTAATGCAAGAAGGAAGACCAATTGCATTTGAAAGTCCTTAATTGAAAGGAAAACATCTGCTCAAACCTGTTTAGAGAAAGAAATGATGGCTATTCTTCATGCGGTCAAGAATGGAGGCCCTATCTCATGGGTAGACACTTCAGTGGTAAAACCGATCATGATAGTTTCAAATACTTTTTGGAGCAAAGGTTATCATCGAGGAACAACAAAAGTGGGTAACAAAAATGTTGGGTTATGATTTTGAAATCATATACAAAAAGGGTAAAGAAAATGTAGTAGCTGATGCGTTGTCCAAAAGGGATACATCCGCAGATGCCTTACTATGTGGAATGTCCATGTTAACAACCGATTGGGTGGATGAAGCAAGATTGGAATGGGATCAAGACAAGGATACACAATCTCTAATACAGAATATCAAGCAAGGATCTATGACATCTAAAAAATTTGAGTGGAAAGGTAATGCCCTATGGTACAAGGACATGTTATACTTGAGTAAAGATTCTGAGTTGAAGCATAAGATTCTTGCAGAGCTACATGCCTCGCTTGTTGGAGGACACTCTGGGTTTTTGAAGACATATCATAGAATAAAAAGAGAATTATTTTGGGAAGGACTCAAGGGGGATGTACAAAAGTTTGTATCAGAGTGTTTAGTGTGCCAACAGAATAAAGGGGAAACAATTAAGACACCAGGTCTGTTGCAACCCTTACCAATTCCTAACTAGAGATGGGAGGAGGTCTCCATGGATTTCATCACCGAATTACCTTGTTCGAGGGTAAGAATGCTATTTTCGTGATTGTGGATAGGCTCACAAAATATGCCCATTTTTGTGCCCTATCACATCCATTCAGTAGCTACTACTACATTCAGCAACTATTTTTTTGGAGACTGCTCAAAGGCTACATGGAAGCCCAAAGATAATTGTAAGTGATCGTGATCCTATTTTCATAAGTAATTTTTGGATGGAATTATTTTCATGTTTGGGTACTCGGCACTAGCTCACAGCTTCATCTTATCATCCTCAAACGATGGGCAAATGGAAGTGGTCAATAAATGCTTAGAGGGATATCTACGTTGTTTTGTATCAAATAAGCGGGAAAGGTGGATTAAATGGCTACCACTTGCGGAATGGTGGTAGAACACATATTTTCATACCTCTTCTCAAATGACCCCATTTTTGCATTATATGGTTACCATCCACCTTTATCACTTCCTCCTTGAGGGTGCAAACTAAGGTCGAGAGATGTTGAGGAACACATTCATCATCTACAACATGTTTTGGCTAGTTTGAAGGAGAATTTAGCATTAACACAAAATATGATGAAACAACAAGCAAATCAACACCGTAGTGAAAGACATTTTGAAATCATGGTGATCTGGTTTTTGTATGTCTCCACCTTACAAACAGATGTCCCTAAAGCAACAGAAAAAAAGGACAACAAACTTGCTCCTAAATATTATGGCCCTTATCAAGTTCTACGAGAAAATTGGCAATGTTGCTTATAAACTAGAGTTGCCTCCATCTTCACACATACATCCAAAGATTCCATGTTTCATGCCCAAAAAAGGTTATTGGATAGAAATTTGAAGCCTAGACGAGTTACCAGAACTTGACAGGAAGGAAGAATCATTTTGGAGCCGAGAGAATATTTTGCAAACATGTACTAAGAGGCGAGAACTAGAGACATTAAGGAATAACCGATCAAGTGGAAGAATCGAGCATAGAAGATCGCGACTTGGGAGGACGAAGTTTTTCTGCGAAAGAACATCCAGGATTATTCAACGTTGAGGACAACGTTGGTTTGAAGGGGAAGGGCATGCTACGCTCTTAACCTATTGCTTTTATTAGGATATGAGTAGCTAACTTGTGGCTTACCATATCATTTTATTATATCATTTATACTTTATCATGCTTAATAGGTCGGCCTTGGTGATGGCCATAGCATATGAATAGTATATATAGGGGATTGTAGGTAGTATTTCATTATCATTTGAGCATTTGAGTCTTATTACATGGTTTGGAGGTTTCCCTCTCAAAGTGGCGAAGCTATTATAAGTCCATATTGAGATCATTATCGTGAAATATTGTGTTATTTGGTGTTCTATCACGCTGCTCATAATTTGAATTATACTAGTAATTTCATTACATCCAATCATCAAATATGAGTATAGAGTCGAACATATAAACCAAGCTATAAAATGTGGGCACTACATCCCCTCTCCTCAAACTAGACTTCCTTCTCGAAGTCACTTGGAAAAGATGGGGATATGACCTCACGAGGTATCATGTCGTATCATGAGTTTGTTGGTCATAACGAGCATTTCCCACCAATTGAGACTTAGTCATGTATTGAGTGTTAATTTAATTAAAGAAAGTTGTAGCTTCCAAGGAAATTATTATCATCATCATTTTCTAAAACCTCTAAATGGTCGCTCTAAGTGTATGTCCAACATCAAGTTCGGTTGAAGGGAATTGTATTAGTTTTATTATTATTTAACTTAACAAACATGTCTCATCAAATATATATAGCCAATCATCGAGTTAGGAATGATTCTCTAGTTTGTTTTTAAGGGTTCCATAACATGAATCCTTTTTCTAGGAAATCTAAATTTTGATTAATTTTCTTGAGAAACTCATAAGGGATAGTTTAATTTATTATTGTTTATAATTTTTACAAAAATTTCACCATGAAAAAAACTTTTTGTTTTTCCATTTTTTACATCCATACAAGGCCACATTTACTTAATGATAACCAAAACAATGAATTTTCAATTCAATAAGACATATGAGAAGTTTACTTAAATTTATATTGTTTCTTTATCACCGTAACCAAAAGAATATCTAATGAGTTAGGAGAACAAAATACATTCAAGGAACGCGTTTCTAAATCCTATAAAGGTACTATATGCAACTTAAAAAATTATAACATGGACGGGTTACCACAACTTTTTTGTTCATACCTTAGTCAAGAGTTTAAGAGATCAATACACATTTTCCTTTAAGGGAAGATATAACCTAACGCTTCTCAAAATATGGAACTTATGTTAACTTTTACTTAACAATTATTTGGTCATAAATGGCCCATTAGGTTCTTAAAAGATAGATATATATACACTCATTAACTAGAGGGTGAATCCATTTTACACAAAGAACTTTAAATTTCGCCACCCTATTAAGTGGTAACAACAAATGGGGCCATGTTTTAAAGAGTACCCCAAAACAACATAGTTTAGAAACAAATCAAAATTTACATTGCTTGATTAATGTTTACATTGATATCAAAAGACATCTTCACCCAAAGTAGGTGGAAGGAATCGATAATCATTATTCTTAGTCCTTACAATAAGGGTTACATCATTTATCTTATAATAAATTACTAAGAGTTTTCAATGTGAAGGAAATATTACGCAAGAGTATCCTAAGAGTTAAGTATCCAAAGGCATATTAAAGGTTTGAGACCATTGAAACCTTTTATTATTAGCATTACTTTCTCATCTAGAACTTAGGAATGACAACACAATGCCTAAGTTACTTACATAAGACCAACTATTTACGTAACACCAAATATCTAGACCCACGAGCTAAAGTTAGAGAGAAAGGGCGATTCCATGTTTTCTACACATGAGTCTTATCATTATAAACATGATTATTTAGAATCATGTTAATCAATTCGAGGAGGTGTCAATAAAAATGCACTTATTAAGGTAAAATGTCTTAACCAAGTTAATTTGTAACAAAACTTAGTAGGCAGTCAAAGTATGAAAATAGACTTATCAAACTCAAGAAGGTTATAATGATTTGATCAATGTATAAGTTAATCCAAAAGTTATGTTGAGGGCTTTGATAAGAATTTAAAGTTGTGCAAACTAGAGTTGGTTTCCAATAGCTCAAGGGCTACTTAGTTTACTTAGAAGAATATGAAATATGACTTTGTATAAGGCCATCGTATGAAAAGAGACACTAGGAATCCTTTCCTTTTACCATATATTGTTTAGAGACAAGTTAGAGGAGCTTACATTAACAAAAAAATTCATCCAAGTATGTTAAATTTAGAATTACACCTAAAAAAGGAAAGCAAGTTTATAAGGTTGTTTGGTAGATTTCCTTATAAAGAGGGTTATACATTTAAGAATAAGTAACATAAACATGAGGGTAGAAATTATTCCAATTAATAATAATAAATTTAAAGACGTGGAAGAACATTTTATCATGTTAAGCGGCTCTATACAAGGTACAATTACTTATTTTATGCCCATACCAAAAGGGTTTTTTTTTTTGTTTAAATGCGGTGTCCTTAAAATTGTGAGTGAGTTTCTCATGAAACAATTGATCACTAAAAGAGGAAACAATTAACCAAACACCTTAAACATATTTCCTAGACCAAGGAACAATTTAATAATCTTATATTGAACTATTACTTATTTCTAAAACCAATAATTAGACTTTTTAATGATGTCCAAAAGGACCAAGCTAAACCAAGGTAGAATTAGCATTCAAAATGTCTTGTAGCACAAAATTTGTTAACGTTGTAACATTTAACCTAGAACACATGTAAATTATCACGACAAACATATTATAAAATATTTCACCCTCCAAAGGTGTTCAAAGAAGTCAATGGTTCACTATAACCCAATTTTCTTGTTCTACAATTTAGCCAAAATGGTTGCAAAAAGGGCATACCAAACAAGTACCCAATACCCAAATGGAAAAACAAATACTTCTAGCCAATTATTTGTTATATAGGGAGTCAAAAAAGACATATGACATTCAAAATGGGTGAATGAATCTCGAATTGGAAGCACTTTCTCAGAGCCAACTATTAAAGTTTTGTTATTGCATTTCAACATATATATTTTTTGAAATTGGCTAAAAAGTGTTTTAAAAACAACTATTTATAACTCAAAAATGTGTGCTATCAAATTGCATCTATTCTCCTATATATATATATATATATATATATATATATATATATATATATATATCTATCTATCTATAGAACCCGTTTGGAGAACTTACATATTGAAACTCGATAACCTGAACTCTAGTTATGACCTCATTTCCGGAGCTGATTTATGTAATTGACTAGTTTTTCGTTGTGCTAGAATGACTAGAGGCTCTTAAACACCTTTGAAAAAGTAACTCCAATTCCATTTTCTTGAAACTAATTGCTACAACCAATTGACATGTAGAAATACTAAAGGTTGGAAGTTGTAGATTTTGATTTCCTACTAAGGCTCCTAAACTATGGGTCAAATTCACAACGAATTTCTTGGATTTCATCTGTCCCATATAGAACTATGATAAATGAGCTCAAACTCATGCCAACTAAATGATCAAATGATCTTTATATATTGGGTTTAAATGTTCTTGTGACTTCCCGTAATTCAGAGGGCATGATCAACTTAATTAATCTCTTCAGCATGGAAGTCACAAAGTCGTTTTGTCACGCTAATTTTGAATGACTATTTCTAACATTTTCTTTAGTGGTGCGACACTCACCTCCTTGTAAAGGCGTTGAACAATATATGAAGGAAGTGATTAAGTTTAGCGAGAAATATTTTTGTCGAATGGGCAACAATTCAAACCAAACTTATTAACCTATTATGCGTTCATATCGAAAGTGCGCCCGTGTTGGAACCCAAGCGATACCATACAATGTAACGCCCCAATTTTGCGACCCAAAAATACCATCAACTATATAGTAAAAAAATGGAATTTATTATTATTATTATTATTTTCAATACCATTCGGATAACAATTAACCGTGAGCAAAACTTTTTTTAAATAGTTAAATTTCTCATAGACTAAAAGAATTATTATTACTTGCATCTTATTCTAAAATTTGTGTGAATAAGGACTTGCTTCTAGGTTTAATATGACTTCAAATACTAATAAGAAAAGTGCAACATTAACGAATAATATTGTAAATCTAAAAGCCATTAATTTTAACAATATTTACCTCTTTTTAATGTAAACCTACATAAATTCTTTTAATCCTTCCCGTATTAAAACTACTCCCCCAAAATATACAATTTATACCTTTTAATATTAAAGCATATATCTAAATTAACTTTATTCTTAAGACTTCTCCTTAAATGGGTAATTTACCATATTTCAATGTTAAAAACTCATTCCGTTTCCAATGTGGATAGAAGAGAAAGTTTCATTGAGCATAAAAAATAAAAACAACATTTAATTTAAAGATACCTCTACACCACCACCAAGTTGAATTCAATTTATAATTAATTCTCATTCACCCAAGTTAAAGGGAGAGGGGAAAATTAACAAAATAATGAATATGTCAAAATTATGGTCTCCTACAAGTGGAAGATCCAGGTTAAAACAGGGCTCTTATATCAAATGGATTACATCATAGATCTCCTAGGGTTTGAGTAAGCCCTAACTTCTCTTTATAGCCTTATCTTTGCTTTATGTTTTCTTCTTTTATTTCTTTCTTATCTTCCTTTGAAATCCCGGGATGAAACCGTGTTTATGGAAGAGGGTTTGGCTTGTAGAAATATAAAGAAAAATATATATTTTTGGTGCAGGATGTGCAAATCTTCCACAAACTTTTGTTTATATATATTATTTTAATTTATTCCATTTCATTTGTTCTCTTCTTTGGTTATTCTGATGGAGGAGTGGAAGAAGGGTTTGGTGGATTTTATTTTTGTGGGATAATCCTCACATATAGGGGTGGCTATATAAGAGGAATAATGATTTAATTGCTCCTCTGTTGCACCCTTATTTTTTTAAATCATTTTTATTTTTATTTTTTTGTTTTATATGTGCGATTTGGGCGCAGAGTTAGAGCTCTCTCTTTCTCATTTATTTTATTTTATTGTAGGTTTGACATATGGAGGCGGTCATAGTTTTATGTTATTAGCCTTTTTTTTTTTTCCTAAGTTAAAAGAGTGTTCTTTGATCTATTTGGGAGTAAAACAAAATTTCCTTTTTTTTTGAAATCAAACCCTCCAAAAAAATCCATGCAAAACAAAAATCTACAAGTTTGCCTGTCTGAAGTCTTAAACAAAGTTAAAATAATAATATACATTTACACACACACACACACACACACACACATTTGGGTTTCTCTTGAGTAACATCGACCATATTAAAAGTATGGTTTATTTATTTATTTATTTTAAATCCATAAACTACAATCTGACAACCAGATCCATATCTCATTAATAAATTATTCTTATTTACACAAAACCCATGTTTTTACAAGATTTCTTGTTAAATTGTGGAGTAATGTAAATCAATAAAATCCTTTTACGTGTTCTAAACCCTAAAAAAATAGGAAAACATTATAAAATCAAAATATGTTTCTTTTTTTTTCCCTAGTGGGGGAGATATTCTCATAGATAAAAATACTACTTAATTACAATTTCAAGTAAAATTTCATTCATATCATTTTTAGATTATATAAAAATATACATACACTATCATGAATTTTTCCATATAATATAAGGAGAAAAGCTGCTCCCAAAACAAATAGTTTTCAAGATTACAATTTTTTTTTCAACATGCAAAGTAAGTACAAACTTTCTTTTTAATTAGGAGGTAGTTTACTATAAGTTACCAAGATAAAGTTTTCCAACCTACCCATATTAAGCAATACAAGTAAAATTTCAAGCGTACTTTTAGCAACCTTTTTGCCATATTCATAACAAACATCTAGGATAACATTAAAGCTTATTTTCCATGTAAGGATATAGATTACATTACAGGAAATTTACCTACTGAAGGATCAAAACAAGCTCAACTCATTCCTTTGAAACCAAGTTTATTACATAAACTAAAAAAAGATAATGGGGAGGCTTTTACTTGAAGATGGAGGAGTAAGATAACATGCCTATGGAAAAGATAAATGTCATCTCACATAAAGATATGCTCTTAAACCAAACAAGGCAAAAATGCACATATTCTTACAACTCAATAACATTTCCCATTATTACTTTTTAAAATACAAGTTCCATTCAACTTTTACCATGTAAGCCACACAATACAAAGAGATCTAAACATGATTTTGTCACCAAGAGGAACAATTTTACAAATCTCCAAGATGAATGCAAAACAAGGCTTACACAAGACTATTCCAAGCTTGAAGGAACCTTTATCAATGAGACCAATTTTACAATACCCATTAAATACAACTTCAAAATATTAACAAAGGAAGGAATAACACAATTTTGAATCATCACTTGTTTATACATGATACACATGCATCCCAACATAGGAGCCTAACAAAATAGATTACAAAAATGTTTTCAAAAGAAAACCAAATGAGATCCAAGAAGTAAAACTTTCCCAAAATTGGGAAATTAATATGCCAAGATCTCCAGAATGCACAATCAAACTTCAAGATACGAAACTTCATGCTTTAAACTCCAAATCTTGTACTCCACATAGTCTTCAACACAAAGAGAAAGACTTGATTCACCACCCAACCTATAGGCATCATTACATGCCTTTCCAAAGGTTGGAAGACATGCTAGCCTCCCCCAAGCCCATGGGAGAGAGAGCTAGCTTCCACAAATGTGCACAAGAAAAGGAAAGGGAGTAATAACAAACACTTCACATTCAAGACCAATCTCATACACCACAAAATCACAACAAATGACAACCAAACAAAAATAGGAGAACCCCAAATTCAGGTTCAACAAGGGAAGATTGGATGAGACATCCAATAGTGCCATAGAGTGTGGTCCAACCATAGGATGCACACTTAAAAAATCTTCAAAATCCTCCTTATCCCTCCGAAACAATCACCCCCTTATTACTCCTCCCATTCGCCTAACTTCCTCCTTGGGAGGATTTCAAACCCATTGGGTTTCCTCTCTATGATGGGGAAGGGGTTCAAACCATATGAACCACCTTCCCTACCTCAAACCATATGAGGGGATAAAAGAGAAACCAACATGGTTTTCCCATCAAGCCATGAGGTTTAAGAGGAAAATTCCTCCCTCTTCCCCAAACAAAACTCCCAAATCCATCAAGCCATATGATGGATGGAGAAAACAACAAAAGAACACAACCAAACAAGCATGCAACACATACAAAAGAAGACCATACTTTCAACAATATACAATCTACAATTTAACATGCAAAATAACACAAAAAGGATTAAAGGCCCTACCTCAAAAAAACCTCTCCAATCTCTAAGCTTCTCCTAATTCTTGTCCAAGCAATAACTTCAACTCTAAAAGCACTCCAAACACAAAATGACAAGCAAAGTTCTCTTTCTCCCACATGAGAGAGTATTTGAAGAAAACAAAGTAATCTTCCTCACAAATGAGGGGTTGACATGTGTCACCACTCTCTTTCTTCAAAGCCAATATTCCAAAAAAAAACAAAAAGGAGGAAAAAGATAAAGCCTCATTTAAGCATTACTCCCCCAAATTACTAAAAAAGAAAGTAAGACAAAACCATGTAAGTTTTCACAAAACACAACTGACCAACCATTCTTACATTAATGGTGACAAGAGAGAGGCCAAATGGGAGGGAAACTCCGTTTTTGCCTTGAAATTAAGCCCCACTACCTAATAGGTAGGGTCCAGGGCTTACTTTTATTTTAAGAGAACCCCCAAAACCAAAAACCAAAAGGGGTCTCTAAAAATGCCAAAAACAACCCAATTTTGGGTTTGACATTTTGGACACATTTGTTGAGGATGTGAGGCCCACTCGAGGGTGTTTATGTGGCTCCAATCCTCATTAATCAAGAAAAACCTTAAACAAACACATCCTTAATACAAGTGAGGATCATTAGTTCCCTCGACCTAGTTCCTAACAATAATAAACAACCTAAGCACAATTAAATTTTACAAAATATACAACATTATAATCTAAGGGTTACTCATGGTGCCCAAACAATACATGCAACCAAATAAGGCTTCACATAGCTAACATGGCTAAGACTCGGCCTCGTGGGCCACTTGTACACACTTGAGTAGCCTCCACGAAACTCACGTTCTCATGTGCCCTGTAATATGCACACTCATTGCAAACATTAAACACATTTGTCCAATAAAAGTATAAATCAACTACTCAGTAAACCAATCGAAGTATAAACATGCTAACTATGCTAACACATCATCAATATGGAATTGTAAATGAGAAACATGCACAATTTCACATAAATTCACCATGTGTTAGCCATTACAGTACATATAATGACATATATCCATGTTATCATATGATCACATCAAATAACCGAATAATCCATAACATCAAGATGTGTGACAAAACCATGTGTCCATCATATATCCAATAAGGTCAATCACATAGTAATATGTTAGTATCCAAAACATCTACTGAAATGTACTATCATACTAATCAAAGCTAATTTGGCGCTACGTGCCCAAAACATCATACATATCCATGAATGATCAAATATCATAACATAATATCAAAATGTGCCATAATCCATGTCAAATCATCAAATATGAGTATAGAGTCAGCAAATAACTGAGCTATAAAATGTGGGCACTACATCCCCCTCTCCTAAAATTATACTTCCTCCTAGAAGTCACTGGAAGAGATAGGGATATGACCTCACGAGGTATCATGTCATATCATGCGGTTGTTAGTCACAACAAGCATGTCCCACCAATCGAGACTTAGTCATTTATTAAGTGTTAATTTAATTAAAGAAAGTTGTAGCTTCGAGGAAATATTTATTAGATCATCATTTTCTAAAACCTCTAAATGGTAACAAGTAGTGTTTTTCCAACATCAAATTCACTTTAAGGGAATTATATTAGTATTATTATTATTTAACTTAACAAACATGTCTTATCAAATATAACATGGTTCAAAAAAATGAGAAAGTTCACAAAAATGGATGGTTGTCCTAACCTAGTGATTTGATGGCGGCCTTGCTCCAAACTTGGGTCGTGGTCGCACTAGAAAGGCCTCTGAGAGTAGTGGGAGGATACGAGGCTAGGGCGTTCTTCCAACAATAATGTTCGACCCAAACATCCCGGGGAATGGCGGTGGTTTTGGTTTGGCTCAGGGTGTTTTGGGAGGTGCTCTTGCTGGTGGTGTTGGAGGCTCTGGGGGGCGGAACAACTAGATCCCTTTGCTGTCAAAAACGAATGATTTAACAACTATTGTTATTTCCCACAGATCCTATTGCGGTGACGTAGGGTCTATTGAATAATGGTAGTGGCTCTTGGTTTGAATCCCCTCGAAGGGCAACTCCCCTGATGTAGATGTGCCAGTCTCTCCCTCTCTGTCTCAGATCTTACCTTCAGGCGGTATAGATGATTTTGGAAGCTGCGAGTTTGGGGGCTCAAGGCAGAGTTAAAAGCTTCGCTGAAGTGGCTAAATCCTTAGCACGTCCTCCTACAAAGGCCATGACACATGCCAAATCATCCCCCTCTGTGCGTTTTGGCCCAGCTATTTTGAAAACAAAGGCTTATTTCAAGGAAAAGGGCATTATTTGCAGATTCACAAAAATTTTCCTAGACTACCTGCTCTCCATGACTGGATCTCTTCATCTTGGAAGCCATTAATGGATGGTAAAGTGGATATTTACCCTTTAACTAGAGGTTTTTTCATTGTTGTTTTTGATATTACCTCTGATAGAGATTTAATTTTTGATAGATTGTGGGATTTTCAATCCCACTTTCTACTCATGAAACCATGGTTTCCCCTTTTTAATCTAGTTACTGAAAATTTCCAAATCAGACCTGTTTGGATCCGTTTGCCATATCTTCCTCTGCAATTTTGGGACGAGAAATGTTTAACCTCCATTGGGAACATTCTGGGTAAAACCCTAGCTATTGACACAAAAATGACCTTATATGAGTATACTATGTATGCTCGCATTTTAGTTGACATGAACACTTCAATGAATTTTCCTGCTTCTGTTGATCTTATGGTTGAGGACAAAATATGGACTCAAAACTTGGACTATGAAGGTTTTCCCTTTAGATGTAGAACTTGCTTTTCACTTGGACATTTAGCTTTGTGGATTGCAAGAATGGGAAGAAACATGCAAGTAGACACACTTCTTGGTGGAAGAATGTGGATCCAAGCTTGTTGGTTGTTGATAATCATTCAGATTCTGAGTCTGAAGATGGATTTGCGAATGAGGAGGTTTTGGTTTCAGTGGAGGAGGAGGCTCCCCCTTTTTCTACCCCTATAGAGAAGGCTCCTTGTGAGGTTGGGACTTCACCCTCTCCTATTGGTATTCAGTCAGACAACAATAATACTAAAATTTGCATGTTGGTTCACACTATTGAAAATGTAAATCCGATCCCCGGTAATGGTTGGTCTACTATGAGCAGAAGAAAGAAAGGGAACAATGAATCCCTTAAGATGCATCTTAGATCCCATGGGAAGGGGTCCCAGGGATGAGCTTTCATGTTTGTGTTCTGCTATTATTTTGAACTATTTTTGTCATTTTCCTTTACTTTCTGTGCCGCTGGTAGAGGTAGCTTCGTATGTTCCTCATCGATAAATCTTTTCTCCTTATTATACAGGGTAGGGCCCCTTAACCCTCTTTTACCCATAATCAATAAAAAAATATAACATGGTTCCAAGTCGAGTATATCTCAAATAGGAGAATATTAATCAAAGAAAAATCGTAGCTTTCAAAGGTTTCAATTGCATCAAGTCTAACTTTCCTACCAAGGTCCACATAAGTGGATCATAAGGCCGCTATTAAAGGAAACTATTGATGGGTGAGCCAAAGGAACATAATGGTCATTTCAAACAGGGTTAACAAATTATATATACATGATGTGTATGAGCCTACTCATGGAAACCATCTAAGATACTACAAATACCACACAAGAAGAGAGTGAATTTTCCAAGTTTACATGTGTTTTCACCTCCTAGCTCACCATTACTCTCAAATTGGGAGAAAATGGTTCACAAGCCTATTTAATATGGTTCTAACATCCACATTATTCACTAAGGTCAAGGATGAAGATTCACCTAATACCAAGCATAGTTAAGGGTGATGGTTTGATTTGACAATTATTTTTATGTTCACATAATGATAGTGTCAAATAAATTGTGGGTGATACACACACACACATATCCAATCATTGAGTTAGGATTGATTCTCTAGTTTGTTTTTAAGGGTTTCATAACATGTGTCCTTTTTCTAGGGCGTCTAAATTTTGATTAATTTGCTTAAGAAAACTCATAAGGGATGGTTTAATTTATTATTGTTTATAATTTTACAAAAAAATCACCATGAAAAAACTTTTTTTGCATTTTCTACATCCTTACAAGGCCACATTTACTTAATGATAACAACAAACAATGAATTTTCAATTCAATAAGACATATGAGAAGTTTACTTAAATTTATATCGTTTCTTTATCACTGTAACCAAAAGAATATCTAATGAGTTAGGAGAACAAAATACATTCAAAGGGAATGTTTCTAAATCCTATATAGGTACTATGCAACTTACAAAATTATAACATGGATGGGTTACCACAACTTTTCTTTTCATACCTTAGTCAAGAGTTTAAGAGATCAATGCACATTTTCCTTTAAGGGAAGATATAACCTAATACTTCTCAAAATATGGAACTTATGTTAACTTTTACTTAACAATTATTTGGTCATAAATGACCATTGGGTTGCTATATATATATATACTCATTAAGTAGAGGGTGAATACATTTTACACAAAGAACATTAAATCCTACCACCCTATTAAGTGATAACAACAAATGGGGCCATGTTTTAACGAGTACCCCAAAACAACATAGCTTTTGAAACAACTCCAAATTTACATTGCTTAATTAATGTTTACATTGATATCAAAGGACATCTTCACCCAAGGTAGGTGGAAGGAATCAATAATCGTTATTCTTAGTCCTTACCATAAGGGGTTACATCATTTATCTTATAATAAATTACTTGAGAGTTTTCAATGTGAAGGAAATCTTACGCAAGATTCTCCTAAGAGTTAAGTAGCCAAAGGAATATTAAAGTTGTGATACCATTGCAACCTTCGATTATTCACATTACTTTCTCACCTAGAACTTAGGAATGACAACACAATGCCTAAGTTACTTACATAAGACCAACTATTTACATAAGACCAACTATCTAGACCCACGAGCTAAGGTTAGAGAGAGAGGGTGATTCCATGTTTTCTACAAAAGCGAGTCTTAGCATTATAAAAATGTTTATTTAAAATCATTTTTATCAATTCGAGGAGGTGTGAAATAAAAAATGCACTTATTAAGGTAAAACGTCTTAACTAATTTACTTTCAATGAAAGACTTAGTAGGCGGTCAAAGTATGAAAATAGACTTATCGAACTCAATAAGGTTATAACAATTTGATCAATGTTGAAGTTAATCCAAAAGTTATGTTGAGGGCTTTGATAAGAATTTAAAGTTGTGCAAACTAGTTGGTTTCCAATAGCTCAATGGCTACTTAGTTTACTTAGAAGAATATGAAATATCACTTTGTATAAAGCCATCGTATGGAAAGAGACACTAGGAATCCTTTCCTTTTACCATATATTGTTTAGAGAAAAGTTAGAGGAGCTTACATTAACAAAAATTTCATCCAAGTATGTTAAATTTAGAATTACACCTGAAAAAGGATCGCAAGTTTATAAGGTTGTTTGGTAGATTTTCTTATAAAGAGGGTTATAAATTTGAGATTAGTAACATAAACATGAGGGTAGAAATTATTCCAATTAATAATAATGAAATTTCAAGATGTGGAAGACCATTTTATCTTGTTAAGTGGTTCTATACAAGGTACAATTATTTATTTTACGCCCATACCAAAAGGGTTTTTGGTTTAAATGTGGTGTCCTTAACATTGTGAGCAAGTTTCCCACGAAACAAAAAATCACTCAAAGAGGAAACAATTAGCCAAACACCTTAAACATATTTCTTAGACCAAGGGAAAAATTTTACACTCTTATATCTAACTACTACTTATTTCCAAAACCAACAACTAGACTTTTTACGATGTCCAAAATGACCAAGCTAAACCAAGGAAGTTAGCATTCAAAATGTCTTGTAGAATTTTTTTGTCAAGGTTGTAACATTTAACCTAGAACACATGTAAATCACCAAAATAAAATTTTGCACCCTCGAAAGGTGTTCTAAGAAGTCAACGGCTCACTCACTTATAACCTAGTTTTCTTGTTCTACAATTTAGCCAAAATGGTTGCAAAAAAGGGCCTAAAGCAAACAACTAACCAATACCCAAATAGAAAAACAAATAATTCCAGCCAATTATTTTTAATAGAGAATCAAACAAAACATATGATATTGAAAACGAGCAAATGAATCTCAAATTGGATGCACTTTCTCAGATCCAACTATTAAAGTTTTGCTATTGCATTTCAATAGATATATATTTTTAAATTGGCTTGAAAAAGGGTTTTGAAAACAACTATTCACAACTTGAAAATGTGTGCTATCAATTTGCATCTATTCTCCTATATATATAGAATCCAATGAACTTACATAATGAAACTCCGATAACCAAAACTCTAGTTATGACCTCATTTCCGAAGCTGATTTATGTGATTGACTAGTTTGTTTTTGTGCTAGAATGACTAGAGCCTCTTAAACACGTTTGAAAAACTAACTCCCCATTCTTTTCTCGAAACTAATTGCTAAAACCAATTGACATGTAGAAATATTAAAGGTTGGAAGTCATATATTTTAATTTCCTACTAAGGCTCCCTAAACCATGGGTCAAATTCAAAATGAATTTCTTGGATTTCACCTCTTGTCCCATATAGAAATGTGATAAACTAGACTCAAATTGCATACAAATAAATGATAAAATGATGTTTATATATTAGGTTTAAATGTTCTTGTGACTTCCCATGTAACTAGAGGGCATGATCAACTTAATTAATCTCGGCTATGGAAGTCACAAAGTCGTTTTGTACGCTAATTTTGAATGACTATTTCTAACATTTTCAAAGTGTTTTAGCATAGAGAATTTGAACAAATATTGCATTCCAATCACCCCCAATTGTTCCCTTTCTCAACATTTCCCATCTAAGTGGGTATTTGAGGAAAATCACATCCTAAGAGTGGTAACAACACTCCCAGTGAGTGTTTTAGTGGTGCGACACTCACCTCCTTGTAACGACGTTGAGAACAATATATGAAGGAAGTGATTAAGTTTAGCGGAAATATTTTTGTCGAATGGGCAACAATTCAAACCAAACTTATTAACCTATTATACGTTCATATCGAGTGCGCCCGGTGTTGGAACCCAAGCAATGATATACCAAATGTAACGCCCCCAATTTTGCGACCCAAAATACCATCAACTATATAGTAAAAAATGGAATTTATTATTATTATTATTATTTTCAATACCATTCGAGATAACAATTAACCGTGAGCAAAACTTTTTTTTTTTCAAATAGTTAAATTTCTCATAGACTAAAAGAATTATTATTACTTGCATCTTATTCTAAAATTTGTGTGAATAAGGACTTGTAGGTTTAATATGACTTCAAATACTAATAAGAAAAGTGCAACATTAACGAATAATATTGTAAATCTAAAAGCCATTAATTTTAACAATATTTACCTCTTTTTAATGTAAACCTACATAAATTCTTTTAATCCTTCCCGTATTAAAACTACTCCCAAAATATACAATTTATACCTTTTAATATTAAAGCATATATCTAAATTAACTTTATTCTTAAGACTTCTCCTTAAATGGGTAATTTACCACACCCCCTATTTCAATGTTAAAAACTCATTCCGTTTCCAATGTGGATAGAAGAGAAAGTTTCATTGAGCATAAAAATAAAACAACATTTAATTTAAAGATACCTCTACACCACCACCAAGTTGAATTCAATTTATAATTAATTCTCATTCACCCAAGTTAAAGGGAGAGGGGAAAATTAACAAAATAATGAATATGTCAAAATTATGGTCTCCCTACAAGTGGAAGATCCAGGTTAAAACAGGGCTCTTATATCAAATGGATTACAATCATAGATCTCCTAGGGTTTGAGTAAGCCCTAACTTCTCTTTATAGCCTTATCTTTGCTTTATGTTTTCTTCTTTTATTTCTTTCTTATCTTCCTTTGAAATCCCAGGATGAAACCGTGTTTATGGAAGAGGGTTTGGCTTGTAGAAATATAAAGAAAAATATATATTTTTGGTGCAGGATGTGCAAATCTTCCACAAACTTTTGTTTATATATATTATTTTAATTTATTCCATTTCATTTGTTCTCTTTGTTGTCTGATGGAGGAGTGGAAGAAGGGTTTGGTGGATTTTATTTTTGTGGGATAATCCTCACATATAGGGGTGGCTATGTAAGAGGAAGAATGATTTAATTGCTCCTCTTTTGCACCCTTATTTTTAAAAAATTATTATTATTATTATTATTTGTTTTATGTGTGCGATTTCTCTCTCCATGTGGTAGCCATGAGAGGGTAGAAATGCAAAAATGCAGAGGTTGAACTCTCTCTTTCTCTTTTATTTTATTTTTTTGTAGGTTGAGCATATGAGGGCAGCCATAGTTTTTTTGTTACTAGCCATTTTTTTTTTTTTTACAGATGGGGGCAACCCAAGTTAAAAGAGGGTTCTCTCGATTTACTTAGGAGTTCAACAAAATTCCCTCTTTTCTTTTGAAATCAAACCCTCCAAGCCAATCTTGTGCAAAACAAAAATCTACCACCCACATAGTGTAGATCTTGAACATAGTTAAGATATATATATATATATAGATGGGTTGCTCCTCACAAACATTGACCAGATTAAAAGTCTAGTTTATTTATTTAAATCCATAAACTACAAGATTCGACCAGATCCATATCTCATTAATAAATTATTCTTATTTACACAAAACCCATGTTTTTACTAGATTTACTATTAAACTTTGGAGAAATGCAAAGGAATAAAATCATTTTATGTGTTCTAAACCTAAAAAAGGAAAACATCATAAAATCGTAAATATGATTAATTGTTTTTCTCCCTAGTGTATGGGAGACATTCTCATAGATAAAAATACTATTTAATTACATTTTCAAGTAAAATTTCTTTCATATCATTTTTAGATTATAAAAAATATATACATACACTATCATGAATTTTTCCATACAATATAAGGGAGAAAGCTGCTCCCAAAACAACCTAGTTTTCAAGATTACAAAAAGATCTTTTTTTTTTTCACATGCAAAGTAGAACAAACTTTCTTTTCAATTAGGAAGTAGTTTACTATAAGTTACCAAGATAAAGTTTTCTAACCTACCCATATTGCAAATACAAGTAAAATTTCAATCTTAGTTTTAACAACCTTTTTGATATTCATAACAAACATCTAGGCTAACATGAAAGCTTCTTTTCCATGTAAGGATCAAGATTACATTACAAGGAGATTTACCTACAAGAGAGGATCAAAACAATCTCAAATCATTCCTTTGAAACGAAGTTTATTCCACAAACTAAAAATTATAATGGGGAGGCTTTTACATCAAGATGGAGGAGTAATATGACATACACTATGGCAAAGATAAATGCCATATCACGTGAAGATATGTTATCAAACCAAACAAGATATAAATGCACATGTTATTACAACTCAATAACATTTCCCATTTTTTTAAATACAAGTCCCATTCAACTTTTACCATGTAAGCCACACAATACAAGGAGATCTAAACATGAGTTTGTCACAAAAGAGGAACAATTTTACAAATCTCCAAGATGAATGCAAAACAAGGCTTACACAAAACTATTCCAACCTTGAAGGGAACCTTTATCAATGAGACCAATTTTACAAAACCCATTGCATACAACTTAAAACTATTAACAAAGGAAGGAACAACACAATTTTTGAATCATCACTTGCTTATACATGATACACATGCATCCCAACATGGGAGATTTGCAAAGGAGATTACAAAAATGTTTTCAAAAGAAAACCAAATGAGATCCAAGAAGTAAAAGTTTCCCAAAATTGGGAAAAATATATGCCAAAATCTCCAAGAATGCTCCATCAATCTTCAAGCTAAGAAACTTGATGCTTTAAACTCCAAATCTTATGCCCCACATAGTCTTCAACACAAAGATAAAGGATTGATTCACCACCCAACTTATAGGCATCATTACATGCCTTTAAAAGGTTGGAAGACATGCTAGCATCCACCAAGTCCATGGGAGAGAGAGCTAGCTTCCACAAATGTGCACAAGAAAAGGGAAGGAAGTAATAAAAATACTTCACATTCAAACCAATATCATACACCAAAAAAGCACAACAAATGAAAACCAAACAAAAAGAGGGGAACCCCAAATTCAGCTTCAACAAGGGAAGATTGGATGAGACATTTAATAGTTCCATAAAGTGTGGTCTAACCATAGGATGCACACTTAAAAATCTTCAAAATCCTCCTTATCCCTCCAAAACAATCACCCCTCCTTATTACTCCTCCCATTTACCTAAATTCCTCCTTGGGAGGATTTTCAAACCCATTGGGTTTCCTCTCCAAGGATGGGGAAGGGGGTTCAAACTATATGAACCACCTTCCCCACCTCAAACCATATGAGGGGATAAAAGATAAACCAACATGGATTGCCCATCAAGCCATGAGGTTTAAGAGGGAAAATCCCTCCCTCTTCCCAAAAAAACTCCCAAATCCATCAAGCCATATGATGGATGGAGAAAACAACAAAAGAACACAACTAAGCAAGCATGCAAAACATACAAAACAAGACCATACTTTCAACAATAAGCAATATACAATTTAACATGCAAAATAACACAAAAAGGATCAAAGATCCTACCTCCAAAATCTCTCCAATCTCTAAGCTTCTCCAAATCCTTGTCCAAGCAAGAGCTCCAACTCCAAAAGCACTCCAAGCACAAAATGACAAGCAAAAGTTCTCTTTCTCCCACATGAGGGAGTATTTGAAGAAAATCAAGTAATCTTCCTCACAAATGAGGGGGTGACATGTGTCACCCCTCTCTTCCCTCCAAGCCAAGATTCCAAAAAAACAAAAGGAAGAAAAAGATAAAGCCTCATTTAAACATTACTCCCCCAAATTACCCAAAAGAAAGTAAGACAAATCCATGCAACTTTTCACAATACACAACCCCAACCATTCTTACATGAATGGTGACAAGAGAGAGGTCAAATGGGAGGGAAACTCCCTTTTTGCCTTGAAATTAAGCCCCCCTACCTAATAGGTAGGGTCCAAGGGCTTATTTTTATGCTAAGAGAACCCCCAAAACCAAAAGGGGTCTCTAAAAATGCCAAAAATAACCCAATTTCGGGTTTGAAATTTTTGGACACATTTGTTGAGGATGTGGGGCCCACTCAAGGGTGCTTATGTGACCCCAATCCTCATTAATCAAGAAAACACTTAAAAAAACACATCCTTAATACAAGTGGGGACCATTAGGTCCCCCAACCTAGTTCCTAACAATAATAAACAACCTAAGCACAATTAAATTTTACAAAATATACAACATTATAATCTAAGGGTCACTCATGGTGCCCAAACAATACATGCAACCAAATAAGGATTCACATAGCTAACATGGCTAAGGCTCAGCCCCGTGGGCCACTTGTGCACACTTGAGTAGCCACCCTGAAACCCACGTTCTCTTGTGCCCTGTAATCTACACACTCATTGCAAACATTAAGCACATTTGTCTAATAAAAGTATAAAGCAACTATTTAGTAAACCAATTGAAGTATAAACATGCTAACTATGCTAACACATCATCAATATGGCATTATAAATGATAAAATGCACAATTTCACATAAATTCACCATGTGTTAGCCATTGTAATACATATAACAACATATATCCATGCTATCATATGATCACATCAAATAACCAAATAATCCATAACATCAAGATATGTGACAAAACCATGTGTCCATCATATATCCAATAAGGTCAATCACGTAGTAACATGTTAGTATCCAAAACATCTACTAAAATGTATTATAATACTAATCATATATAATTTTGCGCTACGTGCCCAAAACATCATGCATATCCACGAATGATCAAATATCATAACATAACATCAAAATGTGCCATAATCCATGTCCAAACATCAAATATGAGTATAGAGTCAACAGATAAACTGAAGTTAGAAAATGTGGGCACTAAAAATTTCTTATAAATATAGATTAAATTACAAACATTGGATTTGGGATTTTTAAGAAATGTGAAACTTGAAGGTTAAATTTGGAGTCATGAAAGTTGGAAGTTGGAATTCATTTTTGCAAGCTTAAACTAGTGAGTTATTTCTTTCAATTTTACAATATTTTTATTTTTTTAACTATAATTTGAAATAACATTTTAATCTTCTCACAAATTTTAATCTTGTTTATGGGTCTTTCAATTATTAGTGAAGATCCAATTGATTAGTGTACAATCGATATTTATGAAAAATAATTGTATCTTTGTTAAACTATGAAATTGATTAATGTAGCATTATTTTTTGTTGGTTTATAATTGTACAAAAATACCCAAATACTTATAAAGATTCAATCAATTAGAGAATCGATCATGTTACTTGGCCTTTCATGCTCATAGTTCTTAGAAAAATCAGATTTTGCAACAAATGGTGCAATTGGAGTGCATAGTTATCTATATTCTCATTAATTCTTGGTCCTTGTGAATGGCACTCCTGCAGGTTATTTTTCTAATATCCAAGACATTAGATAAGGAGACCCCCTTTCTCCTTTCCTTTTTCTTGTTATGGCGAATACCTTGAGTAGAGCCCTCAAAGATGCAAAGTAATCTCTCGCTAATTTAGGCCTCAAGATCACGGCCCGAGTTCCTTCGAGGCACTCATTATCGGTTTGTTGATGATATTATTCTCTTGGGTGTTTCCTCTGTCATGTAAGCCAGAGTATTAAATAAAATTCTTGACTATTACTAGTATGCCTCACAACAACTTATAAATTTCACTAAAATTTGTGTTGTTTTCCTTAACACTCCTCTCAAGAGATAGAGAAAGATTACGGCCATATTTGGTTGTAGCATTGTTGATCTTCCTTCTACCTACTTATGTCTACCTCTCTTCAAAGGCAAACAACTTAAAAACCTTTAGATTTCAGTTATTAAAAGGTTTCGAAGAAGCTTGTGAGTTGAAAGGGATCCCTCCTCAACTAAGCAAGCAAGTTGTAACTTATGAAAACCGCTCTTTAAGTCCTTCCTTTATACTTTGTGTCCCTGATTAAAATGCCCTCCTTGATTACTACTCCCATTGAGCAAATAAAAAAACACCATCTATCGTCTAGTCTTGAAGAATGTAAAAGAGTCCATTTGGTTTTCTAGAATATTGCTTGTAAACCAATGAAGGTTGGGGTTTGGGACTTGAAGTGTGGCAGATATGAATGAAGCCATATTGGCCAAGTTGGGATGGGCTATTATGTCTAAGGACCAGGCTCCTTGGGTCTAACTTCTTACTTCTAAATACCTCTGCCCTTTAGAATATTTTTTTACATCTTGAGGCATTGTTCGCTCTCTACTATTTGAAACTCCATAGTCAACTCTCAACTACTCTTAAAAATGCGGAACCAAATGGAGTTTATGGAACGACATGCTCATTGATTTTTGGAATGACTGGTGGTTTATAGACAAGCCTCTTTCTCTAGACTCCTTTTGGGATCCGATAAAAAGACATCTCTCTTCTATTTGTGGTAGTAAGGTCAGTGGTTATATCAACAGTTCTCAAAACAAACTTTGCTAACATATCCTTGCTTGGGATGGTTGTATCTCAGTATCGAATTATAACGTATTAATAGCCTCGAACTACTCTCTCCTCTCAGTACATTCCTTTCTCCCAACCCCAAGATCCTCTCATTTGGCCACTTTCTCCCTCTGTGATTTTTATTTAAAGTCACATATCTTTCAAAATATCACATTCCTTATGGCCCACCACCGAGATAAGTGTGGTCTCCTTCTATCACTTCTAAAATTGACTTATTTTCTTATCTCTCATAATCATAATGTTGAGTTTAGATAGCTCTTCCAATTTATCTTTGTTTCCAAACTCTGTCTTATACAAATCCTCCTTGAGTCCCCTTATATTTCATTAGTTGAATTCTCTTTGAGATGAATTTTCCTTGAAAAGGTCACAACAGAGAGCTCGTAGATCTATAAATATTTCATATTTTAAGGATTCACCTTTTTGAATGACATTTTAAAATCTTGTAGAGGCTTCCTCAAGAACCTTCATCCTCCATTCAATAATGAAGGACCATGTTTGTGATAGATTGTTCTTAGAATTATAGAAAACCTTTTCAGAGAGAAGGATTTTCTCATCTATAAGAGTCATGATGCAGAGGTCGTGAATGAAATCTGCCCAAATTTTTACTTCTTTATTGATACTTTCCACCCATGGGTTGATTTGTTTTTGCACTGAGATTATGGTACCATAAGTCTTACAAGATTCATCGATGAACTCTAATCTTGTAATAAGTATTTTATCCACCCATGATTCAACTTCTTTCCCCAGAGTTGCATGTTTGTGTATCTCAACAATAGCCTTTAAATCAATTTAAGTAGTCATAGTAGATGGTGAAAGTGCAGATAGGGGAGTTGGATCCAATGGGGTGTTATTAGATAATAGGAAGGATTTTATGAAGTTTGATAATACTTGTACCTGCTCCTCCAACTGCTTTTGAGTTTGTTTATTCTTTTCAACTCTCTCAATAACCTTAGAAACAATCTCCCTAAGGTTATGCACTTCACCTTCAGGGGTTGATTCTCCCATAGGTATTCTTGTCAATTCAAAATCTGCTACAAAAACCTCTTGTTAAATTTTATCACCTTTTTTCTTAGCAATTTCAAGAACTTACTACCCGAGTAATATGAAACTAACCGAGAGGTAGTTTTAGCTTTTTTAGGGGAAGGAGAGGTACTAAGGAGTGTAACTACAACATCATAGTTAGGGACTTCAACCTTAGACTAAGCTTTCCTCTTTCTTACTGTCAACCACAAGGTTATACCCAAGTAAATAAATCTTTTGATGATGTTTTTGAGGGAGGAAAAGTCGGTCAAGTGGTGGAGGGAGAGGTTGTGAGACATAAATAGTAGTTACTATAGGAGAGGACGAGGGTCTTCTTACGTCCAAATTGGGTCTATACGTACAAAATTTTCCAAGATCTAAAGTTTCTAATTCCTCCACATAATCTTCTTCATCATAATTATCCTTACTTTCTTCTTCTTGTTCCTTTTCATTTCCTTCCTCATTTCTCTCCTCCTCTTGCTCAGTTTCCTTCTTTTCTTCTTTTGTTTGTTCAGTAGATGTTTCTCCTCCCACTTCTTGTATTTCTTCTTTTTATTATCTTATTTCATGGGTGTCTCAACCTTATTTTCGTCTTCTTTAGATTTATCTTTCTTTGTATACACCTTAGTTCTAGAATCTTGCTGAGAGGGAGAAGTTTGGTGAGGAGTAGCTTGTTGAGAAGAAGTTGCCTCTTGAGGAGAAACTTCTTGTTGAGAAGCTTTAAGCTCCTTCATTTTCTTACTAAACCAATGTCTCGTTCTTAATAGAACATGAGTATTGAGATCATCTAGATTATCCTTCTCCTTTTGAGACCAATCAATGGTGGGAAGAGGACTAAATTGAATAGAGTTGGTGAACTCAAGAGTAAGCAGATCTGAACCATCATCAATCATGCCCTTTGGTATTGTCTTCAACTTGAAATATTGAATTTTTGTAGAGACAACCTATCATATGCTCTTTTCCTAACCTCATAATCATCTTCACAATCTACCCAATAATCTTCAAATGTTGACACATGTTGATAAGAGAGTCGAGGTTATTCTTTAATGAATTATTTATCATCAAAGATTTCCTCTTATGATATGGATGTAGGTTAAAAAGATAGATATTTATCTCAACATTCTGAGCATCAAAAGTAGACGTATATGTGAAATTTCCCAAGGAGATGGGAAAATAGATGTCGATATATTCTTATACAGGTGCAAGTCCTATAGAGGAGATCTAGTTGTTTGTAAAGCTAAACTAGAACAATTTTTCACTACAATAAATAAGAAGCTTATAAGGAGTTCCCTCAAAACCCTTTGTTCTACTATATGAAAACTTTTGAAGTTGGATAAATAAATTTCGATACACAACTATCAATTGCTTAGATTCTTATGAAACCCTGTTAGTCACATTACCTTCCAATAATCTCACTAGGAACATTGTGAAGGCATCATTAACCCTCATATGATGACTTTTGTTGTTTTCATAGGTTAATTGAGTATAAAATTCATAAATAGGAAGACTTTGTTTGCTTCCTTGGCTAGATAAACCAATCCAGATTATGTAGCCAACTATGGTGTAAATCAAATATGAAAAAAATGGTTTGATGAACATGTGTGAGCTGATAAGTAAAAATTTCACAAATAATTTCACCCCAATTTAGAGCTTGTTTTCCTTCACAAATCAAATTGATGAATACACATCCAATTTTGAAATTCTTGAGTAGATGGAAGACCCATTACCCTTGCAAGTAATGTTATGATATCTGATAATTATTTAATGAAATCAACCTTGTAAAGGATTTTTTTTAGGCAACTTGGATGGCCCTCTCTTTTCACCTTCAACCAAGATTTAGCAATCATGGATTGGTATTTGTTTGGAGTTAGGTCAAAATCTCTTTGAGCATCAACCATAGTGAAAAATTTAGAGTCATCAAAAGTAGGGATACCTAGGATCAAGTTGATATGATGAGCATCCAGTTATGCAATTAACTGACCTTGGGGATCTTTCAATTCCTTGGTTTACGGTCAAAATGGGAAGCACAAACTAGGTTTATATTAGCACATTGAAAAGAGGTGGGAAAACCTCTTGTATGGGCTAAACCAATGTTTGAAATTCTTTGGGCCAGTATAGTTGGGTTATCATCTCTTATTCTATTCCAGAACTCATTCATATCCATATGTTTAATATCATTATCCCCTATTTTAGGGATTGAGGTTTCTAGAGAGGAAATGGGTTAGTACCCATCATATTGGAATTTCATTTTAGCTAAATTAAACACTTACTCGGTGAAAAACGGATTCTTGCGAGAGATTTTTAGGGAATTTGAAAGGAAGATCTCCAAGATAAGAAAATTTTCAAAAATTAGCAAAACTGTGATGAAATCACTTACCAAATGGATAAAAATGAAGACGACCTCTTAACGTTCTAAATGCAACTTTTTTTTTTTTTTTTTTTTTGAAAATGGACCAAAAATAGAGGAGATATGAGTAAACTAGTGTTTTTCAAGCACGGAAGGCATGAAAACAATAGAGCAGAGAAAATATGAAATTGTGAGGGATAAAATGGAGTAAAGTAAAAGTGTTTTATAACATGAACGCCCCGATTTTCTCACAATTTCAAGCTTAGGTGGTGGATTGGCCTAGGAAGGCCGCCAATGGAATAGTTCCACGAGGGGCTTAAACTCCCATGTTACCCGAGAGAGGTTTAAATTGAGTGGATTGACTAATTGGATAATGGGATGCTCAAAATAACATGCCTTGAGGTTCCACTTAAGTCCGACATGTTCACTTCAATAGCTAGGGGGCAAGCAAATTGGTGGATTCGGTGATGCGGGAATGGATGAACTAAAGGAACTCGTTCCTAAAGTGCAATATGTGCCCTAAATGTTTGATCAAGTTGATAGAAGTGAGAAAGGCGGAGAGAATTAGATAAGTCGAGTAAACTAGGAATGGATAACCTAAGGGAACAAAGTCACATTTGTAAGAAATGCCCGATTCATCAAATCCAACTGACAAGGTGTGTATTATGGTGAATCCATGAACTAGGGAATGGAGGGACATGGGCATGATTTATGTCAATTCATGACAACACCGATAGGGGAATTCAATGTAGAGAAGCGGGGAATAGGAGGAACAAAGGAACAATTTCTCTTGTTCCTTAGATAACCAATTTATCTAATATAATGCCAAAAACACAAAAAAATGACGAAGTTCCAAATTTTTCCCTTTGAATATTGACTTAACACAAGGAAGAGGTTGCCAAGAATGCAAAGAACAAACCTATGACTCAAAAATTTTGAATTCTTCAACATTTTCCGATATCAAACATCATACACTCTTGAATTTTTCTATTACCCGACACTAGTACTAAAAGGAGATGGCATGTTATGTCAATAGTTAAATATGAGAATTTGTAGAGTCACCAAAGAAATTTCAAGATGTATTGAAGATGTAATTTTGATATTGGTAATAAGGCACATGAGGTTAGTAAAGTCATAGAAGAAATTCCAAGGTGCATGGAGCCCATAACATTTATATGTTGTTGTCATCTCTAGAAACATTGGTGGCATCTCCCGAGCTAAAGAAAAAGGTTGTGGTATAACCATTATTAACATACTATATTATTGGGAGGGCCACCTCTATTATAGGGTAAACCCCATTGGCATAAGGATCGCTATAAATTATGGCCATGTATAAATATTTGTGACACTATGTGTCACAAATCAATAAGAAACTCACAAAGAAAGATATGAAATTATTAATTATTTATAATTAAACACATACGTATGTGTAAACAACCATCAATGCTAAACATGGGTTGAGTCGTAACCATAGAGTCTCCTTCATCTTCGACATAACAAACAAGCAATACCAATATAGAAACAATACAAATACATCATGTTATGATTAGGTAAGTAAAAAAATTAAAACACAAAAATTTAAAAAATTTAAACATTAACATTAATAGAGATCAATTTTCCCTTTAATGCACATATATATAGCACTTCATTGACATGTGTAATGTGGTTTATTTACCAAATGTCATTCGAAGGGACACTACATGTGTTTCTTACTATGTAACAAGTTTCATTTGAAGGGGCGGGATTACTTCTACTTACTTTATCCATTATAGACATGTGTTTCAAAGAGATAGATAGGGAGGATGCTAGTCTTGGTGACGAGGTTATATAGATTCACACTGCCATTGTATTTGATCAAAGTTCCACTTTATCTTCAACAAACCCATTTGTCATTTCATGAATCCACATGTACCAATTTTTATAAGTGAAATCCTTGTTCTTCATGCATAATATGTTTTTTTACTCCTTTCTATTCTTGACACGAATATTGGATTCCAAAAGGCACAATAACCATGGAATTTTTCTAGGTATAAATTCATTCATTTTTTTCTATTTTTAGGTTCAAAGTCTATTTATAGCGAGATCTTTAAGTTCAACTTGGTGAATTGAATCTTTTCATTTTCCCAATCACTTATTGTGTTTGATTGTTTGATTTATAGACTATTCAATTATTATTTGTGTCAATAAAATGATTAGAATATAGTTGCATGTACACTTAGTGGGGAAATGGTTATCATTAGAGATCTACGAATTGGTAGGTGACAACTAGAACTGTGTTTGGATTTCACATTAGACAAGGTGTGGCAACCAATATATATGTTATTATGGTGTTTATAGCTTCAGGGAGTTGATCAGATTGGGCACTAGGTGGTTGTATTTGGTGAAACAATGTCTTATCAAGGTCAATGACTATTCTCTATACAAAATGCTTCGATAGGCATGCATGGCACATAGACCCCATATTTTATCACCATTTTACTTAGTTTTTTTCAATATTTTGTTGAAAAACACATTGTGTTTTTAACCAAAACATACATCTTAGATGTTGTGATTTGAAACAATGATCTTTGCTCTTTCAGGGCCTCTATTGACCAACTTAGTTACTAGCAATGAAAACATTTACAATAAAATTTATTTATTAAAGAACAAAAAGGCATTTTTGAATTGACACTTGCAGATGAGTGACAACATGTCGAGTTGTCATGTCACTCACATGTATGTATGTCTTCCTATATGGGTATGGTCTATTTTGTATAAATCTTAGCCGCTATTGAGAAATTTCCTATCACCCAACTCCCTTTTAGAGAAGCTCTTCTACTTCAACATTAAAAAGATAATACCTTCGATACATGTATCATACACAACACAACTCAAAAAAAAAACAAAAATATGTAGCATCTCAATACACGATGCCAATTTTCACTAATTTTGACGTGAATTTCAAGTAGATTCCTTATTTTGGCATGAGGCCTATTTTAAGATGATACATTTCCTAACTATTATAACATATCGACTAATAAGATTGTACTTTTAATCAAAGTAATATTCTTAATTAAATAGTATTTATTGTTGAAGTTGGTCAAGAGCCAAATGTTAAAATGGGGTCAAAACATCATAATATTTATTCAATAAAGTTAAAATTTTATAGGCTTCTTAATTTTCTATAAAATATTGATTAAAATTGCTCTAGCTCTAATTTAGGTAGGTTGTTCAACAACCAAAATTTTCTCTTTCTTAATTCCTCTCATACACACCTTACTAACTAATACAAATCATATTATTCTTATATACATTTTTAATATCATTTTCTACCTTAAGATATCTCACATATTAACTTATAGTTTAAAAATATATGTGTGCGTACACATGCAAACTCTAATTTCTTCCATTCCCCCTTAGTGTCAATGGGATAAAATGCCACACTCTAGAATCACGGTGAGTTGTTTGATCTTGTTATATTGTTGTCTCCATTCTTCATTTTTTTTTTTTATCATTATTGACTCCACAATATAGGCTTAAAGGTGTAAATTTTGCATTATGTTATTATTGTCTTCTAAGAATACACCCCTTGTCGAGGCTCATCTCAACACCTTAATGAAACATGGAAAGACCTCCAAAGTGTGGGAAAATGACATCTTTTGAGGTCAATTTCCAAAGAATGATGGTTCCTTTTATCCTAGTTCACTACAACTACACTAACCAATACTAAAACTACCTCTCACTAATTGTGACTTAAGATTTTCAAGGTACTAGGTTTAGGAAGAAAATGCAGAGATAAGGAGGTGATGCATGAAACTAAAACATGGTTTTCTCTAGCTCCAAAGATAAAAACATAAAGTTGCATGAAAAAATCCAAAATAATGCACACAAAATAACATCAAATACTAACATAACAAAATAAGACTAAAATTGTGCAAGAGGATAGGAAATTTCACATCAAATACTAACACATTTAAATGAAATAAAGCACACTTACATATATCAACAAGACTTATTCATTTACAACTCCACAAAGAAAGGCATGTGAAAATTCACAGGGTGCATTATAGAGGTCCACAAGAAAAAGCTTCAAGCTCGAAAGGGCAAAGGTCTAAAAATTAGCGAAAATGAATCAAGAGAGATTTATGTGCCTTTTCACTTACATATATAGATAAAAATAGAGATATGAATAAGAAACAAGGTGCATCCATCAATGAATGAATTCAACCACTTTGTCACCCACCAAGGACCAATCACTATTGAGTTTGCATGACAAGTATGGGGACCTAACATTGATCCAATCACATGCCATCAAATCACCAATGCAGGAAGGTGGTGTTATTCAAAATTTAATGTTGGTTGTTGGAGTGGTTGATCACCGATCTGATTTAGGAACAAATTTGCTTTGTTATGCAGATTTATGATGTTCTACCACCTTACTTTTGTCTACCATGGCTTTCCACATTACTTGAAGTACTTTAGATGATCTATGGTTTCATTCACGATCTCCACATTGATCCATGATCAAGCCTCAAATCCACAACCTTATTTTTCCTTATGCGGCCTTATCTCTCTTTGTCCCAAAAATATTTTCCATTCTATGGAATCTTTGTCTTTTTATGTCTTATACTTTATATTACGATCCTTTATTTTTGATTTTACTTTATAGTGTGGAATTTCTTTATACCAAGGTTTTTTGAACTTGCTTCATTCCACGACTTCATATCATCAAAATTATTTATTTATCTCATGCTTCACTTGATCCACTCTACGGTGCCGCAATTCCATTTTCCTTTTTTTTTTGTGATATATGTCCCCACAGTCACATTCCTTTGTTGCATAGACTTTACAAACCCGTGGATCATTGTATTTTCTCCTTTTGTCGAATGTAGAGTTAATTCATTCCATGGATTTTCATTTTGAAGCCGTTGAAGTCTAAAACTTGAATGTAGTTGTTCAAATAACATGGATGGTCTTTTGGACAACAATTTGGAGAATTTCGGGGACATCTACTGTTAGATGAGTCGATCAAGATATCTTGACATATATTGGGCATGGAGTCAACTCATGAATCTAAATTTGGCCACAATCATTGTTTTTTTGTAGATTCTACTTTATTATTATTTCATTCTATAAATTTTCAAATCCTAGTGCAACATTTAAACTTTTCTTTGCAGCCTTGATGACCTATGGAATTGTTAATGGAACCAACAACACTTGTACAACATAACAATTATTCAAGAGATCACCAAAACAATTGAGGAAGAGAGGATCAATTAGTGATCACAATAAAATAACAAGAGAAATCCTCCAATAATAATAATGAAAACAAAACAAAATAAATATCTATTTATAAGATGCAACCAGATAAACTCAATGAGAAGGTTTAAGATAAATCCCATTTACTAGGATTTGAAGTGCCTCCCCATCAAGCTTTATATCTCAAATGAATTTTATTTCTTATATGCTAAGATGATATATGGTCCAATCTAAAGTGTACCAAACTTGGAGTGATACCCTAGTTTATCTCTATCTCGCATCCATTTTAGAACCAAGTCCCTTTTTTGAAAGCTTGTGATTTGATCTTCTTATCAAACTCATGTTTGGTTGACCCTTTAGTGTTCTTATAATCCGATCATGGTGGAGTGCTTAATTCCTCAAGCTTGACCAACTCTGTCATTGTAATGGTTCTTTCATCTTTGCTTTGTCGATTTCAATTGATGTGTCAACTCCAATGAAGGCAATTCAAGAGATAATGGGATCCTAACTTTACTACCATATATAAGGGTGAAGAGGGGAAGTGCCTAATCCTCATTTAGATGTGATTATGTTAGCCCAAATAACATTATTTTTCTTTGTATACCACTTATTTTGATTCATCTCCATTGTCCTCTTCATTATTTTGATTAGGTTCTTGTTGGTAGACTCAGCTAGGCCATTACCTCGAGGCTACTAATTGGAAGAAGTCTTTAGGTAGATACCATGCTTAAAGGCCCAGTTAGAAATTTTGTAACCAAATAAGGCCCTAACATTATCATAAATTATGGTTCGGGGAAGCCCAAACCTTATTACAATATCCTTCAAGAAATCAAGGATAGTTAATTTAGCCATTTCCTTGAGTGCCACAATTGTTTTCTACCACGGGAAGTAATAAGTAATTATTAGGACCCATTTTTGATTCATACTTGACAATGGATTGATCTAGTTAATGAAATCAAGTCCCCATTAAGAAAGGGATTCATCTGCTTGGATTGGATGAAGTGGGAGGGCCACCATCTTCTTTTTCTAACAAAGAGGGAACACTCCTTGCATTTTCTAACCCATTGGTGTGAATTTACATATAACATGGACCAAAATTATCCCACCTTCAATATTTTGATTATTGTGGCCTTTGCAGAGAAAATTCCGTTGGATAAGCCATTATGGAATTTTGCCAAAACCTTGTTCACTTGTTCTCCTTCAATACACCTTAGTAACACTCCATCCAAATTATTTCTAAAAATAACCCCACCTATCAATACAAAGGGATGTATTGTAGCCTCAAATTCCTCCTCTTAGCTTTACTCAATCCAAAAGGATATTCACCTATAGATCTAATAATTTGGCCATGTCCTTTTCTCTAGCTAATTTTATCGGAGACTTGTTTTGCAGATTGTTATTGCTCTTCCTCTAAGAGATAAGAGCTTACTCGATCATTTTCAATACCAAATGATATCTGCTCACATAATCATCTACCTATAACCAATTTGGCATTCATAGTCACATCATATTCCATAATTCTTGTCACCCATTCAAATCTTTTTCATTGATATATATGCCATGATGAAATATATCCCATTAGGATGGGAGACTAATACCTTGATGTGGTTGGTTGTAAGCATACATTTGAATTTTTTAAGAGCTCTCATGATGGAAAAAATGTGTTTCTCCAAGTGGTTGTATCTCAAACCATAGTACTTCAACGCCCGATTGAAGGAAGCCACCGGTTGTTACGAACCTTCATCATTTTCTAATTTAACACTATGGAAATACTAGCTTCATCCCTATATACATATATAATGAATTCCTTAGAATAATATAGGTTGATGAGATGGGTGCTTGAGAAACTTCCTCCTTAACCTTGATAAAACTTTCCTTTCCCTCCTTGGTCCATTTAAAATCGGCATCCTTCTTGAGCATTAAAGTGGTGGGCTTAACAAGTCCCACAAATTTAGGAATGAACTTCCTAAATAATTTAATATTTCCAAGGAAAGATTATAGTGCCTTCTTGTGGGCTGGTAATGAGAGAGAGAGATGGATGAGATCCTCTCCATATCGATAAAAATACATTCATTTGAGACAACATGGCCAAGAAGCTTTCCTCATGGAACAGAAAGATGCATTTCTTTGGGTTGAGTGACACTCCAAACTCTCTACACCTTTCAAACAATTTCTCAAGATGTTTCATATGATATTCACCCGATCTTGAGAAGACTATGATATCATCCAAGTAAATGAGGATAAATTTGTTTCTATAAACCTTGAATACAATATCCATAGCCATTTTAAAGGAAATACCAACATTAGTTAAACAAAATGGCATATTATCATAGGCATATATTCCCATTTAATTTTGAAGGTTGTCTCATAGTGATCCTCTTCCTTGACTTTGATATGGTTGAATCTAGAATAGCCATATAAGAGAGAGAACCTTTAAACTCTCGTTATTGTCCTGCAATATTTATTCCACGGAGGGAAAAGGATAGTGATCCCCTGAGGAAGCTCTATTTAAATCTCTAAATCCCACACAACATGATTTATACATTTTTCTTCCTAACAGGGACTAAGTTGGCCACATAAGAGGAATACTTGATGGGTAATAGGATTTTGGCCTCTATGAGTTTGGATATTTATTTTCTGAGAGGGGATCTATTTTAGGATTGATGCAAGCCTTTGCTTATATCTAATTGGTTTGGCATTGGGGACATTTGGATCAAAACCTCTAAAATATTCATAACTCCATGAGAAGACAACATCATATCTTTGACACAAGGAAATGAAAGCATGTTTTCTAATTTCATCACATACCTTTCCAAGCAACGAATATTTGTCTCGTGTGTTGGTGACTAGTTAGTAGTCTTCTTATTTTGTTGTCATATTTTTTATTTTCTCCCTTAAACTCATCATCAGTGATGAAGATATATTCAAGTGTGACCACCCTATGGGAAATTTATTTGTCCTTAATTGAATGATATACTCACAATAGCTTTCTTGCAATTCAGCCGTAAGTTTGATGAAAATTCTACCTTGCTTTGAATTAACTAGACAATTTTCTCATCATTGTTAAAAACTTTCCACCATCTGGTTCACTTTTTTATTTAACTTTCTTGGCATCACTTGTAAATTGATGACATCGGAAATTTCTATGAGATCCCACACTTTATGCTTATAAGCTTTCAAAAGTTTATTTTTGGTGGCACATTTTCCTCTTACATGGTAGACAACCATCTCAATATGTCTAAACACTTGCAAGGCTTTAATATGCCTTTTATATACTAACAATAGTCCATGAATCAACACCTCATACTTGACCATGTTGTTGAGCATGAGAATTGCTATCTATGGGAAAAGAAGAACTTCTTACTAGATGGAGAAACCAAAACTACACCTACTCCAACTCCATTTACGCTCCTTGAACCATCAAAGAACATATTTTATAGGCCTTGAGCATCAATTTATTCTTTATGTGACATGGGGTAACAAGTTCTTATCCATGAATACAATAAGTACCCAAACAAGTTTCTTTAGTTGTGTCATAATGATCAAATTCATAATGCTCCTTAGCCCATTCATCTAATAAAATGTCATGTATTGAACAAGGAGGAGTATATTTTATACTAACACTAATTCATTTTCTCGAAAGCACAAGAACTGATTTAATTAAATCAACACGTAAAGATATTCTATTCAGCATATCCATCATATTACAAGAACCCATATAAATAGGAATATAGCTCTCCTATGATTTAGGAGGTAGCTATAACAAAAATCTAACCTACGTGAGTTGTTAAAACTCATTCACCCGTATTTGTTATAAGTTGTTTTATATAAAACTACATAACAAAATACTAACATATTTACAAACACAATATTACATGATAATAATTACTAACGTAATTATTATTTACCAATGGAGCACTAATAAATTGATTTCCTAACATTCCCCCCCTTAGTGTGAACATGGGGAAAATTTCCTTTGCACTTGCACTTGCACTTGCTCATGATCCGTGATTTTCACAGGATGATCACAAACCTCAAGGATGGTTTTGTAAATGGTTGACCAAAACCAAGAATGGTGGTTTTGCAATTGGTTTACCACAAACCACAAAGTGATGGTTTTGCAAATGGATTACCAACAACCAAGAATGGTGGTTTTGCTATTGGTTTACCACAAACCACAAATGAAGGTTTTCAAGTGGTTTACCTACAACCACATCATGATATGCAAAGTACTATTCTCAGCCCTCATCAATATCTCACTGCAGGGAATAACATAGGAAATTCTACTGAAATCTGTTGCTAACGCACAAACTAAAAACTAGAAATGGAACATTGAGATCATGTTCCCCCCTTCAATGTGAAATTTCCACTTATTGAAAATAGGATCACTGCAAACTGAAGCAAACACACAACTGAAAACAAATGCCACCAAATCATCTGTGCGGCCCGTCGTTGGCGACTGACGAGAGGTCGCTAAATGACCTCCAACCTCCGTTTGCCTCCATCCTCCAAAGATCATGCTTTGCTAGTTCACCGGATGGATGTGATCATGAAGCTCAAAAATACCTTCAATAATTTGACGTCGCGCATGCGTGCATCCAAAATTGAAATGCGGGCAAATTTTTTTATTTTTCAAACTTTGAAGACAACACTTTTACAATAGTATTGACCCACAATGAATTTTTGACAACTAAACAAAAACGAATCTTGACTTGACTCTGACTAAACTTTACATTATTAATTCTCAATATTTTTGACTCCTTGATTTTGAAAATGGACACAAAAATAACTATTTTACCATATATACATATGATGACACTTTACGACAAACACACTAATGGTGCTATATAAGACACTTATACTCTTAATGACATGACATTAATACAATTACTTTGTGTAAAAGACACTATCATCAGGTACCAAATATCTTATAAAACCTAAAGTGAATAAACTCATGTACTACCTATCCTAAACTAAAGGCCAAACGAATAGACTATTTTAGTGTAATCACAAACATAAAATAAAATGACTTTAAACCATCAACTAAATCTATTGCTAAAAGCATTTATAAATACCACATCCTAAATAAGAGAAATTTTAAACCTAAAATACCTATTCTTAATAACAAATAGGTGAGATCTGATGTGGAGCTCAACGTGTATGTATTTTCTGCCACCAATTGAGTCGAAGCCAATGCAAGATTTGTGGATGTCGAGTGGTATTGAAGGAGCATATAAATGCAGGTTTTGAGAATGAAATAGCAATGGAAGAGTAAAGGATGGATCAATTTCCTTTGATGTCTGAGTTTGTTGGGAGTAGGAACACAAGCTAGATTGATCATAGACCTCTCATAAAAGATCCGGTTTCCTAGATGTTCCTTGAAATACATTCGAGTTGGCCAATAAGCCACAATTTAAAGAATGAAGGATATCGTCTGAGACCTTTCAAGAAGTGATCTCTCTTCCGTAATTTTCCCAACTCTCTTCAACAATCACCGACTTCATCCAGACTGTCTCTGGGAAATCCTCTCACGAGCCTTAACAAGAATCATTCTAGCGCTTTCTTCAGCTCATGATTTTCAAACTCCAATCAGATGCATGAAACCAAATTCTCTCTCCTTCACGTTTTTCTAGCACACAACTCACGAATATGTGAAAACCGTGGTTTTGATTCCCAGCAAAGAAAATTTGAAGGCAGTTTTAATGTGACTGCTTTCGATAGTAGATGTAACAAGACACCGTAGAACCAAATCTGATCAAACTCGATGGATGCAATTTGGTGTTGAATTCTCAGTCGCCAGGCCCGATAGCATATGATGATGAACTGGAAATGTTTTGGCGTCCTTCGAGATCTATAGCGGGATAGCATTTCTCGATTCGATGCCAAATGAAAGCACACTGCATTTAATTAAATCAACACAGAAAGATATTCTATTCAAAGATATCCATCATATTACAAGAACCCATATAAATAGGAATATAGCTCTCCTATGATTTAGGAGGTAGCTATAACAAAAATCTAACCTACGTGAGTTGTTAAAACTCAATCACCCATATTTGTTATAAATTGTTTTATATAAAACTATATAACAAAATACTAACATATTTATAAACACAATATTACATGATAATAATTACTAACGTAATTATTATTTACCAATGGAGCACTAATAAATTGATTTCCTAACATTCCCCCCCTTAGTGCGAACATGGGGAAAACTTGCCTTTGTACTTGCACTTCGCACTTGCTCATGATCTCGGTGATTTTCACAGGGATGATCACAAACCTCAAGGATGGTTTTGTAAATGGTTGACCAAAACCGAGAATGGTGGTTTTGCAATTGGTTTACCACAAACCACAAAGTGATGGTTTTGCAAATGGATTACCAACAACCAAGAATGGTGGTTTTGCTATTGGTTTACCACAAACCACAAATGAAGGTTTTCAAGTGGTTTACCTACAACCACATCATGATATGCCAAGTACTATTCTCAGCCCTCATCAATATCTCACTGTAGGGAATAACATAGGAAATTCTACTGAAATCTGTTGCTAACGCACAAACTGAAAACTGGAAATGGAACATTGAGATCATGTTCCCCCCTCAATGTGAAATTTCCACTTATTGAAAACAGGATCACTTAAAGCAAACACACAAGTCAAAACAAATGCCACCAAATCATCATGCAGCCCCGGCCGTCGTTGGGCATCGACGAGAGGATGCTAAATGACCTCCAACCTCTGTTTGCCTCCATCCTCCGGTATCATCATGCTACTAGTTCAGTTGGATGTGATCATGAAGCTCAAAAAATACCTTCAATAATTTGGACGTCGTGTACAAGCAAAAATGCGTCCAAAATTGAAATGCGGGCCAAATTTTTTTATTTTTCAAACTTTGGAAGACGACACTTTTTACAATAGTATTGACCCACAATGAACTTTTGACGACTAAACAAAAAATCGACTCTTGACTTGACTACAACTAAACTTTACATTATTAATTCTCAATATTTTGACTCCTTGATTTTTGAAAATGGACACAAAAATAACTATTTTACCATATATACATATGATGACACTTTACGACAAACACACTAATGGTGCTATATAAGACACTTATACTCTTAATGACATGACATTAATACAATTACTTTGTGTAAAAGACACTATCATCATGTACCAAATATCTTATAAAACCTAAAGTGAATAAACTCATGTACTACCTATCCTAAACTAAAGGCCAAACGAATAGACTATTTTAGTGTAATCACAAACATAAAATAAAATGACTTTAAACCATCAACTAAATCTATTGCTAAAAGCATTTATAAATACCACATCCTAAATAAGAGAAATTTTAAACCTAAAATACCTATTCTTAATAACAAATAGGTGAGATCTGATGTGGAGCTCAACGTGTATGTATTTATGCCACCACCGATTAGTGAAGCCAATGCAAGATTTGTGGATGTCGAGTGGTATTGAAGGAGCATATAAATGCAGGTTTTGAGAATGAAATAGCAGTGGAAGAGTAAAGGATTGGATCAATTTCCTTTCAGTCTGAGTTTGTTGGGAGTGAGGAACACAAGCTGGACAGTTCTTATCCCTTGATCATAGACCTCTCGTGCAGCATCCAGGTTTCCTAGATGTTCCTTGAGCTGTCCGAGCTGGCCATAAGCCACAATTTAAAGAACGAAGGATATCATCTGAGACCTTTCTCAAGAAGTGATCTCTCTTACGTAATTTTTCCCAACTCTCTTGCAACAATCACCGACTTCATCCAGACTCTCTCTGAGAAATCCCTCTCACGAGCCTTAGCAAGAATCATTCTAGCCCTTTCAGGCTCATGATTTTCAAACTCCAATCAGATGCATGAAACCAAATTCTCTCTCCTTCATGTTTTTCCAAAGACATGACTCACGAATATGTGAAAACCATGGTTTTGATTCCCAAAGAAAGAAAATTTGAAGGCGTTTTAATGTGATCTGTTGGCAAGAGATGTAGAAAGACACCGTAGAACCAAATCTGATCAAACTCGATGGATGCAATTTGGTGTTGAATTCTGCAGGCCGCCACATTATATGATGATGAACTGGAAATGTTTTGACGTCCTTCAGATCTATAGCATAGGGACCGTAGCATTGCTCTGATGCCAAATGAAAGCACAACACCAGATTTAATTAAATCAACACAGAAAGATATTCTATTCAGCATATCCATCATATTACAAGAACCCATATAAATAGGAATATAGCTCTCCTATGATTTAGGAGGTAGCTATAACAAAAATCTAACCTACGTGAGTTGTTAAAACTCATTCACCCGTATTTGTTATAAGTTGTTTTATATAACAACTATATAACAAAATACTAACATATTTACAAACACAATATTACATGATAATAATTACTAACGTAATTATTATTTACCAATGGAGCACTAATAGATTGATTTCAACATTTTCTTCTTCTTTTTGGATTATGTAGTTAGAATTAATGGGAGCAGGATCATAGGATTCAACATGGTAAGATGAAATTGGCTCAAATTTGATGGTAAATCTTGTGCCATATCTAGTCCTTAGAATCATATGAGACCAATTAGAAGATGAGTACCCACCCACCTTGGCTATAAAATATCTTGAGAGGAAGAGGGCCAAGAGAGGAGGTAAGTCAATGATTGATATATATTAAGTGATGTTTAAGCTAGGATAAACATGGAGGGTTAACTCAAGATTCTTTATGACTCCTAGTATTTTGACATTTGAACCATCAAGTTACAAGACTCCCTTAGAATTTGGGTTGTATTAAATTCCTAAATTGTTTGCTATTTTATTGGGCATTACAAAAGTACTTGCACCTAAATCTATCATGCAATTATATACTAGGTATTTTCCCATAATCAAAGACATGTAGAAGGGTGGAGGATTCTTGACTTTACTTACTTGTTTATTTTTTAGCTAGCACAAGATGATATGGAATTCAACTTTTGTATGACAATTCAAATTGTAGAAGCTACTTCCAAACTTCTTATAAGAGATCCCTCTAAGTCTGGGATAGATAAGGCATCCCATATTATCATGTTTAGATTTGTCCTTTTCATTTACTCAATTTTTTTTAGAGGAACACCCACAAATTTATGTGTCAAAGTGAAAAATATTCTATTCTTGTTTTCTCAATTGGTGGAAGTGGTGATTTGAATGGCAATCTGATTTATTTTTAGAAGAGGAGTACTAGATGAATCCACTTAGCTCAAGCCCATGATTGATTTCCTTTGAGAGGTGAACTTTGCACTATAGGAGATGGAGCAATAATTCCTAGTTGCTTCTTCTTTGACCTTTTATTTTCCATGACATAAAGCTGTGGTATTTTTAGGTTGTTTGTGGTTAGATTAACCACATGTAATTCTTCATGATTAAAAAACATTAGGTTGGATTCCATGGTAACTTCTTACATAGATCCCACATTGGGATTTACCATTTGTATCAATGGTTTTGTGGATTGAAAGAATATTATACCATGATGGTTTAGACTTGTATACCATTTGCATAAGTATTCTCATTATGTAGTTGAATACATGGAAAATACAACTCATCTTCTTGTATTACATTATTCTACACTGCAATAAGGGATATGTTTATGCTTTATCGGTAGGAATTTGTTGTGTAAGAGCAACTATTTGAAGAGGCAAGTTTTACTTTTAGCCTTGGAACCTACTTGTTTGACTATTTTGGCCATATTTATAATTTATATATTGAGTTCTCAACTACTAATAACCTTGATTACACATTTTATTTGAAGACTTCCCTTTTTGAAACTAGGGTAAATTCTAGGTGTTTGAGCTTGTTGCTTCTTGAGAGAGACAATTTCATTAGATAGATTTTTTACTAAGGCTCTAAGGTCATCACTATCATCTTTCTTGTGAGAGGAATAATATATGGAGGGGAATGAAGAAGTATTTTACTTATGAATATGAGCAAGATAATGTTGAATATTCGAAGGAAAATCTAGAAATAGAGTTGTAGGTAACCTAGGAGCTATTTTCCAGCTTGAATTAAGCAATTTTCAGCCCTAATGGCTATTACATATGCATCAAGAAATGTTGTAGATATCATAGATTGAATTATTTCTGAAATATTAGAATTAAGAGATCTCATGAAATACAAAAAATCACCTTGAGGAGTTAACTTTAGAAGATTTGGAATCTTATTCCAAGACTTCTAAAATTCTAAGTTGAAATCCACCATAAATTTACTAGAAGATCATTAGATAGTTCTCAATTTTTCTAACAAAGACATGTTGTCTACCTTTTCCTCAAAATCCCAAAGCAAAGTGCTTCTCCAAGATCATCCCATGAAAATATTGAACCAAATTATGTAGAATTCTAAACAATTGTAGTGATTTTCCTTTGAGGGAAGAAGCTAAAAGTCCGATCTACTACATCATCATTAGTTACAAATTGGATTGATCATAAATTAACAACATATTAGATATGTTCTATGGAGATAGTAAGATTTTCATCAGTAAAGAATGAAATACCCTTTAAAGAACCAACTGGAATACCATTATGAGTTGTTAAGGCTAAATGAATGCCTCCATTGAAAGTTAAAAAAAAGGTAATTTTTTTAAATAAGCCATGAAGTGAATGGGTCTTGAATTTTTAAGAGGAAAAGAGAAGGATCCACCAGGAGGAGGAGTGGAAATAATTTTTTTGGTAGGTGATGATATCACAATGAAGATGATTGATGTAACGAAGAAAGATATGAATCGATCATTTGACATGACATATTTTGGGCTCATGCACTATCCTCTTGGATTAAAGTATGGTAGAAAGAGAATCATATCTTTGTTTCTCAATTGAAATATACTAACAAAATGCTAGAGAAATTTATGATGATAGACTACACACCAATTCCCACACCTATGGAGACAATACTTGAGTTCTCTCATAAATATCCATCTCCACTGGTAAATATAACTCTCTATCGACAGTTGATTGGGAATATCATTTACCTGACTTATACTCAACCAAATATCAAATTTTTAATCAGATATATTTCAAAATTCATGTAGGAACCCAAAGTTTGTCATTAGAAAGTAGCAAGGTGGATCTTGAGATATCTCAAGGGAACTATGGATTTTGCTCAAGAGTACAAGAAGAATGACCAGTTCTTCTTGACTAGATATTAAAATTCATATCATCTAGGTAATATTGATGAAATAAAGTCCACTTATGGATTTTTATTCTTTTGGGATTTGTTCCAATGTCAAGAGGAAGTAAGAAACAATTTTTTTCCTTAATCTTCCACATAAAATAAATATCATGTTGTACGTGGAGCTATTTGTGAAAGCAATATGAATACATCACATACTTGAGGGAATTGAGTACCACAAAAGAACTATACCACCTTGTATGTTGATAATGAAGGTGTTCTAAAACTTGTTTGCAATCCAGTGTTTCATGAGAGAATAAAGCACATAGAGTATAAATGTATTTCATTCGTGAGCACATTTTGAAATTCAACATTCAACTTCAATTTTTTCCAACATCTAAATAACAAGTAGATGTTTCATGAATTCACATTCATGCGACAAGTTTGAGATGTTTAAAGAGTTCCTCTCCTATTCTCTTGAGGCAATGCAAAATTAAGGGGGCAATGTTAGGTAAAACCTATAATACTTAGTAATTCTACATTGTAAATGTGTTTTAATTTACCATAGGTTATCAATTAGTTACTTAGGTAATTAGTTTAAGATTTATTGTATTTTTCTTATTATATAATCACGTAGGTGTTTGTTCAATTTTTCAACCCGTGAACCACTTAGTCATTTGTATTCATCTATATAATGCATATAAGCATTGCAGCTCCATAGCCCTATAATATGGTTGATTCCACACTAATACAATAACCAAGGTTTTTCCTTGTTCCTAACTCACAAAGGATTCCATGACTGATTTGAATAGTTACTCTTTTGCAGTGTCCACTCACTCATAAGCATAAAAATAGGCCTCTTATTTCACCACCCAAGTGAATCACTCTAATCCTCAAATGATGACTCTAAAAAATAAAATGAGAGGATCATTACAGTATATTTCAATAGAGTCTACTAAGAAGAAGCTTGAGAACACCTCAGCCAAAGTTATATCTACTTCTCTGGGTAAGTCTCTTTCTCCTTCTCTAGTCAAATCAATTTCTACTTCCACTTCTAAGAATGTAGTTCCTACACCTTCCAAGGATGCCATTGTCCCCCAATAGTCCAAACATCCATTCTTATACATAGTTTGATCATGTCAAGAAGGACAAAATCCAAAATTTATGAAGATGAGTATCTAAGAACTCATCCTAAGAAGTTTGATAAACTTATCTAGTTTATCAAAGGAAGTAGTTCAAGGTATAATTCCAACAATTCCATTTCCAAAGAACCAATTCCTACTCCTCATGTCACCCCTTAGAATATTCTTTCTCCCACATCTTCCACTTCTCAAAAAATGAACCTTTCTACCTATCTTTGTTAATCAATGGGTACAAGTTGAGTAATTACATCATTGACTCGGTGCTTCTAACAATATCATGCCCACCAAAGTGGCCAAAGATCTTGGTCTCACCCTCATTCCTACTACTAGACAATGTTACTCCATGGAGACCAAATAATTACCTCTCATTGGTCAAGTTGAAGATGTTCAAGTGACATTGGTGGACTTCACGGACAAGAAGGTTAGGATGAATATAATTAAAGTAGGTATTCCAAATTTATATATGGATGTTATTAAGCCATATTTTCTATTGAGATGTTAGTGGAGAGATACATATGGATTGGTCATATGCCACCATACCAGTCAAGGGAAAAATGAAGAAGATTCTTCCCATAATAAAAATGAGATACACTATTTAGAGAGAGGATGATCCAAGAGTAGACATTTTATACCAAGGTTCAAGATATAACAACTTTTTCTTATCTTCAAAGGAAGATGATGAGATGCCCATATTGATGGAGGAAATTACCTAGGTGTTATTGAGCAAATTGAAAAACAACATGATGACCTCTTTGGACCCTAAATTTAATAGTATGTACTTCTCATTGGATATAGATATAGTTTCTATGCTTGATGATGATGAAGATCATGGAGATCATAACTTACCTCAAATAATTATTGAGATGGTAAGTAATGTTAACCATGAAGAAAGAGTAATGTCAAGTGACTTCTTGGAGTATGAGCCTCAAATTTATGATCATCTTCTTGAGATCCAAAATGAAGACTCACTACAAAATATGAATGTGAAAATGCAAATTTCTCTTTTATTTTGATGGAAAATACCTTCTCAATGAGGAACAAATGGATATAAATGTGATTGAGTCTCTCAAGAATGATTACACCTAAGGAAAGGATATCTCCATCATGGAGATGATTATTGTATCTCAAGATGGCCACGATGAGGAAAGTGATAATATCCATATTTCAGTCCTAGTTTTGTGTTTATTCTCTTTTCAAGAGGATAAAACATCATGTGAGTCACACCATAACAATAAAAATATCAAGAATAAATAGGTACATGTGAAGAAGAATTGTATGGAGCGGTGGGTAAACATAGAGTAGTAATAATTCCTTGATGGTGTTGAAAATTTCAAATAACTTATCAATAACCATTTTACAAAGACAATGATCATATGGAGTATGAAAACAAAAGAGATAATTCTGAATGGAGAGCACAAGGATAGTTTTGAACATGGTGATATTGGAATGATGTTGAATCATTCTTGTAGAAACATAAAAGTGAAAATGTGAAATCGGAGCATGGTTGAATTTTAAAATGGAAATGAATTTTTACGAAGCAATAAAGACAATGAGTTATCCGAGTGGACCCTCACTTGCAAGGAGAGTCATGTAAAATTTCTCAAGAAGAAACACACAAATTTCTCTTTCTCATGTATATGGAGATCTTTGGTAGTAATTTGGATTTTCCCAAGAATTTTAGAAAGGGATCATCCTTCATCAAACTAGTCAATGGGTTTATAGAGGAAAGTAATTTGGTGATACTTATGTACATGTAACATTTAGAGAATAAAAATTAATACAAAGAAAGTGGACTATCCCCAACATGTAACATAAGTGATTTAGGTTTTTTTAATTGTGTATTTCCCTTTCTGCTTGGTTTTTCCCTTTTCTATCATGTGTTTATTTTAGTTTTCCGTTGATTGTGTTGGTCACTTGTACTAGTTGTTAAATATGGTGACTCTATTTTTCCCAATGGATAAGGCATTGGTTTTCTTAATTGTGATATTGTTTCGCAGGATCAATACGAAACCGTGTGCACATTGAAGAGGTTGCACTCCAACGATGATGTGAATGATCCAAGTAATCAACAAAAATCAAACACAAAGGAAAATCATGCATGAAATAATAGGTCTACTCATTCTTATAGCTCAAATATAAATGGTATATAAATAAGAGTGTTATGGAACTCCGTGCATGACACATGAAACCTAATTACACCTAATGACTTATGATCTTGCTAAGTGAGATGAATAACCCCGTTAGGTTGAAAATACCCCAGTGAGATGACAAGGAAAGTCACATACACTAACATCCCCATTTATCGAAGCTGAGATAGAGGTCATGTAAAGTTAGAAAAGAAAGAAAAATCCCCTAGAAAACTAAGAAAGATGTGCCATATGTGTCTTAACAACTAAAGGTTTGATAAGGTACCCATGTACAAAAAAAATCTCTCTAGAAAAGAAGAAGAGGAATAGAAAGCCCAAGAAGATGGGTGGCTGCAAAGGACATCACCCTAAGAAAAGATCAAAAATAAAGAAACTTAACATTAGTGAAAAACTTGGTGAAGATATCTGCAAAATGATCAAAATTCTAACAATACTACAATTTGATGATGTCGTCATGAATCAACTCTTAAATGAAGTGCATATGGATATCAATGTGCTTCATCCGCTGATGTTGAACCGAATTTTGAAAAATTAGGATGGTATTCATGTTGTTGTAATAAATGATGGTAGGCTATTCAAAGTGAATACCAAACTCTATCAAGATTCCATACAACCAAACAATTTCCATAGTAGCATTGATTGCTCTTTTTCGTACCTTGCCTTTATACATGATATCGTAATTAATTTTTCTTCTTGCTAAACCAACTATCATAACCTAAAATGATCTAGATGATATTATGAGTGCATGTAATCCTTGAATCTCCATCAACCATTATAGCATGAAATATCACGTCAAGAGATTTCTGTTGATATAAATAACATGAAAAAGGGAGCTCGTATGCTCAAGATATCATCCGCTGAAATTTTTGGCTGACTGGAAAAATTTAGGGATTGTGCACATGTTTGCTAACTTGGATGCAGGAACATCTACCAAGTGGATGAATCACATTGCAAAAGTGGCACAAAGAGTATGAAAAGCAAAAATTGGGTTTTGGATATCGGTCTTTGACACTCGGTTGCAGACAAGTGGGCCCCTCTATTTCTGGCTGGGGCCTTTTGCCACAGTAGGCACACTCTTTTTATGGAGGGGTGCCTTGGCCTCGATCTTCATATTATCATTGTATTGATATTGTATATATATACCACTTTGTGTTTATACATGATGAATGTGGGATTATTATTGCAAGATTGAATTATAATGTAGGGTATGCAACATGGTCTATTTTACATTCGGGTCCAGCTCTCTCCCGAGTTAGTGAACAACTTTCCACAACTCGAGGTACCACCTTGGCCACCTAACTCCAACATTTCTTGGCCATATATTCATAAACTAGTGGGGTGGTCAACTCCCCATTGATCGAACCTTGATTTACGGTGAACTCAAAGAACCCAACAAATCTATGCTATTTATTTAGCATGTCAATTGAGTAGATCACTATGCCACAACTGCGTGGCGATCATCACCACAACCCACCTACATGGATAACCAATCTAAGCCACAATGTATTGGCTTCCACCTACGTGGAACCTTTCAACTCAACCCAAAGGATTGGTTGTTCAACTATGCACCAAGCACTTATATGTGGCAACAAAATATAAGCATAAGCATGGCCACATCCATGGGAAGATAGGGTGGGTATGCCCAATATAAATGTTGAAGCCACATGGAGGATGTGAAATATATACCCAAATAGCCAAACAAACCTTCGAAATGGAGGTATGGGCTCGAACTCCGAGACTTACGAGCTCCAAAAATGTATCTTGATGTTGAGCCAAAGCAACTCAACAAAGTATATAATGAGCTCAATGGTATTTAAAATGGATTTTGATAGTAGGATCGTGATAGGGGCCATAATAGGCCGTTTTTGGAAATATTAGTTTTGAAGCACCTAGAGTCAGTTTTATAATTTCATGTAAATTGGTGAATTGTTCTAAATTCCGAGATGATTCTAGTGATGTCATTCTCTTTCCACAAAGTGCTATAATTTTCTGGTTTAGGTTTTTATGAATCATTTTCACAAAGAATGTATTGTGGAGATACTGTGGAGCCACAAATTGTTGTGGTAAATTTTTTAGTTTATTTTGTTGCTTATGATCGATTTAAATTCCATTATAATGAAATGAACAAATGATTAAGAAAATCAATTCATTGGAAAAATTGGATTAAAGTTAAAATTGAATCTATTATTCACAACAGATAAATGTGTGCACAAATCAATTTTGGATGAATTAAATTAGATTTATGTGCAATGAAATTTAGCTTGTGATCAGATTGGGGAAAATTAATATCAATTTTTAATAAATTTTAACTGATTCCTCTTTATCACCGAAAGTTGATTTATTGAAAGAAATTGGATCATAAGAGAATCTTGATAATTTGTGGATTTTAAAAACACGTTTATAGTGAATCCATAACAATCTCTTGACCAATTTAATCGAAATTTAAGTATATGAATAATTTTAAAACAATAGTCGGGGTGAAAACTATTTTTGGATCAAGTTTTGGTATCGAGAACAAGCTGATGTAACCATGTGATTACTTCAATTTGTGTAATTGGTTCATTGTGATTGAATAGGTACAAGTGCACCATGAGTAAGATGTCTAAATAGAAAAGGTCGATGAGATCGAGGATTTCAATCACCATATCCAAGAATAGAAATATCTCATGAGATCCATGTATTACTCCTTAGAAGAGAATAATGCTTGACTGAAATCAAAATTACAAACCAAATATGGGCTCTTGGTAAAATTGTAGAGTGATGAGTAGAAAAGGAAATACCCTTAACTTTAGATGCAAAAATAATGACTGATGAATGCACTGTAAGTATGTCACCACAAGATTCCTCTTCCCATTCGGATTCATATTCAGGTAATGATGTTTTTGGTGGTTTTAAAAGTACACTAAAGACATTGGATCTAAATTATTAAATAAAATGAGATTTAATAGAAGTGGCCTTGGTAAGAACAACCAAGGAATATCTAACCCAATACAGGTCGAGGATCTTCCTTGTTATGCAAGTTTGGGTTTTTCTAGTGTAGAAATGGATATTAGAGAATCCTCCAAGCACGTTGAAGGAAGATGAGCTTCCGATAACAAAGTGTATACCCCACTAGTACAACAAAATGGATGTGGTAAGAAAAATCAACGAAGAGGTATTGAGATTCCACCTCCACTTTCTTATCATAATCATAAGCATGGGAAAAATTGTAAAACTTATGAGGATCCACTCTTTCCATTTAAACAATATGGTTTTGATATACAAGAAAATGATGAATGCTTTTCCTTGCACTTTTTGTGGATTGCGTAATCATTCTGTTGCCTTTTGTTGGAAGAGAAAGTCTTTCTTGTAGAAGTGGTTTCCTAATGAGATTAATGTGAAAAACAAATCTCGTAGCTTTCAGCGAGAAATGGTAAAAATATTTCCTCATCCGAAGAAGGATAAGAGGAACTATTGCACTCATTGTCATATGAGTGGACACAAGGTTGAAAAATGTTGGAAACTTCATCCAACAAGCCATCTGAGGAATGGTAAGAACAAGTTGGTTTACAAGGTAAAATTTGTTAATCCACCAACTAAGAATGAATCAACCTTGGATCTATCCATAGATAATCCATAGATGATTCCATTCTATTTTGATATGGATAATGAAAACTCATGTGATTTGGATAGATTTATATTTGCATAGTTGTAAATGATGAATAACATGCAAAATTTGCAAAGCAATTTAGGATTCAATTAATTTGTGAAAAAGGAAAAATTCGCATATACATATTTTTAGCTTTGATTTTGATGAAGTAACTTGAAGGGGAAATCTAGGTGACATGTTTATCATACTTGGATATTTTCTCTTTTTTATGGGTTTGTGGAAAACTTCATTTTGGAATATTGACAACAACATATATAGTTGTTTCTTATGGGGCATGATCAATTGATCATAATGTCTATTTTGGGAAAAACATGTATTTTGTTGTTTCAGATGTGCAAATGTAGCAAGTGACACTATTTGTAAGTGTAGCAATATACAAACGTTTTGTAGCCATGCATGATTTTTGCACATTTTATAAGTTTATTATTTTAGGCTTTAATATTTGTAACTATCAAACATGGTTACAAATAGGTTGTACAATTATTACACTAAAAAAATGTGATGCAAGTTACATTTTACATAGTTGATAGTGGTGCAGGATCAGTGTACAACAATGAATATGGCATTTTGGTTGTCATATATTGATTACGTATTGGCCATGAATTAGTAAGCATATTATTTGGTGTTGGTGTTTTTTTTTCTATTTGGAATAATACACTTCTTGATAGTTTTGATATGTATTGCAAAGCTTACCATGCTATAAATTTGGTATTGTATGTTTGTGATATGTAGAGAACCTCTTAACAGTTCAGTTGGGTAAGTTGAATTTTGGTGACCAAAAGGATCTTATTGGGGAGGAGTGATCTAGAGGATATTATGAGTGTAGATGATCCTTGAATCTTCCTAAACCATTACAACGTGAAATATTGTTTCGAGAAATTTCCGTGGATATAAAGAACTTGAAAAACGAGCTCATATGTTCAAGATATCATTCAACTTTGAAATTTTTAGCTAATCGACAAAATTTAGGGACCGTAAAGCGAGTCTCTACTATCTTGGATGCGAGAACATCCACCAAGTGGATGAACCACATTGCAACAAATTTCACAATGGGTATGGAAAGAAAAATATGAGTTTTGGACTGCAGTATTTGACACTTGGTCTGCAGAAAGTGGGCCCCGCCATTTGCTAGTTGGGGCCCTCGGTAAGGTCAACACACTTTTTTTGTGGAGGGGTGCCTTGGCCTTTGATCTTCATATTATCAATGTATTGATATTGTGTGTGTGTGTGTGTGTGTGTGTGTGTGTGTGTGTGTGTGTGTGTGTATGCCACTTTGTCTTTATACATCCTGCATGTGGGATTATTATTGCAGGATTGAATTGTAATGTAGGGTATGAAATAGGGTCTATTTTGCATTCGAGTCTAGATCATCCGATCTAGTGAACACCTCATAACAGCTCAGAGTTACCACCTTGGATACCTAACTCCCAAATTACTCGGCCATATATTCCCAACTTGGAGGGTGGTCAACTCCCCACCGATCGGACCTTGATCTACAAAGTGAACTCGACAACCTAACAATCTACACATTATATATTTAGCATGTCAACCCAGAGTAGATCACTATTCCATAACCTATGTAGTAGACCAATGCCATAGGCAACCTACGTGGCTAACCAATCTAAGCCACAATGTATCAAGCTGCCGCCACCCACGTGACACATTTCAACTCGGTTTAATGAATTGGCCATTAAACTATTCATTGAACACTTATACATGGCAACACAATACAAGCATAGGTGTGGCTACAGCCACATGAAGATAGGGAAGGTATGCCCAATATATAAATGTCAAAGCCACCTTATGCACAGAGGATGTGGGATATATCCCCAAAATAGCCAAATAAACTACCGACAAAGGAAGAATGGGCTCGAACCCAAGACCTACGAGCTCAAAAAGACCCGCCACCGTTGAGCCAAAGCAACTTGAGAGCTATATAATAAGCTTGATGGTATTTAAAATGGATTTTGATAGTGACTGTGACAGGGGCCATAATAGGCATTTTTAGAAATCCCGGTTTTGAAGCACCTAGAGTCGAGTTTGGACTTTGGTGTAAAGTGAAGAATAGTTCTAAATTCCGAGATAATTCCAAAGATAATGTCATCATTTTTCCATGAAGTGCTATAAATTTTCTAGTGTAGGGGTTTTTTTGACTCATTACATAGAGAATGCACTTTGTGGAGATACTATGGAGCCATGAATTGATTTGGAAATGTGTTTCTAATAAATTGTTGAGTTTTTAAATTTGAATCAACTAATTTTGCAAGTGAGAGTGATCTATTATTATTCACTTTAGAAGGTAAAAATTGTACTTCAAGTGGTTTTTAATAGATCAATTCATGATTAAGTGAATCCCGAGACATAACCCATATGAGTGAACTCCATTATCAAGTTGTGATCTTGTTTCGATTTATTTTGCCGCTTATGATTAGATTTAAATTCTAGTATAACAAACTAAACAAATGATTAAGTAAAGCAATTCATTGGAAAAATTAGATTAAAATTAAAATTGAACCCATTATCCACAATAGACAAATGTGTGCACAAATTAATTTTGGATGAATTAAATCAAATTGATGTGTAATGAAATTACTTGTGATCGATTGGGAAAATTAATATCACTTGTTAATAAATTTTAACGATTCCTCTTTATTACCAAAAGTTTATTTATTGAAATAAATCAGATCATAAGATAATCTTGATAATTTATGGACTTTAAAAACACATGTATAATGAATCCATAACAATATCTTAAAAAATTTAATCAATTTTAAGTATCTGAATAATTTTAAAACAATAACGAGGGGGTGAAAAGTATTTTAGGATTAGAACCAAGAGAAAAACTATAACTTGAGGTAGATTTTTATGATCCAGATCACCGCCTAATCAGAGTTTATATATCCAATCAAATCAATCCCTATCCCTCCTAGATAATGAATGTATCCGTATAAGTGTCATGGACATAGTGAAGGATCCACTTTGCTTATCTCCAATGAAACTCACGAGGCTCCTGTATGAATGTGGACACGATCCCAAAAAATACAAAAGATACGAGATGAGTGTGAGTTAGGTAAATCAATCTCCCCACTAAATGTTGATAAAGGGTACCATCAACCATATGAGTAGAACAATAAACAACTAACTTAAGCTTGGAAAGGAAAGGAGTAGGAGAAGCCTTACAATCAAACATATGAAATTGAGCTAGTAAATCAAGGGATTACTTAGGCTGCAAGATTACAATTTTCCCGAGTCAAGTTGTGAAATTTGAATCCTAAGAAATTAATGAAGCAATCCCAAGTCAAACATGGAAATTTTTTTGGCTAAGGAAATCTTTACAAAATTAATTATCGAGGAAGATATTCCCGTAATCAATAAGTTATCAACATACAAAAAAAGGATGAGCATGGAGTCATCCTACCATAGAATGTAAAAATTAGGGTCAATGTGACACCGAGTGAACCCTTATATAAGTAGAAAGTAGTCCATCTTGTCATACCAAGACCGCGGGGCTTATTTAAGGTAATAGAGAGACTTATTTAACTTGTAAATGAGGGAGGGATCATGGACATAACCTAGAGGTTATTCCATGTAGATATCTTCCTCTAGGTCCCCATGAAGGAAGGCACTCTTAACGTCCATCTGGTGGACTTTCTATATGTTTGCAACAACGATGATGAGGGTCGATTGAATGGAATTCATCTTCATAATTAGAGTAAAGGTTTCCAAGTAATCAACCCCAGCTACATGGGAAAAACCCTTAGCTACAAGTTGCACTTTAAAATTCTCAACTTCTCCATCAACACCATACTTTTTTTGGTACACCAACTTACACCGAATGATTTTATTCCTTTCGGAAGAGAGGTGAGATCCAAGTATTGTTCTTCATGAATGAGGAATACTCCTCATCAATGTAGAATCCCATAAGCCTCTCGTAAAATACTTATGGTCAGAAGTGGAGGCGAAGAAGGAGTGAGGTCCAAAGTGAACTCTAAGCAAGTCTTTTTTTCTGAAGGATCTCCCATCTATTCTCCAACAGTCTACAAGGTTTTCCTATCCTAAAGAAATACTAGGAGGTGAGTCGGGCTCAAAATTTGTATATTCTTCACTTGAGTGAGAAGGGACAAAATCTTCATCATCACTAATCTCGGAATCGTAAGACTTTGAAGCAGGGATGGTTGGGAGGAGAAAAGTATCAAGAAGACCAAGAGGAACATGCTTAACAATATTGATGCAGCCTAGAATCTACTATATAAAACCTAGGTGCATTGGCACATCACCCAACCTGAGCTAAGCGCTCACCCAAAGCGTGCAAAGGTAGCAAGCCCCTCTTTAGAGTTACTTGTGCAGGATGTTAGTGTGATGACGATACAACATACTCATAACCATAAACATAACATTCCACAGAGCATAACTAGATCTAGATCTTAGAGAATCATGAATTAAATAATAACTATAAGAAGATTTACCATACAAGAACCGATTCTGATAATGTTAAAGCACTATTATCCATCCAATATACTCCATTATATTAAACATTGTAATACATAGAGGCTTCTTACATTACAAAGCATCATCATAAGTCATGCACGCATCAGATCCGGCGGTATAACTTTACAATAATTCCCTACTTAGTACCTCTTCCTAACTACATAGTTCACTAAATATTTATAGGGGTGGGGACTTTCCCTTCACCACCTACGCACTTCTCAAAATAGGTCACATGATGATAATAGCCATGCACCTTTACATTAACATGCACACATGCAAGTACGCTAATGATAAACATCTTATAGTTAACATGAAGAAGTAATCCTATTATTATCTTGAACTCATGCATAGTGCTTATCAGACACTCGTTCCCAAACTAACATTTACGTGTCGCACAAGTCTACATCCCAATGTGTGATCCACACACTATCCTCCAAAAATAGCCCGCATCCATGAAAATGGCTAAGTTCTAAATTAGTTTGTCCGTGCGCATTTCCTTTCCTATCCTTCTCGCACCTTCAAGTGCGCCTTGTTCCCGTGTGCATGAATTCTTTGTGTTTTATCCTTAGGAAAATATTGTCTACTCAAAATTACCCCACACTAAAGTACATTGCCATCCTAGAAATGGGGATTCTTTTTGATGTTCCCAAATAATAAAGAATAAGAATGGAAATAATGTAAAGAATCACTGTACAAAAGAATAGACCTTTACTCTACAACACCCTCTTCTTCAACCGGGAGGATCAACTCTGGATATTCTATTTTAATCTTAGCCTCCAATGTCTTCCAGTCATCCAGCGTGGTCCTTGTCTTCTTTGGAATGTCTGTGGCAATGGATTCTAATTCATCCTGAGTAATCTTTTCCTTTTCATTCTATAGTACTTGGACAACATTGGCCATAATAGACATCATTCCCTCCAGAAGATCCATCTTCTACGCTATGAGATTCCCAATCTCATCTATTCTCTCCTTATGTGGGTCTTGGGCATTGCAAGGGCTTCATGCTTTTGTTTCACAAGTGCCAATATTTTTGTGCATCCTAGTGTCTCATCTTTCATGGCCTTTAGAATGTCATTATCTTCAACTAGAGTTCTGATCCTTATCATTGCTTACATTTGCCACAAAAATATTCAGAGCTTGATCATATTTCTTGAGCTCATCCTTCAAAGTTTGGAGTAAAGCCTCATAATTTGAAATGTTCCTAACCACAGAGGCCCTTGCTCTTTTTGCTTCTTGTTCAGGATCCTTTGGCACTGACATTCGAATTGGTCCATCGTCTAGCACCAAATCAACCAATGCATGCACATAATGCATAGCCAAAGGAAACTTCTCGAGTACCTTAGACTCAAGATGAGGTCTTACTTTGTAAAGTAATCGCTAATTTCTTCTGCTGTGATAATGAAGGCCTCATTATTTTTCTCTGTTCTAGGTCCTTCTCCCTTTTAAACGCACTATTTCTATAGATTTTTCCTTGTTATCTTCAAGGTTCTAATGGTGGTGACCCTTATCAATGTTCCTCCTTGCCACCTTTGCGTATATACCTTAAATAAGGCATTGCTCACCTTCTCATGAGAGACATTAGAGTAGGATTTACCATCATGTGTCTACTTTGGGGTGCCTTCTTCACTCTCCTTGATACACAAGATTCCTCACACACGTCAAAATCTGGCTTGTCCATATGGGTCTCATGTATGGACCAGATTATTTTTCCTTGTGCACATGGTGGCCATGTCCGGATCAATTAGCTCTCATCCATATAATTCCTTAAGGCCCACTGTACTCTGGAATCGAGTGTGGATGACTTTACTTGTGTCCTCAAAGCATAGCACATATTTGCCACAACATATTCTTCACTTGTTCTCTTTGTTCTCGACCCATTGGGAACCTGAGTGCCAAGGTTTGGAGTTGGCCCCTCTTCATCTAGAGTAGTAACATGATTACTAGGCTGATCTTGCACCGTCTCTTCTACTTCCTTCACCCCTTCCTCTTCATCTTTCATTTCTTCATCTATGGGATCCTCCACATCTTCTGGTTACACTGGGTTCCAGGCGTGATCTCTTTAGACTCCTTCACCTCCTCATTAAGCTTTAGCTTTCTCCTTTTCTTCTTCTCGTGATTCTTTTTAGGGGAGATTCTAGGGATTTTCCTATAGGCACCGTGGTGTTCTTGCGCCTTGGGTCCTTGTTCTTCTGAATACCCTCTTAAACTGGAACTCTTCGGGACTTGCATCCACGTCCAAAGTCCTCTTCTCCTTCTTGCACCTGTGGTGGAGTATCTGTGTGCTCACTCTCCACTTTTTCTGTGGGTTGTCTCCAGCCTCTATGATCTAAGCCTCCACTATCTTTGTGTTCTTCTTCTTCCTCGTCTATCTCGTATGGTCACAGCAGGCTTTGGGGTGACACATTCTCCATTGTATGTTTTCCTTAGGCATCCCTAGGAGCATGAACTCATTCTCCACATAATTATTATTCTCCATCCTAGGCTTGAGCTGAAGATATATGAGTGTGGCTCCACTTTGTTCCTATAGCCAAACTTACTGGCTTCATATTTATGACATCTGAAATGAGCCTCTCAATGTAGGTAGATTGACCTAGATATACATATGTTTTCCTGAGAGTGTGGTAGTCACAATCTACCTTGTCTGCATTGAATTTCAGATGAAAAACATCAATAAATATGTGAACTAAGGCCTAGAAGTAGCACGTTGTGAAGGCATATGGCAGTTTTCACCATGGACTCTATGTCCCATCCTTCATGGAAACCGAGCGATGCATAAATGTTGATGTAATGAGAATTGTACTACCTTACCTACTACCGAAGGTAGTTCCTTTGGAATGTTCCATTCCTCCTCAAATGCCACATGAAGTCGGTCATACCAAATTTCTACCCTTTGCTTTAATGGGCCACTCATTGATCCTTCACATAAATATTTCTCAAACCCATCTGTGAGGGACTTCTTCTCTATGGGATATCCCCAGATTTTGTTCTTTGGCCCATCGAGCACTCCAATTTATACAAATATAAGAGATAAGAGGATGGTGCCAAAACTTATATTTTCACCTACACACGCTTCCTCAACAATGGTTTCTGTAATATAGCCTACTAAATTGTACACTTCTCCTTGGACATTTTCTTTGCAATATGAAGCCACATGGTGTTTACTACAACAATATCTCTTGGGCATTCAACTTGGTGAGCGGATGCACGAATTCCTACACCACATGGTACATCCGTAATTTATAGATGTCCATTCTAACTCCTTTCTTGTGGCTATAACCATTGCTTTATCAGTTAGATCACTAACATTGTCTGTCCCTGTGCCCTTCAATCCTGTTAATGTCGCAATTAGGTTCGTTGTGATCCTAACCCTTTGTCCAGTGAAATAGAAGAAGTCCTCATGGAATATTCTCATAAGCCATTGGTATAAAGGTTCATGTTTTCCAAAATATGGGAGCTCATACAATTGATAAAATCCTACCTTCTTAAGCAAATTTTCCCCAACGTCGTCATACACTGGCATATCTTCCACCGTGCGCTTGTTGGTCTTCTTATTCAAAAAAGCGTCCAACTCTCCCTTGTTATCAATGGTGTGGTGGTTGTAGTCACTTTTTTAGATCTGTAGATGTGGGAATCCCAATCTTGTCTAACTATTACTCCTTCTGGGTATTGCATCTCTAAAAAATTACTCTCGAGAAATTTTAACCTCAACTTCCACCTTTTTCTTTCCTTTTGTGCCTATTACAGTGCTTTCTTTTGAGCCATCATATAAATACCACCTTTTGTCTTATGTGTTGAGTAAGTTCAAACCCTATCTTGAAATTACGTGCCCAATCTCAAACCGCATGCCCTAGCTCCTTCTCAATGCTTCTGCTTCACTCAAACCCTTCACAAATGGGGACGTAAGCCTTTTTTGCGCACAAATATGCTCTCCACATCTGGTTTCGCAACTCTTCGCACCTCAATACAATTTTTAAGGTTAGCCGCACACTTAGCTCACTCAAATACTTATGATTGTAAAGGTAAAAATGAACATGCATCACGTCCTTATATAAATTTTCAGAAATTTAGTGAATTTATTGCTCCTCCACATATCAACAATCCTCTCATTAATTGACCATTTTCAAAATTTCCAAAAATTTCCACGTGGTATAATTTCACACCCCAGCTATAACCTTCTAGCACGCCTTCCTACCCTCTAGCTACAAACTTCTCTTCTACATGCTTCCATGCACCGAGTACCTCACCACTGTGCCCTCTCATAGTAGTTTCCACGGCTGCTGCTTACCTCACATTATATTGTCCCTTCATTCATTTCCATATGTGGTCTTCTTCAGAAGCAATCTCCTTTCTAACAACTCCTTTCCATACTCAAATAACACATGTAACAATTTTTTCTCATGTGTACCCAATTGTGAATAATAAATGACAACCACCCCACACCAATAGTATGTGCAATCATCTCATGCCTAAAAATACTTGATTGTAATTAACTTCTAGTGCACAAACATGCTTATTACAAAAAACAACACACTAAATTAACAAAGCATAAAGATGTAGAAGGAAATACACTAAAGGAAATATAGGAAGGGAAAGAAATACTAAATGGAAACACTTTCTTATTACAAACAATAATAATACTTATTTATAGTAGGGCTTGACCTTCTCTCATTAAAATAATCGGGTAAAAACATTCCATGAAGCGCCCCAAACCGGAAAGCGCCTAATTCAAGTATATGAGTGATAACATACGATCCCAACCAATGAACCTTAAGCTTTCCTAGATGGCACAGACACTTAAAATCATAAATTAGTACCATCTTTCCAACCTCAAGATTCTTGTCCCTGATGTGTTGGTCATGCCATGCCTTATGTCCGCCTTTTCCTACTTCGAATCCAACGTGTTATGGTGCACCTCTCATCCAACTGTATTAACATTTCAATTATTTCTTCTAATGTTTGCTCATTATCTAGACCTCCAAAGACGAGTAATACGCAATGATGGTACCATAAATTCTATTGAAGAACCGTTACATGTACAAACACCAAATGAAAGGGTATCTCCATTGATCAACATAAAGGGTGCAACGCAAATTACAAGTTGTTTCTTCTCTAATGCTTTCATTCCTTCTGACACCATACCCGTGCATAAAAAGACAACAATATCCTCCAATGTTGAAGGCACACAATGTAACCTATACAACTGTGCATATAGCATTATATCTTTAATTGTTTACGCGTCCTCCCCCCAGGTGAATCCTTGATAAGTGGTTTGGGCTAGAATTACTTTTACTTGTTTTTACCACAACTATTAAATCAAATTCCTGGAATAAGAGCACCCATCGACATATGTGCCCCTAGTAAAACGTGATTATTTACTAAGTATTTTAATGCCATGTGATCAGTATAAAATACAAAAGGTGTTGCTTTAGTAAGTATTGTCTAAATTTATGTAGCACGTAGATCATCAACAAGGCCTCACGCTCTGTTGTTGTATAATTCTGCTCTGTAGGATTCAACTTTCTACTAGCAAAAAGATAGGATGATCTATAATACCCTCTCTAGGTTAAGCTAACATCGTGCCAATGGTTGTTCCAAAGGCATCCCCATGTACATGAAACGGTTGGTTCCATGTAATTGTCACAATGATCCTTAATAAGTCCATACACTTTGTCCAATCATCCAAGTAAACCTACAGGAAGTTGTGAATAAAATCTTGGAATGCTTGAACAACTATGCACGAAAATACAACAAGCGCATTTTTCAAACCAAAGGGCATCACAGTATATGAAAAAATTCCCCATTCAATGGTGAAATTCATATTCCATTGATCCTCCTGTGTAATTATAACTTGATGATACCCAAAGAATCCATCTGTGAAAGAATAAACTTCATGCCTTGTAATGCCTTCTTATATTTCCTCTATGAAAGGTGTAAGAAAATGATCAATCACACATGCAACATTTAGTTCCATGTAATCCACACAAATCCTAATATGACCATCTTTATTTATACTGATCACCATGGGGCTAACCCACTCTGATTCCTCGAGGGGCTTGATGATGCCATATTTCAACATTTTGTCAATTTCTTCTTTAACTTTTACATGCAGGTTAGGGTTCATCCTATAAGGTCTCTTCCTAACTGGGTGTGCTCCTTCCTTTAGCTTAATCTTCATCTCACCTAATGAATCATGCACTCCTTTTAACTCATGGTATCCCCTAGACACACAATTCTTGGAAATCACGTAGTAATTCAATTATCTTTTCCACTTGAATCAGACCAATAATCCTCGATTATTGCCTCTTTAGGTTCAACATCCGTGCCAATGTTCACTTTCTTAGTCTTTACAGGTTCATGATAGGCGCACATATTCTTATCCACATTGTCTAACACTTCACACGTACCTACTAAATGAGCTATATCCAGATATTATACTTCCTCATCATCCACTATGTAGACCATATTTCCTTTTTCTTTCTCACAGCAAGTGCACTTAAGTAGTGTGACATCTATCTCTTCTACTTATTCAAAATGTGCTCTTGAGTCTTCCTCACCAAATAACTCCTGAATGAGTTCTTCAGCCTTTTCACTATCTCCCATAGTTAAGCACTTTATAACCCTTAATGCCTATTCCACCGGAGGTTTAGTAGAGAAGTAGTCAAAATTATGGATCATTCTCTTGCAACCAAGTCCTACCAATTTCCGGTTTCCTATGCAGGTTCTACATAAACATACCAAGCTCATACACAACCTTGTAAAGTGGAATAAAGTTTTTACACCTAAAATGAAGGTGGTAAAGCTTCCCTGCCCCTCATCCGAGTCTCTCACACCGCTGAACATGGTGATGAATTGGTTGATTACCATGATACATGCATATTGTAGTAGGTGTATTGCTCCTAAGAACCGAGTGGTTAGAGAAATTTTGACTTCATTCCATTCCATAAGATTATCCCTGTGAACCATCCACTAGTGCGCTACTATCCCATGTAAGTTATATACTAACATATTCCTTCTTTTCACTTTATTTGTACACTACTCCTCCATGGCATGCAAGAATAGTGCAGGATCTCCTTCTCCAGGTGTAGAGGTATAGGTTTGTTACCTATCCTCCTGATACATCGAGGTTTAATTCTCCGTGAAAATGTACTTCTTACTTCGCACCCAACCATCTCATAGGTGTCATGTGCCCAATTGTCACAAGCAATACTTGTAGTATCACTAATAGACTATGCATCTTCCCACTAGAGGACTCCTTACTTAGATGGCTCAAGTACTTCCGGGTCATGAATGGCGCGTACATAAATTCTGTTCAGGTCTTCCTCACTCAAAGGTTTTACATAAGGTGTAGATTTACCATCCGTCAAAGGGATAATAACTCTTTCTTCCTTATTCTCAAAACTTATATACCCCTTGTTGAATCATAGATCAAAATTATTTATATAAAACCAAGGGTGCCCAAGTAGAGCTAGGAAGTTGTCCGCTTCTACAAGTGCTAAAACCTCAAAGTCCCCAATGAACTTGGCCCCTTGTATAGTAATGGATGCATCCTTTAAAACTCCAATGGGAGTGGCCTTGGTTTGATTGGCCATGAACAATACATTAGAGGATGGTTGTAATGGAGGTCTGCCCATCTATACCCATGCATCCAAAGTAAGCACATTCACTTCCACACCTGTGTCAATCAATATATTTCTCAAGATCCATCCATCTACAACAACATTGAGAGTGATCTCCTTGTCATAATCCAAGCTATGAGGGGGAAGATTAGCATGTAGGATCTGCCATCCATTCTCAATACTTGTGCATGGATTGTTTCCCTTTAGCCAATTCCCTAGTAATGGAATGATATTATCCTAGTACAACATTTTGCATACCTCTTTCAAGTCATCAATATCTAATTAGACTGTCTCTGCTGCCTTCTTTTGTTCCAAATTTCGTGACTATTCCTTTAAACACTGTATTTCACCCTGAATATTTTTGAGTACCTCCATGGTTTCCTAATAAACCTCCTTCTAATGTGCAGGATTTGGGTACCTTGCATGTAAAAATTCCTCCTTAGTGATGATAGGCTTATGTTGTAATGCCTCTTTGCACGTGTAACTTCAATGCGTTTAGTAATCTTCATAAGTAATACCTCGGGTTCTAGTGTCGTCACTTTAGCATCCATTGATTTTCCACAGGCACTCGTTGTATTCTAACCATCTGTGTGCCCTTGTTCTCCTATTTATGTTGCTTGCTAAGATGCTCATATAAGTCTGAGCATTCCTCATGCATGATGATTCTTCCCATAAAAATAACAAGTAATAATATGAGGGAATTTTCGCTTGTAGTGGTCGGAGATCTGCATATGTAAAACATGTTACTCTGTGAGGGAACTCACCTCATCCACCACCATGGCCTTAGCCCCTGAATCCACCACGGTATCCTCGACCTCTACCACGAATTCCTTCAAAGTGCCCTTCATTCCTATTATAACGCATTTGAGTGTGATCACGATCATGGTGACCACTTTTACCTTTAGAGTTATATGTTATACTTGTCTGTCACACACCAATATTTATGACATCATGGATCTAACCAATCAATCTAGAGTATTTTTTATCGTGATTCGTGGACCGACAAATTTTACAATAGCAAGAGACATTCTTCCTTATCGTGGATTGTAATAATGGGAAATGGCTGAAATCATGGTCCAAATGACATATCTCACAGTCTAGTAACAATGAGTGCACTGACCTGTGGGGAAAACTATCCTTAGTGTTCCCTTCCACTTCACAATCTGTACACCAAATTCTAGTGCACATCTCATGAGATGAATTGGCCGATAGTTTCTCCAACTATTTTTCCATAGCTACAATCTGTGCTTCTAGGAATGGGCTTACTCCAGTTTCTATACTTTCAACCACCTCAACACATAAAGCTGATTCAAGTGCTTTGTGTGGGTCTGTATAAGGCTTATGTGACAGTAACCTCCTAAAAGGTGTGATCAAGCCCCAAAGAACCACTTTGTGCATGTTGGATTTCATGAATATCATAGGAAAGTTTAGACAACAATGTCTTGAAATAGACATCATATTCCCAAACGCTCTCAGTAGTGCCCTACTTAATATCCTTGAGCGTGCTTATACTCTTCTACTCAAACTCAAGGATATGAAACTCCTTAAGGAAAGCATCCTTTAATGCTTTGCATAATTTATGTAAGTCTGATTAGGGTCAAACTTCCTATACCACCCAGTACGCCTCCCCGTAATGTAGTTCGCAAACCGACTTGCCTTGCGCTCAGAAGCCATAACTCCTTTTGTGTGCCATAATATCTCACACATGTGCACATGTTCAAAAAACATCTTTTATGCCCTTATACTCTAGAATATGGAGAGACATCTCAATGTAAATATTCAGGGTTGGTGCGAACCATGCCCACTTGATCCAAAACCTCCTGTGTTACCTCGACCTCCGTAACCACCATATCCACCGTAACTAGAGCCACCTATACCCCCGATCCTCCACCAAGAGGGCCGGAAGTGGACCAATGGATGTACTACCATGTGTCCCAATAGTGGTACTAAACTGAACTCCTACAATCTGTGAAGTGGTACTACTCCCAAAAGTGAGTCCAAAATTCTACGCACTTGAGTTATGTGCTAACGATGCACCTAAAAAGTACCTCCAAACAAAAAAGAATATGTTTTCCCTGCCATATATGTACTTGCTATCTGACTTACTCCTGCTCTTCTACTGCCTAAACTAGCTTGCTAACTACTGGATGTACTAGATACTAGAAAACCAAGCACAAGGGCTAGGTTGCTAGGTATATTTTGATGCGCACCTATGGCCCATGTCGTCTCTATTGACATACTCCCATGTGAGGCTAAGGAGGGTTCTCTGTCATGCTTACCTAAATGGGGAGTTCCAGATGCTCTAGCTCCATGCCTCCTACATGAGCTTCAAATCATTTGCAAGCCATCTCTCTCCTCAATGCCATCTACTCTACAATATCATGTTGCTTCTCTATCTCCATCTCTTGTGCCTCATTATACTTAAGTTATCTTTCTTCTCTTTGCCTCTCTGCTGCTAGGTCTGCCATCTTTCACCAAACCTGTTTCTACCCCCACGCGTGGTGGGGTTTACCTAGCCACCGATTGTTCTTCCAAGTTCAGGGATACCATCAAGATTTTGATCGCTAGTGAAATGCCTTACAAATAAGTTCCCTTGGATAACATAAAAATTGGAACTAAGCTACCTCCGGGAAATAATAAGTAGAAATTGAGTACTCCAAAATATAGCTATTCAAAACACCATAGAACCAAGTATCCATAGTGTGTGTGAAAATTAGATCAACATCATAAAGGGCCTAAAATTCTTCCTACATCCAGACAAGTGTGCAATACCTCCATTTCCTTTTAGATGCATAAGCAACCAGCCACTCATACAACTCTACCAAAAAGATAGCAAAGAAGATCTCATACAAACAATCATAAAAAAATTTCTCTACCCACGCACATGTGTCAAACTCAAATCTAGGGCTCAACCTTTGAGCGTACTCTTCTTACTGCATCCTTCATCCACTCCTCAACACTTGCTAAGGTCAATCGGTATGTCTTCATCATGAAACATCTTGAAAACAATTGAAAAAGAGGTCCCGATAATGGAACCAATGATGTAACCTAGAATCTACTATATAAAACCCACACATGCTTTGGAACATCACCTAGCACTGAGTGAGAGCTCACTCAAAGAGCGCAAAGGTACCAAACCCCTCTTTAGAGTTTCTTGTGCAAGATGTTAGTGTGATGAAGATACAACATACATAGAACCATAAGCATAAACATTCCACAGAGCATAACCAGATCTAGATATTAGAGAATCATGAATTAAACAATAACTATAAGAAGATTAACCATACAAGAACCATTTACAATCATGTTTAACACCATTATCCATCCAATATACTCCATTATATTAAACATTGTAATACATAGAGGCTTCTTACATTACAAAGCATCATCATAAGTCATGCGCGCATCAGATCCAACAACATAACTCTACAATAATTCCCTACTCAATACCTCTTCCTAACTACATAGTTCACTACATATTTATAGGGGTGGGGACTTTCCCTTCACCTCATACACACTTCTCAAAATAGATTGGATGCTGATAATAACATGTGCCTTTACATTAACATGCACACATGCAAGTGCGCTAATGATAAACATCCTATAGTTAACAAGAAGAAGTAATCCTATTATTATATTGAACTCATGCATGACACTTATCAGACACTTGTTCCCAAAATAGCATTTGCGTGTCACACAAGTCTCCATCCCAATGTGTGCTCCACACGCTATCTTCTAAAAATATCCCACATCCATGAAAATGTCTAATTCCCGAATAAGTTTTTCATGACGCGCATTTCCTTTCCTATCCTTTTTCACCTTCAAGTGCGACTTGTTCCCACACATGCATTCTTTGTGTGTTTTCTCCTTAGGAAAATATTTTCTTCTCAACCAACATCATCATATGAAGAGTTAGAATCAAAATCGAGAGAGCATAAGGACCTCGAGAGGATGGAGAAGTAGAGATTGAAGATGAATAGTTGAATTTCACACTTCTCTTAATATAAAGTTGATGAGTATTAGGGCTCAACAATCTATACCTTGTCACACTATTAGGATACCCTATAAAAATACAAGGTCTGGAATGTGGTTCCTATTATGTCTAAAAGTATCACCCCGGATAAATCATTATAGATCCCTACTTTTTTCTAACATGGGACCATATCTCAAGTTATGGGACTTCTTAATGAGATAGACCTCTAGAGAAGGTCAGATTCCTCTACCTAATCTAATGCTAAAAATAATTCTAAAGAAATAAATGAAACTATCTAATCCTCAACTAACCATTATAAGTGACCAATGAGAGAGAGAGGGTAGAAAGATGCATAAAAAGGAAATATTATTCTAAAAGGTGGTGATAGCACCAGAAGAGGGTGGAAAGACACTCTAAAATGAGAGAAAGGGAGATAAAATGAGAAAAACAAGGACAAATGAAGTATCACAGTCTAAAAATCATTTAAACCACCATTTTAAGTACACAATAGACTTAATTCCTACGAAGAGAAACACAAGATGCACAAAATATACACAGATGCAATGAAAGGACATGAAATTACAACAAAACACATGCTAGGATAGATTAATCTCCACAAATACATGTTTTATTTATTTTTAGAAATATGCATAATTCATTACGGTGAGGAGAAAGGAAAGAATCACATGCGAAACTCAAATCGAGGTCTCGGACCCATATATGCATATACAACTCAAAACACAAAGGTATAAACATTATAGAAATTCCCAAACCTTACAAAAGAGTTGCCCTTTACATTATATAGAAATTACGGGCAGAGAAGAGGGAAACCAAAAAGAAAAGATTAGACTTGAACTTTTTTAAAATGGAGATCTATCTTTCTTGCAACATGAAATCTCAAGTGGGCCCCCAAAGTATTTTTTTCTCGTTGAATAAGCCAAGGCACAATATCTTGCTAAATATCCTTTGTGGGCAACCTGAAACTATACATTAATGGCCATATTGATGTATTCTTGTTTCCCCCATCAAATTTATCCAAAATTCAATTTTATCATACCAAAATTATGGGCTCGAGGAGAGATTTCCATCAACATGAAGTTTGCGTGATTTAGAACTCTGTAGCAAAATATATGGCCAATTGAAGTTTTGCATGTCGAGAAGCGCAAGAATTTGACATGTGGAAACCCTCGGTTGGTTTGGAGATCAACATTTACCAACGTGTGCTCACTTTTCCTTTTTCCATTTTTCGCTTCCCATAGGGTCATAGTTCGTGATTTCTCTTACTTTCTTTTCTTCTATTCCTTTTTCCTTGGTGAATGGGTTTGCCTTTATAAAAAATGGGCCAATAAGACTTTGCCACATTTCTTGCAACCATCGACCTGTCCTTTTCTCTTTTCAATATCTTTGAAATGTGAGCCAATAATATCCAACAATGTTTCCTCGCCATTTGCCCCTTTAAAAACTCCTCAACTGAACATTAAGAAATACGATCCAATAAGAAGGTTCCACACATTTTGCATGTCGGTCTTTTTGATTTTTGCCTCCAACACCAATGAAACATCAACTAATGGTAAAGCTCCACACCTTTATATGTTGTCATAATTTTAAGAGTCTCATATAACAATTTTTGAAGTGAGAACCAATGAGAAGGCTCCACATACTTTGCTTTGTCAATATTTTCTTCTTCTTCTACCCATTATGAAGCATTGGCTAGTGGGGAAGCTCCACATAACTTTAGGTTTTCATAACTTCGTCGGACCTCTAAAATCCTTTGCATTTTATATTCTATAAAATGTGAGCTAATGAAATGGCTCCACGTAGCCCTTCACATCGCAATTTCTAAGTCTCGGGAATTAGAAATTTTTAGCTTTGAATTCATTGTCACTTGTCACCTTGACCTGACCTCGTCGACTTAGTCGTAGACCCAATGAAATATAATACTTGGGCTAACTCCAGGGATCCAATGTATGTGGAAGCCTATTTGCTTAACAATGGCCAGAATAATTCCATGTGGCCCTACTAATTGTTGATCTGTTGTTACCCGCCACATGTTGGTCTTTGATTTATTGTAGATTTTTCTTTATTTCTCGCAGGTTTAATTAAACCCACATAAGTCTTAGACTGATGCTCATTTATCTCACGGCTTTGAAATATATAACCCGCAATGATTTGATCCTTAACATTTTGTGGGATTTTAAATACCAATGTATAGAACATTTGGGGAAGGAAATTTGACAACTATTTGATCATACTAGACTTGGTAAAATGGGTAAGTCCATTTTAAAGCTTGTTAAGGCCAAAATAACCTAGGGGTAATTTTAGATAATAGCTCAAAATCCTTGTGTTTATTTTTGGGAATCCGGGCCATAGCATTGGATCCGAAGATGTGAAAGTGTTGGACATCATTTTTGTGTCCAAACCAGGCTTCAATGGGTGTCATCCCTCTTATGGCCTTGTTTGGAACATGGATCTGAATCTAGAAAGCACAATTATTTGCTTTGGCCCAATACTGTGGAGGAAGAGATTTCGAATGAACTATACAAGTGGCCATCTCCTTAAGCATTCGGGCTTATTTATTTCTGTAACTTTGTTTTACGAAGGGTTGTAAGCTACTATATGCTGAAAAACAATCACTTCGAGGTACAAAAATCTTTGAACCTATTGTTCACATAATTGCCTCCATTATTGGTTCAAATAACCTTGATAAACCTTTCAACTTGTTTCTCAACAAGAGCCTTAAAGTATCGAAAGTGATAAAAAAATTCATACTTTTGCTTAATAAAATACACCCAAGTGTAACACGCAAAGTCATCAATGAAGATAAGTGTATAGAGATCTCAAGTAAGTGAAGGTGATGAGAAAGGGCCATAAATGCCACTATGAACAAGATCCAAAATACTAGTAGCTCTATAAGATTTTCCTTTTCCAAAAATTTCTTCAAGGTGCTTCCCGAGGGAAAAACCCTCACAAAGACCCTAAGAAAACTTAACACGGGTAACCCATTGACCATTTCATTTTGGATTAATTATTCAAGATAATAATAGTTAAAATGGCCAAAATTCTCATGTCATAGCTTACTAACCTCATATGCATGAGTGAGAAAGGTAGAGGGCCTAAAAGTAGAAGTAAAATGGGAGAAGATATACAACCATAAACAATGATATGTCTTTCCCTCAACCACGGTAGTGTCGAGTGAAGTTCACAAATAATCATTTAATTTGAATTAAATCTAATATTATGAAATAGGAACTAACTTTTCCTATGATGTATAAATGATAAAATATTTGGAAATGATGACACAAGTAAACTAAGATGTAAAATATGAAACCCTAAAAGAATAGAGAAGATTAAGAACTTAGCTGATTTTCCATGAAATTATGGAAGTGATCTTGGGCATGGAAGAAGTGATGAAAAAGATATAAAAAAATGTTTATTGATCTCATCTATAAATTATGGAACTCATGAAAATAATGCTGATACATGGGGCCTAAGTAGGGAGTAAGACAAGGGGCACTTGGGTATTGATGACTACTTCTAGGCACTGGTGACTGTGTACAAGAGCTTAAAATCTAGTTTTAGTTTGTGTCAAGGGTCTTCAATTTATTCCCTTTGTTGATCACCCGATGTCACACTATGATCACTAAAGGTACCTATAACCTGTAAAAAGAGAAGTTCACTGCACAAGCCCACAAACCACATCAAACCTAAAAAGGAAAATGCAGAATGGGGAGTCGAGACTGACCCCGACGGTCACCCCGAGAGTGAACTTATGACCAAGTTACACTACATCTCAAACTCCATGTAGTTCTTGTGAGTGTGTGTAGAAATTGTGCCCTAGGATGCCCTTGTGCAAGTTGCACACTTGATAAGGTTAGAATATAGAATGTAGAAATGTATAACATGTGTGATGGAATAGAATGAACTTCCCCTTCCTATGTATATGTATAATATCATCCCCTTGTCCCTTGAATGGATGCTAGATGGATGCCTTTTGAGTGCTTTAGGTGCCTTTGGAATGCAAGCTTAGGTGATGATAGTAAATGCTTAGTGCTTGGTCCTTGATTTTGAACACATAACTATGTATTTATATGATTCCCTTGTTTGAATTTCATAATTGACAACTGAAAGGCCAACCCATAAGTGAAAAAGATGCCCAAAAGATAAAAGAGACCCAAAAGAGTGAGTAAGGTAAAAAGGGTCAGGGGCACCCAAAGGGGACATGAAGAGCACTGACGTTGTGTCTGTCTGGCTAGGCAGTTGGTGTGTTTGAAAGCCATAAAATATAAATAAGTAAAATTACGACTTGGGTTGTATAGGGTGTGTAAGACCAAATAGAAAACAAGAGACAAAGAAAAGAGGCCAAAGATAGTTATCAACCACTAGTTTTCTTGCTTAGGAATCATGTAAATGCTAGTATGCTTTTAGGACCTAGAAATGTACCCAAGTGCATGATTTTGTGTCTACATTTTCCCCCACTTTATGTTGTTGAGTGAATACTCGATAACATAAAGTAGATAAGAGATGTGTACCTTATGATCCTGTAGAGTGTGTGGTGAAATAAATGTGCCGAGAGTGGACAAGTGAAGCATGGAATGATGATGCAAAGTGAAGTGCATGGAGACTAGGAAAGGAAAGTGACCCTAGGGGTGAAGTGTATGTTTCTTGTACCTACCTATTTTTGTTTGTATTTTTTTTTTTTATTTTGTTCTTGTATTAAGGAAAACCTAAAAAGAAAGAGAAAAGAGTAGTCAAAGTCTTTATATGATGAAATCGAGAAAAAATATGCAAAAGTATGTAAAAGTATGTAAAAGTAGTAAAAAGGAAAGTGTGCACTGATGTAAAAGAGTGTAAAGGATAGAAAATGTCCTAAAATGTTGTGAAGAGTGAGTTTTTTGGGTGATCTCATGCCAAGTGTGAGTTTTTTTTTGATCTCATGCCAAGTGAAGTTTTTTTGGGGTGATCTCACACCAAGTGTGAGTTTTTGGGTGATCTCACGCCAAAGAGAAGTGTTTGGGGAGAGAGGTCTAGTTTTACTCTCCTTCCATGACTCTTCCCAATAAGCACCACTATGATATGTGCATCCCTGATTTATTTCATGTTGTCCCATTTTATTAGTTTCCAATTAGTTTTGAATTATTTTGAATTGAAGGAGATAGAATGCATTTTGTTGTTGAGGATTGTGCCTGTAATTGTAGAAACTTCTCTAAAGACTTTTATGAACTATGTTGATCTGATAAGATGATTATGTGCCCCTAGGACATTAGCACCCAGGGGAGGACATAGGTGCCCAGGTGCATACTATCTCTAATGTTGATGTTGGTGTGTTGGTGTGTTGTGTGTGTGTTGAGGACCCAAGTCATATTTTTGGTCATTTTGTGACTGTGTTGTTTATTTTTTATTGTGTATGTATGTATTAATATAGCTCTATGAGCTATTTAGTAGGGTGATTTTTCACCCAATGTATGCCCCCCTCATTTGGGGTGCATGTGACAATGTAGGAGAGATGTGGCCCAAAAGAGAGGACTTGATGTTGATCTGAAATATGTATACCTACAGGGGGTAGGGGATGTGCATGGTAGAAACCAAGGCACATGCAAAAAAGTGGCTAGTAACATGTGTTAGTAGAAAAAGTAGCAAACATGCAATAAAACAATGTAATAAGAAAGTGTGCAAAAAAGTGGACCATGAAAAGTGGGTTTCAAACATGGGACATCACTCACAATGTCACAAGACAATCAGGGCCAAAGTGGCCAAAAGCATACAATGATCAAACAAGACATAGGGCATAGCCCACAAAAATAACATACAATGAAAAAAAAATGGCAAAAAAAATGTATCAAATAACCATGGTGGCATATAGTCCTACAAAGAAAATGCTACACATGAAGCACCCATTAGCATGTTAGAAAGATAAAAAGTATGTCAAGGCATGTATGTATCAATGGAAAGTAATGTGCTAAAGAAAGAAGTAGTATATGATGAAACAATAACACCTATAATGTGTGAGAGTAGAAAGGTAGATGCCCCTAAGAGCCTCGGTGGGACTGGTAAAAGGATACAAATGCCAGCATCATCATAGTGTGTGAAAATCTATAAGAGATATTATTCATTCACTCCAAAAATACCAAGTGAACATGCATGTGTGTATATATAAAATAATGACATACTAAGTATCTAACTAGCATAGTAAGAAAAGTGCATCATGTAAGTAGTATAAACAAGCAAGAGTAAGTGCAACCAAGATATGCAAATGTAATGTATGAGTGTGATGGAATGGTATGCAATGTGAATGTGATAGGAGAAGTGCCCCCAATGATGTGTATGAGATGAGGTTCATTTATAAAATACCCTCAACAATCAAGAATGAACCATAGAACAAGAGTGTGTCATCATGGGAAATGGTTTGAGAATGTGTGCTAGAAAGATATATCATGAAGCATAAGAGTGAAAAGTGAATGATGTGAGGTTCATTTTAGATTTAGACCCTCAATAATCAAGTATGAACCATGGAACTAGAGTGTGTCATAGGGTAATGATGATACAAGGTGTGTATCAAGATGTGTAAGAGTACTAAGAAAGATTAAGTGTGAAGCATGGAGCATGATAGTAGATATTATATAGAAAAATTATGATGCTAGGAGGGGGAAGAAAGTGTGATGCCCCCAAGTGTGAGAAGATAGAAGGATATCCAATGATAGTGAAGGGAAAGGGCCCTCCACCCGATATCAAGGAGATAAAGGCATGTGATGATGCTCTAAGATCGGTGGAGTATGAGAGTAATGATGTATATGTATGTGAAGGAGACCTATGTGGTGAAGGAGGTGGTGAACACCTATGTGAAGGGGTTTCCCAAGTAGGGGACTTAGGCCAATGAGATGGACTAGTGGACCGATGAGGATGACAAGGTCGTGAAGTAGGTCATGTGAATAGGAGAACTAGGTGTGAGAGTGTGCCTTAGATTTGAGAGGCCCAAGAGGCCTAGATGTTGTAATTGGTGGAAGATATCATCAAGACTAGGTTTAGGCAATGGTGTGCATGGTGGAATGCCTTTAATAGTGATAAATTTTTTATTGTGAATGAACTTGAGACATAAATGATTCATGGAGGGAATGGCTTGAGGTGACACGAGCCAAGAAAGACCTAAGAGCATGTCACAACCTTTGATTGAAGATGCCACAATGAATGACACAAGCATGGTAAGAGGCCCAACTGTAATGGGAAGCCTGATGTAGCCAAAATAATTAGGAACTAGATATGTGATATTAGATAGTGGACATTTGATATCCATGAGAAGTGCAATGGAGCACACACTATAGGAGATCCACTTGGATAGATCATGGTGTTATTGACAATATATGAACCATAGAAGCATTGATGTAATGAATGAATCAAAGTAAATGTAGCATGATAATCATGATCTAAAAATGAAATGACTGGTGGTGATGCATCAACAAAAGTGAAAAGGAATTCAAGGGGCCCTAATGAAGGAGGGGCACAACTCGATATGTATGATTATTAGAAGAAGAATCAGAGCTTGTGTGTCATGCTTGGGAAAAGGGTCATTAAATATTTTTAGCTTTTTATTATCATTGATCGGCTTAAAAGTAGATGGCTCAGGGAGCTCAAGTGAATTATTGTCAATAAGATCTTGAATGAGATGCTTGAGTTTGAAACAATGATCAATAGAATGCCCAATGCATTGGTGATAGTCACATTTAGCATTTTCATCATAATTATGGCCACGGGGGTGAGATGGATCAAGATTGAGTGGTGGTGGAAGAGTGATTAGATTTCTTTTGATGAGTTGAGGCAATAGAAACTAAGGTGCATAGGGTAATTTGGTGAAAGTACACTTTGAGGTTTCATTGAAGCTTTTCAGGTGGAGAGACAACATTAACAATTTTCCTTTTTCGGTGGGCTTAGGAGATGGCTTGAATGTTGATTTAGCTTGAAACCTATTAGAAGAGAGATGAAGGAGAATCATGATATTTTAATTTTCCCATAGATAGAGTTTGACTTCACATTTTTGAGCATATGGCATAATTGATCAAATGAAGGAGAGGTCTCAAAGATAACACTCTCTTGAAGTGGTGGTAAGAGGATTTGAACAAAAAGATCTTGCAATTTTGAAATCAACAAGTACATTGGTCATCTTAGCTAGGTTGTTCTTATAATGCAAAACATAGTCAGCTAGATGCTCATTAGATCTTTGTTTGATTTGAGAAAGTTGTGCATAAGAGATCTTGGTGCCGATATTGATGGAAAAGTGAGCAAGAAAAAATCATCGGCTAGATGCATAAAAGAAGTTACCAAATGAACAGTAGATCATAAAACCAACGCATGGCATAATCTTGAAGACTTCTAGGAAATAGCTTAGCTAGTAATGTATGATCATCCACATAGTCAAGACATGCCACATGAAAATATTTGAGATGCTCTTGAGGGTCACCATGGCCATTGAAGGTGGGAAACTTAGGGGTGAAAATTTAGGAGGAAGTGGATAAGAAGAAATGGTGGGTGTGAAAGGGGTATGAAGGAGTAATGAGGAATCAAGAGATGGAGAGGAGCGTGAAGTAGTTTGTTGTAATTGATGGATTTGAATTTAGATAGTCCTGATATAAAGAAGCTAGGTCTCATGAGTGTCTAGAAGAGGAACTTGTTGTGTGTGAAAGAAGATTGGGATGGAGGAGGGGGTGGTAGGAGTAGGAATGGAAATGGGAATGTTAAGAGGTGTTGGGTGGAGGCCATGGAAGAGGGAGAACCTGTTGAAAGAATGGAAGAAATATAGATCTGAAGAGTGTTTGGCAACAAGTAAAGCATTGAGAACATGTGGAATATGCTAGGTGGTTGGTGGTAAAGCCTCCTCAAAAATTAGAGCTTGTCTAATTGTTCTTTGATCAATATCTAAGTCTCATCATATGATGTTTTTCAATATAGGTTTCAGATTTCATGAACATCTTCATTAGTTAAAAGGGTTATTAGATTTCAACCATTTTAGAGGATTATAAAAAGATGAAAAATGTACTCAAAGAAACCAAAATGACAACCACTTCGAGCGATGGGTTCACCAAATGAAAAATTTAATTTTGATTCAAGAATGGGTTCACCAAATGATTTAATTTAATTTGAATTAAATCTAATATTGCAGAGTAAATAACTATATATAAATGATGTATAAATATAAAAATACAAATGACACAAAACAAAAAAGATGTAAAGTATGAAACCCTAAGCAAAGATGAGAAGATAAGACTTAGTTGATTTACATGGAATGGAACTGATCTGAGTAGGGAAAGTGTGATGAACAAGATGATAAAAAATGTGTCATTAATATCTCTATAAATTTTGGAATCACAAACAAGGTCGGACAAGGGCACATGCAGACAGACAGGGCACTGGGTGCCGATGACTAGATTAGGGTGTCCATGACTACACAAAAGCTCTAATCTAGTTTTTGTTGTGTCACAAGGGTGTTTCATTATTCCTCTTTTTCATCATGATGTATTCACACTATGATCGCCGAAGGTACCTGTAACTGCAAAAAGAGAAGTTCACCTACACAAGCCCACAAACCACATCAAACCTAAAAAGGAAAATGCAAAATGGGGAGTCGAATAACCCCAGGTCACCCCAAGAGTGAACTTATGACGAGCAAAGTGCACTACACTACATCTCATACTCCATGTAGTTTTTGTGTGTGTGTGTAGAAATTGTGCCCTAGGATGCCCTTGTGCAAGTTACACTTGATAGTGGGTTGTAGCTAGAATGTAGAAATGTATAGAATGTGTGGATGGAATAGAATGAACTTCCCTTCCTATGTAGTGTATGCAGAAGTATGCATCCCTTTCCCTTGAATGGATGCTAGATGGATGCCTTTGGAGTGCTTTTAGGTGCCTTTTGAATGCAAGCTTAGGTGATGATAGTAATGCTTATTGGTCCTTGATTTTGAACACATAACTATGTATTTATATGATTCCCTTGTTTGAATTTCATAATTGACAACTGAAGGCCACCCATAAGTGAAAAATATTCCCAAAAGATAAAAGAGACCCAAAAAGAGTGAGTAAGGTAAAAAAGGGTCGGGGGGTTCCCAGGGGGACATGAGCACACTGGGCGTTGCTTGTCCTGGGAAAGGCACTAGTGTTTGAAGCCATAAAAGATAAATAAGTAAAGTTTGAAGGGTTTATGTGGGTGTGAAGACCAAATAGAAAAAAGAGATGAAAGAAAAGAGGCAAAAGATATAGTTTTCAACCACTAGTTTTCTTGCTTAGGAATCATATAAATGCTAGATCAACTAGGAATATTTCTTCTCCACTTTACATTCCTTTAGAAGCAATCTAGTGTGGATAAACTTTGAGAAGAAGGCCTATAGGTTTTCAAATTCACTAGGATTTAATCCTAGTAGTTTGTTTTCCAACTCATGCGCTCTCATGTCATCTTGTTTTCTCGAACATACTGTCTAACATTTTCCACACTTCATTAGGTGTTTCAAAACTCAATGTGGAAGAACAAGTCGAGAGGAACGAACATACAAAAAAAGACCTACGGCTTTGTCACATTGGTTCAACCACTTAGATTTTTTTCGGGCTCATCATCCGTTTGGTCTCAATTCCCACGGTGATGTGAAATAAACCTTACCACTTAGTTTTAATACCATTTTTTATCTCCATTAAAAAAAATGAATGGTGTGAGAAAAGGAATTAAAATATTATCCATCATGAAGAGAGAGAAAGAAGGAATGTAGAAAGAAACAAGAAACAAAACCACCACTAGAACAATATTATCACCCCTTGATTTTAGAACTTTATAGTTGGTGTCTTGATTACAATCAAGCGTGAATGTGCATTGTGAAACAATTGTTCACTCACCTTGCAACCAACATAATAACGCGCAAGTGTGGAGACCACAATCAAGCTCCAACGATCGTGACACTTCAACATTGTAACCAAGAAAAAGATGAGCTAAAAGCAAGAGAAGGGGAGAGAAAATTAGTCATATGTTAGAAAAATTGTCCCTTTGTCACAACAAAAACCCCTTGCTACAAGACTATGGTGGACGTGCTCACTAGTCTGCAAGCAAAAACAAGGGCGATACAATGCAAAAAGGGCTCAAAATGAGTCCAAAGGATCTCTAGGATGCATAAAGGGCTCCCAGAAAGTGGATAATGGCTTAGAAGGGTGCTACATACTTCATCAAAAATTAAGTAGCAAACAACATCTAATAATGTTATATTACTTTAAATTTTCCCAAATATCTTAATTTAAAAATTAAATGGATTTAAAAAGGCGATAAAATAACTTTTAAAACGATAATTACCACTAATTAATTAAAGAGCCTAATTAATTAATTAACCCCTAATTAATCGAGCCCCTAATTAAAATTATTTACCACCGCCTTATTAAATTTAAATATTAGATATTGATTTATAAGACCTAACCCTTAAAAATAATACCACCTCTTAAAAAATTAAATCTTACTTTAATAAAAAAACACTTAGATTTAAAAAAAAGGGCTTAAAAAATAAAAAAATTAAGGTTTAAAAAAGTAAAAGCGGGAAAGACTTGGTCAAATGATGCGAAGCATCAAGGAATGAAGAACATCCAAGTGATAATCATCCTTCTTGTCATGAGTTTGATTTGTTGGAAAGCCTTAGAGGTCTTAATAGGACAATATGATGTTAAAATTTGTTGTATATTTTGTATATTGTATACCCAAGAATATTATAGACCTCTTCCACACACGTCAAAGCATGGGTCCCTATTTTCTGAGAGTATAGATATTTTATTTTAATCTATACATATATATGGGTGGTGTCATAATCCATAAATTATGGGGAACTATTATGTGTGTTTATTAGCCCATGGTTTTGTACCCATCAGTATTGTAAAAATGCTTTGACGGTTTCCCCATTGATTTGATTACAAATAAGTGGAGATGCAAAGAGGGTAAAGCGGAACTTGAAGTACATTATTGTATTGTAAATGGTTAAGTTAATGCAATAAGAGAGAGAAGTTATTGTGCTAGGTTTTTTCCTAAAGGGTTTCCTAGGTTAAATCTTGTGTTTTGTCATTTGTTTTCTTTGATTATCTTGAATATTATGTTTAGTATAGCTTCTTGTTTATTATTTTATCAGATTAATTCTCTTCATATGATTCATTTCAAAAAAGTGAGAAGGTTGAAAATTTGAATTTCTCCATGATTGTATTTTCCCTCCAAAATGGGATTTGAAATTGTAAAGGCTTGAAAATGAGGAAATGTGATTGTCATGGAGTGACAAGGTGATTGTAATGAGTGTGAGGGAGTATATATATGTTCAAGCATATGGTCTTAGGTCCTAGGTTGAGTGGAAGTCAATAAATGCTTAAAACTTGTAAAAATGCCTCATTATGTGAGTGTTGGCATATGAAGGGTCATATGATGAGTCATTTCAAATTAGTTAGGGATAAAGATATAGAAGGAGAGAGAGGATAAATATGAGGAAAGATGTAGTTATCAAAAATTCCTTGAGGGAATTTGGATATAGGATAGAAGGAGTAAAGAAGCATGTAAATTTTGTAAGAAATATACAAGTTTTGTTGAAAAGCTCTGTTTTGTTGGTTGATAAGCTTGTATTCTCGTGATCATTCCAAAGATTTTATTTTCTTGGTTTAAGGATAGGATTCCTTCCTTTTTTAGCATTTAAGGTTTGATTTAAGTCTTCTATAGGAGACTTAGAAAAGGTTGTAGTAGGACTATGCTTGTTAAACTTCGTAATCTCTTTAAAAGTGCACAAGATTGTAACTTTGTGTGTGGTAGGGTGTTGAATGTAGTTGTGTGAAACCTTTTTGATATATTTTATGTATTGAATCATGTTGTAGAAATGATTAATGATAATTTCTAAAGGTTGGAATCCTAATTATTCTTATTGAAATGTTTAAACCATTAAGAACTCAAAACTAACCCAATTGTGGACAACAGTGAAAAGACTTTTCTTTGCAAGAAAGTGCGATAGTAAAATTTATCAAAATTGGTGTATGAAATATTTGTATGAAGGTTTCATGATGGATTTTAGAATGAAAATGGGATGTTTCATACATTGATTAGAGCCTAGATCCTTATACTTGAGTGGTGAGGGTTTCATTTATACCCTGCCTACATGCATGCACAATTGAACCTTAGTGATAAATAACTTTATCTCAACCATTATTCACCACTAGTAAAATAGAACTAAGGAGAGGACTGAGATAGAACTTGAAGCCAAAAATTAGGTTTTGAAAACAAAATTACTTCATTTTATAAGGAAAAGATCCTTCTTGAGCTAAGTATGCACAGCTTAGGGTTTGGTGATACCATGAGTTTTGAGCACCTTTAAATTGTTATTAGATCCCAAAAATTGTAACAAACCATTGACACAATCTCCTTATTTAGATAAAAGATTTTTTTACAAAATGATGGCTAAACCAGAAGAAACAAATGACCATCTTGTACTATAAGTGTAAGGCCTAATGTGAGTGGTATAAATAATAAGAAAATGATTTTTTTTTCTTAAAATTAACATCTGAAACTTTGGAGAACTTAGAAACTCACAAATTGGTGCTAGGTGTAGATGAAAATCAAGTTAGCATGCACAAATAAAATTAATCTGAAACCAATTCAAATGCAACATGAAAACTCAACAAATCAACTACCTCAGATCAAACAAAGATGAAAGGAAGAGGAACAATACCTGCACTTACCATCTAACATGCAATTATCCTTCCTTGATGGTGGATGTGCTTGAAAGATGATTGATTGCTTCATATTTGGATGTGGATGCACTTGAAAACACTTCCCCTTTGATGATTGCTTACTTGTTGATGAAGAATGATGAAGGATTGCTTGATTGTAGATGGATTGATAGAATGGATTGATTGATTGAAGAACAAAAGAGTAGAATTTTGTTATGGATTTAGAAGATGTATCTCATGGAGGATGAGAGCTTGATTTATAGTTTGTGAGTGGAAAATTGAATGGTTGAGATCTTTCCATGGTGGATTGAATCCAAGGGTTGGAATTGGATGAGAGGATGGAGGATTCTAGAGTAGAAATTTCTAGAATTTGTGAGGGATTTCCATTGAATTAAAAATTCAATGGAATGTTGTAGATGTATTTGAATATTTGAAAATGAGAGGGAGAAATAGAGAATCTTATAGATTTAGAAGCCTCTAGATTTAGAGGTGATGTGCACATGATTAGGATTAAATTAGGATGATAAATATGATTAAGAATGTGATTTGATGGAAAGGCTAGGTGTAGGGATGTGTAGAGTAGGTGGTAGGTGAGATGTAGGAACTTTAAATTCCTATAAATGTTAATAAAGGATTTAGAATAAGATAATATGATATAATAATGGAATAAAATGGATTAAGAATGGGATATGATATAATAATGATTTAAAAGGATTTGGGATAAATGATAAATGTGGATAAAATGATAAAAATATGATAAATGGATTAATTAATAATAATTAATCTAGTGATTAATTATTATATGGATGATGTTGGGATATAATAATATGGAAAAATGATTAAAATGGATTGGTAGTGGATAAATGGTGATGAGGCTAAAATGTGGGACATGATTAATGTTAATTAGTCATGTAGACATTTTAGGTGTCTACATTTTTCCCCTCTTTGAAGGATTATTACGTAGCAATGATCGTTCAAAGAAGAAGTAGAAGATGTAATATGATATTGATTCCCCCTTAAGGGGTTAGGTGGGGAGGAACAAGGTGGGTAACCACTTTCGAAAAAGAGGAGATACCAAAGCTAGAGAGAGGAGGGATGATTAGAGGATGAGAAGATTTGAGGATTCAAAGGATTAGGATTAGAGGATGAGAGGATTAGAAGAAGTAGAAGATGAGAGGATTAGAGGATGAGGAGAGGTTGGATTTTGGATTTTTGATGCCCCAGTCAATGATGTATGACAAGGGTGAAGATTTATGATTTGGATTAAAGGATTTTGAATTTGATGATGTTGGATTTGAAGATGTTAGTTGTTGAGATGCCCCAGTCAAGGGGTTGATGTTTTGGATGTTTGGATATTGGATGTTCTAGATTACAGGATTTTGGATTGTTGATGTTGGATGTTGGATTTTGATAATTTGGATTTGGGATGCCCCAGTCAAGGGGTAAGGATTTTGATTTTGGATGTTGGATGTTGGATGATGTTTGGATGATAGGAATTGATAGGATTGATTGAAAATATTGGATAGATTGATTGGATGAATAAGATTTGATGATTGGATGTTAGATGATTGATGAAGGGTTGGTTGGATAAGGTGATGATGATTAAGATAAGTGATGATTAAAAGGGGTGGTGCTATCATAAAGTGCCCAAAATTATTATCATTAGTAAGTTTATTAAGATGTGGCATAAAAAAGATGCATCAAGGCATAAAGACCATGATGTTTTAATTGCTAGACTAAGTTGTGAAATGTCATTGTCCTCATATCATTGACATATCAATATTAAAATGGTCCTCATATCATTAGACCATGTAAATAAAATAAAAAAAAAAAGAGGCCTCATATAATCATCCAAAATGTAAATGTAGAGAAGAAAGAAAACACACATAAACAAAAATACAAAATACATACAAAAGTGTTTTAGATTTGTATATATGTTAAATTTTTATGGATTTTAAAGATTTTTGTTTTTTTTTTTTTTCATTTTTAAGATTTCTTTGATTTTTGTTAGATTTTAAAGATAGTTTAGGTGTGGTGGGATGAAGATGTGATAGGGATAGGCATGGTTGCAAGGAGGTGACTTTCTCATATAAGTCCCAAGGTAGATGTGGATAGGGAGTAGGGGTAAAGGGATGATTTTGGGATAGGATAAGGGATGTGTGGGATAAAGGGATTGGTTAGATAAGATAAAGGAGGTTTGATAGGATGAGGGATGTGATGAGGTAGGATATGGGACTAGGTGATGACTTAGTTGATTGGATAAGGTAGGATGCGAGAGGATTAGATAAGATAGACCCCCAAGGGTGGGATGATGGATGAGGATTTGAGGAAAATGGGATAGATTTGATAGGATAAGGGGGTGGATGAGGATCGGATGAGGATTGATTTGGGATAGGGATTGGTTGGATAAGATTGAAGGATAGGATACAGTTTGATATTGGATGGTTGAAGGATAGATTGGATAGGATAGGGATTGGTTAAGTGATTAGTTGGGGTGTGGGATGGGAGATAGATTGAAGGATATAGGATAAGATGGGGGATAAGATATGCCCCTAGCTATGGGAGGGGATTTAGCGATAAGTGTGGTGTACCCCCAAGTGTGTGGAAAAAGTAAGGGATGGTTCCCCCAGTGGATTATAAAGTTGCCCCCAGTCATAATGATGATGGGTTAAAGGAAGAAAAGAAGGGGGAAGTAGAGGGTGGATAGGATAAAGCAATAGGATCATCGATTTCCCATGGATGATGGATGCAAAAGGATGTGGATGCAAGGGATGGATGGTTTGTAATGGATGATGAACAAAATATGATCTTAAAAGCACATGGTGTAAAATAATAGTAGGACTAAAACAAAAGTGTGACCAAGGTCTAAGCCATACATGGAAACATACAAGCATGATGTCTCTTTGAGATCAAATGTGTGTAAAAGTGATAGTTAATTACCACTTGAAGTGAAGACTCAATGGGTAGGATGTAAAAACAAACTAGCCAATGTATAGGAGTGATTAAGTCAAGTAGGTTGATGGAAGGTGAATGGAAGGTTAAGCCGTGCATTGCTCCACTACCATAGATGTCCATAGCCCCAATGGAGATACATCTGATTCTTGTCACAACATTAATCTACTACTAGCCAAGCATCCATAACCCCGGTAGAGTTGGAAACACCCCTAGATAGAGTCTTGAGGTGGATTTTATTTGATATTTTTGATTTTGATATGATTTTTTTGATTTTTGATTTTTAGATTTTTTATTTTTAGATTTTTATTTTTTAAGAGCTTCCACTCTCTTGAAAACTCTCAAGGGGTTAAGAATCACCAGTGGATTGATGGGGGGATGGAGATGAGTGTGGTGATGACATTGGCTAGAGTGTCATAGAATGCACCCAAGGGTCTTCACCACAAGTTGATTAATTGTGTTAAAGTGCATGGATCTCTAGGAGGATCAATGGTGCTTAAATGTTGGAGGTGATGATAGACCAAGGTCACACAGTTGTAGTAGGTACTATTGGCTTACAACATGTGTGATCAAGCTGATCAAGTGTTTAAATGAGTGGATTGGAAGAGGATATGAATGGATGTGATAATAAGCATGGATTAGATGCAAAGGGGTTTGGATGTTGGATGGAAGGAGGATGGGTGGTAAGGAAATAACATCCATGTGCAAAGTGACAAATTAAATGCTTCAATCTATTTTTAGGTGTGTGATAGTTGTAGGAGGATTACAAGATTTTTTATTAGATTGAGTGGTTGGGATGGTAGGATCAACAATAGGAGTGGTAGAAATGGTTTACAATGGAGTAGGAGGGGTTTGTTAGTATTAGGTTTATAACCTAAGCCTAAGTGACCTGGATGTTGATGAAGAGGATGGGTTTGGATGCCTTGCTTCATGGATGCCTAAACATTTTACTCATGTGTTCATATTAACGAACATCTTTTTTTCTATAGGATATGAAGTGGATGGAGAAGATGATCTCATGTGGTCATCATGAGACTGGGGGTATAGTTTTATCATCCACTAAGAGGCCGAACTTAATGCAAGGATGGGAGGGGGATGAGTTTTTTTTGTGATGTTTTGATGATTAGAGTTAGTGATTTTTGGATTTTTGGATGTTTGTACGATGAGATTTGGATGGTTGATGATGTTTGGATTTAGAAGGTGGTGTTTGTAAGGTGGATGATAATTAGGATAGGATTAGGATGGAAAGGTGGTGGATAGAGAGGTACAAGGATAAGAATTCCTTGGTTAATGAGGTTTTGGACATAAGACCTAAATTACATGCAATGATTGGTCGAATGTCCATGGGTGTGATGGAAGTCACAATAATAATGGTCCCTATACCAAGATGGTTTGGGAAGGTTTTTATCACGTGATTTGATTGGGGGATGGATGATCATGTTGAATTTTTTAAGATGATGGAAGATGGTAGTCAAGGATTCACCTAAGGAGGCGAAGGCGGTTGGGGTTGTAAGAGAGATGGTGTGGGTAATAAGGGTGGGTTAGGTAGGATATGTGTAGGAGTGGGTAGGATAGGAGAAGATTGATTGGATTTATGTGATTTGGATGTAGGTTTAGGATGTGGATTAGATGGTTGGGATTTGGATGGAAGATTAGCCTTGGGGGCTTTAGGAGGTTGGTTTGGTTTTGGATTGGTAGTGGATTTTGGCTTGGGATTGGATTTGGTTGATTTGGGAGAGGTGGATGGTGTAGGGTTGGTTTGTGTAGGATTAGATGGTTTGATTTGGGATGGAGTGGATAAGGTAGATGTGGATGAAGAGGATGTGTTAGATTGGGATGAAGAGGATATGTTAGATTGGGTGGATTTGGGAGAGGTAGATGTTGATGAGGGAGATGAGGCTGAATTTAGGTGATGTTGGTTGAGTTGAGGTAGAGGGGGTGGTGTGGAAACCACGTTGGATTTTGGAGATTGAGGTAACTTAGGAGTCACATTGATGGTTTAGGATTGGATTAGTGGTTGGTATATTTATTAGATGTGGATGGAGAGGATAAAGGTGGCATGGGGCCCACATTGGATGAAGTAAGATTAGGGGATGAAGAAGGATGTGGGTGACTTAGAGTCAAAATTGATTGGATGGGGTTGGATATACGTGATGGAGGTTTAGTAGCCAAAGTATATGTTAGAGGAGGAGACTTGGGACTATCTAGGAGAAATCCATGGGATGAGGTTGGGATGATGAGGATGATGAGGATTTAGGAATAAGATGTGATGTTGGTGATAAGGATTGTGGTGGTTTTTTTATCTTGATTGGATGTGGATGGTATGTATAAGGTATGCTATGATATGTTCTGATGGGAGTTTAGGGATTAGATTGGTTGATGAGAGATGCAGGGGTCTTGGGACTTCCTAAGAGGAGTTTAGTTAGGGAGGATGATGATGATGTGGGAGAAAAATATGATGGTTGATTAAGTGATTGTTTTGATGCTTGATTATGATAGGTTTTGATTAGAGTAAGTGGGGATTTAGATTGTGGGATGGAGGATTGAGGGGTGGATAGTGGTGATGAAGGATTAGGCTCGGATAATAGGTTAGAAAATTGTAAAAGAAGGTTACTAGGTGGTGGTGGTGATTTGGGATATTTAGGTTTGGATTTTGGTTTAGATTTTGATTTTGATTTAGATTTTGATTTGGATTTATTGGAAGTGGATGTGGTGGATGAATCATAGTTGGTTAAATTTTGGAAAAGTTTGAAAATGATATCTTTATTAGTGGAAGGGGATGATTGGAGTTGATCAAAATCAATGTAATTCTTATGTGTGAAGAAAAAAGATGGTTAGGAGATGTTGGATGATGTGGATTTATGATTAGGGTGATTGGTTGTGTGGATGGGGGATCATCTTGGTCGATGTCAATAAGGTCCTCACTATCATAAGTGGATGTGAGGGAGGATGGTTGAGAAGATGTTTGGTTAAGGTGTGATTGAGGTCAAGAATTTGTTGGTTAAGATTTTGGATGGTTGTGAGGATGGTGGGATCAACTTGGGATGGGTTAGGAGATTGTTGGATAGAGGATGTGAGTGTCATAATTTGGTTTTGTAAAGATTGGATAGTAATAGGGATGTTTTGATCAAAGTGGGAGGGTAAAGGTTGATGAGTGGGGATTTGAATTTGATGGGAGCCATGATGAGGATGGGGGTTTAGATAAGATTTAGGAATAGGATTGGGTATGGATAGGGTGTAGGTAGGATATGACTAAGATGGAGGGATTAGATGTGGATGGGATGGATTAGGAAAGGGGATAAGATTAGGATAATTAGATGAAAATGGATTGGATTGTGTTTGATGGGGGGGATATTGATTGTTTGATTAATGTTTGAATTGGTTGATTAATGTGTGGTCAAAATGATATGTAAGCAAAAACACACATGCAACACACAACCTAGCTAGTCAAGTGGGTGTGCAACACAAGATATAGCCTACTTTCAATACCACACACAACAGTGGCGCTCACTAAGTTGGCCCACCTTTACGTCGATGTGTGATCGGATAGCGAGAGTAATCTTCGGTGGTTCCTTCCCCTGCACTATAGCTTGATTGTGGCCGAAGGCTACCTATGCTAGGATAAACAAGGCTTGTAAAGGAGTCCTCTATATACCTTTTGGATACGTGGGGCCCAAATCCATGTTACAAGGATGTTGTCTAAGGCCTGGGTGTTTGGGATGTGGAAGCCCCTCACTTCACGTCACTCTTAAAACAAACAAGTGCTTAGCCAATAATGAAAGTTTCTCCAAGAATTTATATACCCCATCGGAACACGGGGTGTGTCTACGTGTGTGGAGATGAAGCCCACGGTCACGAGACCCCTAGGACTATGACAAGTGCGTGGTGATGAAATCCACATCACGTTGCCCCTAAAAATGAAAAAGGGAAGAAGGTGGACCACTTTTGATCCTCAAGATCGTCCAAGGACGCGAGAGGAGAGCATACATGAAATCCAACCTTTGGGTTTAACAAGCAAACATGCAAAAGATGAAAGATGCAAGATATAAAGATTTTTTTTTTTTTTTATTTTTTAAATGATAAAAAGATGATTAAAAAAATGCAAAAGGGGTCTTCAAGAGGAGGCCCTATAAAAAAAGTGGATTAGTAGTTTGGAAAATAACCCCAATTCTTGGACTAAAAGAGCTCCAAAACAAAAAAAGTATTAGTAGTTTTATTTTTTTTTTTAATCTTTGGTAAGCATAGGAAGCTGCACAAAAAGTGTTAGTAGTTTGGAACAAGAAAATATAACTCAAAGTGTAGTTAAAATGGAAATATTTAGTAAAATGAAAACCACAATAAATTATACAATAAAATTCTAAATTAACACTTTCATTGCATAGATATTTTCAATACCTTTTGGGAAAAAAAAATGGAGTCATTTCGAGTTCGGGTCAAAATTTATGGCTCTTGGAAGTTAGGCAACAAAAGAGCAAAACAAAATCACTGAAACAAGTCACATATGTGTTGTTTCAGGTCATACGTTCCATTTCAAGTCACAAATGCGCTACTTTGTAAAAAAGAAATTTTGAGGTTTTGAGGGTCAAACAAAAGCGTTGAAGTGTTATAAACATGCTATTGTTGGATAAATGTGCTGAAATAGGTAAAAATGTGTTGAAACAAGAGACAAACGAGTTAAAATATATCCTCGCAAAATAAGCATGAGTTAGAAGAGATTCACAAAGAAGTGTTATTTTAGGATAAACACACTACTACAGGTCACCAAAACGCTAATACATAACAAAAACATGAAAAATTGAAATTTAAGGATGCAAATTAGATTTTTATGAAACCAAATTTGGATAGCTTGGTGATTAGATGATAATAAACAAGAAATTAAAAATATTTGGGGGTTAAGCCCCACGGTGCCAAAAATGTAGATGAAAAATCAAGTTAGCATGCACAAATAAAATGAATATGAAACCAATTCAAATGCAACATGCAAACTCAACAAATCAACTACCTCAGATCAAGCAAAGATGAAAGGAAGAGGAACAATACCTGCACTTACCGTCTAGCATGCAATTCTCCTTCCTTGATGGTGGATGTGCTTGGAAGATGATTGATTGCTTCAGATTTGGATGTGGATGCACTTGGACAACACTTCCCTTTGATGATTGCTTTCTTGTTGATGAAGAATGATGAAGGATTGCTTGATTGTAGATGGATTGATAGGGTGGATTGATTGATTGAAGAACAAAAGAGAAATTTTGTTATGGATTTAGAAGATGTCTCTCATGGAGGATGAGAGCTTGATTTATATTTTGTGAGTGGAAAATTGAATGGTTGAGATCTTGCCATGTGGATTGAATCCAAGGGTTGGAATTGGATGAGAGGATGGAGGATTCTAGAGTAGAAATTTCTAGAATTTGTGAGGGATTTCCATTGAATTAAAAATTCAATGGAATGTTGTAGATGTATTTGAATATTTGAAAATGAGAGGGAGAAATAGAGAAGCTTCTAGATTTAGAGGTGATGTGCACATGATTAGGATTAAATTAGGATGATAAATATGATTAGGAATGTGATTTGATGGGAAGGCTATGTGTAGGGATGTGTAGAGTAGGTGGTAGGTGAGATGTAGGAATTTTAAATTCCTATAAATGTTAATGAAGGATTTAAATAAGATAATATGATATAATAATGGAATAAAATGGATTAATAATGGGATAGGATATAATAATGATTTAAAAGGATATGGGATAAATGATAAATGGTGATAAAATAATAAAGGGGTAAGTGGACTAATTAATAATAATTAATCTAGTGATTAATTATTATATGGATGATGTTGGGATATAATATTGTGGAAAAATGGATTAAAATGGATAAAATAGCAAATAAATGGTGATGAGGCTAAAATGTGGGACATGATTAATGTTAATTAGTCATGTAGACATTTTAGGTGTCTACACCGAAATGTCAAGATTTTGTTAAGTGAGTGAAGGAATTGAAAGATATGGATAGAAACATGAGAGGACTAGTAAGGCTCGAGAACAAGAAAAAGAGAAAAAGAGTATTTAGGGAAAATATTAAGGAATTGAATCATTTTGATTAAACATCTTGGTTTTAGTTAAGATAATGACTAAGATAGCATAGGGTGACATGATTGAACATGATACATGAATGAAATTAAGACTATATAATGTATGGAGGATTCAAAATTGCTTACTAAAGTCTAATAAATTAATAAGACAAGCTCTTGCAAATATGGTAGTTGATGAATGAACTGTCTATATCTTGATAAGTGTTGGAATGTACACCGATTTTTTGGTATCCTCTACATCATCAGAGTGGTGGGTGGTGGCTGGGGCTCGGTCGAGGGGATACACAGGGAGTGAGATAACCAATATATTCCTTAAGGGCAACTGAGATCAATTAAGTGGATAAGGACAAAAAGGAACCGATCACTGGAGAGCGATTAACACGATGAGCGAGACATGAAATGACCGAGTTGTGAGGTGTGTAGGGTAATAGATGGGTTGTGAGGTGCGTAGGGTAATGAATACAACCACAAGTAGGTAAGGGAATGGTTCAAATGTAATAGGGTAGGGATGCATGCAATGGTTGACATTTTTAGCTTGGGATGGGGAGACGATGCATAGACCAAGCAGACTGAGGGAAGGAAACATGGTAAATAGGTCAAGGTAAAGCTTGAGCAAGCCAGAGTAGAGCGTGGGATGGTTGTAACAACAACCGAACAACCAATGCAGGTCGTGGGAGAGGATGAACCAATAGGGTGAGGGTTGTAATTAGTAACCGAATAAATGAGTGCATGTTTATCAAACAACCACTTTGATACCATACGATATTATTCTACAAGGATCAATATAGAACCCTGTACACATCGAAGAGGATGCACTCCAATGGTAATGTGAAAAATCTAAGTAATCAGCAAAAAATTAAACACAAAGGAAAAACACACGAAAGAATAGGTCTACTCATTCTCATAGCTCAAATAGAAAGGGTACATATATAGGAGTGTTGTGTAATTCCTGTTCATGACACATGAAATCCTAATAACACCTAATGACCTATTATATCGCTAAGAAAGATGAATAACCATGTGAGGTGAACAAGACCTTGTGAGATGATGATGCAAGTCACATAAACCAACATTAATGTCGTGAGATTCTAATGTTTCGATTGCCTTGTTTTCACTTTTTCCAACCTAAGACAAGTCCCCAAGTTAGAGCTAGTTGTTGGCATGTGAAAATTTCAGGAACTTCACTTGATAACCCTATTGAAAATTTTGTGCCTTATCGGTCAAACTTGCAAAATTGTCAAACATTACCAAATTGCCTATTTTCAAAAGTCAACCTCTGGGAAAGGTTTTAGGAGCCTCGGATAATTTAGGAGATTAGATTACAATCAAGTAAAAAGTTATTAGAATTTTCTCCATAATAGTATGATTTAGAATATATTTTACGGGTATTAGAGTGGTCTCGAGAAACTTTTCTCTCAAGTACTTTTTAAGAAAATGGGTGTGTTTGCCTTATTGAAAGGTTAACTTATAACAAAGGTTTCACGAAATTTAGGTGGTGTGGGAGCTTAAATCCTAATAGTCATAAATGTTATGGAGTCTACTATGTGGTGGAATGGGTAAGAAAATGTTTTAGAAGAATTAAAATATGAAACCTTTCCAACACTGAAGCATAGCGGCCTCGGGGTTCATTTTAAGACCCACCTCTGAAAAATTATTATAAAATGGGTAGCGAATCTCGAAATTGACTTTCAAATGATGGAGAATATCTCAAAAACTATTTTGTGTCAAAGGGGATTTGGAAAGATTTTTTTTTCAACGGTTTCATACAAATGGATGGTTATTGGATGACCGTCATCCATTAGTGGAATGAATGGTCATCTTTTTGTTGTTGACAAAGCCTTTGTTGATTGTCACTCCCCTATTGTAGAGTCGTCTTTACATTTTTGGATGACCATATCTCGTATTATTGAATATCTGTCTTTGCATTGTTGGATGACCATCTCTACATTGTTGGATGGTTGTCTTTGCATTGTTGGATGACCATCTCTGCATTGTTGGATGACTATCCCTTCCTGTTGGATGAAACCCATTGACTGCTTCATCCTTGTGTAGGGTGGTAGTCATTTTCTATTAGATGACTCTCTTTATTTTTTGGTATTGAATGATTATCTTTTCATGTTGGATAGGTCTCGTTGGATGTTCATCCTTCTTGATCAGACGATCATCTCTAGAATTCCCTATTACATGGTTGTGGGTTATCTCTAATAATTGTTCTATTTAGACGATAATCCTTTTCCTATTAGATGGGTTGCATTAGATGATCATTCTATTCATGCTAGATTGTCCAATATTTTCACAGATTTTGTCTGCTAGATGGACCATGAGATCCAATCATCTCGCTACCAATTATACGGTTAAACATAAGCATGACTCCCAGAGACACATGTTGCCTTTAACTTCTCCACATATAATTTTTCACCACATGTTGATGCAGACCGTGAACTGAGCCCTATATATAGCCCTACGAGGTTCATTTCTTTACTTTTTTGCCATAAATTTTTACAAATATACAACGTTCTCTCTAATTTTCTACCAAACCAATGTGTACCTATAGTCTTTCCCCTCCCTCTCCTTCAACTTTACAATCTTCACACCAATTTCAAAATCTTTTTAACAATGGCTAGCTCCACAGTTACTCCTGCCTCCAAATTCTAGTACAAAAATCTCATGTGCCCTCAGATTATGACAACTGATGAAACTCAAAGACACACCTAAGGAATGGATGAACAAAACACAATTCATGGGGCTTATCAACATGCCCCAATTCAAAACAGATACTACTATCCTTGACTACTTGATCAATTCTTACAACCAAGGAGATGAAAAGTTTTCCATTCCTTTGATGGATCATACATTTTCTTTCGTGTGGAGCCTGCAAACATCCACCAACTAACTATCTTACATTTTCAAAACTAGATTCTCGTGACTACAAATTTTGTCTTAATTGATGAAGATAAAAAATTTGGAGTCTCATTATAATGTGTAGGTTGATGGTAAGTTCAATTTTATTTTAAAATTTTTATTTTCTTGATATTACTTGTCTAACCAAACATCTAACTTATCATGTATCTTATTACAATTGCGAGTTAATCGTTGAAAGAGGCTTTGTTATACAAGGTATTACAAACAAATTCTTTCATGCAATGATATCACTATTTAAATATAGGATTGTGTTGCGGTGCAGATCTACGAACATTCTATTTTGGGAAGTTCAAGATATATTGCGACATTGAATGGAAACCATTTAATTGGTGCACATATTTGTCCAATCAAATTAAAAAAGATGTAAACAATGCCCTTGTCAGTATCAATGCATTTGATAAATCCAAGACTGTGTTTTCTTGTGCCAATTATATACTTGCTTTCTTTCAAGAAGCTTTCCACCAAGTGCAAGAATGGAAAAATTCCGATTGCATAAATGAAAAATTGTTATTGATTGGTCTTTCAATTGAAGAACAAAAGGTAACAATTAATTTTAACATTTTAATGATTAATTGTTTTTGAATGGAATAATAATAGTAATTTTATATTCTACAGAGAAGAATTGTAAGTGAAGTATCTCATAAGGAGGTTATTTCTCAGGTTAAATCCCCTCTATAGGCCTCATGTGATTCTGATATGGATTCTATAGAATTGACTCTGCTTGATTTCCCGACAAAAAGACCGAGGGTTTGATAGCTCCACCACCGATCAACCTTTCCCCACACAATTTTCTATAGGTATAAATATTACTATTTGTAATTAAGATACTAGAAGGAATCATAAACAATCTATTTTTATGTATGTGGTAACCGTAAAGAATTTTAATATTTCTACATTTTTGTTTTCTAAACTTCGAGTTTGATATCTAGATCAAACCTAATCTCGATGTTAAGGTTGAGTGGTCACATCTCCAAGCATGTAAGGTAATTTATAATGTTTAACATATTTTTACTTGCAAATATTTTATTTAGTATTTACAAGGGTATATTGTTTAGTTTTTAATATTGTGTTTCTTGCAGCTTAATAAACCTTCACAACAAATTCAAAAAGGCCTCCAGTACCTCGACGTGCACCGTATAGCCAAAAATAAAATTTGTAGGGAAAAATATTACATTTCTTGCCAACTCCACAGAACAATCCATCCAGTAACCTTAGAATTTATAGGTTTTTCATTAGGTGGTGTCTTAAGTGCAATGGGTACCTAGATTTTGAACTAGATCAAGTTGGAAGATGAATTTTCGGGCTTTAATAGTGGTGACGCGAGACATGTAACTATTTTGACACCCATGGTATGATATAATATACTCCACCTCCTCAACCATAAGCGCTTCAAGATGTTTGTCAAATCATAGACTTTCCTCCTCCACAAAGTCAAATTCCACTCACGAATGATCAAAAGATAGATTTTTCCTTTGAAAATATGACATCGGATAGTAGGGGGCCACAATTCAGGAAGTTGTTATGTATGATGTGGAATTAGTGCACACTAGGAGAAAAGGGCCAAAGTTTTGATCAAATAAATAAATACATGATACCATAATCATGCTCAAAGGAATTCATTGTTCATTTCTATAGAGAGCCAACCAACAAGGCTTGAAATTTTGCTAAATAAAGCTCAGTCAGGCACAATTTTGTATAATAATGATTATAATGATGAATTTTTAGATATAATATAATGTTAAATAGGCTGGATAATATTAATGATGAAGCCCAAGCATACTACAACAAAATGGAATAGAGACAAACTTAATGTATTGATTACAAATACGACAAAGAGAAAGTTGTGGTGGGTATTATTTTACACGTAAAATCATACGTGCGATTATGAGTATTAAATAAAATATTTATAACTTATTTAATAGACTAATACATTTCTATTCTGTTTTATAGGAAAAATATGAAAATTTAAAGAAGGAAGTAGCATGTATGTGATGCACATTTGAAGAATGCCCTTAAAGCTTGAATGCATTTAGAGAGTTGAAGGAAATAAATTTAGTAGTAAATAAAAAATACATTGAGAAGGATAATCAAGGAGCATAAGATGGATACAAATATCTTACTAAAAGAAAAGACAGATGTCGATCCATCACTTTTATCATGAGAAGATGTTGCAAGGAAGAACACAATATTGTTCAAAATCTCAATAAAAAATGCATGATTTTTAGGCATTAGGAGTTTTAATAGAGAGCACTATACAAACTAAGCAACCTCCACCTATTTTGCAAGAAAAAGATCAAACTTCCCCTACAAAAAAATTGAAAAAAGTTAGTTTCACCATGTGATAGGTGTGTTATCACAATTCAGGGGCGTAGGAATTAAAAGATAGTGGCCAGCCATTTTTTTTAATTCATGTGGCATACATAAGGAAAACTATGAGTCAAAATCATAAGTGGAAAAGAGGATTCCCTCGTAATGTGTTCTTATATGAAAAAAACATGCCAAGAAGATTTGAAAACAATTGACCCATCATTTTGTAATTGTATTGGCTGAAAATGCTTTATGAAAACATGTTTGTCTTCAAAAGTATTCCGCCTCTTGTTAGAATTAATACAAGTTTAATTGTGAATTGGAACTATATTATGTTGGATCTCATTTATTTAATATGCAAACTTGTAATTGGATTTACATTGATGTGAATATTTTATATGTTATTATTGGAGATGTAAAGAATGGTCTTAGGTGTTTAGTGTGTGTGTGTGTTTGAAAGGATTTATGTTTCATGTAGAGATAAAATATTAATTAGTCATCAAACAACTGGATCTAAATAAATTATTGTCTTTATTTCAATAATAAAACAAAATAAAAATAAATTTTTGACAAGTAAAACAACAAAGTCTATTAAGACCAATTAATTATCATTAATCAATATGAAATATATCAAGATATCAAATCATTGTCAATACTATCAAGAATGCATACAAGAAATTAAAACTCGACAATTGAAATAGTCCGGAGCAACGGTCTAAATAAATCACCGTCTTTATTTCAATAATAAAATAAAATATAAAAATAATTTTTTTACAAGTAAAACAAAAAAATATATTAAGACCAATTGATTATCATTAATCAATATGAAATATATCAACATATCAAATCATTGTCGAATAATGTCTAGAATGTATAAAAAAATTAAAACTCTGAGTAATTGAAAAAGTCTTGGAGTAACTTTGTTCGCTCATAAATGTCTTGGAATTATATTAAGTTGGTAACGTGTTCGGTGGATGTGTTCGAGATCCCCGGATAAGTCAAAATGATACCGACTCCTCTTCTTTCTACTAGTGAATTTCATAATGCAAGTGCTCTCTCATAAGAAAAAGTTTCCACGAGTAACTAAAAACATACAATCTCGAGAAAATTTCTAAATTTCTATCCAATCACATTACTGAAACTTTTGATTTTACAAAGGATAATGCACTGAATACCCTCTCATCTTCAACAAATCCCAGAATCATAGTTTTACAAAGTTCATATAGTTGAAAATACTCACTCAAATCCTCTCACAAAATACTACTTGAATAAATCTTCTTGCAAAGTCTTTTAGAAAATTTATGTTTTTTCATATTTCGGCTCCATAGGTGCAATTTTTGGAATTTTTCCAAGTTTCTTATATTTTTGGAAACCTTTCCAAAAATTAGCTAGGGTTTCTTTTTTATGATTTCATGTAGTCGGAAAGTAAATTTGTGAAACCCCAAACCCTAATTTTTTTCCCCTATTTTGTCTACCTCGAGTCCCAAACCCTACATCACGACTCCAGGTAGATCTACCCGAGGCTAAGGGAAAGTAAAAACTCTAGGAATGACCCCAAATAGGGAAGATATGGATTTAGAGTATGTGGTTTGGGAGTATCTAAGGTGGTCATCCAACTTCAGAAAGGGTAAATAATATGGTGAGTAAGGATGATCTTAATAAGGAGCTTCTTCATCCAAAGGTATCCTCGGGGGTGAACTTCGGATGGATTTTCATGTAATGAAGCGGGAGATACTACTTTTGATTTTGAACAAAACTCCCAATTCCATTCATATGTGTTCCTCTAGCAATGGTCACATAGATCTAAATCACTCTAATCAAGGAGGCTTATTTACTCATTCGGGTGGATCTCCTCACTAATAGTAGGGCATTATTCCAAAAGTGGAAATGCGTAAATTTAATGGAAAGGATTCACTCAATCAGATTACCCAAATGGAGAATTTCTTTGATTTCCATCATATCCTAGTGGGATAAAAGGTAATCGTGGCATCCTTATACCTAGAACATGACCAATTTGTTTGGTATCGTTGGTTATGTGCTCAAAGGAAGAAGAATGTTCTAATTGTCACATGGGCGCTTTCACCTAAGATCTTCAATTACACTATATTTCTAGTGTTTGAGAGAATTACTTAATCCAATTAGCAAAGTCACGAAAAATAGGTTCGATTAAGGAATATGTCCATCAATTCCAAAATATTTCCTTATGCATGGAGGATATTACGGAAGAGTATTTGGATGACCTATTTATTTGGAGTCTTAAGGACCACATTGAGCATGAGGTGCGTATGTTTAGCCTACTCAAGGTTTCTTATTCTATTATCATGGTGCGTAGGGAAAAGGAAAAATTTCTTTCCAGCAGAAGGCAATCCTTCTCTAACATAAAATATCGTTAGAGCTTGCCTCCATCATATCCTCGGCTAATTCGGCTGACACCTCAAAAAAATAAAGAAAAAGAGACAAAGGGTTATTTTTTAACTATGATAACAAATATGGACCAAATCATAAGTTTTCTAAGAAAAACTTGTTCTACATTGAAGGGACCGATGATGCAGAAAAATATGAGGAAACATTAAGCGAGGAAGTGGAAAAATTGGAGGAAGAATCAAGATCTCCCACCCATTATTTCATGCCATGCTCTATCACATATTAGTAATCCACAAACCCTTTAGATTGTGGGTTATCTTAAGAAGCAAAAGGTGACAATATTGATTGATTCGGGGAGCAAACATAATTTCATCAATCATAAGATAACAACTAGACTAAATTATTTCATTTACCCAACACTTGAATTTCAAGTAATGATTGTAGATGATGACATAGTCTAATGTTCGAGGTAAATGTCATAAAATTAGACTTATAATGGGTGACTATACATTGGAATATACGATGTTATTTATACCCATGGGTGGAGCTAATATTGTCTTAGGTGTTTAATGGTTCACAACTTTGGGCACCATAGAGATAAATTTCCAGGAATTGTTCATGTGCTTTCATTATGAGGGTAAACAGTTTGAACTTCAAGGACTACAAGCAAAATTTCCTTAGGTGGTGAGTTATCACCAAATTCATAATATTCTTAAAAGGGGTATGAAGGTTTTGTAGCATGATTTTTCTCCACGAAGTTTAACGCCAATGATGGTAGCTCATCCTGATCTTCATAAGGTTATTGATCAGCATACAATTGTCTTTAAGGATCCTAGAGGATTGCTTCCTAAAAGAGAGCATGATCATGCCATTCAGTTGATTCTAGGAAGCCAACCCCCCAACATCAGGCCTTATAGATACCCATATGTGCAAAAGAGTGAGATTGAGAAGATGTTGGAGGAAATGTTAGAAATGGGTATTATTTATCACAGTCATAGTGCTTATTTTTCTCCATTGGTGATGGTGTATCGTAAGGATGGAATATGGTTCATGTGTTTAGAGTACGAGAACTCAACAAGTACACTATCAAAGATAAGTTTCCTATTCCCCGTCATTGTTGATTAATTAGATGAGTTGCATAGTGTAATTTATATTACAAAACTAGATCTGTGTTCAAAGTATCGCCAAATTAGAGTAAAGAAAGAATATATTTATAAGACAATCTTGAGAACTCATCAAGGGCATTATGAATTGCTAGTGATGCCTTTTGGTCTTACCAATGCATCCTCCACATTTCGAGTTTGATGAATTCAATATTTATACCATTCCTAAGGAATTTTGTCTTAGTATTTTTGATGATATCCTCATCTACAATAAATCATGGGAGAAACATTTACAACATTTCAATAGAGTCTTAGAAGTCTTAGAGAAACATTAACTACATGACAAGCCTTTGAAGTGTTCTTTTAGAGTACAGGAAGAGGAATACTTGGGCCATATCATTTATCGTGAAGGTGTTAAGGTTGAACCTCACAAGAACCATGCCATGGTGGAATGATAAGTCCTAAGAACCCTCAAGTAATTACGAGGTTTCTTAGGTCTCACATGGTATTATTGTAGATTTGTAAAAATATGATACTATAACAACACCTCTTACAAAATTATTGAATAAATACTCCTTTCAGTGGAATGAGGAAGCTTCTAGAGCATTTGAAAAATTTAAGGTGACAATGTGCACCACTCCAGTATTGGAAACTCTAGATTTCTCCAAGACCTTCATAGTTGAATGCAATGCTTCAGGAAATGGGATTGGAGTAGTCTTTATGCAAGAAGGGCATCCCATAACATTTAAGAGTAAGAAGCTAAAAGGAAAGAATTTTGTGAAGCCCACATATGAGAAGGAAGTGATGCCAATATTACATACAATCAAACAATGGAGACCATGCTTGATGGGTAGACACTTTAAGGTAAAAACTGATCGTGATAGTTTGCAATACTTGTGGAGCAACAACTATCTTCATAAGAACAACAAAAATGGGACACCAAGATGTTGGAGTATGGCTTTGATATTGTTTATAATAAAGGAGGGAAAATATGGCCATTAATGCTCTATCTAGGAGGGATGAGTCTTCAAAAGCATTGTTATGTGCCATATCTATACTAAAGGAAGATTAGGTAGATCAAGCAAAGGAAGAATGACAGAAAGATGCATCAACACATACTCTCATTTAGAATCTCCAGGTAGATCCATCCATATCATAACAATTTATATGGAAGGGGGATACATTGTGCTTTCTGAAAGATAGGTTATATCTAAGTAAGAACTCTATACTTAAATACTAGGTTCTTTCGAGCTCCATTCTTCTCCCCTAGGTGGCCATTCTGGGTTCTTGAAAACTTATCATAGAGTTGATTAGGATTTATTTTGGGAGGGGTTAAAAGGAGATGTTTAAAATTTTGTGGAAAAATGTTTAATGTGTCAAAATAATAATAGTAAGACCATTAAGACACCAGGTCTCCTCCAACCTTTTTCTATTCCTAGCGAGAGATGGGAAGAGGTATCGATGGATTTCATCACCTGATTACCTAAATTATAAGGGAAAAGAATCATCATGGTCATGGTGGATATACTTACTAAGTATGCTCATTTATGTGCATTGGCTCATCTTTTCACAACTAAATGCAGTTGCCATATCATTTATGGACACAGATTCAAAATCTTTATGACATGCCCAAAATTATAGTAAGTGATCATGATCTAATATTTACAAGAAATTTTTGGACTAATTTTTTCTCTTGCTTGGGTACCCAACTGGCCTAGAGTTCATCTTATCATCCTCAATCAGATGGGGAAAATGAGGTGGTAAATAAATGTTTAGAGGATATCTTCGATGTTTTGTTTCGAGATAAGAAAGAACGCGTTGGGTGCAATGGTTGTCACTTGCATAATGGTGGTACAATAATCCATTTCATACCTCCTCTAAAATATCTCAATTTCTAGAACTTTATGGGTACCATCCTCCATCAATCATATCTAGCTTGAAGGTCAAACCAAAGGTGAGAGCAGTTGAAGATCACATTCAACACCAACACGAGGTACTCTCTAGTCCTAGAGAGAATTTGGAAAGGGCACAAAACCACATGAAGAAACATGTTGTTCAACATCTAGTGAGTGACAATTTGCAGAGGGTGATTATTTTTTGAGAGTTTACAACCATATTAGCAATCATAATTAAAACAACAGAAGAAGGATAATAAGCTTGATCCTAAATACTATGGTCCTTACCGAGTGTTGCAAAAATTGGTAGTGTGGCATATAAGCTAGATCTCCCTCCAGGAAGTAAAATACATCCAATCTTCCATGTTTCTTGCTTGAAGAAAGTTATTAGGAAACACATTTCCACCTAGTCAGTGCTTCCGGAATTGGATGAGGAAGGAAGGATCATATTGGAACCTGAAGGTATTCTTTAGACACACACCAAAATACTAAGGACCAGAGTCATTACTGAATACCTAATCAAGTGGAAGAATATGAATATTGAGGATGCATCATGGGAGGATGAAGCATTTGTAAAACATCATTTAGGGCTTCCAAACATTGGGGACAATGTTTCTTTAAAGGGGAGGGGCATATTACGCCCTTAATTATATGTTTTACATTGGATGTATATAGCTGAATTGTGGCTATCATAACTTCTTATCATGATGTATCTCTTTCATATATGTTATATTATCATTATTAGGTTGGCCTTGGTGATGGCCATAGCATAGGAATAGTATATATAGGGGTTAGTAGGTATTATTTGACCATATTATTGAACATTTGAGTCTTATTGTATGGTTTGGAGGTTGCCCCCTCAAAGTGGCTAAGCTATTCTACTTGCATATTGAGATCATTTATCTACAATCTTGTGTTCTTTGGTGTTCTATTTATGGTGATAATCAGATGTATACAATTAATTTAATTACATATATTAAGTTTAATCGATAACTCCATTACTGAACTTCATATTTTTCCTCTATGGAAGCCATTAAAACCAGCTTTGTGCTCTATGTTTCCAAAATGGTATTTTTCTCATTACCGATGATCCTGTTGTTAAAAAACTTGAAAATTTACTAAAATGATCCATTTGAAAATTCATTTAAGATGATCTATCACTTGAGGACTGTAGGGACATGATTTAGGTTCTATTTGAGAAAGAAGTTTCCAACCAATAACTCCATTTTTTTTCCCAAAACAACTTAAAATGTCTTTACATTTTTCCAGCGATCAAGGGGCCAAATTTCCTGAAATTTGGGGAAGATGATCCTCATAAAATTATATTTCATTTGCACCATTTATTGCATGATGAAGTGGAGTATTTTTAGAGATATGGATGACTACATTTTATCTCGAGTATTTTATCCTCTTTGTGATGAATTTTTACTTCCTTGTTGATCCAAACAAGATAATTGTGTAAAATTTGGAGCAAAGCATCCCATAATGAAAAAGAAATTTTGAAACCAATCTCATCTCATTATGGAATTCAAAAGATGAATTTCAAAAAATAGACATCGGGGTAGGACAAACTAAAAATAATAAGTGTTGGTATTTTTGTCAAATTGTTCATATCCATTCATCTCATTTCCATTTCACTAGGTTTCATCATCATGAAGATCAAATACTTAGTTTTTGAGCCAATGATGGATGAATGCATGGATAAGCTCATTGAAAAAATGAAATTACTATCATCTAGGATCCTCTCTCTATTCAATTTTTATCTCACCACTATTTCCAAGGTGAAGATGGAAAAGGTTGAGATTGAGAAAGAAATAACCCATTGGGATAGTGTTTCCCCAATTGATATCCGAGATGATTTGTCTTATTCTCACTCCTTAGTGTGAAAGAGTATCCCATAAGAGAAGAAGGTTGAAGTCGTAATGTCTCAATTCAACAAAAAGGTCAAGGGAAAGGATTTCATCCCTGGATAATTTCTACATAATTCATCGAGAGCAAGCTCTTCATCACCCTTCTTCATCTTCAAATTGATCACTTCTATCTTCTTCTCTCTCTCTCTCTACATTCTAATTCTTCATTAGGAATGTACTTTTGGATTTTTCATCTTATTCACTTAAGTGACCTTATATTTTGCATTGTAAAAGTTCATTTTCATAAATAAGAAAAACTTATTTTTATTCCTACGGGAATATTAAAGGTCACAAGTGGTAGGAATATGAAAAGTCAATCGGGGAGAAGAGATACTTTGTAAGCTAAATATTGGGATGATGTCTCCATTCCAAAGGGTTGTTAGCATTTTTCTCATACTACAAGAATAAAGAATCTACTTTCTTCTATCTCATTGTCTATGTTCTTCTACTTTGTACTTTCCAACTATACAAGCTTTGTAATCTTGAACAACCAACGAAGAAATTTGTATCTTTGAGAAATAAATCAATATAACTTCACGTTTTTGATTTTTTAATCTTATTATTGCTTACACAATTTTTTTTTCTTACTTTTAAATTTGGAAATACCTTTCATTAATATTTGTGAAAATATGTAAGTTCCTATTGATAACATTAACCCTCTCCCTCTCTTTTCTAGTCTCTCGTTTACCTCTCTCCAAGAAAATTCCTCCATTGTATCCCATACAAGAAATTTTCCACATGTTTAGTGGAGTATTCCAATGTGATCCCCACCCTAATGACCACCCACACATCAATAAATGGGAGATTTTATAGTTTTTATTTCTTGATCAAACCCTATTCCGCCGTGGCACATCACTCAAACAGATCCGAACGCTCACTCGAAGCGCGTGAAGGTACCAAGTCCCTATTTTATGTCAGATTTGTCAAGGAGTTAGCATGCATGAACATATATTCCATAATCATAACAACTAGATCCATGAGCTCAATTTGGAAACACACATAAATAAGTAAACATATAGTTCACATAACCACTAAGATCAGATTCACCATATAGTTACCAGTAATAAAGACATCAACAATCAATATCCAACCACAATGATCCATTATATTAATCCACAATAGCTGAATACATATATATGATTGTCATAAGTCGATGCACTCATAAACCAACAACATAACCTTACAAATCATTCACTTTATCTACAGCACACCCAAAACTGCAAAATCAATACATATATAGGGGTGGGGAACTTTCCCTTCACCACCCATGCACTCTCAAAATAGGCTTTGCATGCTAAGAATAGCCATGCATCGCTACAAGATATCTATAGAAGCATGCAAGTTCTTCCTATTAATAGATCATCTATAGTTAAATTCTAGTTTTAATCCTATTATTAGCCCCATGTGCCTATTTGAACTACAAGTTATTTCCTCAAAAATAGACTCTTCATGACTACCCAAACCTCCTTACGTGTTGCGTACTCCAAGTCTATATTTAGCTTCACGTATAAAAAATCATTAAGTCCTCTTCTTATTGTCTGCAATGATCCTTGTGTGCATCCTCTTCCATATTCTGCACGTAAACCTTGTTTTTCTAGCATGCTCACCATTTTTATCCTTTTGCGCATTTCTTCTATAGAACTTCTACGTGTTTCTTCTACACCTTATCCATATGTGTGCGAACCTCTACATACTTCAAATACTTAGCCATTTTCCTATGCCCAACATTACCCCACACTAGGTATGTTGTCCATCCTTGAAAACACTTTGTTTGATCACTCAAATAATGATAAAGAATCCTCCAAGAATCAAAGAATGAAATAATATGTATGGATTACACCAAATAATGAAATAATCTAAGTGCTACTATGAAAAAAGGAGGGGGAATTCCTTATTCACTAATGCTTCCAATGTTTTCCACCCCTCTAACTCACTGTTTGCTTGAGTAAAGGCATCCCTATAATGGCAGTAACTTCTTCAAAATTCAGATCCTCACCCTTAGCTTTCAACGTGTCAACAAGATTCTCTAATTATTTTTCCGATATCGATTAAGCGCATCCATCTTGCACATAACTTGGGGATAAAGTTCCTTCACTTATTTTTAATCGAGGCTCTCAATGAATCAATTTCCTCATGCTTTTATTTAACCTCTGCTAGGATTCTTTCTAGTTTCACCTTGTTTCCTTTGTTCTTGGCTTGGAATTCTTTCAGATCTACCTCATCTTTTGCAACAAGTAGTCCCACTACATGATCCCTATCATCACAATTTTCATAGACAAATTCTGCCATGTGAGGTTCTTCTTTCACTGATTCAATTAACTCAGTGTATTATGTTATGGTGGCTTCAATTTGTTCTCTTTCCTAGTGCTTCTTTGTGTCATAACTTATTTTGCATATTATAATGCAAGGGGCGGTTGTTGGGTTGTGATTATGCATGTCAAATCTTCCAGACAATGGAAAGTAGATTCATACTTGGTTTTATCGGAGGGGCTAGATATGGGTGTGTTAGTAATATTATATCAGCTATGTATTCAACCTTTTTGTAATCCACATGCATCCACCCTTTCTCATCCCTTAATGCTTTTTTAACTCCACAATAATCTCTTCCTTATTCTTTATCTCTCTGTCCCTTTTGCTTATTTATTAGTTTCTCCTCCAACTCCCTCTGTATAAACCATATATTGTTGTTCTTGTAAAAAATCCTAGAACCCACCTCCACCGATAGCTTGTTAAGCACATTGCATGCTTGTTCATCTGTTAATTGCTGGGAATCAACTATTGGATTTTTTTCTTGATATTGCCGACTCACGGGTATCAAGTAACGATTAATTACTCAAATCAAATTATGGTTCCTCAATATGTGACTCAAGTTCCCAAGACAACATCTTCCTTGTGTGTATTAGTGCATCCTCCTTATTAAATGATGACTAGAAAAATATTTGATCCTAAGATATTATGCTCTAATACCTCATGCGTAGAACCTTGTTGGGATCTTCAACATACTACATTATAGGTCCTTGTGGGATGTACATTTGCCTCCTACTCTTTCCATGAACACCCTTGGGGAAACCTATAGCAAGGTTTGATTCTCCACCCATGATCCCTTCCTATTCTTCACTTTTTCCTTCCTCTGCACTACATGCCACCTCATGTTCCACCAGGTGTTCTATAATATCTGTGACCACTTTTTCCACTCTACTATCTAGCTCTCGTAGTCGGGAATACACCTAGTCTCATGTGTTGTTGGTTCCAATTTGTCACCTAAGGTTTGAGTATCATATGTTTCAACTTATTATTCTCTACTGTCTCCATAACATGTGTGTCCTCAAAATGTGTTCTTTGATCCTCCACATTAGTCTCACCCACCATATACACATGTGAACTCACCTTCGGCTCATGTTCTTATTTTATCTCAAACTCTTTGTCCTTCATGCTCTCTGTTTCCTCAAATTCTGAGCTATAGACTATTTTCTGTTTCTTGAACTAGAGACCTTCTTCTCATAGGCTACCTTTTGACATAGAGTACCTTCCTCCTTTTGTTACGATGTATGTCCTACATGCGTACTTAAAACATGAGTTCTATCCTTACCGCCTCTTCACTCCTACTAATAGAAGGAGTCTCTTCACGTCCTCATTTCTTTGGTTTGACCTTCTTACATAGAGGGATCCTTAGGAATACTTACATCATCCTCCACAAACACTCCATTAAAAACCAAGGCCTTAGATAAATGTATATTCTTATTGCTTATCAAAGCTATTGGTAATGTATGATTTCTGATACATACTTCTCTTCATAAGCATGCTCTTAGGGTAGAATTTTTTTGAAGAATCTCATGGTGCTCATTATCAACTTCGCTCAGATTAAATCTCAATCTCTATGCCTCTTTAAACCTATTCGAGATCACTATGAAATTACTTGTGTTGTAAAATTAAATGGGATTTTGCACCATGGGATTTTAGTACCATCAATTAACATAAACCTCCCAATAAAAAATTGTTGATAGAAAATAAACTTGACAACTCCATCTACAAGCATGGGAAATATTGATGGAATTCTCCACTTTGCACCAAATTCATCACACATCCGTTTATACCATTTCTCCACACGTGCCTTATATGCTTTGTATCATGTATCACATGTATACTTAGCAAACCTTTTTACAAGGAAGGGATCTTCTGAAGGATACTCCCATATCTTGTATTTCGGCCCATTGGGCACCCCAATCTCAGAGAAAACTATCACTAGTAAGATGTTTCCAAACATAATCTTATCACCATCGTGTACAACATCAATGATATCCTTTGCTATAAAGGAAGAAATATTATATATGGTTCCTTCTGATATTTTCTTGCATACATACAACCATATTTTATTCACTTGTACCCATATTTTTTGAGCATTCATCTTGGTGAGTAAGCATGGGGCCATCCTCATGATAGGATCATTAAGCTTGAAAATATCAAACGTGTGCCCTCCTTTCTTTTAGTCAATCTCCACTGTAGTTTTATTTACCTCAGTATCATCAGCTAAGTCACCATTAAAAGAAACCCCATTACTAATAAGGCTAGTATACTTTTCAATCAACTCGCTGGACAATGCACATCCTTCTACCTACAAAATAGAAATATTCCTCATGTACACATGACATCAATCACTGATATAATATCTCATGAATCCCAAAGAATGGAAGCTCATATAGTTGTAATAGTCTATCCTTCTTCAACAATATCTTCACATTGTCATCATATCTTTGGATCATCATCGAGGTTCTTTCCTTCGTCATACAAACAAGTTTTGCTACCATGCCACATGCTATCAAATATGTTTTCTCTGTTATAATCACTTACAACCATGATCCTAACATGAGATACCCACTCTTTTCCCATCAATAATCCATATGGGTACTGCATCTCTGAGTACCATTCCTCTTGAACGTCTAATGTAGGGGTCAAATTTTCTTTTCCCTTTCCCCTCTTCTTTGGTGACGTGATTACTTGCTTTCTATGGTGCCATTTCAGTCGTGTAAAATCAAAATCTTACCTTGGTCCTTGCTCTCTTTCAAACTCCAAATCTCTTACCACAAACCTTTGGTGCAACACTGCTTTATGCTTCTCTTATTAAACTTTATATTTTGTGCCTAATTCTCAAAATACTAACCAGAGAATCCTTTTTCCTTTAAAAATCCACTTCACTCCATCTCAAACTCCGGAGTTTCCCTCGATGGAACTCACTCTACCCACGGTCATGTTCTCCTTCACCCTCTGGTTCAAGATTCTTCAGCTCGACACTTGATTTCTCTCTAAATCTCTCAAGTTTTCCCTAGGTCACACAAAGCATTCACAAATTTGTAAAAATGATTTTACCTCGACATTCTATTTATAGGCATTCAACTTTTACCCACATTAATTACTTGCCAACTACCACTGCATTTAATGTATTTAATTCCGCTTTTCCACTTTTCCCTCCTTATCCGTAATTTTCATTGCATTTATCATGCACATTCATTGCACATTCTAGCTGCAAAAATTTTGGCGTGAAAACTACTACTCGACCATAGACCTCCTTTCGCACAATCCATGCATTGAATTACATTAACCTTTACGCCTTATACCATGTACTATCTATGCCACCGCCTACCTCACGTTACAATGCGTGCTCAATATACGTTGATTTTCCCTTTGGCATTGTCCTCATTATCACCATTCTTCTTATGACACCTTACCACCATTCTTCAACAACCAACATCACCAACAACACTTTGGTGCTCATTTAGTACATAGGTCTTAATAAGTCTCAACTCTCTTCCGCGCTCTTGATTTCCTCCTATCCCACACTAATTGTATGTGTGGTCCTATGTGCATGAAACCACATAGATATTAATCGAGATATAAACACACAATCACACTTATTAGAACAAAACACTGAACTAAATTGACAAAGCGTAGAAACGATGAAGGGAAACACATATAAAGGAAATACATGAAAGGGAAACCTAAGCTAACTGGCATTACTATCTTATTACAAACACCAAAAAGACTTATTTATAGTATGGCTTCAACTTACTCCCATTTAAATAACTAGGCAACCATGCTCCATCCAATTTCTGTAACTAACAAGTGCATGAATCAAGTATATATGTCACCACATACGGTCCCAACCAATGCACCTTCAATTTCCCAGGGTGGTGTGCAAACTTGGAGTCATAAAGAAAAACCATATGTCTAACTTCAAACTATTTATTCTTAATGTACCTATCGTGTCATGATTTTTATTTAGATTTCTCTCTGTCTTATGGCTCTAACGTGTAATGACATGCCTCTCATCCAATTGCATCAATTTATCTATACATTCTTCAAGTGTTTGCTCATCATCCAATCCTCTTGCACACATAATACGCATGGAGGGTAACATAAATTCCACCGTAAAATAACCTCTATGCCAAACACCAATTGAAAGGGTGTGGCCTTATTAAATCACTTGTAAGTTCTTACCTGTATGCCCAAAGTACAACAAAGACTTTATCATCCCAATATTTCCTTCCAACATCACAAATATTTTTCAATGTATGTCCCAATATCTTGTTGAAATCCTTAGCAGTTCCATTATATTTTGGGTGATAAGGTGTTGTCTTGTGATGTGCCACCATAAACTCAACCAATAATATTTTGATAGTCTCATTCAAAAGTGTGTTTCCCTATCACTTGTCAAGCTCAAAGGACACCCATACCTCACCGATGACGTTCTCCCATAAGAACCTCTTGCTGCCCTACCGTCAATCCTTTATAGGTGTTGCTTCCACCCACATTGTTAGATAATCTGTAAAAGTTATAATTTAGCACGATCTAGTCCTACGAGTAAGTGGGGAAATAGGACCCACAAATTCAATTTCCAATTTATCAAAAGTTTTTGCACTAGTGATTGGTCTTAAAGGTATCTCATCTCTATGCCCAGGCTTCCCAAGGTGCTTAAAATGATCACATGCCCTAGCATACTCTTTACAATCCTTATACAATGTTTCCCACCAAAGGCCACCATAAAATTTTGTCCACTATAGCATTTCTGCGTAATGTCCACTTGCAATTCCCCTATGAGATTCCTCCAATATAGCTTTGTGATGATGTTCAAGTACACATCGGTGAAAAACCTCATCATGACTTAACTTATATAAATATCAACTGATCAACATATAAGGTGTGACGCGTATGTAAAGTTATTTCTTCTCTAATCTCTTCACCCCTTCGGGCTCCACACTAGTACACAAAAATACAATAATGTCTTCTAAATCAGAGGGCACATAGTTCAATCTGAAAATTTGTGCATCCGATATTGTATCCTCAATGCTCTGCATGTCCTCACCTAAGTTTATTCTTGATAAACGATCCGGTACTAAATTACTCTTCCTTGGATTTACAACCACTGTAAAGTCAAATTCCTAAAACAATAAAATCCATCGACATATGCGCCCCTACAAAATGGGGTTATTAACCAAGTAATTAAGTGTCATGTGATCTATAATAAAATATAAAGGGAGTTTTAGAAAATACGCCTTGCCTAAATTTTTGTAGCATGTAAATCATTGACAATGCTTTGCGCTTAGTAGTTGTATAATTTTGTTCAGTTGGGGTCAACTTCCTTCTTGTAAAACAAATAGGATGATCAAAAATACCACCACTAGGATGTGCTAATATTGTGCCAATGGCCATGCCAGAGGCATCCACATGCACATGAAATGGTTTATCCTAATAAGGAAAGTGCATAATGGGCGTAGAAGTAAGTTTTTCCTTTAATGTCTCAAATTCTATCTGCTTCACCTCATCCCAATGAAAATTTCTCGTACTTTTCAACAATTCCTCCAAGGGCACGAAAATCTTAGCATATCCCTTAATGAATTTCCTGTAATATCTAGTATGTCCTAAGAACCCATGTACCTCACTCTGATTGGTAGGCTCCTCTAAGCCCAAGATAACAACAACCTTAACAGGATCTACCAACAAGCCTTCCTTGCATATAATATGTCCCAAAAAGTTCCAAAGGGTGTCACAAAGATACACATATTAATCTAATTTAATTATTTAAAACACTAACTCTAATTAATTTTATTTATTTAGTTTCTATTAATTTACTAAAGACAACCTAGGAAAAGACTACCTCTCTTTTAAATTAAAATAGATTTTCCCCTTTTTATTTATTTACCCACACACCCACCTAATACTTTATTTCCCATTCATATTAAAGTTTATCCATGATCAAAGGAAGTAGGGTTAATTGTGGACCCTAAGATCAAAGGGATCTCAGACCCTAGATTTTGAGTTTACCCTAAAGTTTTGCCTAAAGCATCCTTATCTTTTCCTTTCTTTTCATTTGAATTTCATTCTTGTTTTCTTCTCTTTCCTTTTCATTCTTTTCTTATTTTGTTTTGGCTTTGTCTTTTGGGATATGCGAGTTATGGAGGAGCTATGGAGTTTGAGTATTAAATTTCATATGTTTTTGGTTTTAGAAATTCATACAAACAAGATGTTTATTTTTTTTTTTTTTAATGCACATAATTTATTTTATTTTTTTGTTTTTGTAAAGGAGTGGTTTTATAGCGGATCTTATATATAGAAGGAATGGTCATGTAGGAGTGAGGACGCGGGTGGAAGGTCACAAACACAGAGGGGGGAGGAGAAAGGGGGTGAGGGCGACCTGGTGGGGAGGGGCGGACGCGGGGTGGAGGATGGAGGGGGCCCGAGGGGTGGAAGTGGGGCAGCGAGAAGGAGGGGTGGCAGGGAGGTTTGGGGGCAGCATGAGGTGAGGTAATGGGAGGCAAGGGAAGGGGGGAGGGGATGGGGCAACGGGGGGGAAGGGTTCGGGGGGGGGTTCGGCCCTCCCCAATCTTTTGTTTTAAAAAACTTTGTTTTGTTATTTATTTTTTATTATATATTTTTTTATATATATATATATATTATATATATATATATATATATATATATATATATATATATATATATATATATATATATATATATATTTATATATATAAATATATATATATATAATCCTACAAATAAGTAAATATATATATATATATATTTTAAATATAAAAAATCTATATATTAAATAAAAAAAGAAATCACTATACAAAATTTTATCTCATACATGTTACAAATAAGATAAATTTTCTTAAACTTTTCATGGAAATGAAATCCAAAAAAATTCAACTTTCATTTAAGGATTTTAATAAATTACCAACATTTACAAGAAAAGAATATTGCGAAATAGAGCATTTTTTTAATGATAGTCATAAGATTTAATATAAGTAGTAAATTTATTTTAATTTCTAATGCCCTAAATACAAATACATATTCCATATTTTTTTAAATAAGAGGGATATTCAACAACAAGAATAGTAATTTCTTTCAATAACTCACTTTCCTTCAAAAAGTAGTCCCAACCATTCATATTAAGAAAACTTTCACTATCTTACAAGCCTTTATTTCAAAGGTTTAAGTTTCCAAAAAGGCAAAACATAGTTCTATATCCTTTCAAGTATTCAAAGGAAAACAATGCAAGGTAACATGCAAATATTGAGGGTAGATTTATCAACAAATGGGATGCTAGTTTACATATAACTCCAATTACAAAGGATTTTACACACAAGGAAAGCTTCCACAAGTCATTCTTTTCAAAAAGGAGATTCCAATCAAATTTTCATATTAAAGAAAACCACTATTACAACATTTCTTTCCTTTTCAAGGATTGAAGCTCACATATACCAATTTATCCAAATACATAACTACTCAAGAAGGTTTATTACAAGATTCTTTGCAAGCTTGAAGAGAGAGATTGCTCAAGTAAACCTACTCTAGTTTATAAGTAATTTTCAAATACAAAAAGGAGGTTTTACAACAAATGAAGTTTCCACCAAGCCATATCCAAAAGAGATACAAAGAGGTAATGTCCACAAAGAGAGAGAAGATGCCAAAAGAACTCCAACTACCACCAACTTCCATCATGAGATCCAACTTCAAATGCCTTTAAGGAATCCAACCAAGGAGAAGAAGCTTGTTTTACCACCCAACCATAGGCATCATTACATGCCTTTCCCAAGGTTGGGATGCATGCTAGCCTCCCCCAAGCCCATGGGAAAGAGGACAACTATCCACAACTATGCACAAGAGTGAGGGTGAACAAACAACATTACATCCACACAAAAACAAGACAAAGATCCAAAACAAGACTCCAAATTTGTAAAGATGAAAAGGAGGAGAAACCAAGTTCTACCTCTAAAATGGGGAAGAGAAAAGAAAGTTCTCCAAAAGTTATAACCATCATTAGTTACACAAAAAAAGATCTCCATACCCTCCTTATTTCTCCAATTTCATTCAAGCCCTCCTTATTTCTCCACCCTTTCACCAATCCTTCTTGGAAGGATTTTCAAACCCCAAAGGGGTTTCCTCACCAAGAATGGGGAAGGAGGTTCAAGCCAAATGACCCACCTTCCCCACCTCAAACCATTTGAGGGGAGTAACTAAATCCTACAAGGCTTGCCCATCAAGCCTATAAGGATTGAGAGGGAAAATTCTCTCTTCCCCACAAACTCCAAAACTCCATCATGCCATATGATGGAGGGAGCAAAATCAAATAAACAACAAACAAAATCTTCATACAACAACAAACATTTCCAAGTAAACAACTAATATCTAGCATGTTATAACAAATACAAAGAAGCTCAAGAAGCCTACCTCAAAGAAAAGCTCTCCAAAATCAATCTCTTCCACTTCTTGACCCAAGCAAACTCTAGCTCCAAATCCACAAGCCTCCAAGCAAAAGCTCCAAAAAAAAAAAGTTCTCTTCTTTTCCCATGAGGGAGAATTTGAAGAGGAGCAAGAAAAATCCTCACAAATGAGGGGGTGACATGTGTCACCCCTCTCCTCCTCAAGGTCAAAGATGCCAAAGATAAAAGAGAGAAAGGATAAAATGACTTTTAGCCCTCTTCTCCCAAATTACCCAAAATGATAACAAAACAATCTTGTGCAACTTTTAACAAAGCACACTTATCCATACCCCTTACATGGATGTGACCAAAGGGGAGGAAAAAGGGAGGGAAACTCCCTCTAAGCCTTGGAAATAAGCCCCCTACCTATTAGGTAGGGTCCAAGGGCCCATTTTCATGTTAAGGGAACTCCCAAACTAAAAAGGGGTCCCTAAAAATGCCTAAAATAACCCAATTTCGGGTTTGGAAAATTTGGGCACAAGGGTAGAGGGTGTGGGGCCCACCCAAGGGTTCACATGTGACCCTAAACCCTTTTGATTAAGTACATCATTAAAAAATTCAAAACTTAATGTAAGTGGGGCCATTAATTCCCCAAACAAGTTTACAACACAAACTAAACACCCTAAGCAAGATTAATAATACAAGACATATTACATTACAAATGAGGGTCACCCATGGTGCCCAAAACAATAATTCTAATGCTAAGGCCTCATGCAATAAACACGGCTAGGACTTAGCCCCATGGGCTGCTTGTGCAAAGTTGTGTAGCTGGCCTGAATCCCACGTTCTCCTGTGACCTGTCACCTACACACTCATTGCACACATTAAACGCACATGTCCGATAAAATGTGAATTAACTACTAAATAAGATATCAATGAATTCTAAACTAACATATCATCTCTCTGGAATCGAAAATGCGACAACGTGCACAATTATACACAATTCACCATAAGTTAGACATAATGATAAAGTGACATGTATCCATAGAATCCCAACATGCAACAAACTGAGTATCCATCAATATAATTACGTTCCAAAACAACATCATATCAATTAGTATCCATGACATCATAAGATAATGCGACAACATAATAATCAAGCTAAATTGGTGCTATACGCCTAAATCTCCATATATGTCTAATAAGATCAAATCTCCTAATGTAATGTCCAAAATATATCAAATCCCTACAAAACATGTCTAAGAGTAAGAGGAACAACAAGTAACTGAGCTATAAAAATGTGGGCACTACATCCCCCTCTACTAAAATTAGACTTCCTCCTGAAGTCACTGAAAGAGATAGGGATATCTAGCCCTCAAAGGTGTCGCATCCTCCCAGGTAGTTGTTGTCTCATCATATCGTCCCACTGCACTCTAACCTGGTCCAAGTCTCGACCCCGAAGGGCCAACCTCCGGTGCTCCAGTATGCGTATGGGCTCCAGTCTCCACTATCCTCCATCCTCTACCTAATGCCGACCAATCCAAAACATGAGAAACATCTGGTACATATCTACGTAGTACAGAAACATGAAAACATCGTGGGCCCATGCAAGGCGTGTGGTGGCAAAGCTAGGTGGTAGGCAAACTGGACCGATGACCTCTAAAATATCAAAAGGCCCCACAAAATGAGGTGATAGCTTAGAACCCTTTCCATAGCAGATTGGGCTCTTATGCGGATGAACTCTCAAGAAGACTTTTTCACCCACTAAGAAGTGACGATCAATCCTCTTGGTGTCTGCATACGCCTTCTAACATGCTCTAGCCTACTCAAGACATTGTCTAATCAACAACAACTGCTGCTCTAAATCCTAAAGATAAGCTGGTCCCAGAATAATCCTATCATCTAGTCTGTCCCAACTCAAAGGTGTCCTGCAAGGTCGTCCATACAAAGCCTGGTAAGGAGCCATACCAATGGAACTATGATAGTTGTTGTAGGAAAACTCAACTAAATGCAAATAATCTTCCCACTTCTTCTGCTGGTCCATCACATACATCCTCAACATGTCCTCCAGTACCTGATTAACCTCTCTATCTCCATCTATCTCTCTGGATGATAGGCTGAGCTGAAATTAATTTGAGTACCCAGAGCGGTCTGAAAGGAAGTCCAGAAAACTGAAGTGTAGATGGTATCCCTGTCATTGATGATGGTCTTCGAATCCCATGCAACCTAACAATGTCCTCCATAAATACTTTGGCGATGGCCTGTGCATTATAGGTGACCTTGGTTGGCGAAAAGTGCACAACCTTGGTCAACTTATCCATGGTGACCATAATGGCATCATGATGATAAGAAGACATAGGAGTCCGACTATGAAATCCATGGAGATCACATCCCATTTCCACTCGGGAATATCATGAGGATGTAAGAGTCTCACGGATGAGAATGCTCTTGCCTTGACCCTCTGACACTCAAGGCAACGTGCAACAAAATCTGCTATGTCCCGTCAAAGACCTGGCCAATAATATAACTCCCTCAGATCAACGTGCATTTTCTTCACTCCTGGATGTGCTGCATATGGGGCTCGATGAGCTTCTGTGAGGATGAAGCTACGCAGATCACCTGACTTAGGCACGTAGATGCACCTATGGAACCAAAGTAAACCATCTGTCTCTAAAATACACCCTTGAATATCTACCCTCTAATGAACCCTGTGACTCCAACATCTATCTAGCTCCCTCATAAAACCTGTCCTCTGAAGATGCTCAAGAATCCTACCTCTCAAATCTGACTAAGTGTTCAATGAAGCAAGCACATGTCATCATCTACTAAGTGCATCTGCAACAACATTTTCCTTTCCTTTGATATACTACACCTCCATGTCATACTCACATAGGAACTCCATCCAACGCCGTTGACGAGCATTGAGGTTCGGCTGTGAGAAGATATGCTGTAAGCTACGATGATCTGTCCTCAAAATGAAAGGTCTACCCAAAAGGAAATGTCACCAACGCACAAGTGCATGAACAACTACTGCAAGCTCCAAGTCATGAGTAGGGTAATTAAGCTCGTAGTCCTTGAGCTTACGAGACTCAAAGGCAATAACCCGATGCTCCTGCATAAGAACTACTCCCAAACCCTCTAGTGATGCATCAATACAAACAACAAAATCCTCTATAGGGTCCGGAACTGCTAAGATGGGCACCGTGGTTAACCTTTCCTTAAGCAACTGAAAGGCCTGCTCACACTTTTTTGACCAATCAAACTTCTTCCCTTTTCTCTAAGAGAAGTAATAGGGTGAGCAATCCTAGAAAAGTCCTGTACAAACCTATGGTAATAATACCCTAGCTAATCCCATAAAACTCCTCACCTCAGTAACTGATGTGGGTGCTGGCCAGTCCATAATAGCCTATATCTTAGAGGGATCTACTGAGATACCCTCTCCTGATATGATATGACCCAAGTATTGAATCTCTATCTGAAAGAAGCTACATTTTTCCAAGTTCCCATACAACTTCTGCTCTCTCAAAACCTGAAGTACCTACCTCAAATGCTCCTCGTGTTCCTCCTCGGAATGAGAATATATCAATATGTCATCAAGGAACACTAAAACAAAGTGATCCAGAAATGTCCTGAATACTCCATTCATGAGGCTCATGAAGATAGTTGGGGCATTAGTCAAACCAAATGGAACAACTGTGAACTCATAATGCCCATAACGTGTGTGAAAAGTTGTCTTATGAATGTCTGCATCTGATATGCACAACTGATGGTACCCTGACTTGAGATCATTTTGGAGAATACTCTCGCTCCCCATCTGATCAAACAAGTCATCAATCCTAGGGAGTGGATAACGGTTCTTTATTGTGACTTTGTTGAGCTTGTCTAAAGTCAACACAAAGCCTGAGAGAACCATCCTTCTTCTTCACAAATATGACTGGCGCTCCCCAAGGAGATACACTAGGGTGAATGAGACCCTTCTCTAACAACTCCTCTAATTGAATCTTGAGCTCATGAAGCTCTGAGTCATCATCCGATAGGGTGCCCTAGAAACTGTGCAGATCCATAGTACTAAATCAATGGTGAAATCCACCTCTCTGTGGGGTGGTAACCTTGAAGCTCACCTAGAAACACATCGGCATACTCCCTCAAAACTACATGATCATCTAAGGGTGAATGCTCTAGAGTGCTCTCTGATCGATCACTGATGGTGATAGAAAACAACTAACATCCCTTACGCATGCTCCGCTTGAGTTGCTTAGCCAGATCATGCACAAGGAGATAGGCCTCTGTCATCCCTGATATCACAACTACACTCCCAAGATCATCCTGACACTCAATGACCTTATTTCTACAATCCACCTTAGCTCGATGAGCCTCGAGCCAATCCATACCCAAACTACCTGATAGGATCCTAGAGGAATAACTCGAGGTCAAGTGTAGTGGAGAAGGCTCCTAAATCAAGTACGCAACTCTCCACATACGAGTCCATGACGAGTTTGGCCCCAGAGGCCAACTCAACCTGCCAACTATCTGGTTTGCCTAGCCACCACTAGCCCACACTTGGTCCACTATAGAAGGTGATATAAAAGAATCTGAAGCACCTGAATCAAAAAGTACTGAGACAGAAATACCCCTGATAGTACATGTCATCTCAATGACTGTGGCTTGATGCTCGGCCTGGCGGTTGTCAACCACTACATATACACGATGAGCATCGTCCTACGTCACCCACCATCTGCTCTGATCTAGAGGCCCTCTGATGTATCCATGGTATTGGGTTTGTGCGGGCACATACACACATAGTGATCAGGAGACCCACAAATAAAACATCCTCCTATACCCCTCTGATGGGGTCCCTCCTGTACTCTGGTGCACTGATCCTACCAGTCCAACCCTAGCAGACTGCTGCATGCGAGCTGGCTGTACCTACTGAGTACCCTTGCCTCCTATCCCTAGCTCCACCAAAACCTCCTCTAGTGCCACCTCTCTGAAAGCTCTGAGTCTGCCTAGCCCTCTGCTGTTGGTGGCCATGATGCTGTGTCTGCTGCTGCGGGTGTGGTGGAGCCCTCATGGCTACTGGCGGAGGCCAGAATCCTCCTCTAGGGGGTGGTGTTGTACCCCATGACCTTTGACTCTGAAAGGCCTGTATCCTCTCCTGAAACTTGCTCTTGTTTCTATCTCGGTGCTCCTATGCCTTGGTCCTATTCTCCTCAGCTAAGTAGGCCTTCTCAATGGCCTTCTCAAGCATGGGAGGAGATAACATCCTAACTACTCCTGCTATATCTGCATTAAGGCCTCGAATAAACCTGTTAACCTATAATTTCTCATCTTGCAGGTAATCCACATACTACAGAAGATCCAGGAACCTGCTCTCATACTACGCTACTATGTGCTAGATCCCTATCATAAGTCATGAAACTCATCGATCCTCTTCTGCACAAAATGCTCCGACATATAGCGAGCCCTGAATCACTCCTCGAACATCTCCTAGGTCACTGTCTCTCGAGTCAGATGGAGCTTCCACTCCTCATTCCTCCACCAAACGCCTGCTACGTCTCGAAGGAGGTGTATGGTGAACCTTGCCTTGACATTGCTCTCATAAGAGTGTAAGCCAAAGCAACTATCCAAGCTAAGGAGCCATGACTCAGCCCCAAAGCCATCTATAGAGCCGGTGTAGGTAGGTGGCTGCAAGTGAAGAAGATCTCTATCACACTACCTATATCTCGATCCTGGCGATGTAAACCAATAGGTGAAAGGGGTCACCTATCCCCAAATGGTCCCTCAAGACTATGTGAGCAGGCTACGATGGTACGAGGCTACCCTCTCATGATGAATGGAAGGGCTACGTGACCTCTCCCACCTCGGTGTATCGTGCTCTGGTGCGGCTCTGAATGCATCCTCGCCTATCGGCTCCTCGTCTCCCAACTGAATGTTCTCCTCTCTCGCCTCCTGTGGTGGTGGGAGATGTTGCTGCACAATGTCGATCAATCAACTGCTAAGAGCCTCTAAGATCTGAGGCCCTAACTCGGGTGCCGGTGGTTCGGGCAGGTGAACCACGTCCCAAACCCCTAACCGAAGCATCGTCTCATGGGTGCCATCCTGTGCATGAGGTGAGCGAAGAGGTTATTAAATTATGATTAAATGGTTGCGAAATTTTTTTAATTATTTTATTTATTTATTTACTTTAATGTTATTACAAATATTGTTAACTAGTTGATTGATTACCCAGAGTGTCCACGTGTGTGAACCTCTACTCTGATACCAAATGTAATGCCCCACCTCGAGACACCGGAAAACCATACCAAAATGTAAAATTTAAAATTTTAAATTTTTTTAAAAGTGAACGAAATACTAATGTTTCACTTAACTCATTTCCCATTAATAATTAATTTATATTAATTATTTTTTACCCAAAATTTAAAAAAACTATTCCATTAATGACTTAATTATTTATTCTTCTTAAGTTAACTAGAATCAAAATTTACCTAGGAAAAGTCTACTACCCTCTTTTATATTAAATTAGTTTCCCCTTTTTAATTTATTTTCCCACACATCCCCATTAATTTTCATTCCCATTCAATATTTCCCATTTATCCAAAAAAGTGTGTAGGGTTTTATTATGGACCCTAGGATTAAAAGGGAATCTTGGCCCTAGATCTCCTTTTACCCTAAAGTTTTCCCTAACATCCTTATCTTTTCCTTTCTTTCATTTGAATTTCATTCTATTTTCTTTCTTTTCTTTTCATTTTCTTATTTTGTTTTGGCTTTGTCTTTTGGGATGTGCAGGTTAAGGAGCTATGGAGTTTTATTAAATCCATGGAGTTTTTTTAGAAATTTATACAAAAATATGGAAAAGATTTTCTTTTCTTTTCTTTTTATTGAGGTGATGCACAATACCCTATATTTTTTTATTTTTAAATTGTTTTAGTGATAAAACACACACAGGCGGATCTTGGAGACAAGGGTACGTAATAAGGAGTATATATCTATATATTAAAACAAGAGGGTGGTGGGGAAAAAGGAGGACCCAATGTCAAAAGGGGGAGGTTTGGGTGTGAGGAGGGGCAGCCGGGATAGAGGAGGAACTCTGGGGCCGTGGGTGGTGGCGGATGAAGGGGAGGGGGGGACAGGGGGCGGCCAGGGGAGTGAGGTCAGGGGAAGTAGCGGGGATAGATGGGGGAAGGGTTCGGCCTCCCCCAACAATTTTTGTTTTATAAAACTTTGGGTTTTTATTTCTCTAGGATATATATATATATATATATATAGCTTTGATATAATTAGTTTTTAATATATTATTATCATATGATGTGTGGTGTAATAGTTTGGCCTTTAAAAAAATTCTTCTTTTTATTTCTTTTTTTTTAAAGGAAAAATTTTGTTTTAATTATATATATATATATATATATATATATATATATATATATATATATATATATATATATAATATAAAAAAAAATAGGTATAATGATTTTTTTATTATGTACTTAAAAAAATCAATTTCTTAACTACTCATGGAAAGGAAAACAAAAAAGAAACTACTTTCATTTCATTTATAATATTACCAACAATTACAAGAAGAGGTAAAATGCAAGAAGGAGAGTATTTCCATTTAATGATAGTCATAAGATTCAATGCCAACAAAAATTAGATTTCATTTCTAATGCCCTTACAAAACATATTTCAGATTTTTAAACAAGAGGAATATTCAACAAGAATAGTAATTTCTTTCAATAACTCACTTTCCTTCAACAAGTAGTCCCAACAATTCATATTAAGAAAATTTTCACTATCTTACAATCCTTTATTTCAAAGGTTTAAGTTTCCAAAAAGGCAAAGCATAGTTCTATATCCTTTCAAGTATTCAAAGGAAAACAATGCAAGGTAACATGCAAATATTGAGGGTAGATTTATCAACAAATGGGATGCTAGTTTACATATAACTCCAAATACAAAGGAGGATTTCACACACAAGGAAAGCTTCCACAAGTCATTCTTTTCAAAAAGGAGATTCCAATCAAATTTTCATATTAAAGAAAACCACTATTACAACATTTCTTTCCTTTTCAAGGATTGAAACTCACATATACCAATTTATCCAAATACATAACTACTCAATGGAGGTTTATTACAAGATTCTTTACAAGCTTGAAGAGAGAGATTGCTCAAGTAAACCTACTCTAGTTTATAAGTAATTTTCAACTACAAAGAGGAGGTTTTACAACAAATGAAGTTTCCACCAAGCCATATCCAAAAGAGATACAAAGAGGTAGTGTCCACAAAGAGAGAGAAGATGCCAAAAGAGCTCCAACTACCACCAACTTCCATCATGAGATCCAACTTCAAATGCCTTTAAGGAATCCAACCAAGGAGAAGAAAATTGTTTTACCACCCAACCATAGGCATCATTACATGCCTTTCCCAAGGTTGGGATGCATGCTAGCCTCCCCCAAGCCCATGGAAAAGAGGACAACTATCCACAACTTTGCACAAGAGTGAGGGTGAATGTTAGAGTAGGTATTTACCTTAGCTTATGTTCACCTAGGTACTTTATTTACCTTTATTGTATTTATCCTCACCCACTTATGTGTGTGGATGTTTATTTTATTTTATTTAGATATTAGGAGATATTATCTAGTTGTTAGGTATAATTCTTTCCTTGATCTATGGCATTGACTAGTTCTTTCCTTGATCTATGGTATTGACTAGATCCTTGATGTCTAGTTCTCTCCTAAATCTATGGTCTTGACAAGTTTTTGATGACTAGTTATTTCCTTGATTTATGGCTTTATCTATGCCCTTGATATGGTTCTTAGATTGTTATTCCTTGCCTATTTTTGAGATCCATTAAAATCCTTAGCCCTTGGTCATATGAGGGCTTAAAACTTGTGATTCCTACTAGTAGGTGCTTAACTTCAGCCCCCTTTAATTTTATTTGTGTGGTGAAGGCAACAACATTTTACTTTGTTTTAGTGGCACCTAAAATAAATAACAGAAAATTTTTTAAAAAGCTTGTAAATTTTGATCGAACTCGGTTTTGAGTGCCGTTTTTACAAAAGTGCTTGTTTTTTGTGCTCTTTCCATTGGAGTTATTTATTTTGAGACTTGCACTATAATTATAAAGTGCCAAATATGGAGGAGTGTTGTAATCAATTGTGGATGCAATTTTAGGTGAGCCGATGTCCTAAATTTTGGGAGTTACAGAGTTTGTACCTATCATGGATTCTAAGAATGATATGTTTTTATCTCAAGTATGTGGACTTCAAGAGGATATTGTAAAATTTTGGAAGAAAATAGATCGTTCAAGAAGCAAAATTCTCTTCTATAATCACTCATTCACGATAAGGATACAATAATACACTCCCTGCAGAACAAACTTGCTCACCTACAACATCACCATCATATTGTGGACAACCATATCCATGCTCCTAGTCCACTTGTAGTTGTTGCTCTTGTACCCACTAACATTGATCTGCCAGTCTTTGAGCCTGAACCTACTTTTGATGCTTCTAAACTTGTGAGGCTTGTTACTACATGCTCTTCCACATCTGTGCCTATTACAGTACCACATGTTGTGTATCCTACTTCTGCTCAGTTGCATGGCTTTTTTAAGAAGCATACCACTGCATTCAGTTCTCGCATGCTCCGTTCTATGGGTCTCACTAGCGAGTCATTGATAGACATTCACAGGGTATTGTTTCCTCTATTCCACATGTTAAGTGGAATTCTCGTCATGACATTGGTTTTCGAGCAGATACTTCATTGGATCACACATTGATAGAGCTCCTTTTTGTTCACTTGACTCTTTATGAGGATCATGAGCAACACATGAACACTCAGGCTTGATTAGATTTCAGGCTGCAAGACATTATCAACCTACACACATTTTGATGTTCTTTTGCATGCACCCATTGTGCATTTTTCACAAAGTCATATGCAAGCATCTTCTTCATCCATCCATCTTAGTTTGGGGTGGATATCGATCACTCGTGGAGGTGACATAGACATTTGTTGAGAGGACTCCACACGTGGCTCCTTCACCATTCGGCCTCTTGCTCCACTTTCTATACCTTATGCATTGTGATGCTTCTTGTTTTGAGCATTTTTCTTTAGCGGGTGTAGTATCTCTCTTGTTGAGAGATTTTGTATCCGTATTTTTGACACTTTTGGCATGTTAACAATCTCTCTTGTGGGGATCTATTCTAGTGGAGCCCATTCTAGTTTTAGTTTGTCGGTGTTTGAGTAGTTTTTTTGACAACTCATATAGATTTGTAGTGTCACTCCACCCATTCAACAGTATGGGAGGGTGTGGTGTTGATCTTGCTTCTTCGGGTTTTGTGTCTTTGCCTTATTACCTTGGCTTTTCTTGGATCGTGACACTCTAGAGTTTGTGTCCTTGCCTTGTTGCTTTGGTTATTATTCTTGGATCGTGGCACACCTATTTGCAGCAATTGATTGAATTATATTTGGTTTTTTTGCACTTTCGACATCACTCCGTTGACAGTCTCCTTGTATGGAGCTATTCTGGTGGAGCCCAGTGTCAGTTGTTTTTGAGTTTTGTGATCAAGCAGTGGATTTAGACCACAGTGCACACCAAACTTCTTCAGCATTGTATGAATTTTTTGAGCCGAGCTTCTTGGGATGCCTTGGAGTGGGTCTTTACTCTCTTTACTTTGTTGTTACTAGTTTTGGGTACCTTGCAGTGTCCCTTTTTTCCCAGTTATTGTACATGAGTACCTCATTAGGCCTAGAGTTTCTGGACTCATACTGTGGACATGCCACATCTATTTTAGCCCCTAGACTTCACTTGAGGGGGTGTTAGAGTAGGTATTTACCTTAGCTCATGTTCACCTAGGTACTTTATTTACCTTTATTATATTTATTCTCACCCACATATGTGTGTGGATATTTCTTTATCTTATTTAGATATTAGGAGATATTATCTAAATGTTAGGTATATTTCTTTCCTTGATCTATGGCATTGACTAGTTCTTTCCTTGATCTATGGTATTGACTAGATCTTTGATGTCTAGTTCTCTCCTAAATCTATGGTCTTGACTAGTTCTTTGATGACTAGTTATTTCCTTGATTTATGGCTTGATCTATGACCTTCTCATTTATTTTAAAGTTCTTAGATTGTTATTCCTCTTATACATCTATTTAAGCATCGGTCCATTCTCAATGTATTCCATTGAGTTCCATAATAATATATGATATTGCTGCTCATTTGTTTGCAAGGGTTTATGTAAAGTTATTATGGTGAATTACTTTCATCTTATCTGATCGTGATGGTTGATTAACATATGTGTTCTTGGCTTTCTGATGACGATCCCTTCAAGCCCAAGGTTATCGTTCCTTTCACAAGGTGAACACACAACATTACATCCACACAAAAATAAGACAAATATCCAAAACAAGACTCCAAATTTGAAAAGGTGAAAAGGAGGAGAACCCAAGTTCTACCTCTAAAATGGGGAAGAGAAGAAAGTTCTCCACAAGTTATAAACAACATTAGTTACACAAAACCAAGGTCTCCATTCTACCCTTCTTATTTCTCCAATTTCATTCAAGCCCTCCTTATTTCTCCACCATTTCACCAATCCTTCTTGAAGGATTTTCAAACCCCAAAGGGGTTTCCTCACCAAGAATGGGGAAGGAGGTTCAAGCCAAATGACCCACCTTCTCCCACCTCAAACCATTTGAGGGGAGTAACTAAATCCTACATGGTTTTCCCATCAAGCCTATAAGGATTGAGAGGGAAAATTTCCCTCTCTTCCCCACCAACTCCAAAACTCCATCATGCCATATGATGGAGGGAGAAAAATCAAATAAACAACAACCAAAATCTTCAAGCAACAACATACATTTCCAAGTAAACAACTAATTTATAGCATGATATGACAAACACAATAAAGCTCAAGAATCCTACCTCAAGGAAAAGCTCTCTCTAAATCAATCTCTTCACCTTTGACCCAAGCAAACTCTAGCTCCAAATCCACTAGCCTCCAAGGAAAAGCTTAAAAAAAAGTTCTCTTCTTTTCCCATGAGGGGAATTTGAAGAGAGCAAGCCAAAAATCCTCACAAATGAGGGGGTGACATGTGTCACCCCTCTCCTCCTTCAAGGTCAAATATGCCAAAGATAAAAGAGAGAAAGGATAAAATGACTTTTAGCCCTCTTCTCCCAAATTACCCACAATGATAACAAAACAAAACTTGTGCAACTTTTAACAAAGCACACTTATCCATACACTTTACATGGATGTGACCAAAGGGGAGGAAAAAAGGGAGAGAAACTACCTCTAAGCCTTGAAAATAAGCCCCCTATCTATTAGGTAGGGTCTAAGGGCCCATTTTCATGTTAAGGGAACTCCCAAACTAAAAAGGGGTCCCTAAAAATGCCTAAAATAACCCAATTTCGGGTTTGGAAAATTTGACACAAGGGTAAAGGGTGTGGGGCCCACCCAAGGGTTCACATGTGACCCTAAACCCTCTTGATTAAGTACATCATTAAACAAATTCAAATCTTAATGTAAGTGGGGCCATTAATTCCCCTAAACAAGTTTACAACACAAACTAAACACCCTAAGCAAGATTAATAATACAAGACATATTACATTACAAATGAGGGTCACCCATGGTGCCCAAAACAATAATTCTAATACTAAGGCTTCATGCAATAAACACGGCTAGGACTTAGCCCCGTGGGCTACTTGTGCAAAGTTGCGTAGCTGGCCTGAATCCCACGTTCTCCTGTGACCTGTCACCTGCACACTCATTGCACACATTAAACGCACCTGTCCGATAAAATGTGAATTAACTACTAAGTAAGATATCAATGAATTCTAAACTAACATATCATATCTCTCTGGATTCAAAAATGTGACAACATGCACAATTATACACAATTCACCATAGGTTAGACATAATGATAAAGTGACATGTATCCATAGAATCCCAACATGCAACAAACTGAGTATCCATCAATATAATTGTGTTCCAAAACAACATCATATCAATTAGTATCCATGACATCATAAGATATTTCGATAACATAATAATCAAGCTAAATTGGCGCTATACGCCTAAATCTCCATACATGTCTAATAAGATCAAATCTCTTAATTTAAAGTCCAAAATATATATCAAATCCCTACCAAAACATGTCTAAGAGTAAGAGGAACAACAAGTAATCGAGCTATAAAGGTGTGGGCACTACACACCTATTAAACATAAGTATTAAGTTGTCACGGTGATATTTTACTAGCCCATACACAATCCAATCATCCAATTAAACTTATAAAAATTTGTGTATAATGTCTTCCCCACTCAAGTGGTGAAAGTTGTCTTTTCTTGATATTCCTTAGCAATCCGCACCTAATGGTAACTAGAAAATTTATCGGTGAAAGAGTAAATCTCACGTCCCGCAACACCTTCCAAAATCTCCTCTCGTAAATGGTGTAGGAAAATAGTCTATAACACATGCAACATTCAACTCTTTCTAATCAACATATATATTTATCCTACCATCTTTCTTTATGATAATCACCATGGGCTATCCCATCTTGACTCCTCAATGAGATCAATGATTCTAGATTTCAACATCTTATCAATATCTTTGTTGACTTTGAAATGCATATTCGGATTCATCTGTAAGGCCTCATCCTAATCGGTGTTGGACTTCCTTTAACTTTATCTTCATCTCGTCCAAAGATTGATGTAATCCCTTGACTCATGATAGTCTCGTGCGAATAATTCTTGGAAGTTGTGCAATAGCTCAATAATCTTTGACACCTCTTGTTCAAAACAATAGTAAACAATAATGGCCTATTTAGGTTATGTATCCATCCCAATATTGACCTTCTTTGTTTTCATAGGCTTGTGATATGCACCCGCCTTATCATCAACGCTATCTAATAATTCGCGTGCCCATTGTGATCAACATCTAGATTCTCTACTTCTTCATCATCAATCATGTAAATGAGTTTACCCTTTTCTTTTTCTAGGCAGGTGCATCCAAGTTGTTCCTCTTCTATCTTTTCTTATTCAAATCACGCTTCCAAATCTAACTCTCAAAACATATCTAATAGGATTTCCTCATATTTTGCACTATCCCCCATCATAAGGTGCTTTATAATATGTAATGCTTCATTCACTAGAGGTTTAGTGGAAAAATAATCAAAGGTATGAATCATACCGAGGTTATCTCTTGTTAATTCATTATTGCTCTTGTTAACTCTACATGAACATACCATGCGCACGTGCACAACCACTTAGAGTGGCGTAGAACTTATGTACCTAGAGTGATGGCGAAAGGCCTCTTGTCCCTCTGTCCAGAGTCTCTCACACTTCTGAACATGATGCGAAGCAGAATCCTTCCCATGAAATTTGCATATTTGTGAAGGTACATTGTTCCTTAGAAACCTAGTAGAGAAGGTGATTCTCACTTCTCACCACTCCAAAAGGTTATCTTTGTATGTAGTCCACCAATGCATAGCTGTCCCGCGTAAGGTATAAGTAATCATATTCCATATCTCACTCACATTTTTCCATAGGGCTTCCATTTCACGCAGAAATATATCAATTTTTTCTTCACCAATATACTTGAGGCATATTGTTATGACCTAGATGAAAAACAACGCGCACTCGATCATGCATGTAGTTGTATTCTTGATCTCTCACCCAACCATTTCATACATTCCATGCACCTAGTTATCACACAAAATACTAGTTGTGTCACTCATAGACTAAGCATCATCATCCCACTGAATAACACCTTCCTTAGAGGCTCAAGCACTTCAAGATCTCTAACTGTACATGCATATATCCTGTTCAGATCCTCTTTGCTCAAGGGTTCTACATAAGGTGCAACATTTCCATATGTTAAAGGAATTATGACATGCTCCTCTTTGTTCTCAAAACTGATATATCCTTTGTTAAAGTGCATATAAAGGTTATCCACATAACACCAAGGGCACTCAAGTAAAGTTGGAAAAATATCCGCTTATACAAGTGTCATGTCCTAAAAGTCCCCAGTAAACTTGGCCCCTTGTATAGTAATAAGGACATCCTTCAATACTCCAATGGGTGTGGTTCTAGTTTTGTTTTACATGTATAACACATTTGAATAAGGTTGTAATGGTGCTATCCCCATCTAATTTCACGCATCCAAAGTGATTATGTTTACTTCGCACCTGTATCAATCAATATGTTACTCAAGATCCAACCATCAATAACTACATTCAAGGTCATCTCTTTATCATACTTAATACTATGAGGAGGTAAGTTTGCATGTAGTATCTATCTTTCACGCTTAACTCCAGGTGCATGGTACCTTATCCCTAAACCATTCCCCTAAAAAAGGAATGATATTTTCCTATCATAACATCTTACAAACCTCCGTTAAATCATTAACATCTGTCATGAGGAAGCTTAACTTCTTTCAATTGCTCTAGCTTTCATGACTGCTCCTTGAAACACTATATTTCACCTGTAAGTTTATGATAACTTCCATATTCTCTTGATATAATTATTTCGATGGGAAGGGTCTAGATACTTTGCATTAATTACCCCTATTTTTGAATAACCGATTCTACTTTAGAACCTCACAAGCACGTGCAACCTTAATGAGATGTAGTTACTAACACGGGTAACATCTCAAGATAAGGTGAAATTTTTGGCATCCACTTGATCTTCTATGGTGCACAACACTTTAATCATCCTTGAACCCTTATCATTATTCTTATAGTTTTTACTTATGTGCTCATATAACTCGGGACATTCTTCAAATTTATGTTGTTTCTCGAACCATGAGAAAAATAAGTTCTAATGGCATTCACATTTATAATTATCGGGGATCCGCATGTAAAATAGGTTCCACGAGGGAATTCACCTCTTCCATAGCTACGACCATAGCCTCTGTATCCCCCACAATAACCTCTATCTCTTCCACCTCCATCAGAGCACCCTTTATTGTGGTTATGATTATGATGTTCACCTTGCTCCTTAGACTTTTTTGCAACACTAGTTTGATGTACACCATTTTTAATAGCCTCATAAATCTGGTCAATCAATATACAATTCTCCGTATCATGAGTAGTAAAATTACAAATCTTATAGTAACAAAACACGTTCTTCTAGATCAGGCGCTGTGAACAAGGGGCACTTTGACTTGAATCATGATCTAAGTGACAAATCTCACAATCCAATAATATGACGCACCAATTTACAAGGTCATTTATTTTTAGTATGTCCTTCCACCTTGCAATCTGTACACCATATCCCACTTCATGTCGCATGTGTTGAATTGGCCTATAGATTCTCTAGTTGTTTGTCCATGGATGGAATCTATGCCTCCAAGAATAGGATAACTCCAGTGTCTACGCTTCCAACTTCCTCAGTGTATAGAGCTACCTCTAAGGCCTCATGCAAGTCTGTAAACTTCTTATGAGAAAGTTACCTTCTAAAAGGTATAATCAAAATTCTAATAAACCACTGTGCATGCTGGCTAGGGTGAATATCATAAGACAAATTTGATAAAAAAATTAAAATGTGCATCATAATCCCTTACACTCTCAGTCATGCCCTGCTTAATCTCCTTCAGCGTGTTGATGATTTTCTATTTTAACTCGGGCATATAAAAATCAACTAAGAAGGCATCACACAACGTATTGAAATCCACAACAATCTAGTTCGGATCATACTTCCCATATGAACTATGTGCATGCCCTTGTAAAGTAGTAGGAAACTGGATTGCCTTATGGTTAAGAGCTATGATCCCCTAGCACACTATAGTATCTCACACATGTGAACGTGCTCGGCTACATCCTCAATACCTCTATACTCTATTAGGTAGAGATACATCACATAAGTAACTTATTAGTACTAGTACGGAACATGCCCACCGATCCAAAACTTGTATTATCTCCAAAGGTATTCCCTCCACCTCCGAACCACCGATTCACTAGATCCCGAACCTCCCGATCCTCCCGTTATCCATATTTTCCCGAGGTAAAATTGGTCGACCACGACCTGCATAGGAGAAACCAGAGAAATCACATTAAAATCCTATAATCAGGAAATAGAGGGACTCTACAATGGAGTGGTAAGGCTTGCGAAAGATCAAACGACCCCATACAAGAAGTTTAAGAAACGGCTCCGTCGAGTGAATCCATGCTTCAAATCCAACAAACAGATTATAGGTGGGCTCAGTGGAGTATCATGGTCAGGGAAGGAAGCCAAGTAGTGTCAAAGAACCCGAGAGGCTCAAAGGAAAAGAACGGGAAGATTCAAAGTCTTCGAGCTTTGCAAATGGTTCAGAATGGGCCCAAAAATGACTAATTATGGAGGAGACAACAAAAGCTGCCAAGTGTCCAAAAGACGCACCTCCAAAGATTAAATCCAAGGGGGAAAAACCAAATGAATGCCAAGCTTCCACACATCCAAATCCCCAAAAATTTTCACCAGCCATTGAAATGTATTCGACTCAGCAAAGGGTGTCAAGTGTCTTAACGACGCACATTCAAAAGTGGGCTCCATGCCGAAGACTCAAACTTACACTAGCCCTCCACGTAGAAAATGGTCAATAGAGGTAAAAAGGAGAGCGGGCCAAAAATGACTAAGTATAGAGTACACATGAAAGGTGCCACGTGTTTTAACGATCCTCCTTCAAAGGTAAAATGTGGGGCGGGTTTCTAAACAAGCGCCCGAGGCCGTCACATGTCCAGGTCGGACTTTGGCCCCGCCAAGCAAAGAGACTCAAGAAAAATACAAAGAAGCCCAAGGGGCTAGCGAAGCTACCAAATGTTAGTCGATGTGATTTCAAAAGTGAAAGGTAGGGGAAGAATCTCCATGTGCACGAGGCTGCCATGTGGACCCGGTATGACAAACTCTTTAAAATATTGCGTGCCCACGACCCAAATATTCAAATGGCCATATCTTTTGACTGGAGACTCATATTTTGGTGAGAGAGGACTTTTTGGAAATTTCTCAACACCCTCTACACCATGGAAACATAAAATATCATTCTTAATAGGCTTTGGTGGGTGAAAAATGGGAAAACGTCTTCCAGGGACATTAATACGAGCTTGATTTCTCCAACTACCAGATCTTATTCGATTTGATCTGCCGGGGAACCAGACATGATAGATTTGGGGTGGATTTGAGAAAGGCATTGATTAATAGTGGTTGAGATTTTAAAGAAGGATTGAATGCGTATCTCTATGTGGTTAAAGCAGAAATTCAATTTTTTCCCCTCCTCTCTCTTATTCTCTCTTTATATTGTAAAGAGGGGCATATTCAAAAGGTTGGTCATTATTTCTCCTCTGCCCCCCTCTCTCTTTCTTCCTTAGGGTAGAACAAAGAGTCTAAGCCTCCTCCCATGGCTCTGTAATGGAATTTTCTTGCCTCTTGCCCACTAATGATGTACTGTGTAACATTTTGGAGCAATAAAGTATGTTTCATAATGCATCTGTCCATCCTTGGCTTATTTTGTTGTCTCTTCTTACCTCTCATCATTACGGGGTATATCGTGCATATTCGATGTTTATTACGAGGTCTTGGGAGCTATGTTTAATGGGTTTTAAAGTGGTGTTTGTGTGAAATCTATCTTTGGTCCATGGTGCATTCTGTCCACCCTCTCCTCTGCTCACCTCTCTCCACTTTAGGTGGTCGGGTCTGTGATTCAACCACTTCCTTTTCTGGTGTATCACCACTTAGTGTAGGCTCTTTCACCCTCTCTCTCTCTCTATCCCCTTGGAATGGTTAGATTAGGATAGAATAGGTTATGCCTACACTGGAGTAGCTTGTGGTGGTAGATTAGGAAGCAAGAATCGGCTTTCTCTCGGGAGGTCCATCTTAACTTTTGCAAGTCCCGAGCTTGAGAGATGGTCCCATGTTGTGCAATCACACCGAATGCCCCACTTCACACTGTGCCATTCCCGGTCTTGTGATTCTACACTAACACCTCATGTAGAAGGCACTAGACCATAGGATGAGCTACTTTATGTTCCAACTATTGTACTGAATTAAACTCCCCATCTGCAAGTTCTACCACTTCTAGATGTATTACCAATGTTCTGCGTGCCCATGCTCTATCCTGATGACACGCCAGAAAATATACCACCAACCAAACCTCTAAACAACAAATATGATATCACGTGTGATTCCATCGATTGTCTATTATACACATGTATTAGACAAAAAATGAAATATACTTTTCATTACTCTATTACCAACACTAGCCTACTTATCAATACCCATTTCAGGAACTGGAACACCAAGCGCAAGGGCAAGGTTGCCAGGTGGGATTAGATGCATGCCACCAGTCCTTATAATTTCTTCTAACATGTTCTCATCTAAATCGAGAGGGTTCTCTGTCATGCTTACCCAAATGGGGGAGAACCAAATGCTCTGGCTCCACATATTCTACGTGAACTACAAATCCTTCACGAGACATCTCTCTCCGTAACACCATTTGTTCCTCAATATCATGTTGCTTCAATAATTCCCTATCTTGTGTTTGATTATACTTAAGCCAACTTTCTTCTCTCTTTGTCTCTACCACCAAGTCCGTAATCTTTCACCACACTGCTCCTAGCCCCACGCACGGTGGTTTAGCTATCCATAGGTTGTTTCTCCAAATCTCGAGTCACAATCAAGATCTTAATTTCTAAAGGAATAATGTGTAAATAAGATCCTCTAGGTTCACACAAGAATTGAAACTCAATAACCTTTGGACAGGAATAAGTAGAAATAACGTACTCCAATGTGTAACTATTCAAAACACCACTCCACCAATGATCTACAATGCATGTCCAAGTCAAATCAACATCATGCGAGTCTCGTAATCTTCTTAAGTCCAAATTTTTTTCTATAGCTCCAATTCCACTTTGATGCATATGTTACCGGCCACTCGTGCAATTATAGGGAAATAGGAAAAGAACATCTCATAGACTTCATGATGCGTATGTTCTTGAAGCCACATCGAGCATTAAAATTAGGTCCAATATCATATCTGTGAGAAAAATCCTCTTCTAAATCCTCAACCCAACTCTCAATATTGGATAAATTCAATAAATATGTCTTCATCATGTAACATCCTTGTAACAACTTAAAAAGAGGTCCCAACAACGTGTTGGTCGTCAGATAGGACTTTACGAAGAGCAACAGTCAGGGGACAAGAAGTCCCTCCTCTTTAATGGGAGAGGCTCCCTTATTCGAAAACGAACTTATTTACAAATGTACAAGACATGATTTGTTGGTTAAACTTGGATATCACGAAAGTGTTTTCTATGAAGATCATCAATTACAAAAGGACTGAGGAAATGAGAGTACGGGAAAGAGCAGAAAGGCAACATGCAGAATTATAGATATCAGAGTAATTCTTTATGTATGCGAAAGTCACAGTGAATTGAAACAAGATCATTTGTATCGAATAAATAAGATGGAATTTAAAGACACAAAGTTCTGTAAATAACATCTGCTTAGAACACAAAGTTTCTTAACATAACACAGATTCATTAATCAAGGACACAAAGTTCCTTCTTGGTTATACAAGATCACCGTGCTTGCAAAGTTGAAGAGTATGCAATCGGTAAGACTAACGAACTTGAGACAAATGATCTTCACAAAGAAAATAAATGAAAGCCTAGGAATAACAGAGATCAGATAGACAAAGAATGGAAAAGTCCTTCTGTATTGATTTCTTTATAATCTATTTACACTTTTCAGAAAATAAGCCAAGTTCTTCCTCCTTTAGAATGGCGTAAAGAAAGCCATTATATAGCTTACAAATCAGTTACTCTTCGTAACCGTTTCTTTTAACTAAAGAATAGTTAAGGACCGCCAATCGCAGTACCTCAACTTCTTACAAAGAAAACGGAAAAAGAAAGGGAAGAAGAGAAAAGAATAAGGAGAAGAAGACAGGTGGCCGGTCACTGAGAGGGACCCACTGACTTCAGAATCCGCTGCCTGAATTTCTTTAACGCCTCAGCTATATCTCTGCCACGAGGGACTGACGTGTTAGTCGTAGACTGAGTCCAAAATCCCAGACACTTTTCCATCTCTTTATCAAACTCGACATGAGTATGATAATCTTTATTTGCTTCTTCAATGGCAGATTGAAGAGAGCAAATCTCCTTCATTTTATCCTTGGAGATGGAACTTTCCTTGAACAGATTATCTTTGACAAAAGCTCTGAATTGAGCTTTGATTTCTTGCAAGGAAAGGAGTACACCAGAAGTTTCATCTTGAAGATGGCAGTGTATATCTTTGGCGAGACAACCGAGTGTCTTGAAAGCTTCGCCCTTACAACTTGTTGTTCTTGATTCTCCCAAAGCCTCCTCCAGGACTCTGATCTTCCACTCCACGCTGTAGACCCAGGATTTCGACAGATTATCCTTTGCATCATCAAAGACTTTACTTGCTAACAAAATGTTCTCATCTGCCTGTCCCATGAGTCGGAGGTCTACTATGCTGTTGCTCGAGTTTGAGCTCTTTATCCATGATATTGATAGTGGAGGAGAGCTTGATTTTGCACATTGCTCACCTTTTCATGGAGTTTGAAAGCTTCATCGATGAAGTTTAATCCAGCAACAAGCATGTCATCCACCAAGGCTTCAATAGCTCTGCCATAGACAGAATACTTGTGCATATCTTTAATACTCTGCACTTCATCTTGGCTTAGAATTACAGGAGGTGGGAGAGTAGTCAATGGGGTAGGGTCCAAAACTTTGTCCTTAGAAAAAGAGACTTGATGAAACACAGCTTGAGAACTTGGGCCTGTTCTTCCAACTTTTCAATAGTTTGTTGCCCTTTCTCTACCCTCCCAATGACTCTTGTGACTGTTTCCTGGAGGTTGTGAATTTCACCTTCAGGGGTAGACTCTCCCATTGGGATTCTCGAGAGCTCTAAGTCAGATACCTACAAGTCCTGCTCTGATTTATCCGTTATAGGCTTGGCAATCTCCAGGAATTGCTGACCTTGAGCATCAAACACTATTCTAGAGGTAACCTTGGCTTTCTTGGCACGAGAAGGAGTGGTGCCCAACAAGGCTGCAACAACATCAAAATTTGGTCCTGAGCTTCGAGAGGAAAATTTCCTCTTCCTTTTGTCAACAAAGGGTTGTTGCACCCACGAAAAGAGGAAGAGGAATCAGCGGGAGGGCAAGGGGACCAGAGACAGAGAGCTCATGGCGCTCAAGGTCTCGCAAATTGACTCTAGTTGAGAGGTGAGTGGGGCACTTGGGGCAATTGCGACAGAAGAGTCAACATCACCTGAAATCTCAGTGCTCTGGATTTCTTTATCTTTATCATCACAGGTCTTCGGGAGCATTTGCGGGGTTGGCATTTCACTTTCTTCGCTTTCACCGAGAACAATGATGTTCTCTGGTCCCATAGGCACTTCTACCTACTTTCTTTGAGGATCGCTTTCATGTAGGCTCCTTCTTAACCTCCTTGAGTTTCTTCTGGTACACTTGAGTGGATAAAGAAGGAGTGGAAGCTGCGAGTCCTTGAGTTGATGAGGTAGGAGGGGTTCACCGTGTTTCGTCCTTGGAATAGATGCTTCTCTTCTTGGTGTTGAAGCATCCTTAGAAGAGGATTCTCTGAGTGCCTTCGAGCTCTCAAACTTTCTTGTCAAACCGTAACTTAGTCCCGACCAAGACTGGAGCAAGGATCTCGGCCCAGATCATCTTTTTCTTTCTGTTCCAAGCCAAGTCCTCGAGGGGGTGTGCTTAATTACACCTGTCATACTCATATGAGTATATATTAGAATTGTCATCCTAGAGTCCTTCGGGAACTTGAGTACAAGCCGAGTTCTTGGATCAATGCAGGGAGAACCTACCACAATGCCTTCTCCTGGCTTCAAAATCATCTGCATAGTCACCCCGTAGTCTTTCGTATCTGCCCTTATGATGGTAGATTATCTTGATGTTACTGTTCATAAACTTCTTCAAGTCAAAGCAGGTTCTTGGCTTGAAGAAATGAACGGTGATAGGTACCAGGGCTCTCTCTATGTTCTGAGCATCCAGGGCTGTTTTGCAAGTGTAGTTTCCCAGAGAGATGGGAAAATGCAAGCCAGAAATCTTCTTATCTCTGCAAGTTCTGTGCAACTTGTCTAGTTGCCTGCATATTTCTATCAAGGCCATTTTATCATTGCAAAACATGGGCGGTCTCGAGAGGGTGCCCTCATACATGCGGTGAGCCTGATATAAGAGAATTTCCTGAACTGGATGAAGTAAGCACCGTAGTGCGATATTAGAGTCATAGCTTCATCTGAAAATCTCCTGGCAGTGTCACCTTCGAGCAATCTGACCACGTACATGGTAAAAGCGTCATTGACCCTTACGAAATTACGATTCTTGCTGTCTCAAGGTGAACCTGCGGCGGTAGGCATATATTGGATCGTCTTTGTGTGCGTCAAGGTAGGAAAAGCCAAACCATTGTCGTGTGTTGCTGGGGTATACATCAGGTAAGAAGTCATGTAGAACTTCTTCGTTTGTCTTTGTACATTGAATGCACCGCTCTACCAAATTCATGCTGATGATCTCTGCCCAGTTAATATTTTGCGTTCCCTCGCACACCATGCTGATGAGCGGGCACATCCAGAAGTGGAATTCGTTGGTAGAGGGCAAACCCATAACCCGAGCCAGCAGAATTATAAAGTCAGACAATTCTTCATTAAAATCTGCCCGAAAAGGGTTTTGGACAGGCGAGAGGCTCCCTTCCTAGGGTTTTTAAGCCATGACTTCGCCACTCGTGCCTTGAATTTGTCGCTATCTTGATTAAACAGGGCCTGTGCTTGATCCCGGGAAACGACTATGGCATTATCCATCTCTGGGATTCTCAGTGCGGTGCTAATAGCGGCAGCGTCTAGCTTGGCGATGAGCTCCCCGTGTATATTGGTTAATTCACTGGAAACAGGGTCGAAGTGAGCTCCGCACGAAAGCACAGTATCAGCGCACTGTACCGAGATCGGGAAACCTCCAGCAAAAGCCAAACCGCTATCGTGAATCATTTGTGCCATTGGTGTAGGGTTTGCGTCCGCCATTCTCGCCCAAAAATCACTGAAATCGAGATGACGAGCTTCGTTGTCCCCAATATTGTGAACGGCAGACTCAAGTGGTGAAATTTGTTCCTGTCCCTGAAACTTGATCTTCATATTGATAGTAGCTAGGAGGACAGAGCCGCAAACCAGACTCGGAAAGGAATTACAGAGGGAGGGGATACACGCGCAGGTTTTCAAATTGCAAGGGTTCGAGCAAAAGATAGCATGGAAGTAGTGTGAAAAATGCAAAGGGGAAATGCTCGTTATATAGCCGTTTAGGAGAGAGAAAGGTCATAAATGCGCATTTAATACATACCCACCAATTTGAATAAGCATGATATTCGGGTAGAGCGGGAAAAATAAGCACGAATGACACTTGGTTCACTTGGGACATGTGAGACGCGAATGCGCGAAACACGCGGCTCGGCCGATTCGGGCGAAACAGGGAGAAGACGCACAAATGCATTTTGGGACATTTGGGACAAAAACACATGAAGGACGCGTTCGGGTGTTTCGGCGAAAATGGAACAACTTGCATAATTTGATTTGGGACATTTGGGACACGAAAGTGCGAAGTACGCGGTTCGGGTGTTTCGGCCGAAAATGGAACAACTCGCACAATAAGTTTGGGACACTTGGGACGAAAAGTTCCGACGGGCCCGAAATCGGGACAACTTCGGGGAAATCGGCCGATCGGGGAACAGAACGCACTTTTGAACTTGGGACAGTTGGGACAAAAATTTCCGACAGGCCCGAAAATCACACAAAATGACCCAAAAATGCAGATTTTCTCAATTTCACGACTTCGGTACATTAGAGAAAACACTTAAACTCAAAATTTTGAAATTTCACTTTCTTTAAGAGTAGGGAATTTTGAGTGGACAACACAACGGAACCAAAATGTAGTATGTATTTCTTGATCAAACCCTATACGCGATGGCACATCACTCAGATAGATATGAGCGCTCACCTGAAGCACTCGAAGGTACCATGACCCTCTTTTATGTCAGCTTTGTCAAGGAGTTAACATGCATGAACATATGTTCCATAATCATAACAACTATATCCATGAGCTCAATTTGAAAATAGACATAAATAAGTAAACATATAGTTCATATAACCACTAAGATCAGATTCACCATATATTTATTAGTAATAGAGACATCAACAATAAATATCCAACCAAAATGATCCATTATATTAATCCACAATATTTGAATACATATATATTATTTTCATAAGTCAGGTGCAATCATAAACTAACAACATAACCTTAAAAATCATTCACTTTATTGCACACTCAAAACCGTGCAAATCAATACATATATATAGGGGTAACTTTCCTTCACCACCCATGCACTCTCAAAATAGGTTGCATGCTAATAATAGCCATGCGCTGCTACAAGATATCTATAGAAGCATGTAAGCTCCACCTATTAATAGATCATCTATAGTTAACTTCTAGTTCTGATCCTATTATTATCCCCATGCACCTGTTTGAACTGCAAGTTCTTTCCTAAAAAATAGACTCTTCATTGCCCAAACCTCCTTGCATGTCATGTACTCCAAGTCTATATTTAGCTTCACATACCAAAAAATCACTAAGTCCTTTATCTATTTGCCTTGATCCTTGCACGTATCCCCTTCTATCTTCCGCACGTAAAAACTATTATTCCATTGCGCTCACCATGTTTATCCTTCCGTGTGTTCCTTTTATAACACTTCCACACATTTCTTTTACACCTTATCCATGCACACATGATCCTCTACATACTTCAAATACTTAGCCATTTTATTTTGGCCAACAAGCTTCCCCATTCCCAAGAGGAGGGATCTAGTCCCGTGACCATTAGTGAAAACCACTAATTTTCCCTTATGACAAATTATTTTTCCAATAGTATTAATGAGTGTGCATCAAAGTGTATGCGTAATAGTGTAGACACAAAATCACACACTTTGGGTAACTATTTAGTCATGATTACATACTATTATTCATGTTCAAAGTGAGAAAAGTACTAATTAACCCATATATCTTGCCACATTTATTTGTTTTGTGTTGTCGGTTCTAGTATTTCACCCTCACTTACTCATTTTGCCTCTCTATACCTCAACATTTACCATCCTGGACATCGACGCGCAACCAGGACACCAACGCAGGCGCCCTCATCCCTTCTGTACACCCCTAACCTCAGTATACTTTGTTCACACTTTTCGGTCATTTCTAGCCATTTGAGCATCTTATCTTTTATGTAGTTAGCCTTTTGAGGGTCAATTATGAAATTCAAGAAAGGGAATCATATAAATATAAATTTATGTGATCATAATAAAGGACTAAGCACTAAGAATTAGCTATCATCACCTAATGTTACATCCATCAAACATCTAAGAGCTCCATTGCATCCATCTAGAACCATCCAAGGGACACATGCACCAGTTATTCGCATACACTTCATAGGAGAGAAGTTCATTCTATTCCATGCACACATCTATTACATTTCTTTACATCTAGCTACTTTTCTCACTATTAAGTGTGCACACAGACACACATAACTACATTGATTCTAAGATTAGTGCAATGCTCAGTCGTTAGTTCACCATTGTGACAATTGAGGACAATTCAACCCTTCATTCTCCATCTTTCTTTTTAGGATTTGATGTCTATTTGATAGTTTTGCAAGTCAATACTTCATTGCAGGTTTGCAGTGACTTCGGTGATATTTGTGTGACCTCATAGTGACCAAAGGTGAATAACAATGAACAAATCGTGACCACTCAAAGGAGGTTTCTTGAGCATTTACGCGAGACCAGGAGAGTAAAAACATACCTAGGGTGTCCTGTAGATGCCCTCGTACCTCTCCAAGTGCCCCAATCTAGCTTATTCTTCTAGATCTGCATTTTTCTAAGCTTCGGTGCAACAATCGGTGCTTCATATTTTTTAGTTTCCCTACTCTATACACCTATAGGATTTTTGTGAATCAATTAAGCCTTCTAACCCTCTCTTTGCACTTAGGGTTTCATATATTTTTGCTTAGTTTGCTTGGGTTAATTTATGTACTTCATTGCTACATTTATTTATCTTACAATACAATAACTAGATTAAGCATACATTCACATTTTAGCTTAATCAAATAGTTATTGTGATTCAAAATTAAAGTGTCAAAATATAATTTTTTAACCTCATGTACATTTTTTTGGTGTTACCTGACGTCTTGAAAAATAAATGATTTCAGATTGTGGGGGAAACATAAACAATGTGGAAAATATTTGAGTGATATGATCACATTCCGCCGAGTTAGAAACACCAAACTAGAGTTCATAAGCAGTGAAGATGGAGGGCGATCAATGAATCTTATCGATCACCAACGATGGGGACACATTCTAATTTAACGACACCTTTTTATATTATTTTAGTTGTTTGCTTTAAGTTACGTGTGCAAAAATAAAATAAGATATTCATTCCATACTAAATTTTGAAATGAGGAGAATGTGCATTGTGGATCCCGACAAAAAATGTCTAGGAGGGAAGATGATTACGATGATCCTTTGATTGTTGAGATACTTTGGCTGCCATACTTCTTCATCGATCGATTGGTGAAAGAACACTCACTATAAGTGAAAGTGGGAACCATTGGGTTCTTATATGTAGGTGCATTGGTGGAAGTGTGATCATCCAATGATGGATTCGCTGATGATGAAGTAGGTGATTATGTGCAACAAGATCCAGAAAATAGTATGTAGACCTAAAAGTATGTAGTGGCATACAATTCTATTTCCAGTTTGATGGTGTACTTTTTCCCATGTTAACATTAAGGGGGTGAATGCCAATAGTTAATAATGTTCACACTAAGGGGGTGAATGTTAGGAATATTATTGATGTTGGTATGAATGTTATAATTTATATATTGTATTATTTATGATAATGTAATAAAATGTCGATATATAATCATATAATATATGAATTTTTATAAGCAATCGACATATAAAGAATAACTTAGATATTGTTACGTGAGGTTGTGGTTGTTCATTCAAATCAATAAAATAGGAGGTAACAATATTATGTAGTTAGTTATCCTACTTGTAAATAGGAGTTGTTTTAGCTTATATATTGTATGAGTTTCGGTTGAATGATATAATGAATAATTATTATTGTATAATTGCTCATACCAAAACACTATGTAATATTATCACATTGCTTATTTATGTTGTCGGTATGTTTTACTTCTATATTTGATTCAACCGCATGATTATTAATAGCGTATTCACTATCTACTATGTGCTCACTATTCTCTTTGTTGTATTTTCTTTTGCTTGTTGCATTTGAAGCTTTTATTTGATGTTTTGTGATTTTTTGGGTTATGTACAAATCAATTTTTGAAACTTTAGTTGATGTCACTTTTAAAAAGTGAAGAGGACATAATTTTTAATAGTAAAGGTTCAAATTTTATTTTATATAACCCACAAATCATACAAACCCTTAAATTGTAAAAATATATTTTTATAAGTAATTAAGAGATATTTAAATAATTATTAATATGCCTTATTATTTTTTGATGCATAATCTTGAAAAGATGAAGAAGAGGAGGATTCTGAAGGAGGGGACATTATTGTACAACATAAGGGGTTTGTATTTTGAAAGAGAAACATCGGAAAAGAAGAAAATTAGTAAGGTGATGCGAGAAACTATAATTCCATCACAAATAAATATTCATGAATAAAAACTATTGGAGAGTAAGTTCATGGGCATGGAGTAGAGTAAATAGTTAGAGATCAAGATTATGGGAGAGAAACTATGGTTGTTAAAGGTAAAAATTCAAACAATTAGGTTAGTATTACTATGAATTAGACAAAATAAGATATGGTCAAGGCCATTGATGATATTGAATTCAATAATTATTCAATTAACATTGTAGCTAAAAATATAACACACCTCCTTGATTTTATTATTATTGGCTATTTAATGGATATAATAATATAAAAAGATGGGGCTGCCATTATTTTTAGTGTGGAAGTGAAGGAATATATTACTTGAATGATGTAAGAAAATGGAAGAGTTAGGGCATGGTCTAGAAATTCCATGGCTAAAATTAACTGTCATCGCACAAATATGTGAAGCTAAAGACACTCCATTTCAATATGGATATCTAGGGAGATCATGGTACGAATAATTTTTAAAAAATACATTTGTTTTTTTCCTAAGAACTACTAATGGATTGGAAAAATATCGTGCGATAGGATTACTACTATAGGTGGTTAATTTTTTTATGAAACCTTGGGCTATCGTGTACAACTTTAATTCTTATGGTCCAAATAGAATATGGAAATATGATGAGATATGAATCCAAATAGTCATAAATTATGGCATAGGGTGATTTCCATGAACGGTTATAGGAATGTTTTCAAGATCACTCCCCATAATTGATAGTGGTTGACAATTTTACATTGTGTGAATGTTGTAAGGAATTTTATCTCTAGTTTTATTTATTTAAAGGTCAAAAAATATTTAAGAGCTATATTAAGGGATATGGCTTATTGCTTATATGGAAGTTCATCCCAGTGGTTGGATGACCAAGGAGTTGTTCATGAGTTAGATGTATTGTTTCATCAAGCTAGTTCTTGATGGTGTTTCCCTTAAAAATAGAAATCTTTTCATTTTTGATGGCCATGAAAGCCACATGGCATTATCAAATATAGAAGAGGAAAAGAGAATGGGGAATGATATCTTAAAACTCCTAACACATACTATACATAGGTTGTAGCCAATAAATGTTAGTGTATTTTCTTCTTTTAAAACCTACTTCGAGCCGAGAGGTCACATTGGATGTCCAAAAAAAGGACCAATATTTCAAGCGTTTACACTTGGTAGCATTAGGTGGTAGAACACTATAAAAATCTATGCCACCTACAAATATTCAAGATAGATTTAGATGAACATGTATATGGCCTCTTAATCTAGATAAATTACGCAATTATATGGAATACGATAAACATTTTTCATATTGCAAAATTGGAATGATAATGCTAATGAAAATATCATAGATATCAATGTTGTTAAAAAACATCCTAAGTTTGTTAAAGGATGTAGTCGTACTAATTGAAAATGATTTAGGATATGATTTCATTATGGAAGCAATTAAGCATCCCAAAAAATAACTTAGGGTGGAAGACCCATGGATACAAAGAAAAGTAATAGTATAACATAAATAAAATACATGGAAACACATCATGTTGTGAATGTTATGGACCAAGTCTTGTCCACACCACCCATTCTAAAAAAATGTTGAAAATAAAAGAATAGATGAAGTTAATATTTCCTTTCCAAGTCTATTAGAACAAACTACTTGGTTGTAAGTGCGTATGTCTTAGATTGGACTTGATTAGATTGGAAACACCGAGGACCAAAGCATATCCTTTCCTTATATGTCAATTAAACTTACTCGGTTTTATGTTGATATAGAGGGTAATGAGGTCATATATCTAATGACACAAATGTGGAAGATACAAATCCATGTGATGTTAAAAGAAGTATTAGAAAAATAGATGGTGCTAACCTTTAGAAGAAACTTGGTTTTTAAGGTTTCATCACAAGTTTTAAATTATTCTTCCCATGATAAAGTAACTATTGCACTTAAAATAGGACATAGATCACAATTTTTAACATGTGATGAAAATATACACATATTAAAGGAAATTAAACAAAGAAAACATTAATTAATTGAGGAGAAGCAACAAAAGAAGGAAATTGGCTAGGCTAAAAAGAAGGAAAAGGTTGGTTACAAAGGAATTAAAAGAAAAGAAAGATTGAATGAATTAAAGAGAAGTAAGAAAGGATTTACAAAAACAACTTTAAAAAAATAGTATGAGAATCAAAGGGAATTAGTTCACTAATAAAAGGACATGAAATTGTAAAATAAGGAAACCATTCATCATCAAAACAAGAAACAATTACGTGAGAGAAAATTCAAGAGAGTACAATTCTCATAGGAAAAAAATAAGTAGTTCAACAATCCACATGTTCTATTTCCCATGCATCATTCCAGGTTACACGATTTGTTGAAAGTTTAGACACCTAACTAACACCATTATCACCATTAGGATGCGATCATTCATACTAGTGCCCTCCCTAGATTTCTATAACCAAGTTATATTCCTCACACAACATTTCAAACCATCTATGGTATTCCTATTCCACCATGGGTTCATCGAAAAAATGTTCTAATTATTCTAATGAGAACATGTGAAAATGAAACAATTGTTCCTAATAATCCAAACTCATGTTGTAATTGAAGGTATGAATTCACAAGTAATTAATATACCTATCTATAAATTATGGTAGATAATTAATAAAAAAATGTTTTTAGATTTTTGATGATGAAAACTATGTAATGAAAATAACCCATAATGCATTATTACATAAAGAAACCATAGTTTGTATATGTTAGTAATGTGATGAAATTCAAAGCATGAAATACGAAACACTATTTTGGCTATGTCAAACCTTTTATGTTTATAACACTTGAGATTCATTTGAAATATTTTTCAAAGAAGGAAAAATTTATTGCACTCAAAAAATTATAAATGTGTTTATAAACAAGGGAAAGTTATTCATTAGAAAGATCCTTTCCATCTACATGATTTGTTTGTATTATTATGTCTCGTGCCACAGAATTCCTCTTTCTAAGATCACATCCCTAAATAGGTCTTAAATAAACTAATATGCATGCAAAAATAATGGGTCCACATGTTCGCAAAATGTTGGAAATATGTTGTATATTTTCCAAGAGTTATTCTTCTAGATTATACAACCTAGCATTGCAGATGGAGATCTAAACATCACCTGGTTGGCCTTCGAGAAATTGTTTTGGGTCTCCTTTATAGAATTACGGGCTTGTATAGGTATTTTTAGCCTATGTTAATTATGGATGGTTAGATAAATCAAATTTATGGGGACTCGCTTATGGGTTGTATTCTTGGCCCATGGTTTTGGTACCCATTATTTTGTAAGAACGTTATGATGGCTATCTATTGATTTTCTTACATATAACTAGACATGTAGTAGGATTGATTAGAACTGAGAGTGCATTATTTTTGGTAAAATAGTTTAGTTAATATAATAAGGAGATAAGTTATCAAATGATTTAACAAAAAGAATATGCTAAACCCTAGATATTGCGAAAGTCACATATGATAAGTAAATCCTAAACAATTACTTGGAATATAAATGACACAACCAATAAGCTAAAGAATTTGATCCGTAAACAGGGGTGACTATTTCTAACTATTACAAACCCCTATAGTCATTGCAATATTTTACACTCCACAGATGCTATCAACGTCAAATGGAAAATTCAATGTAAAGTAAAGCACATACACACTACAAAAACTTTGATAACGAAGTTTGGAAAATCCTACATCTCCGAGTTCATATGAACCGATTCATTACACTTCGAGTTGTAAACTAGTACAAACATACAATGAAGCTATGAATCTAAATGAGAATACTAGGGAAAGTATCTAATATGAGTACCCAAAATGATAGTTTATAAAGGGATTCCACCCATCTGATAGTGTTATAAGGATTGTGCCTAATGATAGTGGTATAAGGATTCATCGCTTGTGATAGTGGTATACGGATTCCACCTTGTGATAGTTTTATGTGGATTCTACCCTTTTTTATCACATACCTAGCCAATTACACATGAATCGAACCAGATAACATAAGGTGATCAAGATCCAATAGAATACTTTGAACTAGAAATATGAAGAAAAACTACTTTATCCGGTTGAGAAGTATGACTTATCTAATGATGACTATCGCAGAAATACATGTCTTCAATATTCTTCCTTGGATGAGAAACACAAATGGTCAAATACTCTGAGAGATGCCAAACATTAATATGACTTCCTTAGATTAAAACAGAGTCAAAATGCTTGAAAATGGGAAGATAAATATATCATTAGGAGTGTGGGGAAATTACAGACATTTTCTCTTTTACAAAGAAAGGATTATTTTGCTTCTAACTCCTTTAAATTGAAAAACTTATTTTGCTTATTTACCTTTTAGGCCCCAAGACCCTAAAAAGGAAAAAATTTCCCAAAAAATAGACGAGCTCCATTTTATAGCTCGTTGAGATATGTCATATGTCAATGAGGCATGATGGCTATTAACGTAGGCGGTGGGGGGAATCTATAAGCCTTCAAGGCTTTGTTTATATTTTATAATGGCTCACCTTTTTGAATTCCCCATCTTTATATCCATCACCTAGTGTTTGAATGCCACCACATGATTTGCATTGACCGGTACACCTTTATATGTGTTACCCAAAGTCTCCAAGCAGCCTCCATGTGCTTTGGATATATTTAATCCCACATTTGTGGGTTTATAAACCTACGCTAGCCTTAATAAAGGCTCGTTTGGCCCATTGAAACCGTGGCTTGGGCCACGTGCTACTACCTTTCCGTAGTTGAATATTTATAATGCCTAAGTAATGGGCTTAGGTGGTGGAACGTAGAAGGGCCACACAAAGTATGAAATCCGAGATGATATTTAACCCACCGAGTTAATAATAAGGTGGGTGGTGCCGAGTTAGGCTCGGTATAATAACAAGATCATCATGGTGAATACAAGTGTTGAAGACTCATTGATAATTTTTACACTCGTGCAAAAATGGGCAACTCGAAACTTTGTTTTCAATGGAAGGCATTGATGAAATGGACCTAACTAGGGGGAAGTCATACTATTTTATTGTGTTTTCAGTTGCAATAATTGATTAACTACATGTAATCTATAGCTATGTGTGTTGTTACAGAATGTAACACCTCACATAGACTTCACAATTCCATGTTCATCTTCAAAAAGGAAACACAAAATCCCCGAAGGACTAATGCATTGCCTTGATGAAGGTGGGAATCATAGTTTAGGTGAAATGTTAAATTCGGGAACATCAAATAGAGTTGCAGTTTACATGAAAGAGTTCATTATTAAAGTTACAGGTACATCAAAACTCATTATTTCTTCATGTTAAATACATTTAATTATGTGATTGAGTTGTTTATTTCATTATACAATCAATATCCATCATAAAATCTAAATGCAGAAAGAAGTATACAACTTAGTTACAAAAATTAATGTTATTTATTCATGAAGAAATTCAATATTTCCCACACAAGCCATGGGATGTAACTCATAACTATTGAAGAAGGAAGTACATGTGCATAAAGATAAAATTAAAGGAGTATAGAGGAAACCCATCATTGCCTTGGGTTTTCTCTTAATCTAATTTGCTTCTAGTTCTGACTCGTCTTTCATCCATACTCTCCCAACAGCTCCAATGTACACGAAAAATTAAGGAAAAGGCATCCATAAAGAGCTCGGGATGTCTAACTGCATGCAAATGGATTTCCTAATATCAGAAGCATAAGATACATCCAAGTAATAGATTCATATTTAAGAAAGTAGTATCCTATAGTATCACATATGATTCCCAGAATCATGAAAATAAAAACAAAGAGAGAAAAACTATGGAACATAAGAGAGGCCAAAAATCCTAATTATTTTCTAACTATTTTCTTAAGTGTGCAGGTACATGTAGCAGATGAAGAAAGCAAAAATATTTTGCATAAATGATTACTGTACTAAAAGAAGTCATTCAGGATTTTAATTTCTCAAGAATACAAGTACAAAGCTCTGTCAAAGTACTCATGAGTTTAGGAATCAAGATGGTACAAGATTGTGAGTTGTTCTAACAACAAGATTATGAAGTGCAGAATGACATGTTTCAAATCATTAAAAGAGATAAAATCATGTTGCAGCAATAGAAATGATGTAAGAAAGCCACTTTGCATTAATCCATTCAAAGGAAAAGGGTGAAATAAGATCATCAACAGGAATGCTTTCAGATTTCTACATGAGAAAAAAATGAATGCTTAATAGGAAGCTACAAAATTTTACATATCCTTGCATGGCTTATCAACTCCAACCAAGAAAGCTTATGAAGAAAGATTGATATTACAAGATCTGGGTATAGATTGTAACCCTTTTCAATCATTAAATAATGCAACATTTTCAGTCAAACAGAATTAAAGATAAAAGACACGTTCAATGCTCTCAAATATATGACAATGATATTGCACACTTTCCAAAGGTGGGGTAGTAAAAATTCCATATGTAGAATGGAAATCACAATGAGAATACCATAAGAAGTATACATGTCATTGTCAAGGAATAAGGTTTTGATCATTATACAGCTACAACTCTCGGTTTTGAAATACATTATCCAAATAAAGGTATTTTACAAATCTCAAAGTACACATATATGAAAAGGATCATGCATTTCCAAGAGATCATAAATTGTGAATGTCAAAGCTCAGATACAATAAGCCTTGGGTATAGTTTCTTCAACCAAGATTTAGATAAGAGACAAAGTTCCTTGGAAGGAAACAAATAGAAAGAGAATATCAAAAACAACAAGGATTCAAATTTTTAGTGATAACATTATTTCCATTATGATGAAGCTATATATCAAAAAAATTACAATCATCGTGAACAAGCACAAAGTCAGCAAGTAAATCAAGAATATTTATATTTTCCAGCAAGGAACCAATTATTTACTCAATAGTAGGCCATATACTTTCATGAAATCAAGAGTTCAAACACAACCAGATGGCGGAAAGAGTACGTAAGAAGTAAACTTAAATTTAAAAGTACATGTACAAGTAATATAGTACAACTCTAGAGATAAGAATTGCTTCAAGATCATTAATATAATCTAAAAGTATGAAAACATATACTATGAAAAGTTTTAAACACTTTCAAGAATCACTGTCAACATAGTGTTATAGATTTCTAGCATCCAATGAAGATACAACCATGCATTACTTGCTTTCAAAGGAGGTATGATAGGAGGTCTGAATTTCAGAGGTACATGATCAAGTGAGTGTTACTTTATGGAAGAAAAAATGATCAGTAAAATGATCCAAAGAAGTACTTCTAAAAACATCTCAAATCACAATAAATCAAGAACATGAGGATTTCATGAAGCCATCGAAAACTCTCGGCATGGTAGCATAATGTGAAGGCACAAGAGCAAAACCTTTAATACAAGAATAAGAGCTCCATAAACTCACAATAAAATGCAGCATCCAATTGAGATATAGAATGGTTTTCACATAGTATGCAAAGCTATTTAAAGTTAGAAACCCAAAATGGAAAATGAGCTTGGAGATACAAAGAATGGTAGGTCGGATTTGAATAAAATGAATACCCATTTGCTATAAGATCAAAACCTCCAAAGCATGAGTGCATATCCATCTCAAAAGTTGTAAAATCCACAACAGTAGATCAAAACATAATCGAAATCATCAAATCAAGCTTAGAAAGTAGAAAACCGTGAGGAAATAATGACTCAACAAGCTCGGAAAATAGAATAAGTGTATCCATCTTTGAGGGAAAAAAAGGGAAAATGAACAAACCAGTGTAATAGATCTAGATTTGAACGTTTATACAGAGTTATGCATATTACAAGAAAACCTAAACTCTTTCTCACAATTGTGGATATAGATATCATTTTGCAAAAGATTAAGGTTCAAAGAAACGAGAACTCACCATTTTTAGTCAAGCGGTTTGAAAGCCTCATAATATTTTGAATACAAAATGAAAACCGAAACAAAATTATCTTCTAAGTAGTCATATAATGGTCAAATCAAGGTTCAATAAAATCTCAAAACCATTCGAGTGGCATAATCGACTTAGCTATGTCATGGAAACCAGAGCAATGTCCAAGAAGAAAGATGTCAAAATAATACAAATGCAACCACATAGTTAAAGTTCCACAACAAGAACTGAGGCGAAATACCCAAATGGGGTCTAGCCAACAAATTTGAACAACGAAAAAGAGTCTCAAACTAAGAAACAATAGATGACATAGTGTGGAGTAACAAGAAAATCCCATGGAATCCTTGTTGCAACCCACAAGAAATAGAGAAACCCTCACGAGCTATAAATCAAAATACCCACAAAATTGTTTCATTAGAGCTTCAGGCCCTCTAATGGCGGTGAGCATACATAACCAAAAATCAAAGGCTCTCCAAAATGGACGTTAATATGACAAGCATAGCTCAAAAATATAGAATCCCACATTCAGAATGACGGAAACTAATCATATAGAACAAACAAAAGCATTTACAAATTCCCAGATCTTCCTCAAGGTGAACAATAAATAGATGGGGTTTTCTTTAGGAAAAATACAAACCAAGAAAATTTTTCAAATAACACATATACAAATAGAGCCATGATGATAAATTCTTACCAATTTCAAGGTAGCGAGATATGAGCAAAATTTTTGAATTCTCACTTCAACAAGAATGCCCAACTCACATCATGAGGTTTAGATTAATAATGACGATCAAACCACGTACTCCAAGCAAAAAAATAGAGAAACCCCAAGCTCGAACCCATCATGGTGGCCAAATTTTTCAAGATCTCCAACAGGAGGCTCTAATAAATGAGCAAAAACTCAAAGATATCATTCGAATGCAAAACTCACGCCGAGCCTCCAGAGGTTCAAGAATTGAGCTCAAAAATAGAATAATGGCGTCGAATGTAAATTTGAATAAGGCTTCACCCTTCAAACTCATAAAATAAAAATGATCAGAACCAAATCTTAAGAGAAATCCAAAGCATAGCTTCAAATAGAGAACAAGCCATTCAAAATGGCAAAATTGAGTAAAAATTAGAGTTATAGAAAGCTTAGAAGGATCGTCATGGCAAAGACGAGGAAAATTTGTCGGGCTTCGCCCAAAGAGCAAAAATCAAATGAAAATATTGATTAGGGTTCAAGTTATCTTACTCCCCCAAACTTCCAACTAACCCACACAAGGTTAAAGATCAACAATTCAGATCATCTAGTATAAGATTGATGGACCAGTTTCAATGTAATTAATGCAATCCAACTACCCTCTCGCCATATTCAAGGCATTGATGATCAAGATCAACTACAACAAATCAAATGGATGACTACCACACTTGACTAGAGTTAAAATTTGAGCGACCGGAGATCGATAGTACATGGATCGGCACTCACCAAGGATGATTTTAGCTTATCAATGCAAATTCAAGGTTACAAGTGTAACTCAACCAAAGTTTAAAATGCCACCAAAAAATTGGATGGATCTAATCTCATGGGGAGGGGACACATTCTTATTTAAATTATTACCTTCCAAAAGAGTCTAAATACCTTAAGATATGCAATGATAAATTCAAAAGGTTTGATTAAGGTTCGATTAGCTTCCAAACATGAGGATCGACATGTGTTCATATGAAGGCGCCAACCCAAATTTTCAAATCATCATTTGCATTGACCTATTAAAGGTCTAAAACCTTATTGCAACAAAATCAAAATTCGACAACAATGATCAATCAAATGATTAATCAAAAGGCCAAAACTATAGTATATGCTTTAATATTAAAAGTCTTATCCAAAGTATATGCTATATAAATTACGAAGGGGGAAAAATATAGAAGGATCACATTACCTTAAACAAATAAAACTACCTCAACTTCCTCGAATGGTAAAGTCAAGCACAAATGGCCCCAAAAACTACAAAGACAAAAGTTGAGCATATACACATGCACAGATGGTCCCCACAGTGAGGGAAAATTATTTTGTTTTTTTTTTTTTATTAAGGGCAAATAGTTTTGAAGGGACTATACCACTCAGTATACAAAAGGGCTCAAAAGCCGATAGCGAAGATGAGAGAAACAGCCAGCCCGAGAAGGGTGATACTGATCGGCAAGAAGGGCTCAACATGACCAAATATTACAATATAAGTGAAAAAGGATCTAAATGTACAAAGATCCAAAAGAAAGAAGGAAAGATAAAAAAGAAAACAAAAGAGAAACAACATAAAGAGCTCCGCCAAAAACAGCTCCGTAACCGCGGATAGCGGCCACATCGCAGCCAAAAACAACATCACAACAACTGACACATTGCTTGATGGCTCTGGCAATCTTGGTCTTGATAGCTGCTGGCTGACATGAAGAAGGCAATGACATGGCACGAGAGGAGTCTTGCATATCTGCTTGGGCACCGTTGCAATATCCCTTTTCTCTTTAGGACCCCAAATGTCCTCATTAACCCCACTTAAACTGCAAACACTATGGACATGTTGTTCAATGAAATTATAAATGCTTTTGAGGGAAGACAATATACAAATCATTGCGGCTTTTAGCATTCCCAATTTTCCATCTAGGGACCAGTAGCTTCTTGTAGACCTCAGCAATAACCCCCTCTTCCTCCTCAGTTTGAAGGATTCTTTTACCCTTAGCTCTTTCCATGTTTTTTATAGCCCCTTTGAGCTCTTGTATCTCCTTTTCTAATCTTTCCACCCTGTCCAGCAATTCCTTCTCCTTGGGCTCCTCCACCGGCTTGCTAATATGTAGGAGGTTTTCAGCAAGTTCCAAGTCTTTGTGGCTCCTTAGGACCCGTTGGGAAGTAGGGATTTTAGCTTTAAGGCTCTTGCTTTTCTTGCTGGAAACAATATCTTCATTTTTTCTTTTAGCGGGGGTAAGTGGAAGCGCAGTGTAGGCATGTGGTGGTATGGAGGAGGGAGGTGGGGTAGGATTCACTGGAGGCGCATTGGAGCAGTGGGCGTTGGATCAAGAGGATAAGTCCCTGCGAAAGGGACAGCCCTAGAGTGGCTCTGCACTTCCCTTATAGATTTCTCCGAGAGTTAATCAAATAGTGAGGAAAGCCGATAATGTTATTTCTACGAAAGTGATTCAAAAATCGATGCTTTTGAGGTATAGTCACAAATCTTCCTTCAAGGGTAACATACCTAACCACCATTTTGGCCAGCTCAGCAAAAGGTTCAGGAATCGACGCCACCTTGATGCCAGCGGCCACGAACTCAAGATTTTCCCCCTCTTCCAGAAATTTCTTGGTCTCCACCTCCCTGTCCACCTTCTTATTGAAGAATTTGGTGCCTTCCAGGCTGAGGCCCGTGATCTGAGCGATGAGCTCTTCCGTGATTTCCATCTCCATGTTACTATACTTGACAATCCTATTCTTCCAACCCTGGGTGAATTTGATAGAAATGTCTTGGTCAAAGCCTTGGATCCTTTCAATGAAATTAGACAGGCCCCCGATTTGTAGGTAATCCCAAAGCTCCGTGTTCTCTTTCCACTCAGGATTGTGGGTCGGTTCAGTTTTGCAAGGCGGACCCCCCATGTTTCCTCTGCTTCTTTTTTTGTTCTCAACGGTAAAAAAGCTACCAATGTGCGGGACAGGCCGAGCTTTGATTTTGATATTTGAATCTTTCCTTACCATAAAAGCAGATTTAATGATTATGCTACACTTGCTATTATTGCGCCGCTCCTCAGCTTTCCTCCTATGCCAAGAAATGATGATTATTTTGTTAAGTAGTGGAATAAAATCATTATTTTTCTTGTAGATGATTATTTTACATGTGTCAACTAGAAGACAAAACAACAAAGAAGTGCATAGATGTCAACATCAGAGATCAAGAAGACCTTTTTGAAATGCTAATTACCTTTTTTCATAAAATAAAGGTATTATTTTCTTGCACATGCTGCTGCGGTGGTCCCACATTGGGTGAATGTTTTACTAAAGTATTAAAGACAAAGGAATTATTTTTTCCTACACAGGATATTATTTTTGCATGTGCATCCAAGGGGGTAGAATTAAAGGTGCCAAATTTATCATTACAAGTGGATCAAATGGCAAGTGTCACATCAAACAAGAAGACAAAGATTGCATGCACATTGGAGAAGACTTGCACAACAAGCAAGAGCTATTATTAGCTAAATTATTCATCCAATTTTATAAAAATAGATAAGTCAACTACACCTTGAATGAAATTTATTTTTGTAACTAAGGCTATTAATGCCTCATTGTAATCAACATGTCTATTTTTATTCCTTTACTCATTCATGATAAAGGGGTAAAATTACCATGCATGGGCGGGTACAAAATTTAGCCTGTTTTTAGGATGGGTTGGGTGAATAATCTTGCTATATATTGTGTGTAATGGCAAAGCACAAAGAGGACTTTTTAGACATAAGAGCGTCGAAGCAATTTTACGCGATCTTTCCTTGAATGAAAATTGATTTTTTCCTTTCCAGCTTATTTGCATGGGGTGTGTATATCTTCATTAGATCTTTTGAATGTCAATTCCCTAATTAATCATCTTACCTTGCTGTAAATTTGGTATTTTCTGCATAATCTTAGTGTGCATGTTTATATTATTATGTTGTTGTGATTTATCCCTCAATACATAAGTGTTTTGCCTTAATATTCTACTGAAAACCATTGGTTCGTGCATCCAAAATTCATTCTCAATTTTATTGTGCATATACTTAGTCAAAGCCCTCAACAAGTTTGGTGTATCACCCATTTAAATTTCAATTACAATCATATTTTTACCCTCAAAACCCCAAAAAAATAGTTTAGGATACATCAATAAGGAACCAACCTTGATACCAAAGACTCACCTCAACAATAGGTATACCCACATACCTGAGGTGTTTCCATTGTATCTATGAAAGTGAGAGATCAAAGAAAGCTTAGAACCCATGTTGTCATCTCTCAACCAGGGTGCACTTTTAAGAGATAGCGGTTTATGGCACGCACTGGTGGGACACGGATCAAATCAGTAGTGGATTGCATCATATTACAACAATTTACATCAGATTTACTATGAGAGAAAGTCAGTTTTGGAGAAGCAAGCTGCAACAATTTATTCTAAAGATCAAAACATTTATTTGCAACTCCGTAAGGCTGATTTCGAGACAATTTTGCAAGCATGTTCCATGCCTAAAGTGACTACAAGATCATCGGTCGATTCATTTTAAGAGACCTCTAGGAAATCGAAGGTGGAAAATCCCTGATGAATATCCCCAAAACCACTTTCGTGAAATAGGTGAATTTTCTAAGGTTTGTGTGAAACATTATCGCATGATTTTTATGACATGCAACAACATGGTTGTTTTCACATGACAACAACCTTGTTGTTGCACGATAACATCCTTGCTATCACATGAAAAAAATATTGTTGTCACGCAACAACAACCTTGTTGGTGCAGATAACAACCTTGCTACATGTGACAACAACTCATCGTCGCTGCACAACAACAAGGTTGTTCTCATGTGATAGTGACCTTCTTGTGCGCATGACCGTGACAAGGTTCTATCACATGACAAAAACTTGTTGTCACATGATAGTAAGGTCACCGCATCACGCGAGAACAAGGTTGTTGTCGCATCGGCGAAAAATCACTTTCACATGAATCTAAAATGTAAATCATGTTGTTGTGTGTCAACAACACATGAGTGTCGAGTGTCAACAAGCTACTATCATGTGTCAAAAAAATTAATGTCATACGTTAACAACATGTCCATAAAGTTCACAATACTTACTAAGATTTGGTAATACCTTACCTTATAATAGGATTGGTTTTGGCAACCCTCCTAATCTTCCTTCACCATGTATTAATCTTGTTGTTCAAATCCCTGTTATTCCAATGGCTATACAACCACCTAGAATTTTTGTGACTTTTACTAATGGCATCCCTTTAGTAATTCAATTTTATCATGATATACCTGTTTCTGCCTCAAAAAATTACCTTCATTCACTGGTGAAAATCATATTACCCCTACAGAGAACATTAAAGATGTTGTAGCCCTTTGTGTTGTCCATAATATAACTCATGAAGATGTAGCTTTAAGACTTTTAGCTACATCATTTAAAGGACAAAGCTTTGCAATGGTATAGAACCTTAGAAATAGGGAGTATAACAACTTGGGATGAGTTAGGAGAGAAATTACTTAAGCAATTTCAAGACCATTATGATCATTTATCTCTCATAGAACAATTGTCTACAATCAAAAGATCCTCATGAATTTATGGCTAGTTTTAACATCGATTTTCTAGAACTTGGGAAAGAATTCTAGCCAAGTGTTAAGCCTCAATATGATCATGCATTTCTATATTATCTCAGAGCTTTAAATAGTGATATTTCAGCCATGATTCAGTCTATGGGAGGAGATACTCTCCCAACAGCTTATGATATTGCCATTAGGTTGAAAACAACCTTATTCAAGATGGAAAATTAGCCCAAGGCCTTCAATGCCTCTTATAGCATATTTTTCACCTATTCCACAACCTATTACCATTATAGAGCCTATTTTTTTAGCTCCATCAGATGATGTGTTTAAGGCTTTGCAGACTATGGGAAATAAGTTAACATCAATTGAGAACAAATTAGCTCAGCCTAGTAGGCCTTACCAAGCTTCTTATCAAAAAATCAACAAAATAGGAAGCCTTATCAATAAAATCAGAACTATAGATAGCCATATCATCCAAGGAAATTTGATCCAAAGGATCCTAGTTCATCTAGCACTCTTGTTCCAGTTAATATGGTTTTAAAGAATGGTGTCCACCTTGTAATCAACCTCATTCAACTGCCAATTGTCCAAATGCATTCCTAGAATATAAGCCTTGTTACACAACCTCAACTTAAAGCATTATTCATGCCTCAAATGGAGGGTGGGAAGCAAGATGCTCATAGTCAAAAACCACTAGAATAGAATCTAGTCAGCTTTGGAGAGGAATATTTTATTGCAATCACAACTAGGTCTCAAGAAAAGGCTCAAGATAAAGAAAAAACAAAAAACTTGTTCTACCTATATTCATTGATAAAACAACAAGTATAGGTCAAAAAATAACAAACAACTCTGTTTTCCTTCAAAAACAACAAGCAATTTAGCTCCTAAAGAGCAGCAAAAATAATTGCAACCTGATCCCAGAAGATTATTCATACCTCAGATTTCAAAAGTTATTGAAGAAGAGTCATGTTTTTGCTAAAGCTTATGCTAAAACTATAGAAGTTGTTTCAAAGATGGTTTCTTCTTTTAATATTGTTGAGGTAATGAAAAATATAATATTAATATTTCATTATGGGATGCTCTAAGTATTCCAGACAACAAGAGTTACTTTCTCATGAGCTTGTTAAGTTGTAGATTTCTTCAAAACAACAGAAAAGAAGCTCAAAAGTAGACATGGTCTTGGTACAATGGAGCAAGATCATATGAAGGAGGTTAAGTGGATGGTTCAAAAATTTTAAATGCTCATGATATCAAGAAACCACCACCCTTTTATTTATCTTTGATTATTGGAGATCATTTAGTTCATAATCATGGTTGATAATGTGGTGCAAGCAACACAGTAATGCCTAAAGCAATTGTAAAAAATTAGGCCTACAGTATGAACCTACAGAGAAAAGTGTGTTACAGCTAGATGGAACAACAACTAACATAGTTGGCATCATCAGAAATTTGGAGGTAACTTTACATGCTTTTCCAAATGTTACTATCTTACAAGATGTTACTATTGTAGATTTACCTCCCTACTTTGCCTTATGCTTATCAAGAGATTTTACAAAAAAGATAGGAGGTTATCTTTCTTCAGATTGGTCATTTTATTTTTACTACAAGGTATGGAACTAAAGTTTACTGTAAATTCAGAGCCTCTGGCTAGATTTCATATTGAGCCTCATGCTTCAAATGTTGCATAAAAATTATGCAACCATTTAGATCAATATGATTTTGATGTTACAACACATGTTTCTACATTAGATGGTGTTTCTAATCTGTTTATGGATGAAAAAAATCAATAAAACATGCTTATGATCCTTTTAAAGAAGCAGAGGAAGATTTGTTTGGCGTTTATTGTTTGCATGAAGAAAATGCACCAATCCCTTGTTGTCCAAAATAGAAAAAACAACAAAGGGATATGGAAGCTTCATTTCGATGGAGCCAAGAACAAGAAAGGACAAGGTGCAGGTTTGATGCTCACTTCCCTACAAATGAAAGGTATTTTTCATCTCTAAGTCTACAATTTTCATGTACTTGTAACGTAGTTGAATACGAAGCATTAATTCATGGCTTACAATGGGCCAAAAAAGAGGTATCAACATGTTTGCAAAGTTTTTGGTGATTCAGTTAGTTATTAATCAAGTGAAAAACTTTAATGTGTGTAAGAATTCATTATTGAAATCTTACAAACATAGAGTTTCAAACTTAATGGAAGATTTTGATGTTATTAATATGCAATTTGTTCCAAGAGCTAAAAACAAACATGCAGAAAACTTGCAGCAGTTTGGTGCTAGCTTTGATGTGCTAGAACAGATTGAAAACAACAAAGTAAAACCACATATAAAGTTGATTATCGACCTTCAGTACTTGATAATGAAGAAAATTGGCAAGTTTTCAAGATGATGAAAAATCTACAGATTTCTGCAAGAAGAAGCTGAATTTTCTACAAGTAAATCAAGAAAAAATGTAGCATTTATATGGTGACTAGATTGTTCAATTAAAGACAAACAAGTTTCCTCAAGGACTAGTCACACTAGAAGATATTTTCAGTTCTGATGATCAGTTAAGAAAGGATAAAGGAAAGATTTCAACTCATGCAGATAACTATGAAGAGATCTTAGTGGATGATGAAAAGAAATTATTTATCGGAAAGGTATGTTCCTTAGCTGAAAAAAAATCATTTATTAATTTGTGTAAAGAATTCAGAGATGTTTTTTTCTTGGAAATACCAAGATCTGAGAGGTTTTGATCCCAGTTTAGCTCAACATACCATAGAGTTACAACCAAATTCCAAGCCAGTTAGGTAAAAACAAAGGCCTGTAAATCCTAAGATTGAACCATTGATGAGAAAAGAGTTATCCAAACTGATTGAATCAAGGTATTATCTTTCCAGTTAAACATTCAAGTTGGGTAGCTAATCTTGTTCCTGTTCAAAAAAAGAATGGAGAAATCCGCTATGTGTGGATTTTAGAGATCTTAATAAAGCTTCATTAAAAGATCATTATCCATTGCCCAATATGGATCAAATTTTAAGAACAGTTTTAGGTTCAAAAAGGTTGTCCCTTTTGGATGGTTATAGTGATACAATCAGATTCTTGTGTGTGAAGAAGATACATATACAAAACAACTTTCACTACAAAGTGGGGTACTTATGCTTACAAAAGAATGCCTTTTGGACTTTCCAATGTCGGTGCAACATTTCAACGTGCAATGGACATGGATTTTCACATCCTATTAAATAAATGCATATTGGTTTATTTAGATGATGTTACTATATTTTCAAATAATTTTGATGATCATCTTATGCATTTAAGGCATACTTTTCAGCTTTGTAGATAGTTTGGAATATCATTGAATCCCAAAAGTCTATATTTTCAGTCCATCAAGGTAAATTACTTGGACATATTGTTTCTAGAACAAGGTTTAGCTATTGATCCTTTCAGAATTGAAGCTATTTCACAGCTATCCTTTCCTCATCATAAGAAAGCACTACAAATTTTTCTTGAAAAATCAACTTTGTTAGAAGATTTGTTCCATATTTTGCAAGCATTAGTCAAGCCATTAACAACCATGTTAAAGAAAGATAAAACTTTCTCTTGGACCAAATGAAGGAAGAAAAGGATTTGAAGCTATCAAGACAACTATTTCACAAGCTCCTACTCTAGAAAATCCAAATTTTGATAAGGATTTTACAATGTATGCACTTGCAGAGCTGAAACCATTTCAGCCATATTAACTCAGGTTAATGATGAAAATATTGAGCAGCCAATTACTTTTTTGGGTGAAGTTACATGACTACGAGACAAGGTACACTTTTCTTGAAAAATAAGTACTTTCTAGTAGTTAGAGGATTAAATAATTTCAAGTACATGCTTTCCAATAATAAGATACATGTCTTAGTCTCTCATCCAAGTGTTAAAGCATTCTTGTTGAACAAAGAACTGAATGAGAAGAGAGCAGGTTGGATTACAAAGGTTATGGAGTATGATGTTGACATCCATGTTGCAAAAATAGTTTGAGGAAAAGGATTGTGTGAACATCTAATTGCTGATATGGAAAAACAACAGGATGCAGAATCAGAAAATTCAGAACAACATGCTGAAATCACATATCAACAATCAAAAATCTTGGTACAACCTAAAAATTAGCAACCAAAACTCAATCCAAAAGTTCAATCAAGATGGATGACTGATTTGGTTAATTACTTGCAGCAACACGGTACTTATCCAAAGGTATGGACAAGAATAAATGAAGATATATTTTAGGTTACAAGTTGTACCTTATGTTTTCATTGATGGTGTGTTGTTTAAAAGGGATATAAATGGAATTTTTTGTGATGTATTGATTATGATAGAATTCAACAACTATTATCTAAGTTTCATGAAGGACCTATAGGAGGTCACTTTTCAAGCATGTACTACAACCTTAAAAATTATGAAAGTTGGTTACTATTGGCCCAACATATTCAAGGACTACTTTGAATGGATTAGAAAGTGTAAGAAATGTGCTTTCTTTTTGGAAAAGAACATTTAGCTTCACTTGCCCCTACAACCTATTTTAGTGGATCAACCATTCATGTAGTGGGGTCTTGACTTCATTGGCATGATAAATCCACCTTCATCACAAGACACAAGTGGATCTTGACTACTACGGATTACTTTACACATTGGATGAAAGTAAGTAGCTTTGAAAGAAGCTAACGAGACTTCAATCTTATCATTTTACAAAGGTATAGTTTACATATTTTGTGTTCCAACAACTATCATTTTAGATAATGCCTTAGCATTTCTTGGTGTAAAGGTAACATGATTGGGATGTCAAGCATGGAATTTATTTAAGTACTTCATCTAATTATTACCCATAAGGTAATGGGTTAGCTAAAGCACTAACAAAAATATTTTGAGGATCATCAGAAGAACACTCAAGGACAACCAAAGAGCTTGGTATCTGATGTTAAATTCAACACTTTGGGATGACATAGAGTGACTCCTAAAATATCAATTGGAAATTCACCATACAAGCTTGTTTATGGATGAGATGAGAGGCAAGAATGCCCATCTCAGTTGAGTTTCCACATTGGATTTACTTGCATCAGATGGAACTACTTGAGAATGAACCATTGTAGGTTCATTATGCAGAATTAATGGAGCTACAAGAGCTAAGAGATCAAGCTCATCTGAACATGGAAAAGAATCAAAGATAGATCAAGAAAAATTTGATAAAAAGGCTAAGTTCAGAGTCTTCAATGAAGGAGACATTGTGTTAAAATGGGATGTTGATCATGTAAAGACAGGAAACCACACAAAGTTTGATACAATTTAGAGTGGTCCTTATATGATTTCATCTTTAAAGAACACAATGCATTTCAACTTTCAAGGTTGAATGGAGAGGAACTTCCCATTCCTATGAATGGTATGTTTCTTAAACATTGTTATTGAAAATCCTACAGTGTTTTGTTAGAGTAGGATTTCCCTTTCAATAAGTGCAGTTCATGCACATTGCAATGTTTTTCAATTCAATAAGTGCACTCATGCACGTGATCTAGTTTACCATATCCTTTCCCAGCTTTAGTTTTTTTTCGAAAAATTTTTTTAAAAAGGTAGATTTTGGTTATATGCTTTGACTCCATGCCCAATGGACAAGAGCTAAGGCACTGGTCTACAAGCTAGCAAGAAAATTTCCCGTAGGATCACTAGAAATGTTGACAATTTTTACACTTGTGTAAAAATGGGCAACTCAAAACTTTGTTTTGATGGAAGGCATTGATGAAATGGACCTAACTAGGGGATTCATACATTTTTTTATTGTGTTTTTCAGTTGTAAAAATTGATTAACTACATGTAATCTGCAGCTATGTGTGTTGTTACAAAATGTAACACCTCACATATTCTCCATTCCATGTTCATCTTCAACAAGGAAACACAAAATCCTCAAAGGACTAATGCATTGCCTTGATGAAGGTGGGAATCACATAGTTTAGGTGAAATGTTAAATTCAGGAAAAAAAAACAAAGTTGTAGTTTACATGAAAGAGAGTTCATTATTAAGTTATAGGTACATCAAAACTCATTATTTCTTCATGTTTAAATACATTTAATTATGTGATTGAGTTGTTTATTTCATTATACAATCAATATCCATCATAAAATTGAATGCAAAAAGAAGTATACAACTCAGTTATAGAAATTAATGTTATTTATTCATGAAGAAATTCAATGTTTCCCACACAAGCATGGGATGTAACTCATAACTACTAAAGAAATAAGTACATGTGCATAAAGTAAAAGTAAAAGAGTATAGAGAAACCCATCATTGCCTTGGGTTTTCTTAATCTTCTTTTTTCTAGTTCCAGCTCCATCTTTTCATCTCATGTTCTCCCAAGAACTACATAGTGTACCTAAAAATTAAAGAAAAAGACATCAATAAAGAGCTCAGGGTTTAATCTGTACTCATGTACTGTCTAACTACATGTAAATGGATTTCTTAATATCAAAATCATAAGGTACATCAAGAATAGATACAAATTTAAAAAGCAATATCTTACAATAGCACATATGATTCCCAGAATCATGACAAAAAAAAAAGAGAAAAAAAAAAACTATGGAACATAAGAGAGGCCAAAAATCCTAATTATTTTCTAACTATTTTCTTAAGTGTGTAGGTACATGTAGCAGAAAGAAATCAATAATATTTTTTGAATGATTATTATTATTAAAAGTAAGATCATCAGTTTTAATTGATATTCAAGAATATAAGTACAAAGCTTTGTCAAGAAATCAAATTATTTCAAGAATCAAGATGACCAAGATTGTGAGTTTTCCAAGAAAAGAATTATGAAAGTCAAACTAAAATGATCATGATAACTTATCATTAAAAAGAAAATCATGTACAAGATCAGAAATAGAAATGATTAAAAAAGAAGAAATGGATTAATCCATTCAAAGTATCATAGGATGAAATATGATATCAATTGAAGTAATGCTTTCATATTTTTTAAATGAATGAATAAAATGAATAAATTTTAAGCTACCAAATGAATTATATAAATTGAAATCGCTTTCAATATTAAAAGTCAACAATTGCAAGCTTATGAAAAAATATTGATAAGATACAAGATTTGGGTATAGATTAAAAATGACATTTTAAATCATCAAATATGATGAAATTTTTCAAGATCAAATAGAATTAAAGATAAAAGACAATTCATATGTCAATTATATGATGATAAAAGTATTCCTCAAAATCCATTAGGTAGCAGTAATTAAAAAAGTAAATAAGTAGAGTGGCAAAATTGTAGTTTAAGAAAAATAACAATATAAAAGTCTACATGCATTGATCAAGAATAAGATTTTGATTCATTATTTACAACTACAACTTTAAAGTCAAATAAAAGTATTATCAAATAAAGGTATTTTACATGTTTCATTCAAAGTAAATAATATGAAAAGGATAATGCATTTACAAAGATCATAAATTGTGAATGTCAAAAAGCTCAAAAAATAAATTTGGGTATAGTTTCTTCAAAAGATTTGGATAATAAATATAAGTGATCATGGAAGGAAAAAATTGAAGAAAAAATGAATATTAAAAAAAAAAGGATTCAAATCAAAATAAAAAATTATTGCTTTATGATGAAGTTATAAATTTATAATTGCAAAAAAATTAAAATTAAATCATGAAAAAGCAATAAAGTATTAAGTAAATCAAAAATATTTATATTTTCAAGAAAGAGCCAATTATTTAATCAATATCGAAATCAAATATAATTTTGAAATAAAGAAAACAATTCAAAATTTTTTAAATGAATGGCAAAAGAAGTATTATGAAAGAAAAGTCAAATTAAATTCAAAGTACATGTACAAGTAATAGTAAAGTAAAACTCTTCAAGATAAAATTTGATAAAATCATTAATATAATCTACAATAAAAAAATAGATATTATGAAAAGTTTTCAAAATAAGTTTTAAGAAAAAAACTTTTAGAAACAAAGTTATATATTTATAATCAAATTAGAAATTATCAAAATGCATTATTGATAAAAAGGTAAAAGAGAGTATTTAAAGATTTCAAATTCACATGATCAAGTGAGTGTTACAGTTTATCAAGAAAAATGACAATTAAATGAAATGATCCAAAAAGTACTTCAAAAAACATCTCAAAAATAAAATAAAGATAATAAATTTGAAATTTCATGAAGCCATCAAATTAAAAAATGAAGCAAATAATGAAGGCAAATGAAAGTGAAATAAATCAAAATAGAATAAAATTCATAAAATAAATAAATTCATAATCAAATACAAAATCTCCAACTAAAAATACATAATGGTATAAAAGTATAGTATGCATAGATATTTAAAGCTAAAACATCCAAAACGGAAAAAGAGCTTGAGATATTTCAAAGAATGATAAAATGGATTTTGAATAAAAATGAATACCCATTTGCTATAAATCAAAATGATCCAAAGCAAAGTAAATAAAATCCATCTCAAAAAAATTGAAAATATTATGCAAAAAAAATTAAAATCAAATAATAAACTAAAATTTTAAATAATCTCAAAAAGTGGAAAAAATCAAAGGAAATAATGATCCCAACAAAATCAAGAAAATAATTCATAAATGTATCCAGTAAATGAAAAATGAAAAAAATAAAAAAATGAAAAATGTATCAAAGAATAGATAATGAAAAATTTCAAAATTAATTATACAAAGTTAAATACAATCAAAAAAAATCAAATCTTGCTATAGCATGGATATAGTATCATTTTTAAAAAATATTAAGGTTCAAAAAATGAAAACTCAATTTTCAAAGACTTAAAAAATCAAAAAAATTTCAAAACAAAAAAAACTAAGGACATCAAAATTATAAAATAGAATAGCAAATGGTCAAATCAAAATTCAAAAATTTTTCAAAATCCATTTGAGTTTCAAATAATTTTGACATTAGCAATGTCAATGTAAATAGAAAAATGTCCAAAAATTAAAATGTCAAAAAATGCAAATGTAAATGAATAAAATAAAAAGTTCCAAAAAGAATTGAAATTGAAATACCCAAAATAAAGTCCAAAAAATAAATGTGAACAATGAAAATTTAGTCATCAAAAAACTAAATAAAATATGTAATGGAAATGAAGAAAATCTGAAATGAAAAATAAAATGAAAAAATTTAAAAATAAAATAAAGTTCAAGAATTGAAAAAAAGAAAATTCGAAGCTAAAAATCAAAAAATACAATAAAAATAGAAAGCTTTACCCTCAAAATAAAGAATGATTTCCCAATAGCAAGAAAAAAATTGAAAAATAAATCTTTTTTAAATCCATTAAATACAAAAATAAAATAAATAAACAATAAATAAAAATAAGTTCAATTAAATAAAAAATAAATTATATGAAAAAAAAAAAGAAATTCAAATAAATGACATCTTTTTCAAGGTGAAAAAAGTAAAATAAAGGTTTTCTTTAAAAAAATAATTAAAAAAAAAAGTTTCAGATCAAATGCATATACTAAAATAGAGCCATGATAATAAAAATCAATTTCAAAAAAAAGCAAATCGTGAAAAAAAATGTTGAATTCATGAGATTCAATCAAAATGCAAAATTATTGAAAAAATCATGAGGTTCAAATTAACAATGAATGACAAATCATAAACAAGAAAAAAAAATGAGAAAATCAAAAAAAAAGCAAATCAATAAAAAATGGCCATATGTTTAAAAATCTTCCAACAAAGAGCTCTAAAATAAAAAAAAAAACAAAATTCAAAATATCATTTACGAATGCAAAAAAAATTGCTCAAAAGCCTCAGAAAAGAATTGAGATCAAAAATAGAATAATGGAAATGAAATATAAATTTTTCTAGGGCTTCAACCTCAAAAAAAATCAAAAATCAAAATGATTAATAAATAGAGCTTAAGAGAAAATCTAAAGAATAAGATCTTCAAAAAATAAAAACATGCATTCAAAATGTGAAATTGAAAAAATCAAAATAAATGTTGAAAGTCAAATAAGCTCAAAATAAAAAAAATCTCGAAAGATCAAATGGCATGAAAAATTTTTCAAGGATTCACCCAAAGATCAAAAAATGCAAATGAAAAAATGATTGATTAGGGTTTGAGTTATTTACTCCCCAAACTCCACCAAACTTCCAACTAACCCACTCAATGGTTAAAGATCAACGATCATCAAATCAGATACATCATCATCAATGATCGATGGACTAGTCAAATGTAACCCTAATGCAATCAAACTACATTCTCAAGATCATATTTGCAGATACAAGGCATAGATGATCAAATCAATGTAAAATGATCAAAATGAAATGGCAAACCAATCAAACACAAATGTAACTAACAAATTAAAATGAGTTGAATGAATCAATATCGATAGATACAATGGATCAAAAATCAATCATCATTTTAGCTTATCATGCAAATTCAAATTAAGAGTTAAATCAATCAGTTACCAAAAAAATGTGGTCTAACCTCATCATGGAGGGGGCCAGACAAATTTAAATGATTACATTGACCAAAAGAAGGTCTAAAACCTTAAGATATGTAATGATAAATTCAAAAATTTGATTAAAAATGATTAATTCAAAAAATTCAAAAACTATATGTGATGATAATACGTAAAAGGGGCCAAAAACTTTTTAAATCATCAATCATATTGATTAATTAAAGGTCCAAAACCTTATATGTCAACAAAATTTATGGGCCAAAAATATAATTATCAATCAAATGATTAATCAAAAGGCCAAAAATTATATATATATGTAATGAATATCCAAAATATGCTATATGAATTATAAAGGGGGAAAATATAAAAAAGAATAATGAATATTACCTTACAAAATCAAAATAAATATAATACCTTAACTTTTCTAAATTTTAAAAAGGTAATAGTCATGTGTAAAAAAGGCCCTCATTTTTAAAAAATGCTTTTACAAAAGGAAAGAAAAAGTTGAGCAATACACATGAAGTGGTCCCCACAAAGTGAGGGAAAATTATTTTGCTAAGTAGTAAAGAATAAAAGCATTATTTTGCTTGTAGAGAGAGTATTTTTCATGTGTCCACTAGAAGACAAAACAAAAAGAAGTGCATAAGATGTCAACATCAGAGATCAAGAAGACCTTTTTGAAATGAATTACCTTATTTTTCACAAAATAAAGGTATTATTTTCTTACACATGCCTGCAAGTGGTCCCCACACATTGGGTGAATATTTTTCTAAAGTATTGAAGACAAAAGGAATTATTTTTTCTTACACAGGATATTATTTTTGCATGTGCATCCAAGGGGGTAGAATTAAAATGTTAAAATTTATCATTGCAAGTGGATCAAATTACAAGTGTCACATCAAGAAGAAGAAGAAAAGATTGCATGCACATTGGAGAAGACTTGCACAACAAGAAAGAGCTATTATTAGCTAAATTATTCATCCAAGTTTATTAAAAATAGATCAGTCAACTACACTGACTTGAAAATTTATTTTTGTAACTAAGGCTATTAATGCCTCATTGTAATCAACATGTCTATTTTTATTCCTTTATTTATTCATGATAAAGGGGTAAAATTAGCATGCATGGGCGAGTACAAATTTTAGCTATTTTTAGGATGGGTTGGGTGAATAATTTTTTATATATTGTGTGCATTGGCAAAGCACAAAAGGAGGACTTTTTGGACATAGGAGTGCTTGAAGCAATTTTTCGCAATTTTTCCTTGAATGAGAACTAATTTTTTCCTTTCCAATTATTTGCAGTGGTGTGTATCTCTTCATTAATTCTTGTGAATGTCAATTCCCTGATTATTAATCATCTTACCTTGCTACAAATTTGGTATTTTCTTACATAGTCTTAGTGTGCATATGTTTATCTTGTTGTGTTGTTGTGATTTATCCCTCAATACATAAGTGTTTTTCCTTAATATTCTGTTGAAAACCATTGGTTCATGCATCCAAAATTCATTCTCAATTTTATTGTGATATACTCACCCAAATTTCAGTTAAATCCCCCTCAATAAGTTTGGTGTATCACCCATTTCAATTTTTCTAGAGATAACAAGACTCATCTTTTGCTTTAAATGCAATCAAAACCCGTGTCAAATGTTAGTTTACGACCTTTATTTTGGTCACGTGTATATCGTTGGATGATCGTTGAATTCACTTGTAACCTCTCCTATGCGTTTATGCACAAAATGCAATACTGGTCCCTTGAATGAAAGTTAGAAGGATGCTTTGATACTCTTAGAATGCCTTTTGGATACAACCTTAGGTAATCGATAATAGATGCTTAGAGCTTGGTCTCTTATTTTGGTCACATAACATTGTATTTACATGATTCCCTTGGTTGAATTTCGTAATTTACAACTAGAACACTGACCCATAAGAAAATAAGATGCTTAAAAGATAAAAGAGGGGCACAAGGGGCGAGTAAGATAAAAAGGGGCCTGGGCACCTAAAATGATGAGGGCACCTAGTGCCGGCATCCTGGCTAGGTGCTATTGATTAAAGTAAATAAATATAAAGTAATGAAGTTCATAATGGAAAGTGGGGTGTGTAAGATCAAAAAGATTATTAGAAACAAAGAAAATAGGCTAAAGCTAGGTGTTAATTACTAGTTTTCTCGCTTGGGTATCATATGAATACAAATATGTTCTTAGGACCTAGAAATGTACCCAAGTGCATGATTTTATGTCTACATTCCCCCATTTTATATTGTTGAGTGAATACTCAATAACATAAAGTAGATAAGAGATGTGTACCGATAACCATGTAGATTGTGATGGCGAAACACGTCGAGGAGACAAGTGAAAATGTGAAGTGATAAAAATGAAGCGTGGAAACTAAGAAAGAGGAAGTGACCTAGGGGTGGACCATATGTGTTATACCATTTTTTACCCGTTGTTATGGTTGATGTTGTATCAATTATTGTCTTTGGGACTGCTACTTCTTATAAGGATGAACCTACAAAAGGAAGAGAAAAATAGTAGTCAAATTCATGTATTATGAAAACTCTATAAAAGCATGTAAATTTATGTAAATGTGAAAAAATAGTAAAAAGGAAAGCGTGCACTGATCCATGAATAGTGATAAAGATAGAAAATGTCCCGAATTGCTATAGAAGAACAAATTTTTGGGCAATCTCATGCCAAATGTGAGTTTTTGGGGTGATCTCACATCATGGCATAAGAGTGTTGGGGAAATAGGTTTATTGTTACTTTCCTTCCATGACTACTTCTGAATTATACGCCACTATAGATGGTGTGATCTTACTTTGTTCCATGTTGTTCCAATTCGATCCAAGTAAAAAAAGGATATATAATGCATTCGACTACTGAACGATTTTGCCTCGTAGTGTGAAAATTACTTTGTGAACTATTGTTGATTGTGCTTTGATATGAGAAGATAACGTAACTTCCCCAGGTCATAGGTGCTCAGAAAGGTCAAGAGCACCCAAGCACTAGTGTATGTATCTAAGCGCGGGCTCCTATCTAAATTAAGGACCCAAGTCAGATTCTAGGTTGTTTATGTAACTATATAATGTGCTGATTTTGTTCTAAATTGTACTATATTATAGATTTGAGTTGTTGTATGGGGTGACTGATTCACCCAATGTATGACCCCTCATTTGGGGTGCATGCGTCGTCGTTAGGAGAATGTAACCAAAAAGAGACCTTGATGCTAAAGTGAGAATGCATTCCTACGGGGGGAGAGAATGTGCATGCTAGAAACCATGGCACATGCAAACAAAGTGGCTAGAAACATGTGTTAGTAGTAAAATCTAGCAAGCATGTAATAGAAAATAATGTAACAAGAAATATTTTGTCATCAGAAATGGTTTGAATTGTGTGTGATAATGAAGCGTAAAGCATGAGATGTGAAGAAAGTGAGGTTCATTTCAGATTTATACCCTTAGCGGTCGAGTATGAATCTTAGAACTAGAGTGCATCATAGGGTGGTGACAATACAAGAAGTGTATCAAGATGTGTGAGAGTATTGAGAAATGTTAAGTGTGGAGCATGAAGCTTGAAGTGTGATTTTAAAGACTAGAAACAATTGATAATGATGGAATGGGGGCAAAGAAAGTGTGATACCCTCTGAAGTGTATGAGGTATGGAGATCTCCCTGGGATGGAAGAGAAACCATGCAATGGTGGCAGATGTTGCCATGTTTCTGGAGTATCGGTATTGGTGTTAAGAGGAGTATATTTGCCAAAATAGATTGTATCATTGAGAGTAAATGGAAATTGATTTTTGTGATGGTGAGTATGTGAAATAGTGTAAACCTCTGGAGGATATGTGGAGGAATAAAAGGAATGATCTTAGGGAGATATCCAATGTAAATTTTGGTGGATTGTGTGGGAATAGAAAGAGTCCCTTTAACTCCTTTTGCATATTTTCCTAATACAAAGGCGGTGAAACCATAAGGAAACATATACTGATACTCAGGACCATAATTTTTGAAGTTAGGAGGAGAGGTGGCCAAAGTAGGGGCTTTAGGTGAATGATCAATAGTGTTGCAATAGGAAAATGGAGATGGGTCTGATAAGGATTCATAGACAACACCTTGCGAAAGAAATTTAAGACATGCATGAAGAGTGGAAAGAACCACATGCATAACATGCATCCCAGGCCGCCCAAGAAGAATGTTATAATAAATATTGTTAGGCATTACATGAAATAGGAAGGGAAAAATGCATGGCCCAATAGTAATGGGGAGTGTGATTGTATCTATGACTTATTTAGGCATATTATCAAAGCCACGAATGTAAATAGATGAATGAGCCAAAGAGGCCTCACAGAGACCAAGTTGATTAAGATGTGAGATTGAAAATGTTAAGCCCTAGTCCATTATCAATTAAAAATCACTTAATCCTTATGTCATCGATACAAACTTGAATATAAAGGGGAGATACTTATCTAAAATATATTGAGAAGTGATTTCATTAATGTTATAATGAATATATGATACACATAGTTAGGAGAAGTATTAGGATGAAGATAAGTAGTAGATAAAAATATTGAATTTGATTGGCACACTCAAGATTGGCCTGTAAGAAGGCATTGAGGGAGATACTCATGGTGGAAGGATCCAAAAAATAAGAGTGTCAAATGCGGGTTCACCAAATGATTTTAAAAAATGCTAAACCCTATATATTGCAGAGTCACATATGATAGGTAAATGTTAAAAAACTTCTGGTATATAAATGACACAAGTAATAAGTTGAAGAAATACAAAACCCTAAGTGCAAAAGAGGGAATACAAGATTTAGATGATTTCACACTTGATCATCAAGTGTTTTGGATTGGATAATTGACGAATATGAGGAGAAAACTATAACAATTGCCATTGTAAAATCTTAGAGCTATAAGAATAGGTTGGACCACGAAACTTGGAATGAGGCGAGAGTGCCTAGGATGCTGAGACCTCTTTTGGGTGCCCATGACTGCACAGGGATCCGAATCTAGTTTTTCAGTGTCATACAAGTATCGCTAACCTTCACTTTTGATCTCTAGTATGTCATTGGATGATTGCCGAACTCACCTATAACCCATCCTATGCATGTATGCGAAAATGCAAATGAAATCTAGATGGATAATTTTATGCTCTTAGAATTCCTTTTGGATGTAACCTTAGGTGATGATAATAGATGCTTAGAGATTGGTCTCTTATTTTGGTTAAATAACATTGTATGTATATGATTCCCTTGGTTTAATTTCATAATTGAAAACCGAAAGGCCGACCTATAAGAAAACAATAACCCTAGTTGAAATAAATATTTTTGGTTATTTCAATATTTGCTTAATATGTACTTAGGACTGATTAAGAAAATATTGAAATAAATAAATGTTGAATCCTAAATATGTACTAGTGCGTAAAATATGCAATAAAATACAAATTTGACACAAACAAGTAAGCTAGAAAAATGTGAAACCCTAGTTACAAAAGAGAGGGTAAGATGCCTAATTGATTCATAATAATGTCGAATTTGTGTCAAGCTATAAAACTGATGAAACAAAAAATCAAGGTGTCGTAACCGAGCCTAGAAAATTGTGTGAATGCTGCAAACATCGGGACTAGGGCGTTTAGACAAGGGCGGGGAGTGCCTAGGGTACCGCAAACCTTTTTGGGCATCTGTGGACTTAAAAACCTCATAAAACCAATTTCATAGGATCTCGATGTGTTTGTTAGATATATCCTTTAATTGCTTGTACTTCGCTATAAGATCACCAAGTTCACATGAAACCTATAAGAATAAAGAGCACCTATAAAACCCTAAAACACATCAAATCCTAAAAATAAAAATATGTAAATGGGGAGTTGGAATGACCCCAGTGGTCACCCAACTGAGTGAACTTACGATCTGGGTGTTGCACTACATTTCAGACTCCATGTAGTTTTGTTTGTGTGTGTGTGTAGAATCATGCCCTAGGTGGATCTTGTGCAAGTTGCACTTGATAGCGAGTAATAGCTAGATGTAGAAGATGTAGATATATGTGTGCATGGAAAAATGAACTTCCCCTCCTATGAAGTGTATGTAGTCCCTTGTCCCTTGAATGGATGCTAGATGGATGTTTTGATGCTCTTGTAATACCTTTGGATGCAACCTTAGGTGGTGATAGTAGATTCTTAGTGCTTAGTCCTTTATTATGATCACATAGCTTTATATTTATATGATTCCCTTGGTTGAATTTTGTAATTAACAACCAAAAGGCCGACTAGTAAGAAATAAATATGCCCAACAACTAAAGGGACCAAAATATGTGAGCAAGATACAAAGAGGTTAGGGGGTGCCCGAGGGGGAAAGGGGCACCTAGGCACTCAAGGCGTCCGACTAGGTGTTATATTCCAAACTCGTAAAAAAGCGAAGTGTTAAAGTTTAGATTGGGAAAAAAGGTGTGTAAGACCAAGAAGGAAAACATAAAGCAAGTAAAGAGGCAAACGATAGTGTTTGGGGTGCATGTGACATTACAAGGAGTATGCGGCCCAAAGGAGGACTAAAATTTGTTCTTAAACTGATGTCATGCAAGGGAATGGAGTGTGCTTGGTAGAAACTAAGGTACACACAAAAATAATAGAAACAAGTGTTATTGAAAACAAGATAAACACACATATAGAAGACAAGATGTAAGCTAGCAAGTAAGAAAACAATATAGACCGTGAAAATTGGGTTGCAAACATGGGACATCACTCACGATGTTGCAAGACAATCGATTTTGAAGTGGCCAAAAGAATACAATGTGCACAAAAGACAAAGGGAAAATCCCACAAACAATGGTAAAAATGATAGACAATGAAAAACAATAATAAGAAAAAAATCGACAACTATGGTAGTGTGTTGGTATGAATAGGAAGTAGTATAAAATGAAACAATAACACTTGTGATGTGTACAAAATTGGATGCCCCCACGACCCTACTATGGGACCGGTAAGAGGTACAGTGCCAAGCATCAATGTTGTATGTAACAATCTGTGTAAAGTCTGTGATCACAACTAGAAGGTAAAAACAAACATGTGTATATAGAAAATATAATGATATACGATGTATCCAACTAGCATAGTAAGAAAAGTGTACATGCGAGTATAAGTAAGCAAGAACAATGTACAACCAAGATATACAACATGCTTTGGATGAGTCGATTAAATGGAATGCAAAGTGAGTGTGATAGGAAAAATGTGCCCCTAAGATAATGTGAATGAGTATTTATGAGATGGGTTTCATTTATAAATTCCCCCTCAACAATTGAGAATGAACCATAGAACAAGAGTGTGTCATCAAAAATGGTTTAAATTTTACACTAGAAAGATATGATCGACAAATCATATAGTGTAAAGAGTGAGCAAGTGTGTTGTGAGGTTCATTTCATATTTAGAACCTTATAATTTGAGTATGAACCATGGAACTAGAGTGCAGATAGGGTAGTGTGTTGTGTGAGAATGTGATGAAAGAAAGACATCCTATGGATGCGCCGAGTGTGTAGTGTGTAATGTGATGATGTGAGGTTCATGTTTACAAGTGATGCCCTCAACAAATCACATGTGAACCATATCAAGAGTGTATCATCAATAATGATGATATAAGTGTATCAAGATTGTGAAAGATGTATGTGAGAGATGAGGTGTGAAGTGTAAAAAGTGAAATGGTATAATTGTGAGACACCCTGATAATGCTACAGGTGTGGAAGAGAATAAACATGATGCCCCCAAGTGTATGAAGATAAGAATGATCAAGTAACATCATCTAATAGATCATCATTGTCATGGTCAAAACCATATGGAGATGCATTTGAGACTTGGTAAGCAATAGTATGTGGTTGATCAAGTAAGGAGCCATCAGCAACACGATTGTACATGCCCACCGTGTATTATTCATCAGTGAAAGGTGTTAGTGGAAATCTATGTGCATACCAACGAGTAAATTTTTGTGAATATCTAAGAAATGAATCATTCTAGATAGAAACATAGCCGAAAGGCATAGGAAATGTGATACTAGTATGATTTAGGTCTAAAGATCCCCCAATGTAATCAAGCCAAGATTTCCCAAGTGTGAGTGGAGAAGTGCGAGGAGTATGTGCAACAAAGATTGATAGGTAGAAGACACAAAGGCCATAAGCGCATGTAATATGAACATAACCATTATAGAGATGAGGAGAATGAGGTGGAGGTAAGATATCACCGAATGTATAACCAAGCCGAGTCAAGCTATCATGTGTGTAAATAGTGTTAGAGAAAGTTAGATTGAATGTAATATGATGCCAATAAGAGTCATTCATGAAAAGCGTGCATGTGAAAGGAGGAAATGCAAATGCAGATTTCCCATGAGAGGGTGAAGAAGGTGAAACAACATCCATAGTATGGACAAACCTTCGATAAATTACCATAGAATTAGTAGAAGGAGGGGTTTTTTTGAATTGATATTCACCAGGGCCAACAACAACAAAAGTATCATTTAAATATGAATCATCTACCTTGATACGAGTAAAATTATGATTGCACAATTTTTCATCAGTGAGCTCAATAGTATTGACGCCATTATCGTAATCATCGGTGTTGACATTATCACATCGGATAAAAGTATCAAGTATGTTGGTAGGATGTGCACTAGATGCGAGAGTGAGAGGAGCCTCAATGAGTGGAATAATAGTGCTTATCGGAGTAGAAATGGTGGGTGAAATTATAAAATTAGTATGATCGGAAATAGGCGAGTGCTTGGAGTAGTGGAAGAATGTTGTGAATCGCTAAATTGACCGATAACATATGTATCAATATCACTATATGGCATAGGCTACGATGGAGTAATGGGCAAAGAAGTGACAGAGGGTCTATACGACAAAAATTGAATGGATCAGGGTTTGCATAAGTGCTATGCTCATAGCCATCATGTAAGAATTTGATGCATTGATGAATAGTGGATGGGACTACGTGGACTGCATGAATCTAGGGTTTACCCAACAAAATATTAAACTGAAATGAGGCATCGATAACGAAGAATTCAATAGGGACAGTTTTAGGCCCGACTTGTATAGGTAATGTGATAGTGCCTAAGCATGTTTGAGTAGTTGAATCATAACCATAAATGAGAGTGGAATTCTTAGAAATTAGATTATCTGTAATGCCAATTTTCTTTAAAAGAGAATGAAACATAAATTAACATCATATCCATTTTCAATGAGAACACATTTGATACACATTGTGTCAATGATAGCAGTGATAAGTAAAGGTGCACAGGATTATCAACATCAGATGATTATATGTCCTCGTCACTAAATGATATAGCACATAGTATATTTTTGAGAGACTGAATAAGGTGTGTAAAGGCCACCGAACAATTGTTACTTTTAATGTGAATAGAAAAAGAGATTCCTATAATGTATGATGATAATCAGCGCATTGTGCAATAATTCATAGAGAGATATCTTAGCCAGTGTATTCTTAAGTTGTTTGATAATATCATAGCCTTTAGAAGAACTAGGAGTCACGAAGTGATAAGTGGTGGGATAAAGATGGAATGAGATGTAGGAGGATGAGTATGATGAGTAGTGACTACATTGAAATTTGGATCAACCCTCAACGTAATTAAATGTGGAGGATGTTGAGTATGAATTTGCATGAAATCAACAACAGAGTGACCATCCCGTAAAACCTTAGTTGGAATGAAATAAGGAAAAGAAGATTGATCCATGACTTGAGAAGAATAAAACATACTCAGAAGGTAGGGTTTGAATGACGGTTCACCAAATGATTAAAAAAATATTGAAATAAATATGCGTTGAATCCTAAATATGTACCGATGCGAGATATGAAATAAAATATAGATTTGACACAAGAAAGTAAGCTAGAAAAATATGAAACCCTAGCTACAAGAGAGAGGGTAAGAAACTTATTTGATTCGTAATAATGTCAAAGTTGTGCTGAGATGGAAAAATAATGAAATATAAAAGTAGGGTATCGGGCCGAGCCTAGAAAATTGTGAAAATTTTGGAAACACCAAGAATAGAGTGCCTAGATAGGGGAAGGGGCGCCTAGGTCACTATAGACCTCCTTTGGGTGCATGTGACTGCTCAAAACCTCATAAAACCAATTTTAGAGGATCACAAGGTGTTTGTTGGATATCACCTTTAATTGCCTATACTTCGTTGTAATATTGCCAAGTTCACCTGAAACATGCAAGAAGAAAGAGCACTTGCAAAATCCCAAAACACATCAAATCCTAGAAAAGAAAAATTTACAAATGGGGAGTCAGACTGACCCCGGAAGTCACCTAACTGAGTGAAATTATGATCTGGGCACTGCACTACATTTCAAACTCCATATAGTTCTTCTTGTGTGTGTAGAATCGTTCCTAGGTGGCTCTTGTGCAAGTTTCACTTGATAGTGAGCAATAGCTAGATGTAGAAGATGTAGATAGATGTGTGCATGGAAAAATGAACTTCCCCTCTTATGAAGTGTATGCATAAGAATGTAGTCCCTTATCCCTTTAATGGATGCTAGATGGATGTTTTGATGCTCTTATAAGGCCTTTGGATGCAACCTTAGGTGGTGATAGTAGATGCTTAGTGCTTGGTCCTTTATTATGATCACATATCTTTGTATTTATATGATTCCCTTGGTTAAATTTCGTAATTAACCACTAAAAGGATAACTAGTAAGAAGTAAAGATGCCCAATAGCTAGAAAGGACCCAAAATATGTGAGTAAGATACAAAGAGATTGAGGGCACCCAGAGGGGATGGGGGCACCCGGGAGATGGTGTCTTGGTTGGTCGCCGATGTCTAGACTTAAAAACCGAAGTGTCGAAGGTCGACTGGGAAATAAGGTGTGTAATACCAAGAAGGAAAATAGAAAGCAAGTAAAGAGGCCAAAGAAAGTGATTAATTAGTACTTTTCTCACTTATGAATCATATAAATAGTGGTATGTGATCAAGACTAGAAATATACCCAAAGTGTGTGATTTAGTGTCTAAAAGGACCTAGAAATGTACCCAAGTGCGTGATTTTGTGTCTACATTGCATTGGGTTTTTTTCTCGAATGGGTTTCTTAGGACATATCTAGTGTAGCATGTTATTTTGTGTTTTTAATTTCTCTATTTCTATTTACCTTAAATACTATGTGAATTATTTATTCTTTCATATTTTCTTATCGCACCAAATTTTCTTCATCTAGTATTAAAGATAGGTTCTAGTTTTATGTGAAGAGTTATGGTTTCTTGACCTTGTTGATAGGATTTTCATCGGGTGGAATTTTTATGTGTGTGGATTTTTTTAGTAGAGAAAAATGATTGTAAACACGATGATTGAGATCAAAAAATTTACTTGGCCAAACTTTTGAGTTATGAAAGCTTAAGATGGAATATCTTCTTATGGATAGAGATCGGTGGAGTGTTGTGTCTATAGTTGTGTGTGTGGGTATGGAGGTAGAGGAATGGGAAAAATATAGATGTTATCCAATTTTGCCCCTCGGGAAAAATTGAACAAAAATTCCCTTACAATAGGGAACAATGGAGGGGTTGGTTTAGTCGTGTGAGCTCACATTCGATCCCAAAAAATCAAGTTCTAGGTGGGCTCAACAATGGAGATGCAAGGTCGGAAAATCAATGGCCGAGAAAACGTCAAAGAAGATCAGAGATCAGGAGGAAAAGAATGGAGAAGGCTTGAGTTTTTAGTTTTTTGCATTTTTGGCGCTTCGGGAAAAAAGGGGCAAAAATGACAGAAAATGTCAAACCCAAAACCCCGAAAGTCCAAATTTCAGATTTTCGAGTTTAAAGGGTTTCGGAAATCTCAGGCATGAAGTTGGAAAATGGAGCCAAAAAGTTTGAATTTCCAAAACCTAAAAGTCTGAAATTTTAGACTTTCGGGGTTTCAAGACCTCGGGAAGCATGCCAAAATGCAGTGGAAATGTCTGAAAACCCGATGTCTGAAAGTCTAAAATTTCAGACTTTCGAGTTTTTAGGAAGTTTGGGAATCATGCCATAAAAGATATAGGCAAGAAAAAATCCCAAAATCACAAAGTCCAAAATTTCAGACTTTCGGGTTTTAGACTTCGGAGTTTCGGAAGTCTTGAACCCCAAAACACAAAATGGTCAAGAAAATGTCTGAAATCCCGAAGTCCGAAAGTCTGAAATTTCAGACTTTCAGGTTTTTGGGGTTTCAGACTTTTGGAACTCTAAGAGCAACTTAGTGGATGAATAGTGTTTTTCTCTCGAAATGAAAATTTATGAAATTCCAAATTTCAGGATTTCGAGGTTGCATGCATTTCGACTTTTGGAGTTTGAACTCCCAACCCGCCATTTTTGCATAATGATACCTCGACCTTTAGATGGCCATAACTTTTGATTGGGAGCTCGGATTTGAGCAAGAGAGGACTTTTGGAAATCTCTCAATGTCTAGTACTCAACTATGACTAGATATCTTTAAATTAGTGGGACTAAGTTCTTAAAAATGAAAAATACAATTCACCATTTTTGAGGTGTCCCAGGTTTCTCACCTACCACCATTAATGAAGTATGGGCTTCCTTTCTTGCCCAACAAGGAACAACACATGGAGGCATGGGATTTGTCATGGAACCCATCATTGTTGTAGGAGAATTCAATGCATTTCTTGGGTGGTTGAGGATGGATTTCGGGTTTCTTCTCATCTCCTTCTCTCATTCTTCTATATATTGTAAGGAGGGGAAATTTTCTAAAGGTTGGACATTTTGGCTTTGCACCCTCCCTTCTTCTCTTGTCTGCAAGTGAATTTGTGGAGTTCAAACCTCCCATTTCAAACTGTAATGCAATTTTGTGCCTCTTGGCCATTGTAATGGATCAGTATCAAATTCTTGGAGCAATAAAAATAAGTTTGTGGATGATTTCAACCCTCTCTTATGTTCATTGCATCTTCTTGATCTCTCATTGTAATCTTGGTTATCTATGCATGGTGGTTGTATTGCATTCCTATGGTTGTGTTTAATGTCAAAGCAGGTGTTCAACATTCCTTTGGTGCATCACCTTTGTTAGTTTAGGTTCACTTTTATGTATCTTCTCAACCCTATCTCCTTGGCAAGTTAGATAAGATTTTAGAGTAGATCCTCTGCAAATTGTATATGTGCACCTAAATAGAGGAATAGGAACCGACCTTCATTCAGATAGCTCTCCCGATTTGCAAAGTCCCACACTTTGTTAGAAGCTCCAAGTTATGCAATCACACTGAGAGTATCAACCCATCGAGTTACGAGATACTCGGGGTGCTATGATTACACATCAATAATAGATAGGAACGAATTGAGTTCAATAAAATTTTGTTTGTCAAATTCAGTTTTGTTGAATGTGTCAAATGATAAATCTTCTCGGGCACTATGGGAGAAGCTAGGGACTCTGTATCAAAAAAATTCTTTGGTGAACAAACTATTTCTATGAAAGAATCTATATTCATTGAGAATGAGTGATAGTGATTTTGTTTTAGAACATTTGAAGGTATTTAATACCATGGTAAGTCATCGACTTATGTTGATATTAAAATGGAAGGAGAGGATAAATGGATAATATAGTTATGGTTATTACTAGTACTACTACAAAATTATTAGTTGAGGGTGTAGTTACAATTTTACTATCAGAAGAAATGAGGCATAAGTTCATTGATAATCATCAATCCAAAGATGTCTTGTATGTGAGATGTTGTACCTAGGAGGAAATGAATAAGAAGTAAGGAGAATCAAATTCCGGTAGTAAATCATAGACTATATAAAGTTATAAGAGGAAACGTTAGAATCTGTTGTATAATGGGAATTTCAAGAAAGATTATAGATCTAAGAATGCATAAAAGGGTAATTCATATGATGCTTGCTTAGATCTTTAGATATGAAACCATATAATAAATGCTCAGGATATTTTTTATTAGGGGTATCTAGCTAACGTGCATGTGATGGTGCATGGTTAATTGAATCGGGTACATCTTTTCATTTAACACTTTGTCAAGAGTGGTTATGTGAATATGAAAATATCAATGGAGGTGAATTCCTCTTGGCATATAATTAAACCTTCAACATCGTAGGTTGCAAGATCATGTTAAGGTTACGATATGGAAGAGTTAAAACCATCCTTGGTGTTTAACAGTTCCATGTTTGATTAGAAACCTAATATGGCAAGTAATATGAATGATGTGAATGTGGAGGTAGTATTTAAAAAGTATATTTTCAAGATAGTTCAAGGACCAATGGTATTGACAAGGGAAGTCCATACAGGAACATTGTCCAAGCTTGAGGAAATAACTTTGAGTGATGAGTTGAATAACTTTGTGGTTCCGAGGGGATAGTAAAATTGTAGATCTAACTCTCTCATCTATTGTAAAGAAGATGATGTCATGGAATTAAAGTATGGCACATATTGGAGAGAAAGGAATTTTTGTGTCAAAAACCAAAGGTATGGTTGAAGTAATTTTTTATTTTCCTTTATATTTTGATTTTTGTGAGCATTGTGTGTTTGGAAAACAAACTAGGGTAAAGTTTCCTAGTAGTGTTACAAGATCGAAGGAATTTTAGATTTAATACACAGTGATGTGTTTAGGCCTATGAAATTTCCATCAATAGGAAAAAATTTGTATTATATAATGTTTATAAATGAATTTTCAAGCAAGACACAGGTATTTTTATGTAATACAAATATGATCTTTTTAATAAGTTCAAAAACTTTAAGGATTTTGTCAAAAATATTACAAAAATAAAATAAATATTTTGAGAAGTGATAATGGTAAGGAATATTTCTCTAATGACTCGAGAAATTATGTAAATAGCGTGGAATAAAAAGGAATAAGACTACTCCATATATAACACAAAAATGGATTCACGAAGGAATGAACAAAACTCAGTTGGATAAGGGTAGGAGTATGCTCAATGCTACAAGTTTGGATAAAGTTTTGGGAAGAAGTGATGAAAATTGATTGTTACTTGATCAATAGATCATCCACATCTTCCCTTGAAGATAAAACTCTATAAGAAGCATGGAATGGTAAGAAACCATATATTCAAAATTTAAGGGTATTTGGTTGTATTGCTTGTATGTATATTCAAAAAGAAAAAGAATAAAGTTAGATGATAAATTTGCTAAGTGTATATTTATTGGATACTCTAATGGTGTAAAAGGATACAAGATGATGCGGGGAATCGGGACTTAAGAAACCTTGCATAATGGAGGAAGTGCATGAGAAAAGGAGAACACATAAGAGGAGAAAAGGATATCAATGGAAAGATGCATGTGGTAGAAGTCTAAAAGGAATTACCGAAAAATGAAAAGAAGGTCACAAAGAAGTGACAAAGATTAAAAAGGTGACCTATAGCCATGAAAGTAGAATATAAGCGTGAAAAAAATGTCCGACAGACAAAGAACTTCCAAGAGGAAGATGAATATTTACGGAGACAAACGTAAAGAAGGAAGAAGGAAGACTAGTAGAATCTTGTGACCGTGAGGTAACTAATCGAGGAAAGATTAGGTCATGAGAAGTAGGCTATAAGAAAATAGGTTTTCCAGAGAAGAGATAAGGACAAAATTAAAAGAGTGACCTGAAGCTACAAGTGATGAGGTATGCACGGAAGAAATGCACATAAGAAGAAGGATGTCACATAAGAATGATTGCATCAAGAGAAAGAAGGAGACTATTCAGAGAAGGTCAAGAAATAAGAGGTGCAAAAAGAAAGATGCACATGAGAAGAAGAAGTGAAGGGCTTGTAAGAATTATAGGTCACATATGGAAAGAGAAGAACACATTTAAAGTAATCAGAGGTAGGTGAAGAGAAACGTCAAATGCGGAAGAAAAGAGCAAGAGAAAAGTGGTCAAAGATGGGTCTGAAACTCATAAGCATGCAAGGAAGTAGATACACGAAGAAATAGGTCACGGTAGGGAGGTGATGAAAGAAGGAAGTGGAAGGTGTACAAGGATAAAGTGCACATCCAAATTCCATGAACAGAAAATGGCATGAAAGGATAGGCGTGCAAAGAAGGAAACACACACTAGAAGGACACCCCAGGGGGATAGAGTGGGATAAACAAAGAGAAATAAAATCTCGAAGGCCGTATTTGGGAGCAAAAAGATAAGAGAAAGCATGAACACATGTGGAAGAAACAAAGCACAAAGGAGAAAAAATAGGAGAAGGCACAAGGAAGCAAAGGAATAATCAAGAATGTTTGAGAGAAATAAATGGTAAAGTGCAGAGAAACGTGGCCCTAAGAGATAAGGATGTAACAACAACCTGGTAGGAGAAATGATGAACAAAATAGATCTATATGGTCACGTGGGAAATAATGACTTGATGATGCAATGGTGGATAAGGAAGTTCAAGCATGAGAGTGATGTGGTGCAAGGAAATTGGCTAGAGGTAGATTGTGTGGATAAGAGAAGTAAAGGAATAATTCAAATTCAAATATGAGTGGGAAACTCGGAGGAGCTAGGAAAAAGAGAAAGAAGTGGGAAATGTTGAGCATAGAATTATTAATAGTTTAGGATACACTAAGGTTGAAAATTTTTGAAGGTTATTAGTTAGGGTTGGAGTGGTTAGAATTTTGGGCCACAATTTCGCCACATTTTCTAAAGATCAGTCAAATTGTTGGTTGTGTTTGTCAAAGGTCATTGGAAGGAAGAGATAAATTTTGGGATCGGTCGTAGCATAAATATTATAGATACCATTTGGATTCCATATAATAACAAAAAATTAATAGTTTTATTCAATTGTGTTAGACTCCAAAGAGAATCACACTCATGGAGTACTCGATAGAGGCATCCACTTACCAAGTGGTACGAGAGTTGGTTCTTTCTGCTTGGAAAGTGAGGAGGTCGAACAACTAGTAGATTCTTGAACTTGAGATAGTTATTGCAGAATTTTGTTCTCTATCATGAATGAAGGTGGGTAGAGAACATATGAGAAAACTCAAATGACAATTAGGAAATAATACGCATTAGATGTGATAATCACGAAGAATCTTGATGAAATGATGAAGGAGATTTAGGGACTTTGAAAGGTGCGGATTTGACTAGAACACATCAAAGAAGACCGACTAAGGAAAAAGGTCTTGTGACCAAGGGTGGTGAAGAGGTGAAGAGAGTGAAGGGCTAAAGACGCGATGGAGTGAACACACAAGTGATGCTCGGAGAACATTGGAAGAGGGATTACATGCGAGAAAACCAAAGGATACATGAGAAGAGCACAATGGAGAAGAAGAACCCAATGTGGGAGTACCGCCAAAAGAAAATGGCTCAACTGCAAGGGCGTACCACGAGAAAATATGTAAGTGGAGGTGCATTAACTAGAAACATGAGAGTATCACATCGGTGAAGAAGGCTACTCAGGAATAAAGAAATATGGTTTTAGGGACCATGAGCACATGAATATATACACATAGTTGCGAGATGAGATTGTGCCAATGGAACAAGAATAAAATAAATAAGGTAATTGTAAGAAAGAGATGCACTCAAAATACAAAAGAGATACATTGGGATGAATCTTGAAGGAACCGAAGGTGGAATGCATCGTGGGGAGTGTAGGAGAAGAAACCTAGTCAAGAGGAGAAGCACATAAGGGTGCACGAGGAAGAAAACACCACAAATGAGTAAAGGAACACGAAGATGAGAACACAAGGAGAAATGGAAGTACCATCATAGGAGAAACTAAGAATCACAGGGAGATTACAAAAGTGCACATAAAAAGGGCGTACTTGATATGGAGATCTAGGGAGATCTCGAGCGAGGTGTGCGAGAGAAGTGCACAAGAGAAAAGGATCACAAAAGCGAGGAAACTACGATGATAGTTCGGGAAACTACAAGAAAATACGAGAGGAAAATACTAATATTGAGAGAGGCTAAGAGAGGTTTGAGCTGAAAGAAGTTACCCCAAAGGAAACAGATGCAAAGAAAATTAATATAGTTTTTGAAGCGTGCATGGAAAGAAGCACACAAGGAGGAGAAGAGATCATAAGAGATCTTAAGGATTCGCCGTGTGGAGAGGCTACATAAGTCTTGCGTAAGGTCAAGGTGCGAAAAGAATAAAGAAGGTAGAAGAAGGAGATGATGTGGAAGAATCACCACAACAAAAAGGGGAAAAGATTAGAGCGTCATTATTATGAGTACGGTATAATATATCCCAAGAGATGAGGAAGCGAAGAAGCCCTCAAGAAGTCCATCGTTAAGGGAGATATGAAGGTGTGATAGATTTGGGTCAAGAGAAACACAGAGGGATATTCACACAGGAGTCACATCAAAGGAGTGGCCAAAAAGTAGAGTCATGGCGTAAGGGTGATAAAAAGAGAAGAAGTCCAATGGAAAGGAATACCAAAAAGAGGAAGTAAGGGTTAATATATCTGCGTAGGGAAGAAATGGAGGCTAGGAAAGAATTGAAAAATAGAAGGCTCATGGAAGAATCCTTAGGAGGAGGAAGGTTAAAAAATGAGATGCTCATGAGGGATCAAGGAGAGGGATCCATTTAGTGGATGAGGTTAGGATATGGTGATTAAAATCTCACAAGTTTATGCAATATAACATAGAGAAGTCATAAGGAGGTAGAAAAGGATTTAAAGAGGCACCGAGAAATAAAACGTGAGGGAGAGATGACTCTATGGATGAAGAAGGCATGAATGATTATTTGTGGGGTGGTTCTACCACTCACCTAATCCACTTGAGGAGGAACCCAAATTTCAAATACCCCATATATTTCACATAGGGGCATAAAGGACTCAAACAACCCTTCACAATAGAGGAAGCGCTCGAGAAAAGTAAAAGCATAAGTGGAAAAAGGAGAGCGCTAGAAATATGCACACATAGAAGTCTAAATGGAAATGCTTTGAGAAAGGAAAAGAAGGTCTCGAAGAGGTAGAAAAGATAAGAAAGGTGACGTGTATCCACAAAAGGAGAATATAAGTATGAAACAAATGCGCAAATAGGAAGACCTACCAAGAGGAAGACATATAGTTGAGGAGGCAAGTGATGGGAAGGAAGAAGGAAGATTGGTAGAATGCCAACCGTGAGGCAACTAGTCGAGGAAAGAGAGGTCGTGAGAAACATGATATAATAAAGGAGGGTCACAAGAGAAAACAAAAAGACAGAGGAAAAAGAGTGGCCTAAAGCCACAAGGAATAGGTATGTGTGGAATAAATGTGTATAAGAAAAAGGATGGAACGCAAGGATGATTATGTCTAGAGAAAGAATGATACAGTTTAGAGCATGTCAAGAAATAGGAGGACTAGAAAGAAAGATACAAAGGAGAAGAATAAATGAATTAAATGTGAGAATTAGAGGGTGCATATGGAAAGAGAAGCCCAAAATTAGAGGAAGTAGAGGCGGGTAAAGAGAAACGTCAAGTGCAAAAGAAAAAAACAAGAGAAAAGTGGTCATTATGAGTTTGAAACCCATAAGCGTGTAAGGAAGAAGATACGTAGAAGAAAGAGGCCACTATAGGAAGGTGACGAATGCAGGAAGTAAGTGGAAAGTACACAAAGATCGAGTGAATAACTGAAGTCCATGAATAGAAAAGGCCATGAAGGGAGAGGTACACATAGAAGGAAACACACAAGAGAAGGATGCCCAGGGATAAAGTGGGCTAAGCAAAGAGAGAGAAAATCCAGAAGGCCTTAATCGGGGTGGAAAGATAAGGGAAAGAATAAAAACATTTGGGAGAAGAAAATCATGAAGGATCGTGGATAAGAGAAGGCACGAGGAATCAAAGGAAGTGTGTAGAAGTGTTGAGATAAAGAAATTATAAATCACGGAAAACAAAGACTAAGGAGATAAGGATGCAACGACAGATGGCAGGAGAAAGGATGAACATAATGAATTTACATGGTCACTGGGCGACAATGACTTGATGATGGATTGATAGATAAGGAATTATAACCCCAAAGTGACGTGGCATGAGGAGATTGACCAGAGGTAGATTACGTGGTTAAGGCCAGTAAAGGCACTAGATTCAAATTCAAGTTCAAGCGGAAACTCAGAGAAGCCAACTCAGAGGAGAGAGAAGTGGGAGAATTCGAATGCACGACTATAAGTAGTAAATGAGTCACTAAGGTTGAAATTTTTGAAGGTTGGTGGAAGGGGTTAGAGTGGTTAGAATTGTGGGTCACAGGTTGGCTGCAGTAGCTGAAGAACAGTCAAGTTGTTGTCAGTGGTTTTCGAAGGCCATTGGAAGGGGTTAAGATATGAAAGTTGGGATCGACCGTAGAGCTGAAGCATGAGAGAGTTAAGATTGGTTATCCCTAGGAGAGGCCAATATTTGTAAACCCATAGAGGGTAAACTTTGCTGATGTCATTTGACTTCCTATAATAATAAAACATTAATCGTTTCAGTCTAATGTGTTAGAATATGAAGAAAAGCATGCTTGTAAATACTCAGTAGAGGCACTTGCTTCATCACAAGCTATGAAATACAGAAACACAAAAGTTTTTACAGTTGTAATGTAATCTTTGGATAAGCTAAGGGGTTTTAAGTAAGAAAAAAAAACAAAGGATAAAAAATGAACAAATTATGTTAAAATAGAAAAGGATGAATCTATGTCTGAGTTTGATGCATCTGTAGAAGATGAATAATTGAGAGTTACAAAAGTAAGATCCATATGAAGCAGAGGAGGACCCAAAAGATGCAAAACCATAAAATATAGTCTTTAAACTATCATATTGATTGAAAGGGAACCTTATTATAAGTATAACCCTTCTAATTTCTGTTATGTTTTTCTTTTATCAATTTTGTCTATTATTGATGATGACCCAAAGATTTTAAATTAAAATACTATAAGTTTGAGAAAAAAGGATATGGGGGAAGAAATGGAGTCCTTATATAAGATTCATACACATGGCTTTGTAAAATTACCTCCTGAAAAAAAAAACATGTTTGCATGTAAATGGGTATTTAAAAAGTACAATGCGGAAGAGAAAATGGAGAAGTATAAAGCTCACATGATAACAAAAGGGTTCTCATAGGTAGAAGGAATTAATTTTGGTGAGAGTTTTTCTCTTGTTGCTAAGTTACATTATATTATATTTCATCTAGTTATTGTTGTTGGCTTGATTTGGAAATAGAACAAGTGGATGTTACAACAACTTTTTACATGGTGAGCTTGAGGAGGAAATATACATGAAGTAGTAAAAATCTTTAAGGTTAAATGAAATGAAGATTTCGTGTGTAAGCTAAATAAGTATCTATATGGCTTGAAACAATCACCAAGAATGTGGAACCATAATTTTGACATGTATGTGTTGGGACTTGGACTCAACATAAGTAAACTTGATCGGTGTGTTTATTATAAACAATAAGGTGAACATTTGGTTATCATTTTATTATATGTAGAAGATGTGTTGTTAATTGTTAATAACAAAAAAATGATTAGTCAAGTCTCATATCTCATATCAATTTGATATAAAATACCTAGGTGATGTAAAATTTATTTTTGACATGTAAATTAAAAGATATCGTATGAACAACAAACTATGGTTAAATCGGAGGAACTATGTTGAGAGGACATGTCTAAGATTATGTGTACTAGTATGGTTGGAAGTTTGATGTATGCAATGATATGTACCATACCTGATATTTCTCATGTAGTATGAGTACTTGGCATATTTTCAAATCATGGAAAGGACATTGGATTGTGGTGAAGAATATCTTTAGATATCTACACCGAACATATGATTATACATTATGCTATCGAGTAATCCCGATGAAAGCAAAACACTCAATCTACATGGTTTTATAGATTCAGAATGGGGTGGAGATCTAGTTATGCATAAATCTACAAGAGGCTACGTTTTCAACTTGTTTGGTGGAGTTATATGTTAGATGAGTAAATATCAACCAATGTTATAATATCCACCACAGGCGAGTACATGGAAGCTACTCATGCAAATAAGGAAGTAGTTTGGCTTCAAAAACTTATTTCAACTATTGGGTTCACTTACAATATTATAAGAATAGATTGTGATAGTCAAAATGTAATTTGTCTAACAAAAAAACCTTGAATATCATTTGAGAATGAAAAACATTGATGTTTAATACCATTTTGTAAGAGAAATGATGGAGGAGAAGAAAATACTACTAGAGAAGGTAGACATATAAGATAATGTTGTTGATTTCTCAACAAAGGATAAACAATGAGAAATTTTCTTGGTGTAGAAAATCAATGGGTTTAATTGCCTAAGATGTTGACTATATGGCATTAAAATCCCTATAAAATTATTGAACAAGTGGGAGAATATTGAAAATGTGTTGTATATTTTCCATGAGTTACACTCTTCTATATATGCACAACTTGACGTGGTCATGAGGGTCCCCTTTATAGGATTTCGAGACCGTATAAGTATTTGTAACCTATGTTTATTCTAGGTGATCGATAGCTCATGTTTATGGGGAGCCTATATGGGTTGTGTACGCTTGGCCCATGGTTTAGGTACCCATTATTTTTAATACCGCTAAGACAATTACTTATTGATGTGCTTACATATAGCTGGATATGTAGTAGAATTGAGTGTATATTATTGTATGGTAAAATCACTGAGTTAATACAATAAAGAGATATGTTATTACATTGAATTTTTCCTAAAAGGTTTCCCCAAGATATATTTTGTGTACTATATTATTTTACATTTGTCATTTCTTTATTTCTATTATCTTAAAGATTTTGTGAAGTATTTCTTCTCTTGTATTTGCTTATCGGATCAAATTTTCTTCATTTCGGCTATGTCAAACCTTTTTGTTTCTACCACTTGAAATAAATTTAGATTTTTTAAAGAAGGAAACAATGTTTTTTTATGATAATTAGAAATGTGTAAAAAACAATGTAAAGTTCTTCATTAGAGAAAACATTTCCCTATACATACTTCGCCCTCATTATTATATCTCTGTGCCACATACCCCTCTTTCTAAAATCACATCCCTAACTAGATCCAAACATGTTAAGATGCCCACAAAAAAATGTATCCACATGTCCACAATAATATCCCTTCAAAATGATAATGAAATTTTCAAAACATGAAATTTAACAAAAATAATCTATTTCCATTGATTCATGGACACAAATTATAAAAAGCAAGCACAAAGAGATTCAAAACTTGTGAGGCATAAAAACCTCACCTTCCATGCAATAGTTGAATCTCCTCTTGAATTCAAAAACCCTACAAAACTTTCCTAGTGAAATTTAACAAAATAGTTTTGATGTTCCTCTAGTGTGGTCTATTCATTTCAATGACATCAATCCAATGACACAGATTTGATCCCATCTCGATTGGAACTAATAAAGTTTTAATCTCCTTTTCAATTGCGGACACATCATAAAATATAAACAAAATGTAAATCATGCGTTATCTAATCAGAGGCTCATGGTTATTATATTTTCTTTTAGTTAGACATCTCTTGCACCATTTATATTAGGAAAAAGATTTTAGTCTAGTAAGTGTGTGGATCTAATTAAGGGACAAGTATTTTATCAAATTAAGGAATCTAGTGGACCGAGCTTATAATACAATTGAGTTTCACCTTTTAGATTTGATTGTATTCTTTTAATTTAACTATTAATATTGTTGGAATGACATAAAAATAGTTTATAAATATATTTTCTAACATTTATTTCTTCAAAATAACAACACATTTATTTATTTTTAAAAATAATATTTAAATTACATAAAATTATATTTTAAAAATTTAATTTTTAATTTTTACCTAAACCTTACATATATTAATAAGATGAATTATTAATTAAGATATCACTCAAAAAAAAAACAAAATAATTTATTACTTGTTCAACATTAAACCATACTAAACCATATAAAAACATAATTCTTATATATTTCTATTATACTTTATATATATGGATGTAATTGTCAAATAAAATAGCATGCTATAACATGGCTTTAACTGTCATTTTCTTTGACTTAGAATTACAAATTTCATAATAACAACTGTATTGTCCTTGAGGAAGTAGGCAAACATATGTGTTAGTAAATGTTTTTTTAAAATGACTAATAGTTGCAAAAGCTTAGGAAAAGAAAAGTGCTAAGAGGGCCATGATTACAAATTGCACAAAGCACAGATTGAATTAAAGCTAGTATTTGTTTCTCGTAAAGTATTCATCATAAAGTATCCATCATAAGAATCACAACTTTTTTGTAAGTGACCTTTAATAAAACATTAGCTTGTAAATGGTATATTTGTATATTGTTAATTGTAATCTTGCGTTTTTATGTCGAAGGCATTACTCCTATGGGAAAAGGCTTTGTGGACATTCATGGGACTGTGTCAAATTTGACGGCCTAAATGACGGTTTTGTTATTTTTAACAATTTTGCTTTTGCTATTTTTAACAATTTTGTTTTTTGTTTTTCTAACAATTTTGCTTTTATTTTTAAATTTTATTTTATAGCTTATGCATACATTAACCTTTGCTTTTGCTATTTTTAACAATTTTACTTTTTTACTTTTCTAACAATTTTACTTTTCTGATTTTGCATGTTGCTTTGACTTTACTTTTAATGTGAAGGTTTTGACGTTTTTATTTTTTTAATTTTTTAAAAGATATTTTTAGCTTTTCCGTTTTTAACAATTGCATGGTGAATGTTGCGTATATATATAGTCTATAGGAATATTGTTCTCAAGATTGTTTTCTAACAATTTAGTGGATCGAACATGTGACCTTTGGATCTCGTGCGGTCGACGCAGCGGTACTTGATTGAATTGTTGTGATTGATGGACTCACCTCTTACAACTCAACTCGATAATTCTGACGAGCTCTCCACCGAGCTCTCCTTACAACCAATGACTCATGATGCCAAATATTGTGTGCGAGCTCCATGTTTATGTTGCTAACTCATTGTGCAAGCCTCTTTTCCTCTCGGTGGCTTGTTGAGCTCAATCCCTACATTTAGCTCCCGATCGCTGCGACCTTTCCATGTTATCGTGGGCTCACCGAGCTCTTGCATTGTCCATAGCTCAATATCAGGAGCTTCTTTGTGAACCTACCTCATTAGCTTGCTTCATGATTTCGGTGTGCATTTATCAAGCTCATTTGAACAAAATATCCTTCCGGTTCCGGCCCAAGTTATTAGTCAACCTCCTTGGCTTCCCTGTCAACACCCAAGGCGAGTTGAACCTTAGTCTTCTTGCGAATTTCAAGCTCACTCCTTTCCCCTCTATGTTTTCTACTATGGCCGAGTTGGCCTCCGAACTACCACATCTTAGAGAAACTCAAAATGCCAAAAAAACTCATCAGGAAACGGACTCTCGGTCATCTTGAAATTCCCGAGCTCTTCCAGAATACCGCATCAGTGTTTCACATAGTTAGCAAATACCGCATAGTTAGCAAATACTGTAAGATCATTATTTTTTTTGTTTTATTATTTTAAGTGTATTCTATTTTGTGTTTTCAGTGATATTATTTGGTTGGTTATATTCATGGCAAGTTTTTTGGTTACGCAGCTTATGCAATTTGAATTAGTTGGTCATCATAGGCATAATTAATAAAGTGGTGTGGGTTAGAAGCCAAGTAGAAGCTTCCTTCATGAGATTTGAGCTTGTGGATGTGATTGGACCTCTGCAAGCTTTTACGCCAATATATATGGGTATACGGTTCTAATCATAATAAGTATTAGCTATTAACTAACATGTTTTTATGCACTTTGTGGCCAATCATAGAAATAAACAAGAAGGTGGTGGATTAGAAGCTTAAGAATATTTTGTCATCGTTAAGATTCCTTTACTTAGTTATATCTTGTGCATAGCTTTTGTAGTCCTATATAATGAATTTTCCTATGCAGAAAACATTGAGTAACTGATCTTGATTCTCAGCTCTTCTGGACCTCTCTTGTATATATCTTTGTGTCTTGTATTTTTCTATAATATTCTTATCATAGAAAAATATTTTGTTAGGCCATATGTGTTCTATTTTGTCTTAATCATAGCAATTTTTAGGCAATGTTTATGCAGCTGATATGTCAATTTAACATAAATCAGGAAGATGTAAAGCCTTGGAAGCTTGATCATGTTCAACGCCACACAAAATGTTCGAACAAACATGCTTGCGTAGAAAGCAATCACAGATGCAGTGCAAGTACAACACACCATGGGCCACACAACCTACTTCATCCTTGCTCATTGAAAGTGATGGGAAAATTAAGTACCTCCCTTCGAGAAATGATGATAGACTGAACATACACAATCAAACTATGATATCCATATGGAGAGAAAATGTTGATTGCCAACCGATACTTTCCCGTCATGCAGTTAAAGTATATTGCAAAATATGCTTCAAAAGCAGAACAACATTCAAAAACCTATCACCAAATGCTATCCAGATTTTCAAGAGATGTTGATGCGGATTCACTAGCACACATTGTGATCCAAAAAATGCTCACAGAGAGCGTTGTTGAACATGACATAAGTGCACAAGAAACATGCCACATGCTACAAAAAATTGCCACTTGTTATGTGCAGTCGTTCGTTTGTATCATTAAATGTTGGCAAAAATCTTGAGACGTGTCATTGAAAGTGACACGAATGTACAAGAAACAACCACTTTCTTGGATGCATATAGAGCTCGCCTATGACCATGGAACACCTACCACTTATTTAGGTTGCTCGAGATTGGAGCTACAACAAGAACCGTAAAGGAGATAAATGGAAATTGTGGTCGACTAAAGCAATTGTTCGGGTCCACCCGAGATTTGTGGAGGTCCCAACTCAGGATTCAACGTCATATGACCTTTTCTTGTTGGTCAAAACTCCTTTTATACAAGCCTTTCAGAAATATTACCTCCGAATTTGGCTCAAGCCCACATGACATCAACGACACTCAATCTACTTTGACAACAACACTTCACATTCACAACATTCTTGAGAGTGACTATTAACAAACTTACATGTCTCACTTGCATTTGTATTCAATTATTACACAACTAATTATTATCTAACATCCCTTCTAATGTATTTTGCAACATTTGTTTTGGCTTTAATAGAAAATCAGTATTGTCAATCACACCCCTTATCAACATCAACTAAAAAAGTAATAATTGTGTTTCTAAATCTAATAACATATACCATTCGACATTCACATTACATTGGACACATACGATTGCTAGTAATATAATATATCAAAATTATACTTACTTGAATTTTGAGAATAGAAATAGAGGAATGAAGTCTGTTTCATCTTTTTCAATAAAATTCAGAGATTTTATAATAACCAAAATAAAAATAATAAACAGTGTTGTTGTAATAGGGGTTGGAGTTATTGTTTTCTTCCAATATACTTTATGAAAAAACTCGTGAAATTGAGTGATTGGTTTATCTTGCACGTACAAACTAGATTTATAAATTCTGTCATTGGTGCAGAACATGGGCTCTATGTGGTTTGTGCGTGCAAGATAAGAATCGCCAAAATTAAGGACCACGCCGGTGCTTTCTCTCTTCATAATCAGAATCATCTGTGGGCAATTCATACTTGCACAGAGGACAAGAATTTGTGGATGTCAACCATTTCTCAATACATTTCTCATGAAATGCATGTTCACATGGCATGTGGGTGGTGGATTCACCAACCACCATAACATCCTGACATATACAACAAAATGCATCCCTACTTGTACCCTCCACCATTATTACCTGTGTTTTTAAGCCCTCTACTGCAGTTCTAGCTGCCGGAGGAGGGCCTTTGACAGAATCAGTAGCATTACCATTTTGGGAAAACATATTGACAATTTCATCAAAGTGAAGTCTTTCATGATCTTGGGCATCATTAGATGCTCCTTCAGAAACAAATTCTATAATTTCCCAAACATAAAAATGCCATGTTATATGAGCTGCATTAGTTTCAACATCATGCAGTATTTGTTGCCAATACAGGCCTTCTCCAACTATCTCTACTACTGCACCCCACATATAGGTGTCAACTCCCACCACCTTACCCTAACTTGAATACAATAATTAGGCTCTGCAGAATATAAGTCCATGTTTTCATCTGATTCAAATACACTGTCATTTGCATCCTCAACAATGCTCAAACTGTTATTCTCAGTGGAAGAATGTGCGATTTGGTCAGAAGCAGCACTGTGTCTCAAAAACCAACCGTTGTTTACATCAATGGAAACACCATTTTTATAATAATTCATGTGGTGAATCATTCTCTGCGGGTCATTCATGCGAAAGCTCGGCGAGCAGCATTGTTGTTGGTATCATAAGAAGCAGGACTGGGCTGCTCATTTTGTGATGGGTTAGGAATCCCTAGTCTGATGCAGGCTCTGATGAGTTGGAGGAACTGTGTCTTGTAGAAGTTGGTCTCACTTTGTTCTTGATTTTCCACAGTGAATTCCTCTGAACATTCGCATTCGCCAGAGTCAGTCACCTCTATATGACACCGAGGGCATTGCATTGTATCCATGGGAATGAGAGCAGTAAAATAACTCCAAACCTTCAATACTTCGAACCAGTTTCTGAACATCAAGCTTTCTTGTTTTTAGGAATATGAACACATCTATTAAAATTATATCAAAAGTTACGTCCATTTCAATCTCCCAAAAGGCCATGTTCTTTGGATTTTATCTTAATTTAGTGTAATGGAGACTACAAATTTATAATACAGGTGTTATCATAATTATCGACATCATTAAACAGAAAGGCAAGCTCTTTAATTATGTGAGCTGATGAATGGATAATGATTTTTAGAGTCCTACAAGCAATGGAGAGGTATATCCAACTTGGGGCACTAAGCATAGATTTAGATGTATTTAATATTAATGATATTTAGGGTCTAAACTTAGTTATCACATTTTTACATTTGTCTAGGTTCGGAAATACACTTTTGCATATTTGTCCAGCTTAAGATTGAGGGCAACATACTTTTTCCTTCCTCGTATTTATTTATGCAATTCACATTAGGAATATGTGGAGAATGTGTCTCTCTACGGAAGTAAATTAATATATAGATATGGGAAGTGGTTGTACAATTATGATGCATTTGTTGTATGGGGTTTAATGAAAGATTATCAAGTAGAGAATACAACCCACATGTTTTCGTAAAGATTACCTCGCACATCCAAATGATCACTACATATCTTGAAAGAGAGAATAAAGATTCTTATACTAGTTAATGAGGAAAAATCCATACTCAAGGCACAACACACTTCATCCTTGTTTTAGCCTTACGGTGAAGACTACAATATTCCACTAAGGGGTGCAATTTATAATACTTATTCCTAACTAAACTTGAAACTCATAGAGTCTATCAAGTTCAATCTTCTTGTCATACTTGTCGCTCCATATATTTATAGAATTTGGGAGGAGAAGTTAAGATATATTTGAAAATGACGATACTTTTTAAAGATTCCACAACTCAATTTAGATTATTTGGTTAATAGGTGGTCACTCATGGGTGCGTTCTCATATGATCAAAATATACTAGCTCACTTGGTCATTCGGTTTGCGAAGAAGAGGGATGAAGTCCCACATGTCCAAAAGACAACTTGTTTGGCGTTGGCCGATGTATGCATAAATATTGAAGAGAATCGATCGATAAAAAAATAAACAAGAAGCTATACTTAACAAAATATTCAAGATAAACAAAGAAACCAAATGATAAAACACAAGATTTATCCTAGAAACCCTTTCGAGAAAAAAACCAACACAATAACTTCTCTCTCTTATTACATTAACTTAACCGTTTACAATACAATAATGTACTTCCAAGTTCTGCTCTACCCTACTACATCTCCAACTATATGTAAGCAAATCAATAGAAACCATCAAAGTGGTTTTACAATATAATGGGTACCAAAACCATGGGCTAACAAACAACCCATAACGAGTTCCCCATAAGTCATGGATTATGACACCACCCATATACACGTATAGATAAAAATAACATATCTATACTCTCGGAAAAATAGGGATTTCGAACATTCTTCTCGGGGCTACCCCCAAACCCCCAACCGGGTGCAGCCCAGACCCCCACTAATGCTTGTGGCAGAGGTGTATAGTACTCCTGAGTATACAGTATGCAAAATATACAACATATTATAACATTCTCCCACTTGTTGTATACTTTGTAAAAGGGGGCTACATTGCCATATAGTCAAGACTCAAGGCATTCAAGCCCATCAATTTTCTGCACCAAGAAAATTTCTCAGCACTCATAACCTTAGTTAAAGAGTCAACAACATTATCCTGTGTCCACCTTACTTAGTAGTATCTTCTTCTCCTCCACCATTTCTCTTACAAAATGGTATTGAACATCAATGTGTTTCGTTCTTGAATGATACTCAAGGTTCTTTGCTAGAAAAATTGCACTTTGACTATCACAATCGATCCTTACAACATTTTGAGTGAACCCAACAATGGAGATCAATCGCAAAGCCAAACCGCTTCTTTACTTACATGAGTAGTTTCCATGTACTCAACCTCTATGGTGGATATCACAACACTTGCTTGACATTTACTCATCCAACTTACCGCTCCACTAAACAATTTGAACACATACCCATTGGTAGACCTGCACATATCCAAGTCTCCACCCTAGTCAAAATCCACAAAACCATGTAGATCTAATGTTTTACTTTCATCAGTTTACCATGATAATAAATTGCATAATCAAATGTCCCATGTAGGTACTGAAGATTCTCTTTACCGTAGTCCAATGTTCCTTTCTAGGATTTGACATGAATTTGCTCACTACTCCCACTACATGTGCAATATCAAGTCTAGTACAAACCATTGCATACATCAAACTACCAATTGCACTAGCATATGGTACCTAAGACATGTCCTCTATTTCTTCTTTAGTTTTAGGACATTGTTCAGAAGATAACTTTTGACCAACAAGAAAAGGAATACTAACAAGTTTACTTTCATGCATTTGAAACCTTTGCAATATCATCTCAAGATACTTTCTTTGATTTAACACCGTTTCCTATTTACACGATCTCTTTTTATTTCCATGCCCAAAATAATTTTTGTAGCACCGAGATCCTTCATATCAAATTGAGATGAGAGTTGAGATTTAATATGACTAACCAATTTCTTACTATTACCAATTAATAGCATGTCATCTACATACAATACAATGATAACATAATCTTCACCTTCCTGTTTAAAATAAACACGGGGCTCAGCTTTACTTCTTTCAAGCCCATGTCTCAATACATACCAGTCAAATTTCTGGTTCAACATTCTTGGCAATTGCTTTAAGCCATATAATGACTTTTTCAACCTACACACCAAATCTTCATTTCCTTTTATCTTAAAGGTTTTTGGCTGCGTCATGTAGATTTCCTCTTCAACTCACCATGCAAAAACATTGTCTTAACATCCATCTACTCTATTTACAAATTGAAAGCAACAACAATAGATAAAAGGAATCTAATAGAATGTAGCTTAGTAACAGGAGAAAAATCTCACCAAAATCAAGTCCCTCCACTTGAGAGAAACCCTTTGCCACAAGGCGAGCTTTATACTTCTCCATTTTCCCATCTGCATTATACTTCTTCTTAAACACCCATTTACAACCAACCTATTTTCTTCCAGGAGGTAACTTCACCAAGTCCCATGTATTATTCTTATATAAGGACTCCATTTCTTCCTCCATAGCCTTTTTCCAAAACTTGCTTTCATTTGATCCAAAATCCTCCTTCATAGTCTTGGGTTCATCATCAGTAATAGACAAAACTGATAAAACAAAAGTAAAACGGAAATCAGGAGGACTATACCTATCAGGTACCCTTCTCAGTCGATCTGATCTTCTTAAGATAGGATTTTCTAGTTCAACATCTTCTGGTTCCTCATCTACTTCATCTAAATCTTCCCCTTGCAACTCTCTTTGTGGTTCATCTTTTGTAGTCGCATCAAATTCAGACACGATTCACCTTCCTCAATTTTAACATGATCTTCCTCTGGTTTTGCTTCCTAATATGGAATCTCCTTAAGCTCTCTAAAGATTACATTACGGCTAAAAACAACCTTCTGTGTTTCTAGATTCCATAACTTGTATCCTTTTACACCATTAGAGTATCCAATAAATATGCACTTAGTAGATTTATTATCTAACTTGGTTCTTTTCTCTTTTGGAATATACATATAAGCAATACAACCAAATACACATAAATTTCTAACAGAGGGTCTCTTACTAGTCCATGCTTCATGTGGAGTTTTTTCTTCAAGTGCAAATGTCGGTGATCTATTAATCAAATAACATGCAGTTGTTATTACTTACCTGAGAATTTTTTATCCAAACCGGCGCCAAAGTGTGAGCATACTCCTACACTTATCCATCAACATTATGTTCATCCTTTTTATAACTCCATTCTGTTGTGGTGTATATGGAGTTGTCTTCTTCCTTTCTATTCCACACTCTTTACAAAATTGCTCAAAGGAATTAGAGCAATATTCCCCACCATTGTCACTTATAAAATTTGTATCTTATACTTTTCAATGCTTCCATAAGTTGTGCACTCGGTGTTAAAGACCCACTTGCAGAATCGATAGGATTCTTCCTCGGTGGAAGATCAATATGATGTCATGTATTGTTCTTTATAAGCGAGTTGATATTCAACGTCCATGACATCCTTTTGAGGATTCAACTCTAGGGCTTCAAGAACCATTAAGGGCTCAAAATATTCTACAACTATGCTTGTAAGGGCCAAATTGACCTCTTTGTGAGTTGTCTTTATGAGTACTCATTCTTGTAGTGGAACTTTATGGGAATTAATCTAATTTTACATCTTGAATAGTATTTATATACCACTTGGGCATATGTTGAACTATATTACTAGGTGGTGGAGTTGGAGGCTATATATGACAATCATCATTGTCCCCATCATCACTACCACTATCAACATTAGAGATGTTAATAGGACTAATGTGTGTATCAGTGACTATGTGGAGGGTGTATTGTTCACCCTTCTCATCAAATACAACATCCCTTCGATGTATATTTTCCTAGTTTTTCGGATCCACGAGTCACGTAAGCATTCACATTTTCATTGTAGCGAAGAAAGAAGCATGCCAAGAACATTTTATCTAGCTTTTCTCTCTTCTTTGTATGGACATGCATATGTGTTTTACATCCAAAAACATGAAGATGAGAGTTAAAATGCTTATACCTTGTATAAGCTTAATAAGTCATTGGCTTTCATATTATCACTTATGGTGTTTGTAAATTGTTGCCTCCCTCAAGATAAAGGTGGCATAGCATCATAAATGCCTATAGGAAAAGTATAGCTTTATATATGATAAATAAATAGTTTGGGCACTTAATTCCGAGGAAGCTTGGAAGATCCGTTAAGACATTTCATCTCTTTCAAAGCCCTTATGGTGAATGTTTTTGGAGAAACATTGTGTTGCATATCTTGTTAATCATTATGTATCCAATTAAGGTTGAAGGTTATTTTCTTGTGAAAAATATTTGGAAATCCTTTGAAGATGTGAAACCTTATATGAAAAGAGTTGGTTATGGGTTTCATATGGGTTGTCTTTCAATAATCAAAATATCTAGTAGTCTTCCATCATGTCTAATATTTGCATTTGTTTCATTTAAACACTCAAGATCAAAGCCCTTCTATTCTTTAGGAAAGGTATGCCCACAATTAGAGATCTAGTCTCCTTAGAAATTTAGATCCCATCGATATTCAAAGGAAAATCATGTTAATTTCCTTTGATCTTCCTTCCCTTCTAAGAATTAAGAAGCTATTGGTAGAGATTATGTTACATAAGATTGGGCTGCAAACTCCCATTGCTTGGTGGCAAGATTAGTGGTGGAATTTTGACTTCATGTTCAAAAATTACTCACCTCAACCGTTTATCACATAATGAGTCCTTTCTCCATAGCTCTCGGTAAACTTAATACCTAGACAAATTTTAATTCTTCTATTAGAACATGGATTAAATGTCTCAATCGGTTCAAAATTTTAAAGGTAATCCCAAAATGCCCATTTTCTTTTGTGTTTAGTCCACTCAAGGTCTTCCACTCGGTAAGCATATTGAAGTCTCTAACCCCAACTACACTTTGCTTGTGCTATCATGAAACATATAAACATCTTTTATGGGTTTGTCCTCATGTTAGAGATGCCTAGAATTGGATCTACTCTTTATTTTAGTCTTTTCACCCAAAGCACATGAATTGGAGGACAAAATTGTTTGTGGATTACTCTTAGTGGTTAACATTCATAGTTTTTATAGAATTATTTCATAGTTATTATTCTATTTCAACTTTAATAATAGTAATAATAGATTTTACGGTCCACGATGTCGGGGACTGTTTTTGGGTCTACAAGCGGCTTATAGCATATGGGACTACCTCGTACTCACATGCGGGAGGCAACTAACTTTGCTACAAACGAGGCATATATACCCTACCCCCTTCAGATTTGAACTTGTGACCTCTATTTCAAGAGCACATGTTCTTCACCATTAGGCCAACTCGGTGTACATGTGCTCTTGAACTTGTGACCTCTATTTCAAGAGCACATGTTCTTCACCATTTGGAAAGTTAGAAATGCCACTATTTTTAATAATGATGAACTAATTCTCAATAGTTTTTGCTACTAAAAATAGTTATATATTATGTTTGTCTTTAAATGCAAGTACAAGCCGAGAAAGTGGCTCCTAAATTTCAGCATTTGTAAGAGTTTCTTTCATTGGAGGAGCGGCTTGTACACCACAAGTACAACTCCACTAGATATGCTACTATTGATCCGTTGATCCATGTTATTAAGTGTAGGCGAGGTTGTTGTTGTAACTAGTTATCTTCACATTTATGTGGCCATTTCTCCACTCCTCAACAAAGGGATTAAACCCAACTACCTCATGGTAAATCTATCACTAAACTATCACAATGGTCATTGGAGGCATAAGAAGGTGTAAAGTGGTTGGATCTTATAGTACTTTTAGTTCTGTAGAACAATATAAACGTTGAACATGGGTGGGTTGCCTTGAACCTCCTTAGCAGGGCTTTCTTTTAGAGTGTCCTTTTTCTATAGGATGATCCACCATCCACCTCTAATTTTGATGTTGTAAATGCCTAGTTTTCATGGTGCTTGTATTTTGAAGTATTTATGGACTTACATAGTTTTGTCTCTCAACGTTTTTTGTTTATTGTTGTACAAACTTAAGATTTGGAAAAGTGCATGTCCATTTAAGCTTGCTTAGTCGGATTTTTTAATTGCTGTACAAGTCTATCCCAAACATTTTTGCGGACGAAAATTTACCGAATTTCAATTTTGTCACTGAAATCTATGCCCGGACTCTTTTTTCGTGGACTAAAATTTTCCAGCTTCCAATTTAACCATCAATCTAATTTATAATGAAATGCCGGAATGATTACTCAGTACCACCGAACGTATGCCCTTGTAATCCAACACCAGCTTGCAATACTCTGCTTTTCAAATGGCCTCTGTGTTGAGTTTGAAATGGAGGAACATGTGTTGGGCTCCAGTGCATTCTGCTGTAGTTGCTGATTCCCCTTACAGTCCTATGAAATCTACAGGTCTCCTTGGGAAAACTGAATTGAAAGTAGGTTTTGGTGGCTTTTTCAGTTTGAGTAATTCTGCTGTCAAGAAGAAGGAAAATCATGATCTTCATAGATCAATATGGATTCTGAGTGCTGCATCCAAGGAAGGTGGTATTGTTAAAACAGATCAATTTGAAGAACCCATTTCTCTGGGAACAATGAAACTCCCACCCAATGTGGATTTGAAAAAGATGGAAACCCTGCTCTTCCAGGTAATTTGGTTTGTGGGTATAAGGCTATAAGCGTTATATATATATATATATATATATATCGGTATTTTCTTATGTATATCTGTTCGAAATTTTCACAGAATTGTTTTGTTTAAATATACAACTATAACTAAGAAAACCATAATCTTTAAGCACTGTAAGTGCAATGATATATTAAGAGAAATATTTCTAAAATTCCATTTGCCTACACTAAAAAGAGTTAGATCTGATTAAGCAACCTTGGTTGTCACTTGTCGCAGTCACAATCTAATATGCATATGAGCCCAAGCAAGGTCACTCTGTAATATGCATACCTGGTGTATGCCCTGCTTTGGTGAATGAATAAAAGATTTCTGATTTTTCTTTTGGGTTTAATGCCTAGAGTCATATAGTTTCTTTGTTCAAATCCTGCTGAGCAATCCCCTTTGGATGCCCAATTGGGTAAGGAAACCCTCTTTCCATGTATGCAAAGGTGAGACCATTGGGCTTTTATCATTCACTGAGACCATTGGGATTTTGTCCCATAGGCAATCTTTGGTAGCCTCATTGACATTTAAATATCTTCTTCTTCTTCTTCACTGGGTCGGGATAATTCCTCCCGCAACCAAGTCAGGTGCAATCCCAGTGTTCTTGATCATCTGCCTATGGTAACTGGCGCCTGCCCATGGTAATTCCTCCAATGCAAAAATTAATATGAAGAGGGAAACTATCAAAGGAAAGAATTCATAAAAGAAAATGCAAAGTTTTACAGTGAAAAAATGACATGTCGATTGATATGCTGGATTTGATGTTGTGCTTGCAGTGGGGAAACATTCTCACTCAAGGTGCAAATTTGCCCCTGCCTGCTCCCCTTAAGGTCAGATTTTTACTCAAACTTTTAGTTGCAATGAGTTTTGTTATTTTATCCATCTCCAAAGTGTTCAGATTTTTTTCTGCTAACTCTGAAGTTTTGAAAACAATGTGTTTTTAATAGATAAACTTTACCATATTTGATATTTATTTCTGTCCTTCTCAATATTGTTGCTACCTTGATTTAAATAGCAAATTTCAACAAATATAATTCTATTATGTTTTAACTCTCCCTGAAATGCATTAGCTTTTTGAATGGTAGTTTAAAATCCATATATTTTAGTAACCATAGGTTGGCTCTTTTTTTTAATGGGAAATTAAAGAATGCTTCAGTTAAGCAGTTAAGATTAGGGGTATCTAATCTGTCAAAGTCATCTATTCATTTGGCTTTTCATATCAAGTATTTAGAAGAACTTTTATCTTGATAAATGATCCAACAAACCATCATTCTCACCATTGAACTACAACCCTTTTGATATTTTCACAGAAAAGTAACATAATTGGCCCCATAAGAAAGAATTTATTTTCCCCACATTTTTCATAGCTGTCATTTATTGAATAAAATCAGAATATAGGAATCAGTGGATTTCTACTTACAATATCTCCATCTGCCTTACAAATGTTCTACACGGTCCCATATGGATTTATGAGATTCAGACACACTAGACCCTTTTCTTAAGATGATTAGAACTACATTCTAGAGGATATAAAGAACATTACAATAATGATAAGCATGTGATAGAAACTAGACAAAATCGTTTTAACTAGCAGTTCAACACACAACCAGAAAGTGGCATTCAACTGCAAAACAAATCGAGCTAGGAAGACCAAGGAAACTGTTTCTTGTATTTTGATGCATATTTTTTTGGTTTGATGGTATAAGAATCAGTAGTCTATCATACACAGGTTGACAAGGTGAAGGGAGGAGTCAGACTTGGGTTTGTCACAATAAATGAAGGAAAGGTAGAAGATCTTGTGCATATCGACTGTCTGGTTTTCCCTGCAACAGAAGGTTCCAGTGCCATATTTCGTGCTCTACGAGACGGTCGGTTGAAAAATGAAACACCACCTGGTGAAGCAGCCATCATGCAGAGGCTATTGCCAGCTCTGAGAAAGTCGATTGATCTGGCAAGTTCTTGAGGGCATAGGTATGCATGTAGCTGAATACCTCTTATCATTATGCGCCTAAAAACATGGTTGGATTTTTGTTTCCCTGTTGTTTCTGTAAAAGGCTATGTTTAAATTACCATATGAACAGAATCATACTTCTATTTGTTTTGAATTAGCACATGTGCATGCAGAGATTGACAAAAATTATGTAAATTTGTTGGTCTCCTAAAGACCACTGGTGTTGGAGACCATCTATTAAATTGTTGATAAAACTATTCCAGGAAGATAAAGAAGAAATATACACCCTTGAAAGCCATTTATATAATTCTCTCCACTTGGAGAATTAAATGATTGGAAGACCAGGACAAACTTAAGGGAAAAGCTGCCATGAAATTTTCTGAAATTGAAAAATGTTAGACTAGATCCAACTTATAGGGCTTTTTGCCCTTCAGACTAATGATCCTCAATATCTTTGTTAAACCCTCTGATAGTTTTTATTCTCTTAATTTGATGATGAAAAGATAGAGTTTATATTACATGTAAAACACAATTACATCTGAGACATCCTCAACTGTAAACAGAGGACGCCCACCTATAATGATACTTACATAAAATATTTAGATGATTGTTTATTTATCATCATTATTTAAAAGATACCTAGAGCTAGGGACCCTTGACCGGCCAAGAAAAGAAAATTTTTAAGAAAATTTCAGCCACTACTAGATATCTATTACATTGGTACCCGAGATGAAAAAGAAAAACACAGCAAGTGGATCACACCATATTCAACATATTATGGAGCATCTAACCAAAAAGAGTATCAAACCATATGAATGCTCTCCTTAGGCTGACAATGAGCTTTTAACAGTCCTACACAGAGCACCTATTTCACATCCTTCAAACATTCATGCTAATCCAGCCCACAAAATAATGCTTATGGACAACCGTGGATTAAAGCCATTCATACAACAGAAACTTGCCCATATGAGCACAAACACTTCAAAAACGCATCTCATTCACCTCCAAATCCTTCTGCTGCTTTCATTATCTCAAAGGAAAATTCACCTCCAAATCCTTCTACTGCTTTCATTATCTCACAGGAAAATTGAAAACAAACTGTATCCCTCATTCATACTGGAGATGAAAAGCAACAATTATCACAATATGTATTTATCTTGTAGATAGACATAACAATGCAGATTGAAGACCATGGAATTCCATCCTCGCATCCTTTTAACAACATTGGCACCCACTCCTTTTTCTTAGATTTAGGAATTCAAATGCAACCTTATGAGAAAGCAAGTCATGAGGAGAGGGAAAATTTCTATCGTTTCATTATGCACAGGTAACCTTATCAATTGAAACCCCACACTCGTTCTCAATGCAGAGGAAACAAAAATGTAACTTGAACAGAAAGAAACCGAATAAAAACTAAGCCTTCTGCCTTCTATCTCACAAAGTTTTAAAATATCTTCCTAAGAGCGTAACCCAAAATGAAATAAACCTTGCTGGTGCTCTGCATGTTGAGGAAGGTTTTATGTTGTATGTTTGCCGTCATGGTTCCATACTGTCGATCTTGTGGCAATCGAGGCTGGAAATCTCAATTTTATTATGCATTCATTGGGCCAAATTAGTCTACCGCTCTGCCCTTGGGGCAGCGTTCGCCAATTTTTTAATTATTAATGGGCATCTCCTCAGCTCAAGCATGATTTGATGTAGGTACAGCGGAAGAAGGCAATAAAGTTTGTTCCAAAAGTCTTCCACGAGGTACGAGTTCTAACCCAGAAACCCCTTTGCATAATGTTATTCTTGATTTTCCAGACTTTGATAAAGCATGCAACTGGGTTGAATCTTTCATCCCAGTTGAATATTTTGTTGGTTGAGTTCCCTTGGAGAGCTTGCTTAAGTAATGGGTTCACAACCACTAGCAACCCTATGACGTCAAGCTAGAGGGGGCTCAAAACATGACCAAATTTTTTTTTTCTGTTTTGGTTTAATAAGGTTGAGCACCATAAAGCCATTATCAACCATGGTCCAGGTTTATCCGCAACACTCTTGTTGTTTTTTCCCACTTGACCAATAATCTCGGTCGGGATTAAATTCCCTAGTCTTCTCCTCACCCTTTTAGGATTTGTTGAGCAGCTCATCAAAGCCTCGGGTACTTCATTTGCCTTGTTCTTTGCAATTGGCCCTCAAAATTGAGTTTGTGTTGAAATTCACTTGACAAAGGGCTTAATGAAACTATTGATACATAGATTGGTGTCTTCCATCTCTCACAATGTGTCTTATATATCAATATCTTGAACTCCTATTTCGTTGACAATCCTTGGACTATATGATCCAAGAATGCCCTTTAATGGCTACTTCTTGGTAGGCCCCGAGATAAGGGTTCCGCTGAAAATAAAACTCTCAACGTTTCCGATGATGGATAGACTATGGTAAACAACAAAAAAATGGTTTTGCTTCCTATGGTTTGTGTTGTCTACCAATTTCCACAAACCGCCCTATAGGGGCTTCTAGAATTAGTTCTTGTGCTACCATTACCAAACAAGTGCCATAAATTATTAAAGCTCCAATGTCGTTCTCCCATACCCCAAAAGTTGTGGTTTCCTTTATGCCTTCCTATCCCATTGTTCCCCTTGTATAAGTGTCACAACCCCCTTCTAGGCGACTTATCTAGAGGATAATATTGTCACTATTGACTGCAAAAACATGTTCCATTATTTCAGAAGTTTGTCCACCTCGGAAGATGTGGATTACATCCAAGAGAAATGATGACCCTTTCAATTGAGTTATTTTTCGAGGTAACTAGAGGAAACTTGCCTTCGTTAATACATTTTCCGTCCTCAAGAACTTGATGATGAGGGATCCATGCATGTAGATGCTTCCCAATGATTATTTATTCTTGTAATTTTCACAACCTTACTCGCACCAAACTTTCGATACAAGGTCGGGGACAATTGTCTCAATTTTTGCAATATGAAAGTGTTATGATTGTAGGGAGTTAAGATTTTTGGTTTCTCCTCTAGTTTGTTACCCCCACTATTTAGTTGAGTGTTATTTTCCAAATCTCCAATCATGATCCAAATCGTGGAGGGGGTCATCACACTACTCGCGCTAAAGCTTCCATAAAATGTCATTTCTTGGGGCTTCGACCTTGCCTATTGGGTGGCGTGGACCCTCTTTAATTTTGATGGGCATATTTTTGATTGAGCCACCTATATGTTTCCCATGACATTGTTGAAAGGTCTCTCTTATGTTGTTGGATGGAATATTCTCTTCCTCATGCCCTTTGCATGTTATGTTGTGATTCCAATATGGTGGAATCCAATGAGGATAAAGAAGTTTGCCTTCCCATGCAATGATGTGTAGGAGAGAGGGAAACATTGTTTTACATGTGGCACAAGATTGGCCTCTATGATCCCAACCATCACCACATAAAAGACTCTACAATTGTATGGTTTACTTGGTCTAACTTTAGACTTGGTCGGGACATAGTTGTTAAAATACGAGATTGTGCCTTATTTGTCGAACAAGATCTTTTTCCTTTTCCTCGATGTCCATTAGACTATTTGTTGTGATTGAGAATGTCATTTTGTCATACCATCAACACATACCTTCTCAAGTAATGAGAGGACTATGGGACATATCAAGTGAATTTGGCATCTTGTTTCCATGCCCATAGTGTATATTTTGAGGACTACCAACTTCCTCATAATCTAAGGCCAACAAGTCGTTATGTATAGACAATGGGCTCAGAGGCTTTATTCCATGAATTCCAATGAATTTCACAAGAGCTTGATAACTTTACTAATGTTTCCTAAAAAATCAATCTTCTCACTAGAGACACAAACTCAAAATTGAAGAAGCTTATAAAGTCATGGGGGCCCAACCTAGAACAATATTGCTTTAGTTACGGGTTTGTGATAGAGCTTCTAAAGTTATTTTCCCTCCTTCGTTCTAAACAATCTATTAATAAGATAAAAGCCATTGAAGGTTCCAATTATAGAATTACAGTCTACGACATTTTGCAAGATTTTGTACATAACTACCATGGTTTTTTTCCAGATCAACCTTCTTCCCTTGAGGTTGCAGATGCCCTCAGGAAGCTCCTAAAATTTGTCCTCTATAAACTCTCTCAAGCCCGGAGAGTCTCCTGTGATAGACCCCTTATTGTCAATGATCTCAAAGAAGCGACCATGCAAATAGCTTCTAATAAATCCTTGGCATCATTGGATTTCCCAAGTGAGTTCTACCAATTCCTATGGGATATCATGGGACATAATCTCCAAAAAATCTATTTCGAAGTTGTTTTGTCCAACTCTTTCAAATACCACATCAATCAAGGTAATATTAAGTCCATCCCCAAAGTTGGAGACCCTGAATAGATTTCCAATTGAAGACCTATTACTCTTCTTAATGCCTCGTGTAAATCATTTCTAAAGCCCTCGCTTTCAAGGTCAAAAAATTTCCTCTGCTCATGGTCAAAAGTGAGAAAACTGGTTTCATCCAACATAGATACATTCTTGATAATGTTATTACTCCTTGGGAAGGTATGGAGTGGGCATGAGTTTCGATCTAAAAGCCCAATTTATGAAGCTTTATTTTAAAAATCTTATGACATGATTGAGTGGCCTTTTATAATTGTTATGCTTCGAGCCATGGGGTTTGGACCTCACTCTGTCCATATTATCATCATGTTATTTCAAAATATTGGATCCTATGTATTACAATCAATGGTGCTCAATCTACCATGTTTAAGTTATATAGGTCTATCGGGAAAATATGCCCTTTGGCTCTTCTCTCACTGTGCTTGCCATGGAAGGATTCAAGTATTTTACTCTTCTTGAGGATTGCTGAAATTCATCTCTCTCCCATTCAGACAACAACTCTAATGGCCATTTTGCAGATGCATTTTTCTCACTCTTTTGGAAGAGGAAGACTCTGTCAATAATGGCATGAAATTCTTAGACATCCTTTGCCTTTCTTCAGGGTCATCTATCCAATGGAAAAAGAAAATGTCATAGACAATCCCTTATCCAAACCTCCTTCATTGGAAGGATTTAAATGGCAATGGTTTCAACTAGTTTTCCAATTCAAGTTTCTTGGCATACCATTTTCTTTCAGAGATTCCTCATGTGAGATTTGGTCCTATTTTTTCCAAGGGTTGAGAAAAATATTGTACATTGGATTACCAAGCCTTTCTCTCTTGCAGGAAATTCTAAATTTGTTTTGAAGTGTTTGCTACCACCCATGTCTAATACTCCTCGTGTTGGGCTCCTCAAAGATTATCTATGATAAATTAGAGAAGATTCTCAAAAGAATTTATTTGAGCTGATTCTAAAAGGCATAAGGGTTTTCACATGGTTTCTTAGGAGATCTGTTGCAAGCCTAAATAAACATGAGGTCCAGTACTTTTAGATATTAAATAACAAGGGCATGCTCTCGGTGTCAATTGGATAATTCAAATCCTAGAAGGTTTTGAATCTTGTAATTTTTCTTCTCCCAAGTATTACTCGAGGAACTCCATTGATCAAAAAAATCTAGGATTAGTTTGGGGTTTCAAATTCACCTCCTCTCACATGTGCATGTGAAGATAAGTGGTGCTTTTGTTGTATTTTTTTTGGAAGACACTAAAGTTTCCCAAACCGAACCTTATATGGGTTAGGAATGGCTTCAAAGTTGGGCTCTCTTTTGATTCTCTCTTTGGTGGTATCCCATTCTTAACTTCCACAATTTCCCATTTTCTATGGTCTTCGAATTAAAGCCCATTGGATTTTTAAAAAGTGAATCAAAGTTATTGGTTACTTATTTCACAAGGCTTCTCGAAGTTGGATGCCACGGGATATGCTTAAAGCAAAATATCAACTTAAGAATTAAGATGCAAAGTCTATTTCTAAAATGCAAACCTTCATACCTGATGACTAAGTGCATAAAATACGTGTTTCTCATGTTCCCTAGTGGACTGATTAGCATTGGACCTCTGCTACTCCCTTCTGCTGGTACAAATAATAAATTGGTTATCAACTTCTTGCCCCTCAACATGTGCTAGGAGAATCTCTCAATCACCATTGGAATCTTAGATCTCCATATCCTTTTTGAGATATAAGGTTTGCTAATATGTGGAAATCCCGCATTGAACCTAAAACACCCAATTTTTGGTGTATTATTTAATAGGAATCCTAGTTAGGGATAGGCTTAAGCACATTGGGGTGTTGAATCCTACTTATCTTGCTTACCATCAACTCCGATTCTGTCGAACACATTTTTTGTTTTTGTTCACATGCTCAATCAACATCGAAATGGATTCATACCCTTTTCCAACCCTTCATTCCAAAAACTTGTAATTGGAAAATGGTTCTTCTTGGGGACTTGTCTTATGCTTCCTACAAAATATAGTAATTACTTTGAAATATTTTCATGTTGATATTATTTTTATATATGGAAATATAGAAACCATGTTATTTTTAATAATATTGTTATGGAAAGAGATTTCTATGTGACTAAAATAGTTATTCGATCTCCAATGTCTTTCTTTAGATCTTGGGCGAAGTAAAAGATTCTTCTTGAAAGTGGAGCATTGTAGTCCTTTCTTTCTCACTAGGGATTGCTCTTTATACCACTAGTCAAGTGCCTCCAGAAATTTTTCACCGCCATTCTCCTTCTTAGGGCCATGGATGGGGTTTCCACATGTGTCACTCTTGAAGAAGGAAAAGTTTCTATCCCCACCATTTCCTTCCTTCTCCTAGATCTTAACCCCCTTCACTTATCGATGGTGTTGCGTCTTAGTGGTGGTGGCAATAATGGTTGGGATGCTCCCCAGAGGATTTTTTTTTTCTCATTTCCATTTCTCCTTCTTGACCGAATGAAGAAGAAGAAAAGTAGTATAATGATGGAAAGGGCCCCATCCCAAATACATTGTACCTCTCCAACACCAATGGCTAAGGGGACAAACTAGATATTGCACCTTTGCCTCTAGCAATTGTCGTGTTCACTTCTATTTTATAATTGTCTTGTGTTTTGTGGTCACATGCTTTGTTTTTATTACTTTTATTAAAAACCACATCTTTATTATAGTCATCATTGTATAACCTTAGTGTTACTTCTTTGATGTGAGATGTCCTCCTTTTCGAGGCCTATTTTGCTTTTATGTGACTTTCATTCTTGGGAGTGACTCTTTCCATGCATCATTTTTGTATGATCATCTTTGTACTATACATTTATATCAATAAAAGTGCACTTTTCAATAAAAAAGAGATTAGGGATAAATCAAATAGGGGTCATGGGGATGAGGGGTGAAGGAGAGCCAAGATTAGAGAAGATTTTGTTAAAAAAAATCGGGAGAGGAGATAGGAATGATGCATCCCTAGTTATGAGTTTGAGAATGAGGTAAGGATATATGTTCTCAAAATTTATTATGTACCTCTTTAGGAAAAGTATTCCAAACCCATTGTTAATGGCAAGATCCTTATTTTCATCTTGATAAAATGAATAATCAAGCTTGCTTGCCAACCAATTTGTCTCATCCATTATATCTTGGAGTCTCCTCAAGATACTCTCTACAAGAATATAGCTAATTATATACTAAATATAACACTAAAATTCGAGCATATGATACCAATTTGTAATTTACTACTAGTGGTACTAGATTTGTAGTGGTTTTGAGTTCTACCAAAAATAACACCAAATTCGGTTGACATATATCACCAAATGTTTGGTAATATGTTTTTGATGTTATATTTTTGGTATTGTACATCAAAACCAAATATGGTGTTATATTTTAGTAGTAAACAACCATCCCAAATTTAGTACCATTGGTAGTAAATCAAAATTTGGTATTATATCCTCAAGTTTAGTATATCACAAATTGATGTTGTATCACAAGTTGGTGTTGTATCGTAATTTGTTGTTATAGCACAATTTGATGTTATATCGAAAATTAGTGTTGTATCAAAATTTCTCACATATATATTTTCGTCACAAAAATCATAAAGCAAAACAAATTGTATGTATTCATATAATTATGGGATTCGAAAATCCCTAATTCACAAAACATAACTCTATCGGATAAAGAAAAAGATTATATTAAAAAGATTGTTTTTATTCAATATTTTAAATGGTATCCTCTCAAAAAGAGCCTTGTCTATTGTGAACCACTTTTTAGATGTCTTATTTCACCTTGCATATTAGCCCTATCGGCCATTTGACAAAGGGCTTCTATTTTTGAGATAAATTTGTGCAATCATCTAGATTGTCATCTTAAGGGAGAGGTACATCTTTCAAAACTTCAATCACACAAATATTGACACCCTTTGGACCAAAGCCTCTCTCCATAACATGACTCAAGTCAATGTATCCTTCATTGTGCTATAATTATTGATGTGAATGAATCTATCAACTCCACTTTACCACCCACCATTAATTCTTTTTTGAAAACACTATTACAAAAAAATGTTTATATTAATATATTTAAAGTAGATAATAAGTAAAAAAATAAAAACACATATACTTGAGATCAAGTTCAATATACTTACCATACCATCTTTCATGAAAGATTTTGACTAAACTTTTTAGTAACCTTTGGCATGTATTTTTTTGCTAAAGAGGACTACAAGAAATGTGTGCATTTTATTTACTAAGGTTCAATAGTATGATAATATTCACATTTTAATTAGGCAAATGTTTGATGAAATTAAAGTGTTCAAATCAATTGTTAATTCTTTATCATTTCATCATATTCATGGGGAAAGAAATGTTGAATCTTATGGTATTTCAAAGATTGGTTTGCAACTAGAAAACTAGTCTTGTAGCATACTCAAGAGCTGCCTATAGCATACTCAAGGGCAACCTATGGCATACTGGGAGCTATTGTAGCACACTTGAGTTGTTGCTAAATCCAAGATAAAATCTTGTGTACAAATGTTTGTTTTCCGAGCACACTATTGTGTGTGTGTTCATTCTCATTGCTTCTAGTCCTATTCGACAATCTATATGATCAATTCTAGTTGATTAAGAGTATTTTGTATTATTCCCATAAAAGTATTTTAAGGAGAACAACATTTTTTTGTGAGTATGTGCATGATAGAGTAGAAAATTAAGAAGTTACAAATCAATACATGAATAAAATTATGGTTTTTTCAAGAAAAAAAAGGTAACAATCACATTTAGCTATATCACATGCCTTATCTTTTTTTTTTTTACAAATTTCTTCCTTTGACTGTTGTCATAATGGATATGGGTTTTGTTGTGATATTTACCTTTTGAACCTATATCATGAGAGGTTTTTTATCATTTCTTATAATCAAAGATGAAATGAAATTTAGTAATATAAATATGTAAACTAGGTGTTTTAGATAAAAATATCTCGTAGAATGATGTCATTGTTCAATTTTAACTCTAAAGGATTAATCTCTTTAGTTTTTGACTTTATGCACTAACAATTGTTGCAATTAAGTAGGAAATTATATTCATTTATCTAATTATCTTAAATGAGAATGCCTCCATTTTTATAAAAAAATATTCTCATAACCACCACAAAGTGATCACTTTCTTTTATATGGTGTAAGCCGTAATTTGTAGGTGATTTGTTGTGTTTTTGCTCATAGAAAAAAAAATCAACACTAACCACCACCACAAAGTGATCACTTTCTTTTATATGGTGTAAGCCGTAAATTGTAGGGGACTTCTTGTGTTTTTGCTCATAGAAAAAAAAAATCAACGCTAAATCTTTAAACAAAATAAAATGACTCATAAATTGAATAAACTAACAGAGATGTTGCTATTAACAAATATGTTCTTGACTAATCTCCTTAGTATGTTATTTATTATGTACAATTTTGAGAATAAAGAATAAAGATAATTTAAATTAAACAACTTATTGAAATTCACACACACACACACACACACACACACACACACACACACACACACACACACACGTGTGTGTGTGTGTGTGTGTGTGTGTGTGTGTGTGTGTGTGTGTGTGTGTGTGTGTGGAAATGCCAACATACCGATGTTACTTCTTATGTTTTGATTTATGAAATTGTCGGAGGAAGAACTTTTCTCGTAGCAACTACTTTTTTCAACTAATGTATCTCATCAATAATAGGTGTTTTTATGTTGTTCCTCCTCCAAAAAAAATCAAAGTTGGTTGAAAGGATTGTGCATATAATTTTATATTAAAATACAATCTTATGAGTCTAAGAATAGATCATAATTAAATTTGGGAAGATGAAATTGGAAGATTGAAAAATAAAATAAAACTAGACACAAAATTAAAAGAACTTACTAATATTTCTCTTATTACTCTAAAGATTTTGGGTCATCGATGGGTATACCAAGTTCTATTAAATATTCATTATTTTTCTTTCAATTTTCATCATGAAGATGTTCAAAATCACCTTGCACACAAACTTCAAATTATACACTTTTGCATACATTTGCAACAACTTTTGCAATAGGTCCTTCATTCAAGACTAACTCTAGAATCTTACGACTTTGGAGTTTCGAGATAAAATTATCTTTAGAGTCTTCATTTGAGGCTAGATATGGATTCTTACAACTCTAAAGTTCCATACAAAAGTAGCTCACTAATTTCAAAATAGTCAAATAAGATCTTTTACCTTTATGGGCCATAACTAGTTTTGAGTCCTTAACATGCTACATAGATTGATTTGTGAACTATCATTTCACAACATGCTTGAATGTTGTTGGAAAACCATGTATGCAGATCTCATTTTTAGTCTTATATGAAGATAATATATTGTCATTATTCATATTAGTTTAAGACAACACAAACTTAAGATATTACATAGACTTTACCCCATAAGTCTCACTCCATAGTAGAACAATGCCCAAGAAAATAGATGAAACCAAAGAATGCCAATAAAAACATAAAGAAAAATCAAGAGAAAAGTTACAACAAAGGAATGCATAAAAAAATAGTACAAGAAATGAGAATAAATAATTATTATTGTGATAAAACTATAAACAAAACTTTTAAATTTAGAGAGGATGGTTATCATCATCATTTTTACAATCAAATGAAACTCTTCATCACTCATATATTCATCTTCTTTAGCTTCATCAAATTCAAAATTCAATTAATTTCCCTTCACAAAGATCATCTTGAGCTCTCTAATAGGCTCAAAGTCATTTCTTTAAATCCTCTAATCTCATCTTTTCCATCATCTGTTGGCATGTGGATTCTAATTTTTCATTGATGTAAAAGGAACATTAATGACAAAGTAGGATGAAGGAGAGAAAGAGGAAGCTTGGAGTGAGTATGACAAGGTAGGACAAGGCATGGCATGAGAACACCTGATTGAGACTTGACTTCTTGAGGAGTTAGTGGCTTGTATAGGCAGGATGGTGATGTGATAGCATGTCAAGATGATATATTAGAAGGTTTATCATGTATATAATGATGAAATAGAGTCAACATGATGAACACAAGGGTGCATGAGTGAAATTGTATGACTAGCTTATTCCAAAGAGGCCTAATCCCTAGGCCTAGTCAACAAGATGACCTAGTATGGTGGATTGAAGGCATGAGACTGGTAGAGAAGCATGGTAGAGGCATGAGGAACATGAAGAGGGTGTGCTAAGATAGGTTTATGACAAGAAAAAATTAGAATCATGAAGCATGTGGTGGAAATAGGCTCGACTATGCCTAATTCAAAGACCTAGTGCAAGCATGCTTTAAATAATGGAGCACAAAAACTATAACATGGCATTACAAACATGAATTGTGTATGGTGACACTTTGTAGAGGACATGTGGAAGGTGTTTCAGGCCACAATTCAACTAGTGGAGACATACTCAAGATTGTTTGAGGCATGCACATGAGAACAAGCCATGTAAGCATGAGAAAATCATGTGGGTCATGAAAGTACTAGCATATTTATGAGAAAGTGATCATTTGGGAAGGTATAAGGGCCTATCATAGTGTTGTGGACAAATTTTCAGGACAGATAAATAAGAATTTTAAAGTTATGAAGTTTTTAGTGCTATCGAGCTTCTAGAATGCTCTTTCCTAGCTCGAGGGTTGAATTTGATGAGCTCATTGACACTTGAAACATCTGCATGGTGACTTGGCTCTTTCATCATAGTTAGGGCACATAATCTATAACATTCTAGAGTTGAAATGAGGAAGAGTGAAGTCCTATCATTTATGAACGAACCTTAACAAGTCAAATCACTTCAAACCCTCCTTTGAAAGTGATAGGTAAGATATGATGTATTTGGTCCTCAAAATACATGGTAGTGCAAAAGTGATGATTTGAGCTCATGAAGGACTCCTCCTAGATCATGTGTGCATTGGTTTCATACTTGAGTTCAAGCGTACAAGCAGTACAAAAATAACTCTATTTTGAAAGAAATTATTTGTACAATCATATATAGAAGGCTTTATGGTAGAAATTTTGGTGCGGGAGAAATTATGGGAGGTGATACAACTTCTCATGAAAATATACATGCATGTTGTGTGCAAATTTTTTTTTAACCATATCAATTTAGATGGCCTCCCGTTAAAGAAGCGAGCATGCAAAAACCATTCATGGTGTATGAAAGAGATCTGATGAGAATACTTGTTGTAGGTGTCCAATATTGGCATGAATAGTTGAAAGAGGTCCAATGTTACTTGTTGAAGCACATATCTCAACATGGTGAAGTGATTTAAGGGCCTAATTCAAATAACCAAATCAGATCCTAGTTGTCATGTCAAGAAGGGTTAAGAAACTCAATTGCAAATGTGCATTTCTCCACTCAACCCAAGAAAATGAATGCTTTAAAGTGGAGCATATGATTGATGTGAAGTTTACAAGGCTCTAGTTTGACATGAAAGTTAAGGTTGAAGTGATAGAAGTCATCAAGACCAAAACTGCCTTTTGTGTCCTAAAGACCAGTGTGAGTTATCCTAGAAATACATGCTTATTTGACCCATATACATTAAAATGGTGCAAGATATTGCTTTGATGAGATGCCCAAGGATCACATCCTTCCATAAATATGACATAGGAGTCATGAACAAGGGGATAAGTGAGTGAACTAACTCACTTTATGAAGACTATTTTTGTGCATGAAAACTCACTTGTTTCTTGACCAAACTAGTATCTTATTGCATGAATCGAGATGGTTGAGTTGTTTCATTTCTCTTGAAGGTGAACCAAAGGTAGTACATGACATTTTCCAAGATTTAGAAATTTTTGAAAGTGCATGCATCGGTTATGATTGATCATCTTTGTGATGTGTTTTCTGGTCCTTCATGACTATGAAACTCAAGTTGAGATGAAGAGAAGAAAAGTATGTCTTATTCCTTGATCAACAATGTACCAATTTTATGATGATAAAAAATACATCTTTAAGTACTTCCGTTCCTAATTACAAAGTGCATGATATGTTCGGAAAGTGTAGTTCTTTCTTTGATTTTGCATATTGTGACTTGAAAGTATTAGACCTTGATGTGCATGAGAGCTCTAATGAAGGTTGAAGTTGAAATGAAGAGTTGTAAAGAATGTAAAGGATTTGGAAATAATGTGACTTGAAATTCTTAGACCTTGATGTGTATGAGATCTCTAATAAAGGTTGAATTTGAAATGAAGAGTTGTAAAGAATGTAATAGATTTGGAAAGAAAGACGAATGAGCTTGTAACATTCACAACTCATCATGGCATCAATTACATGACCTAGAATAACTAGAAGACAAAAAGACTTGCCAAAGAATAAGACAAAATGACAAGAACCATTACAAATAAGAAGTTGCAAAGCTCATATTGGAATGTTTGCGGTGAATCGGAAGGTCGGGGGTTGAGTTTCCTTGCTCATCATAGGTTTTAGAAGCATCTTGACAGGTTTTGTAAGGTTTGTACATGAAATTGGCACTTATTCAATTGTAATAATTACACATTGGCAGTTTTGTTGATGTCATCTCATGCTCCTTATATGACTTGAAGACCAAGAAGGTGAAGAGTCTTTGGAAGTTGAAGTGTAAGAGCATATAATGCTCATGTATTTTGAATGCCTTAGAGTGTATGAGTATGAGTTGTTGATGACCATGTTGTTAAAGTGAATTAGGACATGAAAAACAAGGTGGATCAAGGAGAGTAAGAAATTCCTTCATGACTGCAATTTTAGCATAAATATGTATACATGAGAGATTATGTGCATGAGAGTTTAATCCAAGGAGAGAATCCTGACAAGAATGAGTGTGTGAAAAGAAGTCTTTATGAAAATGTTTTACAGCTAATTAAGAAGATAAGAAAATAGGTGAATCTAGGTAATTAGGAGAGGTGAAGAGTGAAGAGATAAGATTTGATTTAGAGATCATAATTTGTTGTGTTAGAAAACTAAATGAGGGTGATCAAAACCTTATAAAAACTTTAAGTTGTTGCTTAACAAACATGGAGTTCAAGTTTCCTTGTAAGTTATAGCTTACAGAAGGTCAAGTAGTAGCTTGGATAAATTGTTCGGAGTTGTAGCTTATGTGCAAGTAGAAGCTTACTAAAGTTCAAGTAGGAGCTTGACTAAAATATTGGATTTGTTGCTTTAAGTTGATTGGATGCTCAACAATTAAAATATTTGTAATCTTTATAGGATAATTTGTCCAAACTAGTGCATTGATTTTAGTGGGGTTTTCTCCCTTAAAGGGTTTCCCACATTAAACCTTGTGTTCATGTGTGTTTTCTTACTCCTTGCTCATGTTTGAATTTCATTAGTCCCTCATGGTTAATGATGATCTAGATTGAATAGCTTACTAAGTTTATGAAGAGTTTTCAAATTTTTGAGAAGCATTGATTCACCCCTCCCCTCTCAGTTCTTGTGTTTTCCAATACCAACTTCCAATCTCTATTTTAATGTATTAATATATTATACATTGTGCATTGTGTCAAAAATCCATGAATTGAAATTATATTGAGAATTCATTTGAATGACATCGACTACCTAGGGCTTTTGAAATCATCAATGTTGGCCCCAAATTTTGTGTAAACAAAATAGAAATTTTTGGAAAAGTATTTCTCCCATTATGCATAAGGCATTTTGTTTTAGCACATGTGCACATTTTATCATCTCAAATTTTTGTTGGCACACACCTTCATGATTGTAAAAGAACATAAAATCCTTGTGCATGAAATACTTAAATAAAGACCATAAAGCTGGGTGCAAGGTTTTAACATATCCTTCAAAGCATCACACATTTGAAAGAATCAAGATACGGTCACAAAATATCTACACACAGGACTAGTTGACAAAATTCAACTAAGAGAAACTTAAGGAAAATACAACTTATGTTTTGTGTCGCATACATATCAAAGTCAAGATTAATAGCACACTATAGAAAAACATTGGCAGTTTAGTTATGAGGTGGAGATGGCATGCTATAGTGGGACAAAGACAACACATTAATGAAGTATAATTCTCAAGGAGTTAAAACCTCCATGTTACTTAACCAGACGGGGAGTGTCATATCTCACAATGTGCACCACCCTCTTGATTTGGAGATAGACATCCCTTGAAGGTTTTGTGTAAAGGTTAGTAAATTTCATATTATATCATGTTGTGAATTTGATTAATAGTCTTCCACTTCTGTATAAGAATTATTCAATATATGAGTAAAATGTTACTCATGTAATGGTATTCATTGTTCATTGTAATAGAGGACATTAAAAAATATATCAATTGATTGCAAGATTCCTATGATCATTTTATGTATGTTTATTATTTAATTCATTGAGCTAATACTATTGTAATGTGTTTCGCATGTTGATGTTACCCCTCTCACTAATCTAATTGTTTCTTGGGTGAGTGAACTCTTGAAAGCACACCAAGTAAAACTTGGTTGAAAAGTAGATCATTCATGTCAAACCCGATAGGGAAGGTCCTTTCCTCATGCCTCGGGTGAGCGCACCTATAGCATTCTTTCTATGATAATTTGGTGCTTGAAAATGCAAGATATTGCATCGCATAGTAGTAGGCAATATTGACACGTACAAGCCTAGTATACATGGCAAAACCTAGGAACGTAACATTTTGGTTCTCTTGTCGGGACCTATATAATTGTGTAGATAGATTAGGTGGGAGAATAATGTTTCCTCTTGCTTAGGATAATATTGAGAATTGGTTAGATGGAGCAAAAGAAATATTTGTGTAAAATAACCTAGTCATTAGTGCTACTCACCAAGCACTTAGTTAGAGAGGCACCTTTACAACTCACTTTATGAAACTTTATTCATTGAGATACCTAGAAATTTATAGGCTTGGTTGGCTTCTTATTGATTAGACAAGAGTTTGAATATATGTAATAATTATAGTTGGACTCCATAAGCGCAACAAGAGACTCACACATCATGATGTGACATAGACATGTGCGGTAGAACCTTGGTAAAGAGGAGTGCTTCATAGTTGTGTGATAGAAAACTTTGTTTCCACCTATTCTTGTACATATAGGAAAAAGATCACTTCTTTTAGATCTATGTTGATCCTACATAAGACAACTTCCTTTGGAGATAAATAAATCAATGCCCGACTTGGGCATTGAAATGTTCCACATAACAAGCTAAAATCATACACGCATGAGCAACACAATAGGTTGAGGGAGGAAGACAAGGATAAAAAGTGAGATGGATAGTTCATATGAGTGTATGATAAGTTAATAATGGTAGTAAGAATCCCGACAAAAAGTAATAGATAAGAATAAGAAGGGTCTACTTGAGAGGATAAATCAACCTCAAGAGATGTCGTGAAGAACCAAGGTGAATGGTAATGGCGGGAGGGATATAAGAGTGAAGAGGAAGAGCCAAGGAGAGATGAGACATGAGCTATAATAGTATGATCTCTAGAGGATGATAAAATATTATAATTTTGATGGAATCCTTTCCCAACTTGAATTGCATGCTCATGCACCTAGATTTATTGACATTGACAATTTAATGACTATAGAAATTGATAGTGGAGAATATTTATATAAGGAGAAATGGAAATACATCCTATCAAGGATACTCCCTTATATACTACAAAAAAAAATCAATTCAAGAAGCCAATACATATTCCATTCATGCGCCCTCATAATATACCTATTACACATCATTTTAGAATAATGAATATTAGACAAGCAAATCATCCAGTCAAGTGTATAAAGAGGAATTAGGAACATTATGCCAAACCATCAAGTAACAAAAACATATCCAAGTAGGATCACATACATTGTCAATAAAAATAGTGTGTTATTCACTTTGGTAAACTATGGAAGTGTTACAACATTAGGAGCTCAAACAACAAGTACAACGACACAAGTTATGACCGCAACATCCACGCAACTTACCTTTACGCAACCATATTTTCTAGGAAATGTCACTACATCTCAAAACTATCACAAATTTGAGAATGTCATATAACATGTGCAGACATGTGAGATCATATGGAGAGATAAACGGATCACCAACCTAGAGCGCATGCAAGTCAATTTTCACTACCTTGTTGGATCACATGCACACATGATATAGAAAATATGACCCTCAAAATCATAGTGGAATATGACTAGATAAAGGTAACCTTCCTTAATGAATTTGATATTCCATAGTTTGAATAAAAATTTATCTCCATGTTGAAGGATATATGTCAAGATTTGATTGAGAGTTTTAGTGCATATGATGTGCAATTCAAAAATATTCTCTCTAAAATGCCATATGATATCCTTGCATGTAAAATGTGAAATGGTTTTAAGGTGGATTGCTCATTCTATTCAGAATATCATATCTCATAAAACTTTCATTTATCTAAGAGAGGAACAATAAGTAACACTATGAAAAAAATTAGTAGGCAATAATGATACTAGGGTCAACCCATTTATGGAGGTGCGAGATAACATCAATGAAAACCCAATTGGAAATAATAACTACAAAATAATGCCGGGAAACATGAATAAATATTTGGTGTACTCACCGTGAAGTAGAAGGTTACGCCAAGATAAAATTCCTCATTTGCAGTGTGCATGGCATGCTTAAGACATGTGAAATATGTTAAGAAGGCCACAATTTGAGAAATTATCACATACTCCAGTGAGCGACCCAAAAATGTATCACTACATTGTAAAAAAATAGTATGCACACACTAACAATATCGAATATTATCACATGATACATGTGATACATGAGGTTTGAGGCCTTGGGATAAGGTAAACAACTGTGGGGAATAATAAAGATGACCACTAGGAAAATGTGATATGTAAAGGAGGATGTGGATGTGGTGATCACGGTGGGAGAATATTTACATCAAGGAATTTATATAAGTGTGTTTCTCTAGACCAATACCAAATAGATTTCTTGATATTCCCATTATCTACATATTATAGAATGGAACACAAGGTAGAAGATTTCCCTGGTTTATATGTTATGATGAAGGAGAAAAGTGAAAAGGGTGTAGGTATGATAAGAATTGTGTGCGCCTCACCATATGAATATAGAGAAAAACCCAATACGTAAAAAAACTAATCAATTCCCTAAGGTCAATATTATTGTGAGAGGATTTTTTGTGCATGCACAAGCTTCCGAGTCCCCATATATGAAATCGGGTGTAAACAAATTAGATGGGAAAGGTATGTCCTCATATGCCATAAAAAAGGAATTTGTTTGGGAAATAAAGGAGTTGGTTAGAGCGATTCAAGGAGAGATTGAATTCCTCGAAAAGATGTGCACACTAAAAATGAAGTGAGGGAAATCAAAAATATGAAGAATTAGAGAGATGTAAATTCAAAGAGATTTACAGACTCTTACACACACATGGCATCATCCCCTTACTTGGCCAATGGATATATTTGTAAATAAAGGACTTGGTGATAGGAAAACACCTTGGTCAAGCACTACATAGAAATAGTAAATCCACACGGGCCAAAAATACAATCGAGAGATCCTAGTCGATGTGTGCATAAATGGCTGGAATATCAATGAAATCTTTATCGATAGAAAAACAAAAGATAACATAATCACAGTTGATGCATGGAATAATATGGGGTTCCCCATGCTTCATCCTTAGTCACACATCATTTTTATGGCTTAAAAGCCCTGCATGCTACCAATATGGGTCTTAAAGAATGCCATTATGAGTAACACGCGAGTTCAATTCAGAGGGGAATTAAAGTGATTGGGTTGGATAAGGCAAATAATTTTCTAGTAATCCTTGAATGACCTTGGTGATACAAAAATAATGTAGATTTGTGCTTCAAAAATGCTACAATAAATTAGAGAATAGCTCACAATATGTGATTATAGCAATGGACAGTAGTCAAGGGGGCCATACATAGAAAATGCTGAGGAAAAAGAATATTTGGACCATATATAAATATAAGAGATCATATTTTATGTCATTTTAATCTAAGAAAGGAAGGCATGCTCTAATGGGATGATGCACATTCAATATTAGACAAAACAAGTACAACTTGTGAAAGTCGGGCCTATGGGTCCTATGAACTAATTGGAAAGATGTCGAGTGTGTGGAAAAAACCCAAGGTAATGAATGTCTAACAAAATGGAAAGAAAAATATTTCCCTCGTGCTTGAATACCATGACGGAGGAAATATCCAATCCTTCCTCTAAGAAATGAAGGAATATATTCCGTATGAGAAGGTGCACATAAATACAATGATTTATACAATAACGGTAACTAAAACAAGATGATGGACAATAGATCATCCCTACCTAAAATAATGGGATCAAGACCAAGAGGATATGCATGAAATTTTTAACCAAACAAATCACACACGCAAAATACCATCTTATAGCGGACTAACAATTCCTAAGGAACATTCAACTAAATGTGAGGCAATGTGGAAAGAGGGCGCCATGATACTCAAACCTTCCTTATGGAATCATGGATTCTACCATACCTTATGAATTTTGTCGCATGATTGGAATGTGGACAGTGAGGTGTGAAGGAGACCACTACATGGGAATAAGCCAAAGTTCATTTTGTGCACACTTTTTCCTCACCTCTAACACACCCAATCTGCATCAATCACTCCAATGGATTATATGTTGCATATTCGGAGATAATGCTATTGGAGAAGAGTGTGTGTTGAAGCTATGAAAGGAGAAGGGAATGGATTTTCCAAAAATCTTGGAGTGCAATACCAACAATGACTCTAGTGAAGAATATGAGTTCATATGGTTGGCATGCAAGTGGAAGAGCAAAAGAAATGCCAAAATGGTTCATCAAATAGACAAAGAAATAATCTATAACCACCTTAATATCGAGACATCTATTGGGTAGTGCGAGGTCATTGATAAAAAGTGATTTGGAAGTGAACCGTATAATGAGCCTCTAGAATCAATTAAGGACAATATTGACACAATGGAGGCATCAAAGATCATGACAATTAGAAACTATTGGTCTAAAGGAGAGGTAGCCAAAATAATAGAACTTCTATGTGACTATGCAAACATTATCTCGCACAAATACTTAGAAATTAAGGGTGTGCACCATTCTTTGGGGAAGATGAAAATAAATTTTTCAAAGGAGTTAACCCAATGCAAAAAAGATTTACTAGATGAATCCCAACATGTTCATGAAAGTCAAATAATAAATTGACAACATGCTTGCGGATGGACTAATAGTACCAATGTAGGAATATGAGTGGGTTAGTTCCATGATGATCAATAGTAAGAAGGATGGCTGCATAGAGATAAACATAAATTATAGGCAATTGAATGCGGTATGTGTTGTCGATCCCATTCCTAACTCCTTCATAGAATGGATTTTGGAAGGTGTTGTTGTTGGTAGGAAATATACACCTTCACGTATGGGTTTTTAGGTTATCACCAAGTGCAAATAGCTAAGGAGAATCAGTACTGGACAATTTTTACAACTAAGTTGGGATCTTTTTCTTACAACGTATTTCCCATTGGGATCAAGAACATGTTTACAATGTTTTCATGCATCGTAGTACTGTGTTTGAAGATTTCATCCTAATTTTTTTGCATGTCTACTTGGATGATTGGATATTGTATAACTTGTTCAAGGATCATTGCAAATGTTTGCACCTAATGTTTGAGCAATGTCTCTAACTTTATATATATATATATAAAGAAGAGTGTCTTCACAACTACTTTTGGGACATTGGTTGGACATATTATATGAAGGATGGAATGTTGGTCGATCCAACAAAAATTGTATTTATTTTCCAACTTGAAGTGCCAAGATAGCCGTGCCATCGGATAAATTTATCAAAGATCAAGGAGAGTTTCAGGGAATGGATGTACCAACAAAAACAATTGAAGATTTAAAGGAAAAACTATCCAACACACCCATTCTACAATTTCCAGATTGGACAATCTCTTTCCACATGCATGTCGACGTATCTAGGAAAGTGATTGGTGCAATTCTTACACAAGTAGGGTAAGATAATATCATCCATTTGATTTGATTTTCTACAATAAATCTTTCTTTCGTGGAACAAAATTATACCACCAGAAATCATGAAGGGATCTCTATGGTCTATGTGCTTCAAAAGTTAAGGCTATAGTTGTTAACAACCCCCTTTCTAATATACACAAACCACATAATGCTCGGTGGATAATAATGTGGTTCCACATAGGCGTATATGTCGGTGGATAATAATGTTCAAAGAGTTCCAATTCTCAGTTGTGTTGAAATTAGAAAAGAGCAATGCAGGGCAATAGTATAATAATGTCATCTTTTGCCCATCATATTTGGCGAGGAGATAAATAGTATAGAAGATCGCATCCACACTTCCCAACTACTGCAAATAAAGAGCATGTTAGATGAACTGAATGACAGCATACTAGTTCTCCAATTTTGTCTTGCCCCAAAAAAATTAGAAAGCACAGCAAAAGAAGTAGCTAACAATGAAAGCTAAGCCATATTATCTTATCGGTAGGGAATTGTAAAAATGGGAACAAACAAAGTTTTGCGCAGATGCATAATGGACTATGAGAAAGAATGAATTGTAAATGAGGTGCATGAAGGAATTATTGGTGGTCACTATGCCTGTGATCAATCACACAAAACATATTGACAACATTTTTATGGTGGCATAACCTCTTTGACGATGCCAAGGTTTATGTAAAAATTGTGATCCGTGTCACCCAATAAGATGGATGAAATTCCGTTGCACCCAATCCTTGCACATGAGCCATTTGAAAAGTAGGAAATCAACCTCTTTAGCCCAATAAATCTAGCCACTCGGTGAACAGGCGCAAGGTACATAATCAAAACCACAAATTATCAAGCATGTTGGGAAGAAGTTGCGCCAACCAAGGATTGCACTTCCGAACTAGTCACCAAATTCATGTGTCAAAACGTAATTGCTAGGTAATGGTGCCCACTAATTACAACAAGTGATAGGGGTACCCAATTCTTGGATGAGATAGTGCATGTATTACTACCATTATTTATGATTGTGCATCATAAAACTATGCCCTATCAACATAAGGAAAATGGAACGGTAGAGGATTTCAATAATCTTTTGAGCACGATCCTAACTCTATGGATTTGAAAGAGCTTTGCATTAAATGAAAACTGTATAACACCGAAATATAATATATTGATATTAAAAAACCTTCGGGATAATTTATTCTGAATCAAGGATAACATATAAATAGTGATAGTGCATTCCTAAATATTAGGACACAACACTTATCATGTATCCCTAAAATATCTAAGTAAGCCCCTAGTCTTACTATTATCTCCCTATCTCTGTGAGTTGGCATAACCACCCAATAACTCACGTTTACATTTATTTAATATGTTCACAATATTTAAACTATTCCTAACAAACCCAATATTTGCAACATTAGAAGGAAGGATTACGACAACAAGGCCTTTATAGTTCTATGATAATATTGAACAACATGCAAAAGTTTTAATAAAACAACACCATTTCAAATGATGTTTGGTGTAGACACATTATTTCCCATTAAATTCATGGTACCATCTCTCAAAATAATGTGCATTTATAATATGGATGATGAGGAGTCAATATTAGAATACGTAAAAAAATTGTTAAAGCTAGATGAAAATGGGTTCATGCATGATGCATTTAGGGTATAGATAAAGCACGACAAGGGTATGACATGATAGGAAGATAAAAGAACAAAACATTTACAAGGGGTTCCCTAGTTCTTTTATATGACTTGAAGTTTGTATGTCATCCATGAAAGTTGCAAAATCATTGGTTAGGACCTTATGAAGTACATGATATCCTTCCCGCATGCGCATGTAAATTGAAAAATCTCAATGGATATTTTTTGTTAGGTAACTTCAATGGAAGTAGGCTAAAAAATTACTATCCATGAAGGTCCTTTTTGTAATGTGAATAAGGCATATGCCAATAGGGTAGAAACATTGTCCTTTCTAGGTAGTTTGAATTTCAGCATATCATGTTTATTAAATAAGTTCAGATGTTCCACGCATCAGTAAAATTAGTAATCAAATATGTGTTGGTTTCTCGAGATTTAATCATTGTGAACACTTTTGTAACTAACTCAATTCATGTTTTCTCTATCCCTAAGATTGGAAAAGTAATTTAGAAAATAATCACGTGGAGGACCGCGCACATGATTAGTGCGGGATGAGGTATAGTAGAGGTATAATATGGTTTTTATTTGCACATGAGGAAGATAGTGTTGTTTAGGCACAAGAAAAGAAAGAAATGTTTATAAACTACATGATTGAAAGAACTTGGTCATACAAGTGATAAGGAACAAAAATAGGATGATTGATGAAGGCATGCCATAATGAAATGTTAAAGCATGTGAAAGAAAATTGTGGAAGGAAATTAGTTTATATAAAGGCTATAGGGCCAAGAATAGCGCAAAATAAAGGGATGTGCTATATGTGTAAGAAACGTGATGCATTCTAGGAATGTAAGCAATGACCATAACTAGAAGTGTAGGGAGAAAACAACACAAATCCCACATGAATCATGACACACACACATGTAAATTGATGATGTCGTCAACCATTTAAGATTGAATTCAAAATAATAAAAAAGATAAATAAGCTGGAAGTGGGAAATAATTGGAAACCACTTAACAATGAATGAAAAGTTGAAAAATGAGTGTTCATGCATGTGAAAAAATTAATTGCGATGGGACGTCTTGACTCAAAGAGGTCTATAAAGAACATAGGAATGCATTTTGATGTAAAACAATATACATTTCATTATGTATTCAAAAAGTTCAAGAGGATTCAACACAACAACCTCTACCAAGCTCTGCGCAAATGAATATATTTACCAAGCTTAATGGCTCAAATCTTGCAAAAATTGATCAATTCACCTTAAGAAGTTTCAAATAACCCAATACCCTATTTTATTACCCTTCCTACATGTTAATACATTCAACAAAATGGTTACTTTTCATACAACCCCATTAACACTTACCTTGCTCAGTTTTCCCTTTAACTTATTTAACTAGCTCTCTTGGTTTCCTACTAAAACAAGTAGTTTTTTTGTCTTTTTAGCATTCGATGACCCTTCCGCCACCTTTTAGCATGTTTTACACTTCAAAAAAAAGTTCAATCATCCACTTGGTTCAAAAAGGATCAAAACATCACCTTTTTCTAATCTTGCTTAAAATTGTCATTCTAGTCTCTTAAGAACATGCTCTTGCTAGCTCCATGCTTGGATACATCTACACCTACCCAAAATGAAATGGAAAAACATCTATATACCCTTTATCATCAATAAGGTATGCCCTAAATTTCATAACATGACTCCTTATTCTCTTCTTGCAATCACTCCTTTTCTTTTCTAGCCCTCACTAGCGAGTTCTAGCCCTATCCTCAAGCATTTTTAGCCCTAACTTTCATTATAAATAGTCTCAAGATCATGTTCTGTCACATCCCAAAACTATGTATTTATTATTTTGAGATATTTTGATAAGCTGAGTGATAGTAACCACCCTTGATACAACATATTATTACTGATTAGATTTGCTTGATTAGCATTATGATATGTTTTGGATTAAAACATTTATTTTCAGTAATTGATTATACATTAGATGGATATTTGATATGAAATTACAGTTATTGATTACTATTAATGAAAATATGTTGTTTATGATTTATTTTAAAGTTGATTAATTATATTATGCACTATTTATTTTTGTTTATATGTGTGTAGGTGTTCTCGAAATGTGAGAAAGGGTATCATGGAGGAGAGGAAATAAGATCGCCAATGGGTATTGAAAGAGATAAATTATATGTGGATAACAATGCTCAGAAATAGGTCAAACCATAAGTTGGTCAATATAAACCTTTTGTTGTGATTTAAGCCTAGTCATATCCAATTTAATAAAAAAAATATCTTAATCAAAGAACTAGTGTAAATCATATATATTAGAAACACACAATTTATCAATATACAACATGATGAGTAAGTGAAACCAACAAGAGCATAGGAGTGACCTAGTTGATATATGGCTATATGGAATAGATTTGGGATAGATTGATTGTGGAATAGGCTCGGTCTAAATAGTGTATAATTTGTTTGGAAAATAGTGATATGGAAATTGTGTTGGGACAATATCACCCAGAAGAGGAAAGTATCTATTGGCACTAGCGTCGAATTAGGTATTGGTGTATTGGTGATGGATGTAGGTATGGTCCCTTCGGTGTATGAAAATGTCTCCTTAACTTTGCTTTGTGTCACATCCACTTAGTTTTAGGGTTCTCCTTTCACATTTGTTTCTATAAAATAAACCCTGACTACCTGCACAAGACTCAAGCACACATTAAACTAAATAAAATATGCATATGCTTGAGCCATCTTGACCTCGACGGTCACACCGAATGTGATCGTCAGAGAAATGTGTTATCGCATAACTCCTCCCACTTGTTTTAAATGATTAAATCCAAATGGGGACCCTCTTGATCTTCATACAAATTGATAACATATGAGTGTCTACCTTTGTCATTCTTAAAGAGCTTTGATTTGTATTATCCAATTTGTTTTGTTGAAACGATTGGTGTGTGTATTGAACTTGGATTAAATACCAAATAATATAGAGTATTTTTAGGCTTTTTAATTAATTAAAAGTTTGTCTTCTTCTTGCAGTTCAAAAGGAAAAGCATGAACGTCTGCAGAAGTTAAAAACTTAGTCTTTGGTGGCATAGTTGAAAACCTAGTCTTTGGTGATATTGTTAAAATCTTAGTCTTTGATGAATTTTAAAATTCTAGTCTTCCATAGAAAAACAATGGAAAATTCGTGAAGCAAAGAGGAAATCCAAAAATAATGTTACACAAACACGGAAAAAGTGTAATTCTATGGAGTTGGTTATATCCATGAAATAAAGGATGTAGTCTACTCAAAGAAAGTCTTGATGCAAGAAAAATGTGTCATGAATGCATTGCGAGGAAAAACAAGAGGAGTTTAGATTCAAATAAGTTTGGAAGTTGTGGAACACATAATTTAGTGTTATGGAGGTTTTCAAAGAACTTAGTGTTCTGCGGGTTCACCTAGCCTCGCCGAACAAAGGAAGCATTATCATAGCTTTAACAAAGGAAAATGACCTTTGTGACATAACAAAAGAAAATACCAAGTGTGTGCAAGTTAGAAATCCGGGAAAAAATAAATTCCAATACTCCACAAACATTTCTAAATGACATTATTTTGTGAGTTCACCCAACCCGCAAAATAAAGAAAAACATAGAGCATGAATTTGAGGGAGGAACGAACAGATTTATTTGCATTTCTCACTTTGCCTTTTGGTTTTTTCTTCTCCAAAAAGGATTAAATGATTTGAGTGTACATAATCAACCATTTCCGAGTTGCAAAAAGATAATAATGACGGTTGCAAAAGAGATAAATTATGTTGTTAAATCCAGAATGGGTTTTATCCATTCTCCCTCACATTTTCATCATCATAGAGTATTAAAAGAGCATATTTTCAGTTGGGGCATGTTTTCCCTCTAATTTTCACGCATGGAACAAAGAAATTGAGATAAAACTTTGGAATCTTTCACACTCAAGTGAAAACTACAAATTTCACAATGTATCTCTTATTTTGAGTCAATTTGAGATATGTTTTTTCATAGCCGCAGTTATTTAGGAAAGTAATATTGATAATTACATGATGAAGGTAGTGAAATGAAGTTAGAATTTATGTATGTATGTATGTATGTATGTATGTATGTATGTATGTATGTATGTATGTATGTATGCCTCGCTTATAAAAAAGGGGGATGCCATTTTTATCAATATATGCGATCTAGTTCAAACATTAACTCATGCAAGTTGATATTGTCATGGTTTCATTTCCCTCTTCTCTCGCAAATTATTGTGTTGAGATTTCTACATGTTTGACGTATCTTTCATTGTTTTCTTAGGTGTTCTTTATGTTGTGTTGTGTAAATTTAAATTAAATCACCATAACATGTTGTAGATTGGATTAATCAGATAAATGTATAATTTAATAATTTAATTGGTAAATCTAACTTTCAATTTGGCTAAATTTTAAATCTCCTTTGAATCTTTGCATTAGTAGCATTCAAATTTGAGTCTAAGCTATATTTGGTGCTCTTGTTAACAAGGAAAGCATGTTATTTCTAACAATCAGGCATCAAGTATTTAAAACACATTTGTTTTAGGAGTTTTCTCTTTTCTCTCTGCTCTTCCTTTTCTTTTTTATTTCTTTGAGAAACACCCTTGGATTATATTAATTTAGGAGGTTTTAAAATTGAATAATGCGCTAGAAGGATCCATTTGGTCTAGCAAACACCCCTTTATTAGTTTAAATGACCAATACCTTGTAACTTGTGCACTAAATCACATTTTTGGTCCTAAAATGAGTAGGAGATATAATCATATCATTCCTCCCTTTGGTGTGTAACTCATATGCATCAACAAGGAAAGAGGAAAATGTTGGCACTAGAAGGAGAGTGAATAAATTTGTTGAATGATCCTTGTAATAACACATTTCAATTCTAGAAATCACAGTTTACATGCTTTGTTCTTTTAAATTTCCTTGAATTTAGTTGTCTAATTTGAGTGTATAAACTAGATTTACCTATAATTGTGACAAAATATGGTTCTAACAAAGGTTTATCTCATGTTTCTTTTATTACAAGAAAAAAATGTGTTTAGACAAGGGAAAATCCAAGATCCCAAAGGCCCCTTTAGGTGATCCTAAATCTAGTAAGATACCAAGCCCTCCCAAGTCTGCGAGCCCATCTTTCTCAACAACACCCATGATGGCCTAGCTAGGAGGATCTCCCATTAATATCCCTAGATTTTTCCATGATTTTCCAAGAAATCCAAATAAATACCTCCATGTCTTTGACCCGACCAATAATGTCTTGGTACCGAGGAGCATATTAGGGCATTCAAATCATCTTTGAGACTCCTAAATGTAACACATGAGGATGTGGCATATAGAATCTTCCCGTTTTCTCTCAAAAATGTAACATATGACTAATTCTTGAATTTACGGGAGGATGAAATAACCAACTAGAAAAGTTTTCATGATATCTTTATTTCCTAGTTTGGAAGAATCACTAGTCTAAGCAATCCTATATCATGGGTTTACCACCCTGCAGAGGGATGTCCAAGAACCCATCATATATTTTAATTCTATATTTCAAAATATTTACAACCTGACTACCCAACCATACAAACCCACAAATGAATTGGCACTAAAAATTAACAAAAATGCCTTAGATCATATGACTGAGTCTCCTTGAGAAGGTCCCGAACATCACTACCTTGACAATGTATATGTTGAAACTATCTAAATTGATGAACACATACACCCCAAAGGATATGTTACCACTTCCTTCCAAAACCCACATCTCAATCAATTTTCCCAAGCTAACAGAATCTGTCAAATCTAATACAAACCCTAGTTCTAAATGCTTTTCCCATCATTTATATGGCATTAAATTAGCAACACGGTCTTGTTAATCCTATGCCTTTCATTGACCCACAAGAAAAGGATAATCAAGCCTTGGTCCCACTCAATAGTACCATTTCTCTAGCCCCCAACCAAGAAAATTCTAAGGGTGAATTGGATTCAATCCAAAGAATGGTGAGAAAATTGGGCCAAGACTTCATAAATCTCCAAAGACAAGTAGGCAATGCAAATGAAGTTAACCCACAAAGGAATTATAGCTACCAAAGGTATAATAATAGGACATTTAATAAGAATAAAAACAATCAAGTTGAATCTTCATCAAATAAAATGCTTGAAATTAATGTGTGTGAAATTACTTTTCCTAATTGGTGTAGGGTTCACAATACAACTTGAAATTATCCCAAATTCAAGTGATACACCTAGTTGATACACCTAGTTCATCTAACTCTTTTGACAACTCCAAATCACCTAGCTCTATTATGATGGTGGAGACTTATTGTTTTCCATTTTAGGAGGACAATGAACCTAAAGAAAATATAGAGGAGGTGCATACTTTTAAGAAGTATCAAAAGAGCAACTACACTTTGAGAAATAGAGCTAACAACACAAAATCAACACCTCCAAATGTTAGCACTACTCCACTAGATCCAAAGGTAAACAATGACCCTCCTCCTCCAAAGGGGAATGATTCTAATCTAAAAAAATATTCCTCATGTATGCCTAAAACCAGTTACAATATTGTGACATGAAAAATATTAAAGCAAACATAACCTTGCATGAGCTGGTTCAAATCACATAACAACGAGATTTATTATTGAAATATTTAGACAATAAGACCCTAAGAGACCCCAAAACCTTCTCATGCCAATGTTTTTTTGTAAAAAGAAAAATTGAAGTTCCTCCTTTCTTTTGACTATTATAATATTTTGGAAAAACTTGCATAACTACCTAGTTGATTCAGGAGCATCTGCAAACATTATACCCTCTAACATTCAAAGAAACTTGGCCTTACCCCAATAAAATCTAATAGGTTATTTGTGTAATTAGAAAAATCCAATATTCAGGTGAATGGGGAGTTTATAAATGTTCATATTTAATTATCATATGAGCCTAGAATTCAACAATTCATGGACATTCAAGTTATGGAGATCCCTAAGGCATATGGCATGTTGTTGAGTAGGGACTGGTCAAATGTTTTGAATGGTTATATGTCAACTAATTGTTCTCACATGTGGCTACCTTAGAGAGGAATTCCAAACCAGATTAGGATAGAGAGGGAACCTAAAATGAAGCATATGATCATTGAGTATAATGCCACTAATGAAGAAGTTAAGTTTTTCTCAACTGATATTGGAGTATACATATTGCATGTGGAGAAACTAGATTTTTATAAGAAAACCAAGATAAATCAGGTTTGTGGTCTTTGCATTTTGATGTTTCTTATTCCAAACATAGAAGTGGGGTAGGAATAATCTTGAAAGGACCAAAAGAACAATATTCCTTTTCCTCATACAAATTATAATTCCCTTGCACCAACAACTTGGCTGAATATGAAGCTGTAGTGTTAGGATTGCAATTTTCCATTAAACATAAGATCAAAATGCTAAAAAAATTGGTGATATTGAGGTTCTTGTCAAGCAGGTTAGAAGAAGTATCAATCCAATCAATCTTATCTTAAAATATATAAATATATAGTTAGTGATCTGATTGGATATTTTGATGCATTTAACATTTTGTTTGTGCTTAGGAAAAAAACTAAGAAGCTAATTCATTGTCTACATCTACCATTGCTATTATACCTACTCCGGAGTTGGAGAAGAGTAGAATGGTGGTAGATATGGTTCCAACCCTTACTTCCAAATAACATAGAGCTTTTTCGGTATTTAATGATGATCAACAAATAATTCAATTTTTGAATAGATTTGATGTTTTTTCATCTCATATTATAGATGAGAAGGATATGGATGATTTGAATGATGATGGTGTTTTAAATTTGAAGGAGAATATGATTCCTAAAGGTATGATCTCTCTTGAATATGTTTGATTTTGATTAACAAGTCTCGAGTGTTGTTAAACCTAAGGAAAATGATAAATATTATGATCAAATCAACCTAAGCACTAGAGAGAATCCTAAATTGGTGAATGTTGGCCTAGCATGTTCAAATGTAGAGAAGGATAAAGAAAAATTTGCTAAAAGTTATAAAGATGTCATTACATGGCCTTATGATAATTTCAAAAAAATGACCCTAGAGTCATCACCCACACTATACCTTTGATAGAATTCCATAAAATTTTAGGCAAAGGAAAAGTGCCAGTGAATTCACTCTTAGAACCTATTATTTATAAAGAGGTCATGAAATTACTAAATGACTTAACTTGGGTGGTTAACCTTGTACCTATTAGGAAAAATAATGGGGAGATAAGACTGTGTAGATTTTAGAAACTTGAATATAGTATAAAAAAGGAAAATTATCCTCTTCCTTCTCTTGATGAGGTCATACAAATTGTTAATGGATATAAAATGATTTATTTTCTTGATGGATTTTTAGGATACAATCAAGTGTTAGTAAATAAAGAGGATAGAATAAAAATAACCTTCACCACCAAGTGGGGAACATTTGCATATAAGAGGATGCCATTTGGTTTAATCAATGTTGGTGCAATGTTTCAAAGAGAAATGGATCAATATTTTCAAGGTATTAATGGTAAGTGCATTATCATTTATATGGATGATCTGAATGTGTTTTCTAAAGACAAATTTGATCATGTTGGACATTTGTAAAAGGTTCTTGAAAGGTGCGAGACATATGGGATTTCTTTGAATCCCAAGAAAAGCATTTTTGTGTAACTAAAGTTAAATTTCTTGGCCACTTTCTCACCAAATAAGGTATTTCCATTGACCCTGATAGGATTCATAGTATTTCAAAATCATTCCACCTAATAGCAAGAAAGAAATCCTTTTTGGGAAAAATTACTTTTGTAAGGAAATCCATTTATGGTTTTGCTAAGATTATCGTGTCATTAGATTTTATGTTGAAGAAAGATTCCAAAGTTGAATGGACCAAGGGGGCTGAGAAATATTTCTAATAAATCAAGGAAATAATCATCCAATCACCAATTTTGATCAACCCCCGACTTTCCAAATATTTATTGTATTCTTATGCTTCGATCATATCATTGCCATTGTGCTAACTCAAAAATTAGAAAACAGTGAACATCAAATTACATTCATGAGCACAAACTTGAAGGATGCCTAACTCAACTATTCTATGATGGAAAAACAATCCTTTTCCTTGATAAAATTAGTGAAAAAGTTCAAACATTATATACTTAGAAGCAAAGTGCATGCAATTGTTATAGACCCAACCATTAAGTTGATGCTAGGACAAAATGAGTTGGGAGAAAGAAGGGGAAAGTGGATGACAAAATTGCAAGAATTTTATTTAGAAATCAAACCAGCAAAGATGGTTAGAGGTTAAGGCTTGGCACAACTCATGGCCAATGTTGATCCAAGGATTGATATCATGTAAGTGGACAAAGAAGATATGCTAAAAGATAAATGGTACATTCATATAATTCATTGTTTTATGACAGCACATGTCCACCGATTTAAATAGAGAAAAAGGATAACATTGAGGTTGAAATCCTCTCACATCATGATCAAAAGGGGAGTCCTTTATAGAAATAACTATGAAAGTGTTTATTTGAGGTGTGTCTCCAAAGAAGAAGCTACTGATATCATGTGCACTTTTCATAAGAAGATTGGAAGTGGTCATCCATCATGTGGAGGACCTACTCATAAGATTTAAAGGTTGGTTATTACTTGGCCAATATATTCAATTATTCTCATGCACATGTTAGGAGTTGTCATCAATTTCAAACATTCACTAACATAGAAACACATGATTAGATCATGTTATTGCAACCGGTGATTGAGATTTCATTGGGGTCATCAACCCAAATTCATCAGATGGACATAAATTTTTCCTAACTGTCATATAGTATTGCACAATATGGATTTAAGCCATTTCTACTAATAATTGTAGGAATTGGATGTTATCCAATTCCTTGAGGAGAACATCATAACCAAATTTGGTTATCCTTTTCCCTCATTTGTGACAATGGGTTAGCCTTTTCCTCTGTAGATTTCAATGAATGGGCCTATGATAATAAGATAATCATTAAGTTTGCATCAAATTATTATCCCCAAGGAAATGGAGTGGTTGAGTCAAAAAAAAAAATATGATCAATGTCATCAAGAAATCAGTAGAAAAGAGGCCAAGGGAGTGGCATTATTTGCTAAAGTATGCACTATGGGATGATAGGACAATATATAAACAAGCTCTGAATTCTTCTCCATTTTTATTGGTGTATGGAAAACAACTTGTTTTCCTAATTACCCTTAGATTTCCAACCTATGAGTTTATGTAGGAGTACATGGAAGGAGAAGAAAAAAATGAAGCAATAATTTTAGACATTCTCCAAATGGAAGATGTAAGAGATTTATCCCTACAAAACTTCAATATGCATCAAGATATTTTTAATTCATGGTTTGATAAGAGGGATAAAGTGAAAACATTTAAAATGTCATATTTAGTGCTTCTATGGGACAAATCTCATGAGAAGAAAGGGAAACAAAGAAAATTCTCACCATTGTGGATTGGGAATTACAAATATCTAAGATTTTAGGCCAAAACACTTTTAGATTGAAAGAATTACAAGGGAAAAAATTAATGTTTCCACTCAATTGTCAATTCCTAAACATTACTTTTACACTTGCCCCATCACAAGTCCCAATGGAATGATCAAATTAGGGAAGTAATTTAGTTTCTCTTCATGTATTTCTTTCTTTCTAGATTAGTTTCCTTCTTGCATTCCCTATTTTCTTAGTTTAGCTTTTTTGTTTGTTTTTTTTCTTTTTCGTGTATAAAATTCTTTGCTTTCATTTTTTTTTCTTGTGTTTGGTCTACCTTGCATTTATTTAAAAATAAATTGAGCACTTACTTGTTGGAAGATATGATTGTGTTTAGAAGTTTGAAAAGTGGCTAACAGGAAATGTTGATAGAAGAATATGAAAATGAAACTTAGTATCTCTGAATCAAGCTATCCTTAAGAAAATTGAATTACCCAAAGTATTGAGTGGATTTTAGAAATGTTCTAACCATTTAAAAGGATGAGCTTCACAAGGAAATAAACAAAAACTAAAGTTTTTCTTCTTTATCTTGTTTGTTGTCAAAGAGGAGTGCCTAAATGATCTCATTTGAAAAAACCCTTAACTTGCTAACTTGGTTCCTAAACCTCTAAAGGAAGGCATTGAAAACATGTTAATCAAAAAAAAATAAAAGGACTTCTTTGAAAGGTGATTATGGAAACCTTCATCAGGGCTATGGACGTTTATTGGAGCCGGAGTAAGGCCATGAAAGGAGTCAAAGGAATATATGTTAGGGATATGGACACTTGGTTGACAACAAAGCAATGTCAAAGCATTCCCCCTTTTAAACCATCCTAAATAAAAAAGAAAAACAAGAAAACAAGTCATTGAGCTATCAAATGAGCCTCTCATCCCAAAATGATTGCATTTTCAAGCAAGAACATGGTTAATGAACCCATTGCACACACACAACTATATTTATTCATTGTTAGGGCTTAGTATGCCATGCCACTAAATACGATTAAGTTATTATTTTTTGAAAGATGGGATTGCATTAGAGATACTCAACTTTGAATTCATAGTTGTTTATTAACCTTTTTAAAATATAGAGATATAAATTCTAAATACACATGGGTATTTTCTCCATTTAGTCGTCATTTGTTATTGCATAACTCCCCACTTGGTTTAAACTATCAAATCCAAATGGGTACCCTCTTGGTCTTCATACAAATCGATAACATCTAAGTGTCTACCTTTTTCATTCTTAAAGAGATTTGATTTGCATTATCCAACTTGTTTTATTGAAACAACTAGAATTTGTATTAAACGTGGATTAAATACCAAATAACATAGAGTATTTTCAGGTTTCTTAACTAATTGAAAGTTTTTCATTTTTTTCAATTCAAAAGGAAAAACATGAAAATTTATGGAAGTTAAAAACTTAGTCTTTGGCGGTATTGTTGAAAACCTAATCTTTGGAAGTAATTTTTTTGTCGCTCTGAACTTATTTGCATCTAAATTCATTTTGTTTTACCTCATGACACATTTTTCTTGCATTTTGGCTTCCATTGAGCGGATTACATCCTTTATTTCATGGATTTAACCAACTCCACGGAATTCCACTTTCTCCAAGTTTGTGTAACACTTGTGTTTGGATTTTTCTTTGCTTCATGTCTTTTCCATTGTTTTCCGATGAAAAATATAATTTTTAAATCCACCAAAGACTAAAATTTCAATAATAGTGTTTTGTGGGTTTTCAAAGAAGTTAGTGTTCCATGGTTTTTCAAAGAACTTATTGTTCAAATGGGTTTTCAAATAACTTAGTGTTCCACAGTTTTCAAATAACTTAGTGTTCCATAGGTTTTCAAATAATTTAGTGTTTTGTGGGTTTTCAAACAACGTAGTGTTCCATGTGGAGGCTGGTTCATCTAGCCTATGGAAAAAAGGAAGCATGATCGTGGCTTTAAAAAAGGAAGATGGCCTTTGTGGCATACCAGAAAGAAAATACTAAGTGTGTGTAAGTCAGAAATCCATGAAACAATGAAATTCCAATGCTCCATGGACTTTTAAAATGTCATTTCTCCTCAAACTTTTCAAAACGGAAGTATTTTGCAAGTTCACCTAACCATTAGAATAAACAAAAACATAGGGCACAAATTTAAGGGAGGAATAGGTGGATTTATTTTAATTTATCACTCTTCCTTTTGGTTGAATTTTCTCTAAAAATGATTAAACAATTTGAGTGTGCATAATCATCCATTTCGAGTTGCAAAAAAATAATGATGACGGTTGCAAAAGAGACAAAATAGTTTGTTAAACCGAGGAACAAGTTTTATCCATTCTCCCTTGTGTTTTCATCACCATGGAGTATTAAGAGAGATATTTTCAGTTAGAGCACATTTTCCCTCCGATTTTTGTGCATGGAACAAAGAAATTGAGATAAAAATTTGGAATCTTTCACACTCAAGTGAAAATTATCATTTTCACAATGTATTTCTCATTTTGAGTCAATTTGAGATATTTTTTTGCATATCCAATTGTTTAGGAAAGGAATCTTGATCATTACATGATGGAGGTGGTGAAATGTAATTGTAATTTGTATAAATATGTATGCCTCACTTGTAAAAAGGGGGATGACATTTTGATCAATAGATGCGAGCCACGTTCAAACATTAACTCATGCAAGTTGATATTGTCTCATTTCCCTCTTCTACTACAAATTCATGTGTTGAGAGTTATTGATGTTTGATGTATCTTTCATTTCTTTCCTAGGTGGTATTTAGATTGTGTTGTGCAAATTTGAAGTAAATCACCATAGCATGATGTAGATTGGATTAATTAGATAAATGTGCAATTTAGCAATTTAATTGGTAAATATGACTTTCAGTTTGGCTAAGTTTTAAATCTCCTTTGAATCTTTGCATCAGTAGCATTCAAATTTGAGTCTAAGCTATATTTGGTGCTCTTGGTTAAAAATGAAATCATGTTATTTATGACAATCAAACATCAATCATTTAAAACACATCTATTTCAAGAGTTTTCTCTTTTATCTCTATTATTCCTCTTGTTTTTTTGTTTCTTTGAGCGACACTCTTAGATTATATTATTTTAGGAGGTTTTAAAATTTAAATCAAGTGGATAAGGTGTATGGAGTGGCTCTAAAGGATAGTTTTTGGTCTATAAAACACCCCTTTGTTGATTTTAATGACCAGTACCATGTAACAATTGCATTTAATCTCATTTTGTGTTCTTAAAACGAGTAGGACATATGATCCTATCATTCCTCCCTTTGTTTTGTAACTCATATGCATCAACATGTTGCATTGCATTCTAGATTCAATGTAGTTCTTGTGTATGCATGATAGAAATTGTGTCCCTTGAAACTAGGTTTCCCTTGTGTAAGTTGCACCAAGATAGCAAGCTACAACTACTTTTCCCCCAAGATAATGTGTGTCATAAAATTATGAATTTTCCTTCTTATGTAGTGAATAATGTATCCCAAATGAAGTCCTCAAGTTTCTCCCTTTTTCATGTGTAGTAGATAGAAAATAATAACCCAATGCCCCTTAGAATAGTTAGTAGTTTATGTATATATATGATTCATTTGTTTGAATTTTGACATTAACAACACTAAAAGCTGACCCAAAGTGATCAATACAAGTTTAGAAAAGATAAATGAGTTGTGTACCATTTTAAAATATAAGAATACAAGTGAAGGGACGCAAGCAACTACATGGGAAAATAGTGTAGGTTGTTATTGTCTATTTTGGGTGATTTCGTCTAAAAATCTCCAAAGATAAATTAGGAAATTCTTGGTTGAGTGTGTGATGTTCGAAAGTAAATGGATAATTTTAGAAAGGAAGAGTATGGTAGTATGGAAAGATAAAACAATGACAATGTAAAGCAAAAAAAGTGTTATCAATGTCTAGTTTTATCACTTATGAATCATGCTTATAACGACATACTAAAGCCATAATGCAATAGTCATAAGTGCATTATTTTTGTGTTTACATTTAGCCCCACTTTATACTAGTGAATGAATATGTATTAGCATAAAGTACATATGAAGAGTGTACTTGTGGAGAGATGAAGGAGGTTATATCCAATAACATGTTGAATGGAAAATGTAGGAGACATATCATGGAGTCTAAGAAGGGATAAGAACCCCAAGGGTGGCTAATGCATATAGTGAAAGAGATACTTATATTTGTAACCAAGTATTTCCTTTTCTTGAGCATTTCAAGCTTTAAATTGCTCCTTGTTCTGGTTTTGTTGCCTTTTATTGGGATATGGATGGACCTATATTAGAATAAAAGTGTATTCAATGTTCAAAATATATGGAATTGAGCTTTAACTAAGAGAAATAAGAATTATATACATAGAAAATGTGTAAAATAAACAATTGAATCAAGGATAGAGTAAACGTGAATGTTGAGAGAGAAAGGATTGAATGTCCATGTGTACTTTTACTTTGGATAAATTTTCCTTGGAGATGGTTGGAGGGGTCTGTAGTGATCAATTAACGAACCAATGTGAATACTTTTAAGATTTAGGTGTCCCGCCACTAGAGGAAGAGTGTTGGCAAAGAAGTCATCTTTTCCCTCTTACCATGAAACTTCCCCAAATCCCATGCACAAGTTCCACTACATTTGGTCTCCTACCCAATAGTAACTGGCCATGGATGACACTTCATTCGAGACATATCATTTTCCCTACATATGCCTTAGATGCCAATATTTATTAGATAACATTAGGAAAAGTGTGAAATGAGAAATAAATGTGATTACTTCCCTTTCCCAAATTATGAAACATGTTATTAATTTTATTCCTTTATTCTGGATAGTAAGTTAAAAATGATTTTATGTTACTAGATCCTGCACAAAACTTTCACCGAGAAATTACACCATCTATCAAACTGCATATTTTTTCCTTGAAGAAAAATTCCCATATGGGACAATAGTGCCCATTGTGTATGTCTACTTGGGGTGATTATGTCCCTCTATTGTTTCTAGTTTATATCTAATTCTAAACTATTTTATGAGTCTTTTTCTTTCTAATTCTATTATGTACCAATCTATATTTGATTCATGCACTTTGGTGTGAGGGTGAATTAATCACCTAATGGTTTCCCCCTAATTTTTGGGTACATGAGAAGAATTGATGGGAGTGAAGACCAAATATATACCTTGAATTTGATGTGTACATTTGAAGAAGGATTCATGCATGTGGAATAGGCTATGTGCTTGGTAACTATCACGACCCACATGAAAAATAATGGAAAGAAAATGAGAAAGAATTATTAGTGACAAATAATCATGCCATACTTGTAATAGAAAAAAGTGAAACATGAAATAACACCAAGAGGAAAACATAGTAATTGTTGTAAAATTGTAGACACAAAATCTATGCACATGGGTAAATTTCTAGGTCCTAAAGCACATTAATGTGTACATGATTCCTAAGCAATAAAACTAGTGGTTGACAACTCCCATTGGCATTTTGATTGCTTTATCTCTTACACTTTACTAGTTTTACAAATCTTACAGCTCTTCCAACACTTGACTGATTTATATTTTATGGCATCAAACACTAGCACCCATTTAGGATAGAAGTGCCCATGCACTCATGTCCCTCTTGGGCGCTCATGTCCCTCCTTTTTCTTATTACCATTTTGGGTCCTTTTCATTTCTTGGTAACCTTTTACTACTTTGGCTTGGATTTTTCAGTTGTCAATTACAAAATTCAAACAAGGCAATCATATATATACTTAGTTTTTGCTTCTAAATAAAGGGCCAAAAACTATAAGAATTATCTATCATCACCTAAGCTTGCACAAAGGATCAAGAGCATTAAAAGGCATACATATAGCACATACATACAAGAGAAAATGGTTGTATTGATCTGCATACACCGTATAGGAGGGGAGTATGTTCTATTTCATCACACATAATTTACATACTTAGTAAAATTTACATATAGCCCACTATCATCATGTAACTTGCACAAGGGCAACCTAGGACATCTTTACACACACAAACGCAAAGAAATACATGGATTCTGAGATGTAGTGCAACGCTCGGTTGTAATTTCACTCTTTGGGTGACCTTCGGGGCGATCGACTCTACATTCTGCATATTTTTATTATATTTAATGTGGTTTGTGGACATGTGTAGGTAAACAATTGTTTTGTAGATTACAAGTAAAATCGTCGATCTAAGAGAGACACTAGAGAAATAAAATTAGATCAACAAAAAAACTCCTCTAGCCCAAAAAATACCAAAACTAGAACATCTAAGTGGACACAAACGCCCAATCCATACACTAGCGCACAGGGGCACCGTTGTCCTCCTATGGGCTCTTTTGTCCCTAACATTTCCAGGCTTCCAAACCCTCATCGATCATGTTCAACGATATTTTTAGTTTTTTCAAACATTTACTTAGTCCAAATCATCTCCATATTGCATGGAATCATCTAAGTCATCTTCTCCTCTCATTTTTTAGGGTTTTATATCATTAAATGCTTATTTCTTGTGTACTATTATACTTTATTTCCTACACATCATTAGTTACAGTAAGTTACTCTAAAATTAAGATTTAATTAAATTTATATTAAATCATTTGGTGAACACATCCGATCGAACCTCCCTTTTAAACATGCACCGATTCTCTCTCCCTCTTATAAATTTATGGACCAATCCTCTTATCCATCTTAAGAACTTGCCAGGGTTTCTAGCACAACCGCCATCATCGCTGATTTTATACAAATTTGTACCCTTTTGGGAATTCGGGACTATGGAATAGTGCTATGATTTAATAACAAACCCAATCATGCACACATGATCTAAACAATTCCCAAAATCTACAGCAGTGGAAGTATAAACTAGAATAATCCAAATCAAAACAAAGTACACACACATAACACATCATGTACTGTGGTTCACCCAATGTGGGCTACGTCCACCAAAGATAGAGATCTCATATATATAATATAACAAGAGTACAAACCAACTCTTCAATACAAGAGTACAATGCATCTCTCCAAGAGTATCTCCTCTCCTCTAGATCTCTAAATGGATCTCCATGAGTGCACTACAACCGTGCCTCCAAACCACTAGAAGCAGATCTCACATAACTAGGAACTATTACATCTCTAAACTACAACCAAGCTCTCTATGGATCTGCAACAAGACCTCTCACATGGGTCTACCAATGTGCAACCGTGATTGTGCACCAAAAGTAAGTCTGCGCTCTCCATCACTACATCAACCTCATGCAAACATGAAGACAACCTCCTCTACAATATCTATATCTACATGGATCTATGAATATAAGATCTCACAATAACCTATAGATCTAACAATATAAGACTAGATCTACATGGATCAACAATACATCATGATCTAATGGATCTACAATACAAGATCTCACCAACATGTGGATATATAAGAAGAAACTATATGTGTTTTGCATACTATGCAAGCCATTACAAAGAGACAATAACTATACAAAGGAAATGCGGTAGAAGATGTTACCCTCTTCTCACCATTCAAATGTATCTAACATAGTTGTACTATTATTTCCTTCTGTCCAGCTTCTCTCCATGGAAGCTTTGTCTTCATGTAACATGTTATTTCTTTCTCTTCTTCTTCTTCATTATCTCAATCTAGGAGAATCAAGGATTTAATTCAATCCTTGTCCATTTTTTTCTTCTAACCCTAGCTTTCATGCTTATATAGGCATATACAAACTTAGGTCACTTAACCATGTAATTACAATCAATAGATCTACTTTAATACTAAATTTAGATCCATTTCCCGTGAGTTAAATAAAACACTCATGCATAGGTAATCGATGTCGGTTAGCCCTAACCGATGACGATTACTACTTGCCTAACCGATATTGATCATAGGTGATCGATGTTGGTCCCTTCATAACCAATGTCAAAACCGTGTTTTCCGGCAAGTTGATAAAGCATGCTAACTGTGAAGCAATTTAGCTCCACAATTCGACAATCCCAACATCCTCCCTACTTCAACACTCCAATGCCCAACCCAACTATTAATGTGGTCACCACTCGACGCAATAGAAAACCCATGACTTCACTTGTCTCTATTCCCCCACCTATCACTTCTACAGTTCCTACTGACACTTCTAAAGGTTATGATATCATCAACCAACTAAATATTACACCAAGAAAAATATCCCTTTATGATCTTTTACACAATGCACCATATTTTCGTCATACATTAGAGGCTACCACTGTGCTCCATTCAAATTGCAAGTGAAAATTCCCTCTTGCCTTTTCCTATCTTATTCAATCCCTTAAAACCTACCTTATTGAATATATGTTAGTAATGAGGATATCCCTCCTACTTTTGCCACTAACGATCCTTCATCACATTTTCTTATTACAACTACTATTGGTTGCCATTATATCAAGTACATACTAATTGATAATGGCTCTATTATAAATCTATGTTCCCTATCATTACTCACATAGTTGTGAATTCCTGATAGTTAAATCACCAAATCCTCTACCCTTGTTTATGGCTATGATTCTAAAATGCAAACATGCATTGACACCATCACCTTACATTTGCAATTTGGGCCCAAAACCCTTCCCACTTTGTTTTATATCATTGATACACCATTTTAGTTTAATTTCTTACTTGGTAGACCATGGATCCATGTTATGCATGTTGTTCCTTCTATAGTTCATCATTGCATTAAATTCTTACATGATGGATATGATCATATTGTTTCCACCGACCCTGACCCATTAAAGTTATGCCCAATCAACCTAGTCAATGCCATGCTTATACCCCCACTTAATCCAATTCCATACCATAGTATCGATACATATGATGTTATTTAATCCAATACTTATGTTACCACTTCTACCTCCACATCCATCCCTTCCATCCCTACAAAAACCACTAATATTATTTCCCCTACCATATCTCCCTCAATCATTACCGTTATCTCACCATTTACTACTAATTCTAGCCCTCCATCCATAACCCCTCCTCTTAATATCCTTGATAATGGTATCTAACATGATAGTATCAACACCGATGATTCCAATGATCAATTCGGTATCATAAAACTTACAGATGAAAATATGTGCAACCTTGACTTTACTCCTCTTGATATAGACGAATCCTATTTCTATGACACTTTCATTGCAAGTGGTTTGGGTGAGTATCAATTTAAGCAACAACCTACCTCTACTATAGCCATGATTATCTTCCAATAAACTATACATACATTGAACCTTGTGTCACCTCCTTCATCTCCTTAGGTCAGCCCTAATCCACAACTCGATCCCTTCACATGCACCTTATTCATACATGACTCTTATTGGCCTCATATTCCATTCAATCCCACTTTCCCTAACACTTTTTGCACACATGAAGGCTTAGAAAAACTAGGTTTGACAGTTTTTAACCTCCTCCCCCCACCTCAATATCCCCACATATATCATGGATATGTACTCATTAATTTTTTTATGGCCTTTGTGTCTTCCATTTATCATTCTTCCTTGCACAAACACACAGTTCCTCTCCACTCACCCTCGGACAACATTGGCTTGACTATATTGGTGGCACCCTCGACCTTTACCATACTACTATTACTTTTCTTATGCCTTTCGGCCACATCTCTATTTACAACAATTCCTTCCTTGGCTATTTCCAAAACTTAACCTCCTAGTATGTGCATGATTTCCCAAAACCCCCTTTTACTAATGAAGAATATGTTATGGAAATGCATAATTTATGCCACATGGGATATTTCTATGATAAACCTCACATTATCACATATTATATTCAATCCAAATCCTATCGATTATGATTTTGTCATTGACGACCTCCTTGATGAATTTATTGACTCCCCACCCCCACACAAAATTAGGAGGTAATCGACTCCCCCTCATTGGTCACATTTTGGTTACTCTCTCTATCTATCACACTTTTTGCGCCTATATTTCCAAGCATTACCACATATTCGGTACTCATACTCTACCTTCAGTTACCCGATGATGCACTCATGTTCTCTAGGTTCATACATGATTGTGCATTAAATGAGCCTTACTTGCACACTTAGGGGCATCATATTTTATCCCCCTCCTCTATCACTCTTGGTTATATCTATATTCTACTACTCATATCTTATCTACTACACTTCACGCTCTATGCTTCATGATAAATCCTTCCTAACATCTATACTAAATCACATGAAATACCTTTCTTTACCCGATGATGCACTCGTGTTCTCGAGGTTCATGCAGACTGTTGAGGGGAATTAAATGAAACTTACTCATGCAAACTTGGGGGAATCAAAATTTCTCCCCCTCTATCACTCTTACATATATCTATTATCTACTCATGGCTTATCTACTACACTTTGTGCTTTGTAATTCACTATAAATCATTCCTAGCATCTATACTAAATCACATGTAATACCTTTACTACCGGGTGACACACTCTTGTTCTATGGTTCATACTTTACTATTGAAGGAGCATTCCTAAATGAACCTCATCTCACATACATCTGTTTGGGGTAAATGTGGCCCCTCTAGTCTACACATTTTACATATCGCACACCATCACATGCACATGACATTTGCATATCTTGGTTTCCTTTACTCTTGTTAGCTTATATTATTTACATGTTACACTTTGTTTCCTATGCTAGTTGGATACTTAATATGTCATTATCTTTTTCTATACACACATATGTGTTCACATGGTATCTTGAGGTGAATGCAATACTTTCATAGATTCTTACATGATGCATGACTCTCAACATTCTCTTTACCAGTCCCACTGAGGCTCCTAAGGGTATCTACCCTTTCTACTCTTATACTCCACACATCACAGGTCATATTGTTACAATATTTACTATTTTTGTCACTATTACTTACTTTTTGTTAATCTATACATGCTTTGACATACTACTTATCTTTCTAACATGTTAACGGGTGCTTCATGTGTAGAATTTTCCTTGCATGACTCTATATAACCATAGTTATTTTTCACTTTTTGTGTGTTATTTTTGTGGGCTATGCCCTATGTCGTGTTGATTATTATTTTTTATTGGCCGCTTTGGCCTTGATTGTCTAGTGACATTGTGAGTGATGTCTTATGTATGAAACCCTCTTTTCGAGGTCCCTCTAGTCTTCATAGTTACTTATTACATTGTATTCTATTGCATACTATCTCTTTTACACTAACACTTGTTTACTAGTTCATCTTGTTTACATGTGCCTTGGTTTCTACATGTACATCCCTACCCCCTGTAAGTATATAATCTCATATATGCATATCGAATTAGATCCTCTTGTTTTGGCATCATCCTCCTAAGTTCATCACATCCACCCCAAATGAGGGGAGGTATATATTGGGTGAACAACTATCCCTTCCACCAAAGATAGAGCTCAAGAACAAAACAACACATGCAGAGAATCGATAAAGACGCACAGCGATTCAAAGTGGTCCAAAGCAGACACTTGGATCACAAACACACATTGGACACTAGTGCCCAACATCATATAGGAATGGTAGGTACTTGTGTCCCAACCGGGTGCTTGTGACCTAGGGGAAAAATAGACATTTTCTCAGTAGGTTACAATGCATTTCTACAATCTCATACACTCATCTCCGGTTCGAGCCTGAATTGATTAATCGATTCTGATTTAGTTATAATTCGATTACCAACGGATTCTGATTAGTTACAAATTAGGACGTTCATTTTCATTAACGCTTTGAGAAGTATCATGGAAGGAGATAAAAATACGCCTCTCCCTAACACTCTTCTCTTGGCATGAGATCGCCCAAAAAACTTGGCCTTTGCGTGAGATTTTCCAAAAACTCGTTCTTGGTGTGAGATCACCTAAAAACTCATTCTTGGTTTGAGATCTCCCAAAAAAAATTGTCCTTGGCATGAGATTTCCTAAAAACTTTCTCTTGGAGTGAGATCAACTAAAAATCTCACCTTTGGCGTAAAAAGACGCCCAAATCTGCATCATTTCTTAAGTAAACAAGACAACTTTCTATCCTATACTCTCTCATACATCAGGTCTGTCATCATAGGTAACAATAAGTAGCTCACTTCAATAAGAAAAATCTCCAACAACACGCTACTACACATACTATTCACCCCTAGGGTCCACCTCCCTTTCCTAGTGTCCATGCTTCACATCACGATGACTTCCACGCTCACATGGCTACTTGTCCACTAAAGCACTATCGCCTACACTCCTCTCTGATTCACAAGGTACACATCTTATATCTACTTTATGCTATCGATTATTCACTCAAAAACATAAAGTGGGGGAAAATGTGGACACAAAATCTATGCACTTTGTTACATTTCTAGATCCTAAATCATACTAATGTACACTTGATTCCTAAGTAAGAAAACTAGTGGTTGACAACTCCCTTTAGCATTTTGATTGCTTTATCTCTTACAATTTACTAGTCTTACACATCTTATAGCTCTGATAGCACTTGAATGATTTATATTTTATGGCCTCGGACACTAGCACCCGATTAGGACAATCACCAAGGCACTCTTGTCCCTCTTGGGCACTCATGTCCCTCCTTTTCTTCGGTCCTTTGCTCTTCTTGGTCACCTTTTACTATTTTGGGTTGGCCTTTCAATTGTCAATTACAAAATTCAAACAAGAGAATAATATATATACTTAGTTATTGCTTCTAAATAAGGGGCCAAACACTATACGCATTATTTATTATCACCTAAGCTTGCACAAAGACACAAGAGCACTATAAGGAATACATTTAGCACATCCATACAAGGGACACCGGTTGCATTGATCTACATAAACTACATACGAGGGAGTTTGTTCTATTTCATCACACAAATTTTTCATGCTTAGTATAATCTATATCTAGCCCGTTATCATTGTGTAACTTGCACAAGGGAAACTTAGGGCATCGTTACACACACAAGCACGAAAAACTAAATGGATTTTGATATGTAGTGCAACGCTCGGTTGTAAGTTCACTCTTTAGGTGACCATCAGAGTTAGTCTGACTCCACATTATGCATCTTTTCTTATTAGATTTGATGTGGTTTGTGGACATGTGCAGGTAGACAACTATTTTGCAAGTTACATGTATAATCAGTGATACAAGAGAAAAACCAAAGTGACAAAAGAAGATCAATAATGAAGCTCCTCCAGCTTAGAAAATACCAAAACATGAGCATCGAGTGGACACAGTGTGCATTCCATACACTAGTGCATGGGGCACTCCTGTCCTCCTATGGGCGCTTTTGTCCTTGACATTTCTAAGGTTTCAAATCCTCAAATGAGCATGTTTGACTATTTATAATTTGTTCTAGTAGTTACTCGGTCTAGATCATCTCTAGATTGTACAGAATCAGCTAAGTCATATTCTCCTCTCATTTGCTTAGGGTTTTACATCATTGAATGATTATTACTTGTGCACTACTATACTTTATTTCATGTATATCATTAGTTATAGTAAGTTACTATGAAATTAAGATTTAATTCAATTTAGATTAAATCAAAAACATGGGACACCACTCAAGATGTCACAAGATGGTTGAGGTTTTTAAGGCCATGTAAGAAACCAAGCAATCAATCTCTAGACACAAAATCATGCACTTGGGTACATTTCTAGGTCCTAAAAGCATATTAATATTTACATGATTCCTAAACAAGAAAACTAGTAATTTATGACTATCTTTGGCCCCTTTTATTTGTCTCTTGTTTTCTATTTGGTCTTACACACCCTACACCCTGATCAAAAAAACTTTACTTATTTATCTTTCATGGCTTCAGACACCAACACCTAGCTTGGATAGCAATTCTCGGTGCTCATGTCCCCTCTAAGCACCCCTTAACATTCTCACCTTACTCTCTCCTTTTGGGTCTCTTTTATCTTTTAGGCATCTTTTTCCCTTATGGGTCATCCTTCCAGTTTTCAATTAACAAATTCAAACAAGTGAATCATATAAATATATAGTAATGTGTTCAAAATGAGGGGCCAAGCAATAAAAATTACTATTACCACCTAAGTCCGCATTCAAAAGGCACCAAAAGCACTCCAAATCATCCATCTAGCACCCATTCAAGGGACAAATGGCTACATACACAACATAGGAAGGGAAATTTTATTCAATTTCATCCACACATTTGCATCATTTAACAAATTTAGCCCACTATCTAGTGCATTTTGCACAAAGGGAATCCTAGGGCACAATTTCTACACACACTCACAAGAACAACATGGAATCTCATATATAGTGCAACACTTAGTTGTAAGTTCACTCTTCGAATGACCGATGGGGTTAGTTCGACTCCCCATTCTACATTTTCCTTTTTAGATTTAATTTGTTTTATGGAATTGTGCAGTGAAATTATCTTTTCAGAGTTACAAGTTACCTTCAAAGATCAAGGAGTGACTATTAGGTGACCAAAATGGAACAATTGTGACACCCTTGTAGCACATCAAAAGTCAAATCTAAGATTTTTACATAGTCATCAGCACCCGAAGCGATCTCCGGCACCTAGGTGCTCATATTCGACCTTATTCTTGCATCTCTCGATTTTATAATGAGCATTATAACACTCTTCCCAATTTGTTTAGCACTTTTTCCTATCCGGATCACTTCCAAATTGCACAGAATCAACTAAGTCTTTTTATCTATCTCTTGTGCTTAGGGTTTCATATTTATACGCTTTATTTGTTGTGTCTTTACTTGTAATTTAGCATTTGAATGCCATGCATTATAATAGTTACTTTGAAATATAGATTTAATTCAAATTAAATTTAATCATTTGGTGAACCCCACTCGTGATCAGTCATTCAAATCCTTATTTTGCATGTTATCTTTTATTTCATGGCTCCAAAAATTCCTCAAATATCCTTGCATGACTTACTTCAAATTTGCCCACCTTGTAAAGATATGCTTCAAAAATCCCTAGACACTATGTATCTCCCTCGTAATACCCTGCCTGCTCAAGTTAGTGCCATCTTTGATCATCTCTCTCATGACCCTAGTAATCTTGATATCACACCCAATCAATCCATTTGTAAGTCAATTCAAGATTTACATGGGTTATTTGAAGACAAATTCAAGCTATGAAAACCACAATTACATCTCTTAAATCTGAAATCCAACATCTCAAGGATGCTTCTAAGGCCCATGCTAGTTGTTCTTCTACATCTCATCCTAATCCTATGTCCTCTACATGTTCTCATGTCAGTGAACCCCAAGTCTTACCGCTACCCACACCTCTCAAGTTTGATCTCAATGTTAAGAAACATGATATTCTTCCTCAACTCCTCACTCACCAGTTGATCAAATTTCCAAATACTCATTGTTACCCTCCTTATCGACTTGCCAAATACCAAGGTCTCCCATTTTGTAATTATCATAGACTTAATGGACATAATGACAATGATTGTTATGCTTTAAAATGAATAATTAAGCACCTTGAGCATTAGGGTTTTATCTCATTTTTGCACAACATTATGCTTCATGCTCATCTTCAATTTTAAATCCTAATGGGCTCCCAAATCCAATCCCTCTATGTCCAATGAGCATCATTCCATAGTCACTCATGTTACTTCTTCGAGGCTTCCTATCAAATCCATTCTAGCTAAGCAACCTCCTCTAAAAATCAGTCCATCCCTTCCTCCTCTCAATCCTTCTAAAGTGTTACCAACTCCAACTAAACAACCTCCTCTAAAAATCGGTCCGCCCCCTCCTCCTCTCAAGTCCTCTATGGCGTTACCTATTCCAACTTAGAAATTACAAACCAAGCAAGACCAACCAATTCACCCTATCATAGCTAGCCTCTTTAAGCTTCCTCTTTTCAACCCTAAATCCAACCTTACTTCTACTGTTGCTTCTACCTACCATTGTGATAATAATATGATTTCTTATGATACATTCCAAGCCCCATCACCATCGCAATGTCATTATTTCATTATCACATAGTTTTCTTTCATTGGCACACTTGGGGGGCATTGCACTTCCCCCCTTCTAGCACTATCAGTTGTCTCTAGCATCTACTATCACACTTCACGCTCCGCGCATCATGTCCAATCTTTCTAAGCACTTTCATACCCTTTGATACACACATTGTATTGTCATAACCCTATGATGCACTCTAGTTCCATGGTTCATACTCAACTCCTAAGGTTCTAAATCTAAAATAAACCTCACATCATTCACATTTCATTCTCTATGCTTCATGGTACATCTTTCTGGCATCTACTCACACAATACACTCATTTCCCGATGACGCACTCTTGTTCTATGATTCATTCTTGATTTTTTATAGGTATTTTATAAATGAACCTCATCTCATACACATCCATTGGGGAGCACGTTTTTCCTTCCATCTTCACACATTACATACCATTCCATCACACTCATACACTGTCTTTACATATATTGGTTGCAGTTACTCTTGATTTATTATATTACCTATAGATGCACTTTGTTTACTATGTTAGTCAGATACTCAACATGTCATTATCTTTCTATATACACACATTAGCGTTCAATTGGTTTTTGGAGTGAATGCAGATCTCTTATGGATTTTTCACACATTACAATGACATTGTGTCCTTTTCCATTCCCACCGAGGCTCCTGGGGGAATCTACCTTTCTTACTCTCACACATCACAGGTACTCTTATTTCATCATTTACTACTTCTACTTTCTAGCACATTACTTTCCATTGATATATACATGTCTTGACATACTTTTTATCTTTCTAACATGCTAACGGGTTCTTCATGTGTAGCATTTGCCTTCCAGACTATATGCAACCATGGTTATCGATACATTTTACTTGACATTATTTATTAATGTATGCTATTGTTTTTCGACTTCACGTTATGTCTTGTTTGAACATTGTTTGCTTCCTTATGGCTGCTTCGGCCTTGATTTTCTTTTGATATTGTGAGTAATGTCCCATGTTTGAAACCCACTTTTCAAGGTCCACTTTGTTTGCACAATTTCTTATTATATTGTCTTCTATTACATGCTTGTCACTTTGTTTGTATATGCTTTTGTTTCTACCATGCACATCCCCTACTCAAGCGGGTATACAATTTAACTCAGCATCATGTTCTCTCATTTCGGCCTCATTCTCCTACCGATGTTGCATACACCCCAAATGAGGGGGGAATACATTGGGTGAACAAGTCACCCCTACATCAACATAGAGCTACAACACAACAGTGCAGAACAATATAGAAAAGGCACAAGGACAATCACGAAATGACACAAAATTAAACTTGGATCAGAATCATAGTATAAACACCATTTCCCATACTCAGATAGTAGCGTTTGGGCACCTATGTCCTCCACTAGGCACTTATGTCCTGGTGGTAGATACAGTCATCTTCTCAAATCATCACAGACTACAAATGTCTTCATAGTAGTTTTACTGATTACATGCGCAGTCCTCCATAACGTAATGAATTCTATCTCCTTTAATCGATACAACTTGAACTAATTCAGGACAACCAAGACAAAAGGAACAACATGAACAAATTGGGATGCACCATCTGTAATGGTGTTTATTGGTCAGAGTCATGGAAGGAGAGTAATACTAGACCTCTATCCCCAACACTTGCTATTTGGCATGAGATCTCCCAAAAAACTCGTACTCAAAAAACTCACATAAGATCACCTAAAAACTCACTCTCCACAACATTTCAAGATAGTTTTCTATTCTTTACACTCTTTTACATTAGATGCACATTTTTCTTTACTACTACTCATATTTTGCATATACAAGACTTTGACTACATTTTTTCTCTTCTTCTGCAAGTCCATGCAACAAGAAGTATCTTGCAACAACAAATACAAGCACAACAGTACAAGAAATACATACTCTTCATCCTTAGGGTCACTTTCCTTTCCTAGTCTCCATCTTCACTTTTGTAATCATTCCATGCTTCACTTGTCCACTCAACACACATTTTTCCGCACGCTCTACAAGATCATAAGGTACGCATCTCTTATCTACTTTATATCTTCGAGTATTCACTCAACAACATAAAATGGGGGAATGTAGACACAAAATCACACACTTGGGTACATTTCTAGGTCCTAAAAGCATACTAACATTTACATGATTCCTAAGCAAGAAAACTAGTAATTGTGACTATCTTTGGCCCCTTTTCTTTGTCTATTGTTTTATATTTGGTCTTATACACCCTATAACCCAATAAAAACTTTACTTGTTTATATTTCATGGCTTTAGACACCATCACCTAACTAGGACAAGGCGCCTGGGCGCTCGTGTCCCCTCCGGGATCCCCCGGCCCTTTCTCACCTTACTCGCTCCTTTTGGGTCTCTTTTATATTTTGGGAATATTTTTCACTTATGGGTCGGCCTTCTAGTTCTCAATTACAAAATTCAAACAAGGGAATCATATAAATACATAGTTATGTTTTTAAATTGAGGGAACAATCACTAAGCGATATTATTACCACCTAAGCCTACATTCAAAAGGCACCAAAACACTTCAAAACATCCATCTAGAATCCATTCAAGGGACAAAGGGTTGTATACTCTACATACACAACATAGGAAGGGGAATTTGATTCTATTTCATCCACACATTTGCATCATTTAGCAAATGTAGCCAATTATCTAGTGCATCTTGCACAAAGGGCATCCTAGGGCACAATTTCTACACACACTCACAAGAACTACATGGAGTCTGCAGCACTCGGTTGTAAGTTCACTCTTCGGGTGATTTTCAAGGTCGATCTGACTCCCCATTACGTATTTTCCTTTTTAGGTTTGATACGGTTTGTGGGCTTGTGTAAGTGAACTTATTTTTTTTAGGTTACATGCACCTTTGGCGATCAAGAAATGATTATCAAGAGACCAACAAGGAACATGTGACACTATTATGGCACATCATAAGTTAGATCCTAGGATTTTTCATAGTCACCGATGCCTCGAAGTGGTCTCTAACACCCAGGTGTTCTTGCCCTACCACATGCGCCCGTGTCCGACATTATTCTTGCATCCCAAATTTTACAAAGTGAGTAGTTATGACACTCTTCCCGCTTTGTTTAGCACTTTTCCCTATCCAGATCACTTCCATATTGCATGAAAATCGATGTCTTTTCATCTATCTCTTGTGCTTAGAATTTCATATTTTACATGCTTTATTGGTTGTCTTTACTGTATTTTAGCATTTGAATATCATACATTACAATAGTTACTCAAATATAGATTTAATTCAAATTAAATTAAATCACAATCATAGGGCATCTCCTGCAAACAATGATAAACAACAATGTAAATTTTAATGGTTAATCTTCATTAATTTATGAATATTTGGGTTTTTGAAATTTGGATTTAACTAATTTTTAGGGGTTATGTCGCTTGCTATTTTTTGCCTAAAAATTTTGGGTACAAGTTAAAATTTTAGGTTGATTCACCTAGCGTTTATAGTAATAGCCAAATTTTTATATTCAAATCACCTTTGCCACATGCAAAAGAGAGAAATTTACTAATGGTTGGTAGTGGATGCTACTAGCTAACAAATTGATACATACCGACATTATTTCCTTTCAATTTGTGACATTCGCCAAGAATTCAAAAGTCATTTATAGAAATTCACCAAGTAATATATATGGTTATTATTTGGAGGGGGTATTAAAATTTACCCTAAGTCACAATCACGTAGGAAAATACATAAGCAAATAGTATAAGAAGATAACCACACTTGGATATAATCTACTACACAAATGCTACATATGAATTACTCATTAGCATGTTAGAATAATGAATAATACATCACAATGTGTATATTTGAATGAAATAGAATTAAAAGTAGTAGATATTGCAATGATAGCACCTATATGTGGAAATGAAGGGAAGGTAGATGCCCCTAGGAACCTCAGTGGGATTGGTGAAGAACAAAGTGTCAAGCATCATGCATCGTGCAATAACCTATATATAACCTAAATTTGCCTCAAAGTGCTATGTGAATGCACATGTGTACATGTAAAAGGAAAGAACGTACTATAAATCAAGCTAACATGATAGGAAAAAATGTAACATGGAATAATATAAACAAGAAAAGATACATCCAACCAATATCTAAGCTAATGTTTTGTATTTTTGCAAATATCTCAATGTTTTTGTATTATTAGAATATTAGATCCTATTATTGTGGAAGGAAAACAATGTTTTTCCGCAGTTTATATGTGTGCAAAGAAAGGTCCGTGTATGTAAGTGTGCCCTCAACAATCATGTTTAAACCTAGAACAAGAGTGCATCATTCGGTAGTGAGGGATAACATAAGAGATAACAAATAACATTGTCAACATAGTGAGGGGAGAATCCTATAGAGCTCGATATCCCAAATGCACAAGCGGTAAGTGTAAGGACAAACAATAAGAGTGCGGTCATTACAAAAAAACTAGAATAGTTGAAACATTAGTTATATGTGCAATTTGGGAAGATAAGAAGCATTAAAGTTGTATGTATTATCCTCTATTACTATTTAAGAAACCATAGACATAAATGTGGAAAGAGAGGGATTGATTGTCCCCATGGATGCAACAAGATCAAGTATAGCCATAGAATAGAATATAGCAAAAAGAATTTCAAAACATCTGCGGTCATTTTGTAAATTGTAGGAGATGGATGTGTTCATTATCACTCCAAATAGATCATCATTTCTATATATTGTTAATCTAATATATTACACCTCTTAATATACACACCCTTTTGACATATCCATTGGTACATGGAAGAATCTCTTCCCGTCAATATACCCAATGATACAAAATTGGCATTAACACACATGACAATAGAGTAGTACGCGATACCAAGATAGTACATGAAAAAGATTCGTCAATCAATGACACATGTTTAATGAACAAAACCACACATTATGATTTACATTGAATGATTGTGGTGAATAGGTAATAGAGGGAGGGTTATGTGAGTAATAGTTACCTTATTTCTCCTCAATGACTTATAGGGACGATGCCCAAACATTGTTATCAGAGTAGCTCTATTAGGTGATGGATGTAACAAATCAATGCGATGACTTGACTAGTAAGAGAAATTTAGAGGCACCGATAAGACCGAATGTTGTTATTGAGTTTTAAAAACTCATGTTTTTTGTAAAATTTAGGAACAAATATATAATTTTTAGGAATTTGATAGATTTACAAAACAGCTTTGAACCCGAAATATTGAATCTTTTCCCACAAAACCCCTCTAATTTTGGAAAAAGGTTGATTTTTTTATTGGGCTTTCTTGGTCTCTTTTGAAAAATTATCCCCACCCGCTTTATAGTAGCCTTAATTTTTTCCATTCATGTGTGTGCGTGCGCGCGTGCGCACGTGTGTGTGTGTGTGTGTGTGTGTGTGTGTGTGTGTGTGTGTGTGCATGTGTGTGTGTGTGCGTGTGTGCATGCTGCATGTGCGCGTGCGTGTGCGTGTGTGCGTGTGCGCGTGCGTGTGGGCATGCGTGTGTGGCGTGCGTGCGTGCGCATGTGCATGCGTGGGTGTGCGTGCGTGTGCGGGTGTGTGGGCGTGTGCACGCGCGTGTGTGTGTGTGTGTGTGTGTGTGTGTGTGTGTGTGCATGCGTGTGCGTGCGTGTGTATGCTTGTGCATGCGTGTGCGTGTGCGTGAGCTGTGCGTGTGCATGTGGGTGTGCGTGTGTGTGGGCGCGTGTGTGCGTGTGCGTGTGTGCGTGTGCGTGTGTGCGGGGTGTGTGCGGCGTGTGTGTGTGTGCATGTGTGTGTGTGTGCGTGTGTGTGTGTGTGTGTGTGTGGAAAAAGTAAGGCTACCATAAAGGGGGTGGGGGTTGACCCCTTGACCACCCAACCCTCTACACCTTTATCAAAGGTTTGTGGCCAACTCAACTAAAATTTCTGAATCAACAATAATTTTATTCAAATGGTGAAAATGATTGTAAAGACTTATTAATAAAACACGTAAGCTCATAACAATCCTTGTAAAATAGGGTGAGCAATAACCACAACAAGAATTGGATTCATATTAGACTAACATAGCCACACTGACTAATAAGTAGAGTGAAACCTATATAAAATTGTTTTATAACATAACAACATTATGTTACATTTATTTCAATGATGAATTAATTTATTTATAACGAATTAGAATATAGCTCCAAGGGAACTTGCAAGATATAATGTTAGATATGATTTCTCAAACATAAGAAGAGAAGTGTACTTAATCGAATAGAGACATAGATGTGATATGAGTGCAAAGTGAACGTGTAGACTAGAAATGACTTAGAGGTGCTTCATTTTTAGAATTGTAGCTGCAAGTTAGGCTAATACGAAACCATATGACATGTCTTGAGTGATGTATTATCGGTCCTATGCTATAAAATTTCAAACACATGTGTTAGTGCTTTGTAACTTTTTGTTCGGTTGTGGAAATTTGTGATGATATTCGCAATAAAACCCTAGGTGTTGCATATTTGTGAAAACATTTGCATTATGCAAAAAAACCCTAAACATGGGTAGGAGACCTTGCAAAAAGGTTAGTGTTTTAGTTGAAGTGCCCATGTGCCCCCTACATCGGCACTACTCTAAAGAGGGCTCAAAGCACACATAGTTCTCCACCTAGTATGCGATATCTATATGGATGCAACTGTTTTAGAAACTTGATCACTTGATAATGAGAAACAATGGTTTGATGCACTTAATCTTAACTTTGTTTGTCCTTGAAGGTCTCTCTAGAATGAGAAACTTGACTCTTAAACCTGGTTGGGAGTGATTTAGACTTGTGTATGGGTTGCTTTTATTAGGTTCAACTATTGCTTTGAAGGAGTTTAAGAGAGCTTGGAATGCTTTAGCAATGTATTTTGCAATGAGTGCCCTTGAAAGTGTTAGATGCTTGTCATGTGAGTTAAATAAGTGATTTAACTTGCTTTTATAGGTGTTCGTAAGTTTAATTTCACATAAAGGCTAACCTATGGGATGAACTAACCCATGAAAAGATATCAAATTGAAAAAGTGTGTGTTGTGCGGTTACAAAAAGACCATTTGGCCTAAACCAAACCATTGGATGGTTTGGATCCATCTGAATAGTTTCATACAAGCAACTCATACAACTTCACAACTTTCTAGGAATGATAACTACGATGATTGAACTACTATGGACTCATGTGTTTGGTTCTATGAGCCACTTTGAATAATGTGAATATAGACACAAGTAATTCAAAGGAGATAGGAATAGGTCACATAGGCTTAGAACTTGTGTAAGTTATACTTTAAGGGTAAATCCAAAGTTGTTATTTCCAAATGATGAATTGCCAAATTTAGGTGTCTACACACATGTAAAAGGAAAATTCAAATGAAAAGTTGTTGATCAAAATTGAGGAGGAAAAGATAAATGTGCAATTGAGTTTAGCTCCAACTTTAAATTCAATTGGAGAAGCAATGATGAAGATTAGTGATTCATTTTCAAATGAGAGGTGACCCTTCTAGTTTCTATTAGTGATGCTAGCTTTGAGACCATGAAAATGCAACTATGGTTTTGTGTTTCCTCTATGTATTCCCAATGGCCTTGTGAATAAAACTTTTTAACCATCAAGGTTCAATTTATATAGATGTTATTAAATCCCAACAACTTCCCTTATATGCATTTTTAGCATCATTCATTATATTGTTTGTGTGCTTCTTAGTCCTAATTATCATTATTTGTAGTAGCATTCCTCTCATAATCTTCATTGCACACACTTTCATAGTTACAAAAACATCGCTTGAAATACAAAAAGAATTGAGTGAATCAAAATGTACTATTGAAGAAACTTCATAACACACCCAAACAACTCCATCCCATCAAAGGAATGTACGTGGAAAGCTAAAAGACCTTTGACATACCTAGAAATATGTTTCATGAACACACTCACAATAGGACGAATTTAGTTTTGGAATAACTACTATACCAACAAAAATCTAATATCATCGTGGCCAATATGCGCACATTACGCACTTGGAAAAACCTTTCACCCAATTTTGAACCGCTTCAAAAGAGTACAAATTTGTTAGAATGGTATAGATACTCTATGGCAAAAGCAAGCATTCATATATTTTGCCTAGAAACAATATCTACTTAGCCACTACTTCAAAATGTGATCTAGAACTTCATCATATCCACATTTTGTGCAATTAGCTTTTATCCCATCAATTGTTATAATTATGTGCAATAATATCATTATCATAACTCAGCTGCATTTTAATTGTCAAATGCAATATGTTTGTATGCATATATGTCTTGTGAGTTTCAGTTGGTAATCAAATAATTGACTAAAACACTTTTTTTTTTTTTTTTTTAGGGTGGGGGGGGAGGTGTACACATTTCATAATTTTTATATTTCAATTTCTAGGGGACATTCTATCATTGTGCAATGGATTACCGTTCAAGATGGGCAATGAAAGTCCTCCTAACATGTGCATCAATTCTATTCAATTGGCATTGCAATTTTGGTATAATCTTCAATAATCAATTAATATTCCACGCATATCAAAGAGGCATATGATAGTGTCATTACTCATGATGTAAGCAAAAATACATAGATATATAGTTTCACGAATCAATGGCCAACAAGAAAGTTTAATTCTTGAAACAAATTTCTTAATTTCTCAATTGCACGGTAGGATTCGAGGAGTGGTATATTAAACCATGTTCCTTTCATTGATGGAACCACTATATATTTGAAGTTGAATGTGATAGTTAAAGGTTTTGTAACATTTTCATATTGCCTTGTGAATTATTTTAATCTCTTTGTGAATTTTTGCATGAAAACCTTAGTCAAGGTGATATATTGTTTTCATTTGCGACATCTATAAAGAGTAAGATGTTTCCCATTGAAAAGCAAGAGGTTGTTGCATTTCTTTGAGTATCCTATGGAATGCCTAATATTAGTGAAATATTAGTAACTTTTAGTAAGTTCATTAATGCAATGCAACATCAATTTCACACGAGAAGTTCAATGGCCAAATGATCAAATATTCTTAAAATTGTGAAGGAAGGCATACACCAATGACAAGGGTTTCCAAATTGTTGTGGATCTATAGATGTAACTCACATTCAATTCCAACTTCTAGCCAATGAGTGTACACTTGATTAGTATGATCATGATCACAACTACATGTGCCATTAGAAGCGACTATTGATAGCAATGTGCATTTTACATAGGTTTTTATAGATTGCCCTAGTTTTGTTAATGATGCTAAACTATCGTGAAATTCTTTCTTTCTTCAGATTGAATAAAGGTGGGCAGAGGTTAAATGGTCATTCACTTTCCACTGGCTCTTCAAACATGAGAGAGTACTTTATAGATAACGGTGGATATATGTCATTACCATGCTTAATCACACCTTTTAGTGAAGCATTGACAAATAGTCAGAAGGAATTTAAGTCGCCCTCAACACATATTGTTGCTAAGGATGTATTTGGAAGGTTAAAGGTCGTGAAAAATCCTACAATCCAGAATTTGTCAAACATAATTTGCAGACGATACTAAAAACCATTCTTGTGTGTTGAATATTGCACAATATGATGTTAATATTGGTGGAAGATGAAACCGATGGAATTGAAGTTACTCAGAATGCAAACAATTTATGTACCAATCAAGTGGGAGTGGCTCCAATTGCAACACTAGTTCAAGAAGCCTTAATGGATTTTGTTAATGGTGATTATAATGTCATAGGTACAAGATACTAATCCTAACACTGCAGTTCTGTATCATTCTATTAAGTGAAATGTGTTTAGTTTAATTACTAACTACATGATTATGTTGTGGCAGACACGAGTAGTTTCTAGATATCAATCTTCCATTAAAATTTCCAAAAGTCTTGGCCAAAAATGGATCAGAACAAAAAGGACAGAATGACTGTCCACAATAATGGATGGAAAAACTAGCAACTACAACTTTTAGAACATGTTTTTGTGTCTATGTTTCCCGTCATATTTACAACTGTATGAATGAACGTGTGTCTTCGATTCAAATATATATATATATTAAAAGTATAGTAGTTGTCTTTGAATTAAAATATCTGTCTTTGTTCCAATCTGTATTGCTTTTTGTTGTCTGTCCCCAACTTTTTGTCCGCAGGTTTTGAATCTTCATAGTTATCTTTGGCAAATGATTCTTTACTGATAGTTCTTGCTTGGAATTAATTTCTATGCAGTGCTACTTTTTCTTCAACATATAGCAGAAGATATAATGTCTCGTGGGATGATATTTTACTAATAAAAATGTTCCTAGAGCTGATAAAATGTTCCATCACCATGGGACCGTCTGACACGAAACTACTTCTAAATTTACATAGTAGCAACTATATCCTATTATCCTTTATGGATGCGGGAAGGTTCAACAAAAAATCGTAAAGGTTGAATTCCTCCTTTATATTTTATGTTTATGGATACTTTTTATTTAGATTCCTCTATTTAAAAACTCAGTGAAACTTGCTGATAAATTGCAAATACTTGTGAGGCAAAAGTCAAATGAGAAATCATCTGAAATTTGGTTGAGCCGAGGCAGTCGTTGGTACACTCACCATCTTAGCTCAGCAAATAGACTAATTTTTATTGGTTCTTTCCCTTCAAGATTGCACTATACTTATGGTATGTTCTAGGCTACCTGCACTATCTCACAAGCATGCTGATCCTTTGTTCATTTGTACTCTTTCACACACATTTCTGATCTTGAAAAGTTTGACCAACTTCTTGTACACACTTAGACTCGATTGAAAATCTTGGTACTTGGAGCTTAAAAGTACAAGTGGGTTCAAAAAGCCATCCCTGAACTCTTAGAATGCCTTCTTGGATGTATTACAAGGTGTTTGAACTACTATTGATTCCTTCTATTGATTTCCTCTTAAGGCTAAAGTATATCAATACTTTCTCAAACAACTACATGAACCCAACGATGATTAGGTGGCTCGTTATGGAGCATTCAAACATGTCAAAGTATCTTCCCCTGCTCCTTTGTACAGTACGACAGTTCTTGATGTTTGCATCTTACAACTAGGCTTAAGGCTTGTAGCCCTTGAATCACTGACTTCTTGTTATAATTCCTTGATGCTTCCTAGTATAGCAACTCTAATTACAGATTTGGATGCCCATCAGGGAACTACACAACACATTTAGAGTGCAAGGCATATTCTTTTGTACGGAATCCTACTTTCCAAGACTGTCCTAGACCTAATTAGGTCTCCCAAAGACTATGAAGGTGCCTCAAAGAGGTTTCAGAGGTAAAGTTATCTATCTAACACCTTTACAAGATTTCTACAACCCTTATCAAATGATCTCAATCAACATATACCTTTGTCTATCCTTAAAACATCATAAATTAGGACTGTAGCATTGTTTTCAGTGAGTCACAGGTCTAGAGCATAAAATCTCCTAGAAAGCAAGCTTAACCATAAAATTAATCTCTGCAACTTTGGACAGTATTAGCTAACATTAAGAGAGAGAAGATTACAAAATTTCAAAATTTTCCACCGTACAGATAAGGAGATCCTGGAAGCCCTAGTTTGAGGGCAGTGAGCACAAAATTGAATGCACAGAACTCATTTTGAAGCCTCAAGAGCTCAAATAAATTTTATTTATCTTGTTTTGAAGTCCTCTATCTCCTCAAATCATCACAGTCACATTCTCATCTCGTTTACTATGACTGTCACAACTCCTCGGTCGGTGCAGGACTGGTATTACTTTCTCATCAAAAATGCTTCATTTTTGTAAGAATTCACTTTATTTTCCTTCTAAAACTTCGACATTACATTCTTCTTGCTTAGGCAGTTCTCTCTTTTGCCTGGTACTCGAAATATACCTATATTCATGCCAAAATACTACTTTTGGCTCTTACTTCCTACTCCTCTGCTTGCTCAACTAAGCCCAAAAAGGCTCAACAACCACCTTAAACCTGAGATAATTATAAATATCATTCTAACATACTTAACAACTCGTGCATGGACACCTTTACATGATGATATGGCTCTAGGATTCCTAAATTTGCCTATATTTCTCTTATTAATAACATATGCATTTTCACCCTTTTACAAGCATCAAAAGGTGAACTTACAATATAAAAGCCTATAATTGGTTTCCTAAGACCTTTAAGGTCACTCCAAACTCTTGACTTCTCCCATGATGAGGTTCTAGGCCTTCAAAGGTCTTTACACCATTTAAATTTTCAAATGTTCCATTTTTTGGAGGGAAAATGGCAAACCCCATCAAAGCTCCTGAATTTGAATTCTTGGTCTTCAAGACCACTTAAAATCATGTTAATGTCTTCTTTGCCACCTTTTGAGACTTCTTGCTTGGTCTTGCACTCATGCTCCTGCATCAGCAGTGAAAGCTCAGCAAGTTTCGTTGAGTAAATTCATCATTACTTGGCAAAACTGCGTTGCGTTTTCCCTCTCCACTCAGCCTGGTTTGAATATAACTCCCAATCCAAAAAAACATCATTTTTACACCAAAGCCTGTGTTTTTCTGATTTTTGCTTTGCAAATACAGTGAATACATTATACAGTCAAGTGAATGTGATTGAATCATTGATTGGAGCTAGGGTTTTCAGCAACTCAGCGAGTTTAGAAACAGAGATTGGAGCCATGGTTTTCAGCATTTGAGCATTATACAATTACAGGGTCTGCCTTGCATTATACAGTCAACTTGTCAAGTGAATGTGATTGATTGGAGCTATGATTTTCAGTGTTTGAAGGAATCAGCAGCATATATCAGCAAAGCATACTTGTAACTTGGCAAAAAACAGCAAGTTTGAAATTGAAACAGAGATCAAATTTCAGAGCATACATTCATTTCTCATGTCAATTAACAGTGTTTTTCATGTTATTCAAGTTTATTTTATGAATTTATATGTTTTGTAAAAGCAGTGATAAGTTGCCAAATTATGCCGCACAATTGCCGAAAAACTCGCTAATCCTGAGTAACAAGTCAAAAACTGTGCTGCCAAGTAATGTCCAAGTACAAGTTTTTGAACTATGCATTTATCCATCTGCTTAGATTTTGAGGCCAAGATTGTCTAAAACCATATGTGAAATATTGTCTTCAACATCTGCAGAAATGTTGCAATATTTTGTGGAAATTAACCCAATTGCTTTGTACAGGGTCTTAATATTGAACTTAGTATGTAGCACACCGTTGAAGTTTGATATTGCACGTGTTCTGATCATGGCATTAATGGCATAGTTCAAAATTTGTTAACTTCACTAGTAAGATGACGGACCATTTTTCAAAAAATTGAAGAAGGCAAGTAGAAACATTTATAGGTAATGAACTATAGATCACATACTGAGTTATATGTCAGGGAAGATTAAATGGAAAAGCCTTGGGAGTTGATCATTTTGTTCTGTAGATGCTTAAATTATTGTTTATGCTTTATCTTTGATATGGCATCCAGAATGATCTGGTGTTTTTGAAGAGGGAAAATTCAACGGATTTTGCAGACAAAAAGGAAAAAAATCTTAAACTGCTGCATATTGTGAAGCGTGTGCCAGAAATAAACAATATATTACACATTTTGCATTTTTTCAGTACGTATATAAACAATGTATTAAAAGATCTCAACTGATAGAATGCATGAATATGAATTGGAACATAGATTACAAGTTCAAAGAATTCAAATTTAAACCAATGACGATAATGCAGGAAAAAGGCTTCCTGGTTATGGAAGACAAACTTTAAAATAGCTATGTTGTGTAATACGTTGCAGAAAAATAAAATATGCTAAAAGCATTTTAGTTGATTAAACATATTTTTAAGTCCTTCGTATCATTCAACTGTGAAAGGAATTCAAAATATCTCAACTGGCGGGGTTGATAAAATTTAGGAACAGCATGGAACCATACCAGTACTAAGATGTCCATAAAGTTTCTCGACAGCACCAGCTGAGATATTTTAGGAGCAACAACCTATGGGACCACTGGATAAGAAAAGTCTTCAAGGGCTAGGGTAGCATGCCAAGGCAGTGCCAAGCCCAATAAGCTAGCTATACTCGAAAAACCCCAAAAGTTTCTAGGGTAGTAATACTACGGCAAAAATTTGTCAAGGGCCATCACACATGATGATTGCCGTAGTTTAGAAAGAACATAATAATTGAATCAAAATTTCAACATACTCAGTTCCATGCGATCCTCAAATACCATCATATGGTTATAAATACACTCGTTTTGAAAGATGGTAGAAATTCATGATACAAAATCCTTGTCACCATATGAATCACCAAAGGTGACAAGATGGTCTGCCACCTTGTTAGATTATTGCTGGTAGCAATACGAGACACAATCAAGATTCAAAGCAAAGATAAAGATTAACAAACACTCTTTATAAATTTGGTTAACCATCCAATGCGCCACATCATTCATGGGCTTCCTACTTTCATGGAAGCACACCAAAGACATCTGCTACCGCGTTGGCTATGTTAATGAATTTTGAATCAACATATTTAAATAAACACATACGGCATAGCCCTTTGCATCTATAATAATTTTTCCAAATCCAATTTGTGCAGAACTCCCTTAAAAGGATACACTAAAGTTAAAATTAAAACTGGGAAATATCCCAGAAAGACAATAGCAGCTTGAGTTTTATCTTTTTCCCCAATATGGCATCTCCTACAATTTTTGGGTACTTCCAATGCCTTTTACTAATCCTTCCCTACTCTAATTTACTATTTCTTCATTTATATTTCTCCAGTTTAAAATTAATGGTGGATAATAATCCTTGGAAATTTAGCTCCCAAAACATTTTTAGATTTTTATGGGAATTCTGTTCCTAGAGTCTGAAGAGTCGCTGCTTAAATTGTTTTTCCAAATATTACAAGCTGGAAGACTAATAATAGATTCCTAGGCATCTTACTTGTCAGGGTATCTCACTGATCATTGGAATGGCTGGTTTTCTAATGGTCAGTCTTTCACATAATGCGGGCTGCTTTGCAACGTCTGTTAGCACAAGCCATAACCTTAAATTAGGGCACGCTGGAAGTATATTGTAAGGTACTTAAATGACTGCACAATTCAATCAAAAATGTTACACTTAGCAAGATTCGATGTCAAGCTAGTCGACTAATTCAATTAAACCTGCCTGCATGAAAAAGCCATGGATCTCCAAAAAAATGCATTTAAGTTCAATATGAAAAATGTAAAAAGCATCCATTAGCAAATCATTAATACGACATGTAGCAAAGTTTTCGAAGAGAACTTTTCAAATATTAGGTAAGTCATAACGTCATCAAATAGTAAGCTTAACTAAATGCTATTATATATAATTACGCCAATAGGCGTATTTACAGGCAGGATCTAGCTGCACTGTGCAAATCAACAGTGAGTGACATAGCCCTGCACATGCAAGACCATGGAAATCATGCCAGTTATTGTCACTAATTCTGTCACTGTGGAGATGGATTTAATGCTGTGCATCAGGGTTATTAAAGGGTTTGAATGCATCTACTGTTCTGTGCTTGATATTGTGTGCCAAATGTTTTTCTATCCCGACCATTGCATTCCCTGAGACCACATCTGGCTTTCTTACATTTCATGCCAACCACACATTCAATTAGAACCGTGCATCAGTGGTATATTTAAAGTCAATTTATGCCCTGCTTTGATAAGACCTCCATTCTTATCTTTTATCTTTTACTAAATAGAATTTTAGTGCGATTTGAAGTCTGATTCAGCTAACTGGAAACCACTCGATCTGCCATCAATTGCTTAGCATTTGTAAGTACTTACATCAAGGAGATCTGAATTTCATTATACAGGAAAGAGTAGCATATTGATATGCATAATCCATCATTTTTATGTTGTTCTATGATTTCTGTAGGAGTTTTGGTGTGGGTTGTCCATCTGCTATGCTTGGAGGGACGTGCATAAGTTATAACCAATTCTAGCCTCTGTAACACAAGCTGGCAGTATGGTGGCAAAGGTGAACTAATTGGCCATTTGATGAAGCGTTTTCCCAGTTGTCCATGTTTCCAATAGGTCATTGACTGTACCAAGATGGCTCTTTGTGCCCATAAATTGTTCATTGGCAAGTTCATGTTTTTGCACGGGCCTTGGAAATAGCAGATTGTACTGTGAGCTGCCAAGAGATATATAAAGTGATGGGAGAAAGTGTCAAAAGGAGTTGTCTGAGCGTCCAAAGTTTGAGATGGCGTCATATTGGGCACCATTGGGACAGGCAAGGATGAAGTGGCCTGCCTTTGGAGCCATGTCAGTTGCAGTTGAGCCTTGGGAGCCATGTGCCTTGGACGCACTCTTTTTCTTTTTCAGTCAAAGTATGCGAGAAAAAATGAGTTGAGTATGTTCCAAAATCCTTATTTATTCTTGATCGACTTTAGTCTGACATGTTTTAAGTGTTTGTGGGAGTGGATTGGCTAAACCTCTGAAAGTGAAATTCCTGTAAATGCAGGGCTGCAATGCGCAGAATGTGGATCGCATCTCTCAACCATCCCTCCTTGTGTAATGCTGGGAGACTGAAATTACCATTGTTTGTTAGTTTCTTTATGGGTAGACATGCAAGCTCAGGTAATTTTGGGGTTTGTTTTCTTTTGATAGGATACCCTGAGGGTGGATTTTGTGAAGTTTGATTTTCTGTGGGAAGCTTTGGAAGTTGGCAATTCTCTTCATCAAAGAACAAATATATATATGATGTGAGAGGCAAAGACTCACACTAACATTGTGGGATCTGTTTTTTTATTATCTTTAATTTTAACCCTTATTTGTTTTTTTGGGGTATAGTTTAATTTTTTTATAATGTGTTGATAATGGGCAATATCAGGGTGTAAAACTCTGTTTTGGCACAGCCAGTGGTGAAGGCGCATGTTAGTTTGAAAAATAATATAAGGCGTCACTTTAAGTTGAGCCTTTCACATTGCAACACATTTATAGAGGACGCTAACAATATTTCGGGTTCAATGATAGTCACTCGAGACTAACCCCCATGCACATATTCAAAAATTGACAAGACTGAACCAATATACTCAATATATATATATATGCATGGTACTCATTTTATAATTGCAGACCATAAGAGATAATTGATAAAGCACTCAAAATATTTTGAATTCATTGAAATTTGAACTTCTAAAGAGTCATCATTCAACATGGTTACAATTTCAATGATTCACATATACATAATAATAATCTAGATTTACCTCATAATCATCTCCATGAACAGCACTAGAACCGACATCTCCACTCCCACTAGCTCCACTCTCCTTCCCTTCTGCAAAAGATCTCGATTCTTCTTAGAGTTAGGGTTCATTTAATTGCAAATGAGAGTGTGATTTAGAATGGACCCAAGAGGTCATTATATAGCTTTTAGGAAGTGTGTTTAGCAAGTCTAGGTAGTTGTATTAGGGTTAGGGTTCATTTAATGCAAGATTTTTTTATTTTTAAAGAAATGACGTTTTTTAAAGTCAAAAACCGTTGGAAACGCCAAAAACATTTCCGAAAACGTCACAGACATTTCGAAAGCGTGTTTCGGAAACGTTTTTGGCGTTTCCCCCTCGTTTCATTTCCCTGAAACGTTTCCGAAATGTTTCTAAGGGGAAACGTGGCCCCCTCTCGTTTCTGGCAACACAAGAGTTGAGAATTCATTTTGCTCTTTTCATTACTCTTAACTTCAATTAAGTAAGATATTCAAGCATAAGTGAGAAATTAGATATTGATTTTGTAAATCTTAATTGCCTTATAATGGAGCTTTTCATTATCTCTATAAAATTAGTCAATAATTACATAAATAATGTAAGAATTTTATGAGATATATTTTAGCATTTCTATGCAATCCTTAATGTTTTATTCAAAGCTATTGTTATATTTTATAGCATTATTGATATGTTAATGCTTTAATAGAATAAAGGTATATTACACTAATTTCTATTGTGTGGTATGCAGAGATTTTCAGATATTTTCTTTCGTAAGCTTGGGTTGATAGCTGTAAAAACTTTCATTTGTATTTTGTGAATATTAGTTATATGGTATGTCATGTTTATTTTTTAGGTAAGATCCATATCTTGTAAAAAACAATATTCATTATACTTGCATGTAGGTATTTTCACAAAATTTACATACCTTATCCACATGGGGCGGAAGCCATTTTGGAGGAGAAGTCTTATTTCATGAGAACTTTAGAGTCAAAGAAGCGATTCCAAGATGTATTAAAACATATATTCTACTTGCAGAGAAGTTAAATATAAGGAGAGAGGAAGACCCATCAAGCAAATATACTCATCTCATAACCAAGCAACCATTATGTTGGTAGGACGGACATGTCCATTGTGAAGGAAACCCCATTGACACAAGGATCATGGT